>JASJUZ010000334.1:0-641560 GCA_037159825.1 Tupiocoris notatus
CAAAGTTACACTGCATGGTTATGCCCTGTAATTCAATTAAAATGCATTGACAAAAAGCCGCTCGAATGGGGGGGGGGACTATTGTAGCAGCAAAATCTGTTCCAGCTCTTCCAGAATGTGAAATGAGGGAAATAATAGCTCTGTTTTCCATGTGTCATCAGTGAAACGCTTTTGAGATAGGAATAGTTGTTGTAAGCAGTCTATATTTGAGATGCATTAGCCAAATATATTTATAGTAGCTATGCTTAAGTGCTGCCTAACTTTCTAAGATTAAAAGATCAATTAAAAAAAAATAATAAACAATCTTTGTTGTTGAGATTAAGGGGGAGAAAACCATGGTGACTCGTTCTCCTGTTTTTTATTATTAGCCTGCCAAGCACTTTCGCTTCTTCAGGGGCCGTGGATACCTTGAAATGATATTACGAAGCCCTGATGATGCCTTCTTGAAATTTTCAAAGATTATGCAGATCACACAAAAATGGCCCACTATTTTCAGCGTAATCGTATCAGCGGTTAGCTCCACGCGCGCGCAAAAACCTATAAACTTGAATATCTCACTTGATAATACTCAATTGATTTCATTATGATCAGATTAGCAATTGACAATGAGGATGATGGCGAGGAAGCATGTGCCATTCGTTTGTCAGGTATTTTTATGGGCCAGGGGATTGGGACAAGTTTCCCCTAACCTACAACTTGCTTTGGGAAAAACTAAAATGTAGTCTCGTAATTGGTTTGGTAAATCATTTTATGTGACATGTCAACAAGAGTTGGGTAGACGGAATGGTGGAAGAGTTGATGAGACACGCCGTAACCACTGGGTATGTTGACAGAGGAGATCAGATGATAATTATTATCATGCGTTGGCCCACCAATATGAACTTGATTTAACCTTTACTACGAAACCGTACAAAGGTACCTAATATCGCCATGATGAGACAAGCTGATGCTGAAATGATGTCGTTGACTTGACCATCTTAAACTCGTAATGTTTTTCGTGAATAATTCTTGCATATAAAACGCTGCAAATGATTGTACAGAGGTTTACCATTCCCATGGTTCAATAATGGTGTGAGAAAACCATCCATGGCTGATATTAATATTCCAAACATTTGTGAACGTTTCCACCTAACAACTGTCAACTAGAAGGGGAACTCCGTAGGTCATTTCAAGACTTTTATTTTTCTCAATGTTCAAATTGAAAGTAGAACTATTCGCCTTACAGTACAGTTGACGAGCAGTCCAACGAGTATTGAGCAATTTTAATAGCTCAAAAAATTTTCATGCTGCCAAATTAAAAATTGAATTGTTCGCTTAGCGGTACAGCTGAAGTGTTTGACGAGCATTCCAACAAAAATATTGAACGATTTTCATCACTCACTAAATTCTTGGGTTATACCCTCGCGCCAAATCTATCATCGACCAAAGCTATAGACCCTGCGTCTCACTCGATTCAGCGTCCAAAAATCTATAGAAATTGATACCAAATACACCTTTTCCTGAAAAACGTTGGAAAATATTAATTTTCTCCCCCTCAAAAATACCCTTAAAATTGAGGTAGCGATTTGGTTAAAGAATTGAGCCATTGTCAAACTTGATTTTTGCTGAAAATTTCAAGAATTCAGCTTTCATGGTTCGTCAGAATAGTGTTGATAGCGTACGGCGGACGTACAGTATTTTTTTCATTGCTATTCGGATTCTACATGCCGCGGAACGTAAAACATCGCATTTTGAAAGGGGATTGGACATTTTTTCCTTGAGCCATTACAATGGTTGATTATTGAATAATAAACCAAAAATGCCTTCGTAAAGCTTCGAATGACATGATTATCAAACAATTAAGAGCAGTTCGATACGTCGATAGTTGACAAGTTGTTCTTTTGATGTCACGAAAATGTCGAAGAATGACATAACCATGATTTTCCACCGTAGTACTTACCTCATCAAGAGTAGTGACGATTATCTGTCAAGAGTAGTCGTAGCTTAAAATATCTTTATAACGACACATAAAGCAATCACAAGCTGGCTTAGGTATCAAGAGCAATATTGAAGTATTTTTATTGCACAACTTCGTACAATATTGGAATACTTCTCCGAGAGTTTTTCTCATCGAAGCCAAGCTAATTTACGCGAGATTCGAATTAGAACATCATAAATCTAGGGTTATTATCGCGAAAATTTAAAAAAGAAAAATGTTCACGTTAACTTGGAAAATCAACCGATCGATATGAAATCCTCGATCTGCAGGAAAAGGCGATCGAACAAAAGGAAAAAATGATTCGAGGGGGTAAAACGGACAGTTAAAATCGAACGATCGAAGAACAATGAACGAGTCGCAAAGAATAAAGTAAGTACACGCATGAACAGGTATTTATCAAAGAAACTTACCAGCTCCTTGCATCATTTTGTAAAATTTGGATTCTATGTGAAGTTGAGGATGCCTCGTTCGGATACATTCTAGCTTGATCGCGACTTCCTCGTTATTGGAAATATTGGTTCCTGCGGATGGAATAGATTCTTGCTTAGCAACAGAAAACTTACGAGTGCTCGGGGCTAACAAGCACTACGATGGAGAAAATGATCATAAGGGCAAAGCGAACCCCTTCGAACAACGATGAAACTTCGTAGGAAAAGTTGAAATACTTGCCCAAGTAGATGTCTCCGAAAGAACCGCTTCCGATTTTTCGACCGAGCCTGTATTTATTTCCGACTCTAAGTTCCATTTCTACAAAAGGGAAACAAAGGAACTATTAAATAAAGGAGAACATAATAAAAACACTCGACTAACAAATGGCAGCCATTTTGAATAGCCCAACTTTGGAAAGGGCCCGTTGTTCTAGTATGCTAAGCGAGTTTAAACGTTAAAGGAAATTCTTACCGGGGTCGAAGAGTTGACCGGCCAACCTCTACGAACCCTCGGAAGCCTAATAATTCATCAAGAATACATAAAATAGGCGAAAATACTCGTTAAAATATATAATGAGCACATTTTGACATCACTACGAGAACGGAGCATCTAAGAGAGAAACTTGCGTAGAGTCGACACTGGGAGCGCTGTTATCTATCATCAGCTGATCGACTGCGCATGCCACAGCCTTTTAGATGTTGCACTGTAGCCTGTTTCGGAAAACAGTGAGTAAAATTCTTAAAACTCCCTAAAGGGAAAATATTCTTGCGAGTGATAATTCAAAACCAAGTCGGTTCAATTTCGTTATTTATAATATGCAAAATTATAATTATTGTTCCGTGTAATATTCTATGACTACGGAGTTACAGCTATATTTTCTTACGGTAATAATCAGCGGTTAAATTTTTTAATCTTTTCTTCACAAACTGAGTAGTTGTTATTTTCCTAACGCCCGTAATCTCAAAAAGGTATATAAATCGAAAAACCTCTCGTAATAAAATTTTCTATACATTTCATTAATCTATTTTAAACAATTTTTCGCTGATAGGATGTACCACACCTATAAAATTTGGTTTTTGTACCAACAGGAATTTCTATTTTTCGATTGGCCGACTCGCTCCCGAACTTCGGCCTACTGAGCGAGGAAAAACGTAAATCCGCGCGTGAAACGCATCAGTATTTAATTGCACAAATTTTTAACAAGTTCGACGTTGAATATTATGACTACTTCTAAAGAACCAAGCAAGGAATCCCCTTCAAAAGATCTTAACCTTGGGAAAATATTGTCCGAACAGGCGGTTCCGAACTTCAGTAATATCCCACTTTCGTGTTGTTGCATGATGGCTTCAAGTCATGGACTTTCTTCAATTTTCGGCTTTGTATTGAATCGACATAAATCGGTCGTGCTCGGGTATTCAAAGCGGTCGGTGATGTCGAGTGAATTCGAATCAAACGCTCGATTTCCGGATGGTAGAAATTTCAAATATGCGCTCCACCTGAAAACGATTCCCCTGCATGATCCCCACCATCGGCGACGGACGCTTTCGGCAATCTCCGTCAAATCGTCGTTCCATCTACGGCCAGGCGTAGACTCTCTGACGTCATTTCCTCTTAAGTGCCCTCGAAGTTTCGCGAAAAAATCTAACATGATTACATTACAACTGGTTTAGTCATGGCAAATTTCGAGTGAAAATAAATAGCTGTTGGTTTTGTGTCTTTCTCAACGCGGTTCTGATATCGACGTCGGTAACCAGCTGGGAAGGAATCCGGACTGATTCGATTTTGACTCGTCTCAACTAACTCGGTTCCGTCCCCTTCGGAAAGTGGAATAAAGAAGGGACTTTTCTTCATTGTGTCGTGATATATTCGGTTTATTTGCGTATAATTCTGACGTTAGTCGTTAAATCTTGTTAATCTAACCGTTGTGTGGTCCCTCGGTTCGTAAGCGAAGTGTTGCGGAGACATTTTTCGCATTCAGAACCTCGAAGACCGCCTAGTTCAGCTGTAAATTCGCAGATTATGTCGGACCGAGAAAGCGGAGATGACACACTGCAAAGCCAAAGTAAGCCTTAAATAATTGTGTATAGCTGTTTATATCTATTTATCAGAAGTGCGAGCCGTTTCTCGGCCTTAGGGTCTTTTTATCTGTAGTGGAAACGGACCCTGTCAAATGGGGCTATCTGGGTCGGTGATGTTCGTGGCCTTCGCAACCCATTCCCTATCCTACCCCTTAGAAAATCCTTCACCAATTCCAAGATGGCGCTCCGCATTCTGTTACGTTTAATTTTTTCACTCCAATTTGAAGACCGAAGAATTTGAAGCTACTTGGACGTAATAGGATGGACCTTGGAAAATTGCGAACGCGACGGGCCTGGCCGAGGGAACAGATTGTCCCTATCGCGCCGAAGTGTCAATAAAGCGGGAAATGATTTCAATTTTACATTTTTTGGTACTACGTTAACATTTTTTGAATTCTCAGTTTTTTTTTATCATCGTACTCCTTTCAAGATAATAGTACCAGTAGACTTGGTAACGTTGGTTGGAATTCTTACCGGACGTCTGTCATTGAAAAGGAACACATCATTGCTACGCTTGATTAGTGACGTGACGAACATATTATTTAGACAGAGAAAAATATCATTAGGTTGTAGGTTGATGATTTATTTTTGTTATCATCGTTCATGATGATAGCCAATAGTAAGATTTTCTAGTACCTAGCTTGACAGTGAGAAGAGTAAGAGGTAAAACCGGTAACGAGTGTAGAACGATTTTTAAAGCTAAAAAAATTAAGGAGCTGCCAAATCTTCGAAAATTCTACACGAAAGCTGCAATTGCTCGAGATTTTCCGAAAGTTTCTTGGACCAAGGAGTGTTTTGTATCAACTTCTGTCGTTTTCTGGATGTTGAATCGAATGAGACGGTTGTGGAGTCAATAGATTTAATGGTTTTAAAGTTATCACAGCTTTCGTGGAGAATTTCCGAGATTTAAAGACATTTTGCAAAATGGCATAACTTGAAACGTCCCAGAGTTATAAAAAAAACGTTCTATATTTTTGCTGGATTGCTAGTCAAACAGTTTCTCAACGTTTCTCAAAAATTTCAAGTTGCTCAATTTTCGAAAAAGGACTCAGCATCTTTTCCCGACGTTTTCAAATTTATGACCCTGATGAGAGGAAATTTGTGTGACGACGTGGGTAGAGAATTAGAACTTGAATGAACAATTTTCCGTTTGAAGTTTTAGTACTAGTATGCCTTTGTGTATGTGCGCTCGTTATTCGGGATTGTTGACTGGGCGGTCTACAGTGCATATAAGAAACAGCTGCGGGCATTATTCAATGTCCAGACGAGACATTTTGATGAGGCGCACAATTTTCGTTGCTAGTCACTGTAGTTCACCAACAGGTCGCTATAGAAAGGATTTATTTACTACCATCTAAAAAAAAGGAATCAGCTGAGACGTGATTTTTTTACCGCTTTGACGTGATGTTTCTCGTATCAAAGGAAAAAAATTGAAAAAATACTTTTTTGATCGTACCTGTCAACACGTCTTTGAAGAAAATTTTTCCAATGAGCTGCATGTCTGCATGGTTGTTAACTAAGTCATTGTGATCATCATTCAATTGGTTGAACATGTCCAAAACCACTTGAAGTTGGAAATAGTCATATAGCCCTTGACAACCATTTTAGGGATTCATAAAACATTGTACCAATTAAAGAATTGGGTAACTTAGATTCTAACTTCTTTCACGTTATGTTTTACGTAATAGTTGATGGTCATCTTTGTTGCAGACAAGTATGGACAAGGAGCCAGCAATCGTGAAGGTCCAGAAAATCGGAATGACGTTGACGGTAAGATTCTCTCAGTAACAGTTTTAATAATTAGTCGAGCGCCAATTTTCGATATCGTATATCTCGTCTGAATTTGAACTGACATTAAGCCATTAAAATAGTCCGCTATTTGGCTGAACATTGCGTTTTAAGAAAAAGTTTGGTTCAGAAACCATTTTTTTCCATTCCGAGGATATTTTCAGGAAATATTGCCAATTTTGATTCGGTCTGTCTTTTTGAAACGGTGGCCGAGTAAAGAATTGAGGTATTTTATCAAATCTAAGGCCGGTTTCTCGCACCAACTTTGACCATGGCGTTAGATGACAACAGCTCGGAAAACGCGTTTCTCGATCCTCTGTTAGCAATTGATCACGAGTTGGTTTGCCTTAACCATATAACCGGCCGAGAACCGACGATTAGCACTTTGACGAGGCCGATCATGGGTTCTTTGGTAAATATTTTTGCATTACAAGGTAGTGTCAGGTCCCAAGGTTGTCTGGAGAAAAAATGATATCCATGGTCGCCGCTGGTGACGCAGAAGTATCATTGGACTTCATCAGAGTGAAGCGCTCGTTATTATATTTTAAAACTGCCGGGAGACTGATTGAGCTTTAACTTACCATAGTTCGGCTAACAACGTGATTTGCCATTGTTTCAAAAACTGGTCTCAAGGTGCACAAATTTTCGTTCAATTCGAATCTTCAGCGGAATCCCTCTATGAAGATAAATAAAAACTATTTTGGGAAAGTGATACTGTCGATTTAGATATTTTCCCGATAATGCCTCGACATAACTCTAGCCACAGATGATTTTTTGCAATAGATTCAGGGCCGTGAGACTTTTAGTGTGGGTGGGAGGAGAAGGAGTAGATGTAGCAGGACCAGATGTTGTTTTCCGAGAAAGTACTCATGACTCAGACACAACGAACGTGGCGTCGGTTAGTTTTGTTATTGAGCCCACTATTGGGGTGAATGGTATCGGTATATCTGACGCCATCTGATTCCATGCAATTAGTGCTGGCCGAAATATTGAATTCCCTAATCATGATTGTTTAGGCGAATTATTTATGGATGTCGACTAATGTTATGGGCTAGAGAGCAATAATGATACTATTTTTGTTTCTTCAAATTTTTTCCGCCCATCAATTTAAAAAAAAAATTGCCCAGTAGAAATAAAATGTCAAATTAGAATGGAAGAATAAAGATGCTCCGACAAATTGCTAGAGAACTTAGATTACACACAATACTTCCATGTTTGGAAGGGTAGATATACCTTGACAGGGAGTAATTTTTGTTGATTTTCATTAACGAGGTTGTGAAAAGAACTTCCTTCACTATTTGAAGCTCTAAATAATTAATAATAATAATTATATAAATCAATTAACTCGTAATTGTTTTTAATTATTCATAATTTTTCACGTGTCTGTTGTTTTCATTGTTTGACGAATTACGGGACTTACGATAAACGGTTACCTATTGCTATTATGAAATAGCGTTTATAGCCTTGATTTGAACGAAATAATTCCAACTTGGTTTGATCAAATAATAAATCGGTTTATACTTTGTAGAAACGTGTGTTTGAATGATATAAATATAATTAGAGATTATCTAAAAGTGAATGAATTTTGGGTTGGTGCTCATGCGATCTTTGCATTGCTAAATCTTCTGGTGTGCCCTACCTTGCTTCTACTTCATGTCCCCTTTTATGACAAATTTTGGCGTCTTCATATTGAACCAAAATCTTCTTTCGATCTGTTCACAATATTTCTCTCAAATGGTGCGATCCATTAGGATCCCTTGCAGCTCTCGCGTTGAAAATGATTTTATTCGATTACATGGCCATAATCTAAATCTAATGCAATCGACCCCCAGCATTGGCAATAAAAAACAGTGAAAGAATGATTTTCCTCTTCAAGGCAGCTGAAAAATCCTTCAATTGGCCTGCGCAATGAAAAAGGATTTTTTTCTGGTCGATTTGGTACACTTGTTGAATTAGGACCCAGAAGAAGAAGAAAGTCGTGCCGTGCGCACCCCCGATACTAATGGTCGGTGTTCCTTGAAACGGTGACGTGTTCCCCGTGTGAAAGGGGTCTGGGAGGGTCGCCCGACGGTGACGTCATCGCCGATTTCCCGCCCGTACATTCGGTGGACGTCCCGGCGGTGGGTGGAGGACGCCTCGGCTGTGGATGAGGGCCCCTGCGGACCGCGTCATCACCAGCCGAGTCATGAATGGGCGACCAGCGGACGCGGATCAACCTAGTGCTATTGCAAATGTGGTATCGGCCGACCGCCACATGATTCCCGTACTATCCGCAGCGTCAATCGTCTCAGTGCCCGCACTCGAACGCGTTGGCGTCATCTCATCCTCCCCGTGTTTCGTGCACTGTGCTCCGGTAAAAAAAATGCACTATCAGAACGCACCTCCTAGTGACGTCGCTGTCACCATCACCGGTGATGTATCGTCAACGTCGTACGTTCCCGTCGTCAGCGCTGCTGTTGATGGTGACTCAACTAGTTGGGAACACGAGCCTATCACTTACTGGACCCCACCTGGTAAACAATTTTTGACGTTTTTATTTATTTATTTTAAACTGGGCAGCTATGATTTTGTGATGTTTTTCAAGAATAAACCATATAGAAAGTGATGGTTATCGATTAAAAAAAGATTTCTACCCCTTAATATTTTATGTAAACGTCTCAAAAGCTTTTTGAATCCTAAAGAAACGTTTATTGTGTACCACACAGTAATTCCATTTGGGAAGGCTCTCGCAATTGTAAAAACCATAGGTTTCAACACTAGGATACTTCTAAAATAGCACCTATTTAGTGGGACGTTTTTGAACAATCAGTTCAAGGAGTGAATGGGGGTTGAGGAGGTGTAGTTTCAAAAAGAAAAATTCCTTATCGATTCATATTTGAGTCCGTTAATCGTAATAAGAAAAGGATTTTGGACATTGCATGGTGAAGAGCCTTTCAGCTATGTACTCAATCCAAATCATGCTGAACTTGCAACTTTCACTGTTTGTTCATCATGATCAAATGTGTAGAATCATATTTTTTCGCTCAGTTCGAAACCAAAATAGGAAGACTTCTCATTGGACTTTTCACTGAATAATTGGTTGGGTAAACCCGACTGATCCGATCTACCTGACCAACCAAACCAGCTGCGACGAGTTCTGTCCCAATCGCTAGTAATAATATTGTAGTAGAAGGGTTGTGAGGGGGAGAAAAAGCAGGCGACTTATTCTCCAGATCTTTAATGGCTGGCCGAGCACTTTCGCCCATTCGGGCATCTTCAGGGCGACGTGGAACCATGAGGTCCACAGCCCAGCTGTCGCCTTGAAGATGCCCGAATGGGCGAAAGTGCTCGGCCAGCCATTAAAGATCTGAAGAATAAGTCGCCTGGTTTTTCTCCCCCTCACAACCCCTCTACTACAACAAATGCGACGACAACCAAACGAAGTAATATTATTGTTCATAATCTCGAATAAATAGGCGGTCGCTTTACATTTTATTGGTCGCCGATGTTTCAAGCAGCATCAGCTCATCAGGGTAAATTATATCAACCAACTCAAGCCTCAGAGGTTATAAAACATAATTTTCGCCGATGTTGAGCTGAGATGCAGCTTGAAACGATGAATAATAAATTGTATCAAATTTTTTATTTATATAATTTATTTGACGCTTCTCCTTGGCCGATCTTGATTATTTCTAAAGATTTTTCTCTGAACGTGCTAACGGATTGTTTCTCTGAACGTGAACAACGGGCACGAAAAGGAAAAAAATCGTTTGACAATATCCAATCGGATTGTTCCCTATTTGTTTGATGATTTTGGTTTTCAAGTTGAAGAAACAACCAATGACCTTCGACTAATTAGCATTGTCCCACTAGATGGCTCGCTAGTTGATTCATTGACGACGGCAATATATCCCGGCGATCTTTTAACGCATTTTTGTCAGAAAACGCTTTGTTTTGGCTTGTTTCAACAAAATTGAATATCGAATCTGACCCGAAAACACTTACGAAACCGCCGTAATTTTCGAGATGAAAATTTGATCGTTCGCAGTAAATTCCTTCTCGCCAAAAGTAATTGCTATTTTATTGGCCAGCAAGATCGCAGCAGATGACTCGCGATCATTTTTCGAAAAAATTGAAAAACTCTCAGAACTCCATAAAAACGTATATTGGTTGTGGAATATTTTTCACGCTGAATTGAATGATACCATAACGGGGTCGTTAGTTATATTAGCTCTCAATTTATAGCAAGATTTTTTGTAATTTTCTAAACTCAGGCATGAACGGAATCCAAGTCAATGTGTACTATAATATGCCGAATCAAACAACCATCATGGAGTCGGTAAATGTATCGATTCTCGTGTTTACAAAGTTTTTGTGGCAGAAAAATACAGTATTACTCTAGTATTCGTTGTGTTTAAAAATTGTTCTATTTTCGTTCTATCATTGAAACACTCTCCTCTATTATACTCTTCAAAAATTCGCTCGTAAAGCCATGCCGCATCATGCTGCATGACGAACACTTTTCTTGAAAAACTGACCAGATCTTCAACTTTCGCGTAATTTCCGATCGGTCGCATGTCGAGAATGGAGTAGCCTCGATTGCTAATTGTTCCTAACTTGGCCGGGAAATTTCGGAATTTCATTCTTATCAATTCGATTTCAATAATTTATGAGATAAGCTCGAGGTGCGAGCGCCGTTGATGTCATCGGGTACCAGAGTGAGTCATATGATTACGGTAATGCGATCGTGTGTGTTGCAGTCAGCGCTCCAGAGGGAGTGGATCGGAAGAGGTCCGAATCTTCCCCTCCACGTGACCGTGTGATTCCCGGACAAGTAGTGTCTGGCCGACGAGTCGCTCTTGCTCGCTGACTCATCGCGCGTTCCGTGAAAACCGCGCTCCGTTTCGTAAGCTCCCGCAGGTGACTCGTCGGCCCGTTCGTTGTCCGGGTCTTGCCCCAGAATCGTTCAGTTTACCCTTGGAATTAGGCCCATCAGGATCTAGAAAGGAAATGTCGAGCGACACTTTGATCACTGTATTCAAAAAATTTCCTTGTTTCATCAGAGACATCATTCGGTGAGCTTAGTGGGCACTAACCGAACTTTATAAACAAGGGAAAAAATTACTAATACAGAATTGCTATTTCAGAGCATCATGTTTCGGTTTTAGGTTTTACCATTTTATAACATGTTTCAATTTTACCATTTGCAATTTTTTCGAGGCCGAATTTAATTTCTTTCGCCGAAATTGCTAGAATTTTCTAAAAGTATCTTGGAAATTCAAATTTGTAAACACTGTAGGGGGGAAAGATTAAATTTCCTACTAGATGCGATCAGACGGCATTCTAGACCACCAAACCCCGTTGTTCCCAGCTTTGAAAAAAGTACAATAACCGAGAAAAAATGTCGTCTTCATAATTCCTTTCGGAGTTATGCTCTGATGCTGTCGCTCTTCAAAATGTCAGCATCCCAATTTAGCTTTCATTAATAGCGAATTAGAAAAATTCACTGCAGAGTTCGGGAAAGGAAATGACGTGGTCGTGTGATCAAAGATTATTTTCTGGTGAAAATGAGACCTAAAAAAATGTATGCCTTAAGGACGGAAATTACTTGTCGGAGAGTAAAAACGAAAATTTGGAGAATGAGTCGTCTGTTTTATTTGCACTCATCATGAAAGCTCAAGGAATTCGCCGACCTAAGAAACGAAGGAAAGTTTTTGAAAGAGTTGGTTCCTAAGTAAGCGTCGAACTAGCCTGATGAGTTGAAGCAACAGTCCAGCTATTTTTCTGAACTACCACGCATGTGATCCAGTAGAAACTTTGTAAAGCCTCGTGAGGATTTGGGAAGTGAGATAATCACGATGATGACCCGCTATTTTCTATCCATCAAAGAGACCCTAAAATGAATACTGCTAAATTATGGACACAAACGAATTGAAACATTATTCATGTGCGATCATCTGCGAATGCGAAAATGCTTGCGCCCACTAACAAAATGTCCACCTTTCGAAAAAATGTATGCACTGTTTAACGTGACTGGAATTTTATGGACACAAGCCATGTGAAATTCAAGTAGATTGAAACCATCCCAACGTGTACTGCTAACATGAGTATTCGGAACTTGCCTTCTTTGTAAAACGCTAGTTTAGGTGCTCTTGCAAATGAACACGAATTGGATTTGTGTATATTTGAGTCCCTGTAAACTACAACAAAAATTCCACCGTGGAACAATTTACTAATGCTACGCCAGTTTATTACAGTCAGTAGAAACTGTTGGGTCTATCGAATATCTTTCGATGATATCGGTGGCTGGTTTTGATAACCTTAAATTGCCTGTTCAATGCTTCACGGATGACACGGATAGTTCTAATACATCAGGAACCGTATGGCATCTTCGTATGATTCAACTAAGTACCCAAACATCTCTGCTGTGCTTCTTGCTTGTGAAGCACCGGACGTGCTAAGAACTTCAATATAAATATCCTAAAAAAGAAATTCTAGCTGTTTACATCCGGTGAAAATTCGAAATTCGTATAGAGAAGTAGCCATGGTCAATCTTGGTAGGTAGATGCTGAAGCAGCGTAAGAGACTGATGGATCTATATTTAATTTGAAATAACATATTTATTTAGGTAATAGTAATCAATTGCCTTGAACAGTGAAGGTTACGGTTGCCATGGCAACAGTAGGAGAGGTTTCGATGTATCGATCCGACGGCTGATGATAGGGGGAGGGGGTCAGTGTGGCTGGTGGGACCGCTCAGTGAGGGGGTCGAGGGGCGGTCGGTTTGCGGTAGTCGGATCGCGGCAGTATCGGTGCGACAGAGTGCGGGTCTGGGATGGCCCTAGGAGGTTCATCAGGATGAAAATTTGTCAGTCATCTGCTGATCTCATGGAATGATGCCAAAGTGTTACTAGACTGATAAAGTTGCTAATTGCGAGTCCGACTGGTGAGATGGTACAAGGATGCAGGGATATACAGGGGCCTATTCGCCCGATAATGGGTCAGGTCAGTCACTTCAATTTTTCCTTTTGTCGACAGGAGGCGGCGTTGCAGATTTTCCAAGTGGATTTGTAAACCGTTTAACTTGTCAACTGACAGCTGGGAACATTTTTTTGGCACCTAATATGAATATCTCTGAGGCAAATCTTCGAATATCCATTACAATTCTCGTTACAACAATATTACTTCTGTTTTTTGGGTTGTTTTTCCTTAATTTATATTTAATTAAGGAAGATTCAGATTAAATGAAATATTTCTACCCAGCTCGATGTTCTTGTTTGTGTGTTCTTGTGTATTTTTCTATAACCATGCCACAATACTGCAATGCATTCCACAAATCTTTTTTTGCCGTGACTGAGCCTTGTATTTAATAACAACCGTTAGACCCCAAGTATTAATTTAATTCCTTTTGGACGTTTTGAAGCTATTTCAGAACCAGTAATTAATTACATTGCAAAATGTATTTTTAATGATGAATCCGTACTGAGAGCGGTAAAACCTTTCAAATCTATTGTTTTATCTTCTCATGTGTATTAAAAAAAGCTATTTGCCCATAAAATAAATGAAGTAGAAATTAATGAATATTATTTGTCTATTAAGTAAATTTGATTACTTTTGTGAATAGCACATCTTCTGTCACTGTGACTTCAAATATGTTTTATCATTTTGATTTATTTTAGTTGTTTCATCATAGTTTTATTATTATTTATTTCATTTCTCTCGTCTTATAAGTCTCATGACTCCGTGTGTTTATAGGTATGAGATTAATTGGCGCCATTCATTTAGATTAATTGGTTTAACTATTTATAACTTAGCTCAGCTCAATTACAGGGTTGATCGAGTTATTTGGTAACTTATGCTTGAACTGAATTATTCAAAGAATAATTATTTTTAAAAAAGTGTTGGAAAAACATAAATAAAATCGTGCTTGCAATTCAAACCATTTGCTACAATACTATCAGGATTTAGAGAATTCAACTAATGAAACTACCATTGTATTTGATTTTTTCTCATCAACTCCTATTAGCGGTGCGAATATCAACTCCATCTCGCGTCTAGGCCAACTCGGGCTGTTTAGGGATAGGCCCATGAGACTCGTAGGGTGAAGTCTGCGCCGTGATCGGGATCATCTGGATGGGTGGGAGTCGTCGGGACTCGGGAGCGTAACCCAGTGATACCAACTGGCTAGGGCCTACCGGTCAGTGGAATAATTCATGCCTCTCATCAACGAATAATTTCCCACTTAGCGCTAGCAATAAGAACTCCTCTTCTAACACGAATAACGTTCTACGTTGAAGAATAGACTGGCTTAGTTCTTATCAACTTATTTTTCCATAGTAATGTCTTTTTTAGGTCAATTTAGAAAAAGTTGTACGTCTCCTTGCGAGAAATTATAATAAAGCGGGTTCATAGGACTAGGTCAATGCGCTCTGAATTCTGGTAGAGACTGCCCGAAACGGCAACGAATTGGAAGTATAGATTTCGTTAGATTTAAAAAAAAAAAAAAATGCTCTTGAATTAGCCTTCATAGGTACATAAATACACCGTGTATTATTCTTCAACAATGTTACGCTAAACAATTAGGATATATCCACAAGAACGGGAAATTGCCCATAGTTTTGGTTTATTAATAAGAAACCATTGTAATTGCCCAAAAAAAAAAAATTTCTAACACCCCTCAAAAAAAATTTGATGTTTTACATTTCAAGGCTTGTAGAATCCAAAATATCTAATAAAAAAAATTTTGTCTGTCCGCCGTACACCGTCAATATTTTTCCGGCCAAACTATAATAGCTGTACATTCTTGAAATTTTCATCAAAAATCAATCTCAGTCTCACGAGTGGTTCGTGTGGTTCTCGGTCTTGAACCACATTGCTAGCTCAATTTTTAGGGTGTTTGGGGGGTTTTGAGGGGGAGAAAATTCATATTTTCCATATGTGTATTTGGTATCTATTTCTACGGATTTTTGGACGCTGAATCGAATGAGACCATCGCGGGGTCGATAGCTTGGTTGGTTCTCGAGTTATCGCAGCTTTTGTGTCGAATTTGGGAGATTTTCAGAAATTTGACATGAGAGTATAACTCGAGAGTTCTTAGTGCTATAAAAATCGTTCTATACTCATTGGAATGGTCGTCAAACACTCTCTCCAGCTGTACCGTTAGGCAAAAAATTTAGCTTTTAATTATGAAATTAACAAAAATAAAAATGATAGAAATTACAATAGTTGCTACGGAATTTTCCCCGATAGTTACCAATCTGTTTTTCGGTGGGAACGTCCACAAATGTTCGGAATAATTACTATCACAATTAAAGAAATTTCACGGAATGAAATCTGAAGTAATTGCTACCGAGTCCAAAAAATAGTGATGATGATACTTGAAAAGAGGGGGATCGAATGAAACTAATTTTAACCAGTGAAATTCGGACTAAGGCGTTTCGTGACTGTTTGCCATGTACGTGTCTGCGATGTTAAAAAAAATGAAGCTTCCTTTGTACAAAGGATTTTCCCCTCAGTTTTAACTATGAATGATTGATATAACGTTGAATTCGTCTGAGTGCTAAGAGCGGTTTTTTTTGCTCCTTTACATGATAACAGACCTTGGTAGTAAGCTGCGCGATCTTTGAAACTTAATAAAAAATATGCTTGTTATTGTTGTCATAAAGAAGAAACGACACTGAACCAAAAAATTTCCGTTTGTTCCATGTTTTGAAATCGAAGGATAAACATTGTTCAAGGCTTCCTCCAAGGCTCGGAAGCCGGAAGAAAAGTAAAAATAAAATAGCGTACAAATATAATCCAGTTGAGTATTTAAGTAACAGAACTTGTGTCGACTTTTTGTTTTGTATTGTAAAAGCCCATGAGACTCCGCATCATTGATGAGATGGGAGGCTGTCGTTAGGGAAGGCTCTGCACCGACGGCCAACGTATCGCACGGTCATGTCGGTTGTCGCAGGCTCTAGTCGTCCCAGCCTCCGCCCCTTGCCTTGCCCAAGTGAGGTGTGTTATTGATTGGTGGGGTCTGGGGTGGGATAGGTAAAGGGTCTCATCCCGCAATTCGGGGGTCGTTGGCCTCTCTGAATCCCGCCCCCGCCTTGTTGTCCTCCTGTTGCCCCTTTAAGGCGAAAGTTGAATACCTCACGTCCGCGACCTTGCTTCATCACATTTGTATCCCTTCCGAACTCATACAGTTCTACTTTTGGTCGTTACTTTTTTTTAGGTCAATTCAATTCATTACGTTTATTAATATTTTTAAATTGAAATGATTGGCAGTCGTTGGATTTCGGTTATTTCGTTTCGCCGTCATTTCTAGCAAAATACTATAGGAAGGATTGAAATCACTATTCCATTCAAGTTTCCTATGTTATTAGGTCAGCTCCGGCTAAATCATAATTCATCGTCTATTTTGAAGAAAATATTTTGTTTCTCCGATTCAGCTAATTTTTACATAAGTCATTTTGGCAGTTGTTGGGTTAATTTTTTCTTTTGTCTTTTTCTTCTGTGAATTATCTTTACTACTATATTGAAGGCTCGTTATTGCAGTTGGTCGCTTGGTGTACATAATTTGTCCATCACATGTACACAATTTACATCTACATAATTTTCGTTCTTTTCGCTGTTACAGGCCAGCCGTTGGGCGTGTCGACCGGGGAGACGGAATTGGCGACGAAAATGATCCAAATACAGTCAAAAAGGTTTTACCTAGACGTTAAACAAAATAGAAGAGGACGTTTTATTAAAGTAGCTGAAGTAAGTTTGCTAACGTTCCGGCAATTTGATTTTGTGCCGTTATTTATAATTTATCACCGCTAGGTTTTTATCAAATACAGGTGCTAAGTCGAAAGTACATTCAAATAATTTTACCACCTTGATCAGTGAACTCGGTTTCGCTTCCTTTCCATGATTTCCTCCAATTTTAACATTTCCAGATTGCCTCGGACGGGCGAAGAAGTCAAATATTTCTAGCTCTCTCAACAGCGGCCGAATTGAGAGACTATCTATCGACATTTAGTGATTTCTATGCTTCCCTAGGTAATTTGACTTCGGGTTTTCCATTTTTGTTTATTCGAAAAGTGCTTCCGTCATTTTGACGCCTCGAGGTTTTACATCTTGACTTGATGCTCATTTCATTCAAGTGTAAAAAATGAAATAATATTGTCCACCTTGGAGCTGACTTGAAAATATCATCGTTAACGATTTTCATTATTTTATTGTTGTAATTTGTTTTAAGTTACTTTTTCAGTTAATCTTCCTCCACAAAGAACAATTTTGATTTTCTTCGCAGGTCCCCCTAATCCTGACAACCTTCCAGAAGATGGAAAACTGAAATCTGAAATGATGATTAAAGACAATCGTCGCTATTATCTAGACCTTAAAGAAAATGCAAGAGGTCGTTTTCTTAGGGTAAGTCAGGTAATTCCACCTCTATTCACTTTTCCTACTGTAAGGCTTTACTTATAACATTTGTATTTTTCACATCAAAGGGGAATAGAAATTTCGACCGAAAAATTAGCAATAACAGTACAAAATATTTGCAGTAGTACGAACCTTAAAAGTTCAGAAGGAATAAATAAAAAGAAAGAGTACAAAAGAATGAAATTCGTTTGAAATATGAGGAGTTTCGACAGCCCAATTGTATAAAAATTAATCTCAATAATCTCGTAAAACCTGGTCATTTTTCAATTCAATTGAACGTATTTAAGTTATTTATATTCATGTTCGAAATATCAATAATGATGGATTTTATATATTTCTCAGGTATCTCAAACAATATCCCGAGGCGGACCAAGGTCACAGATAGCCATTCCAGCTCAAGGAATGATCGAATTTCGTGACGCCCTCACGGATCTTCTCGTAGAATTCGGAACTGACGACGGAGGTTTCAAGGGCGAACTTCCCGAAGGAAAACACATGCGAGTAGATAATAAAAATTTTTACTTCGACATCGGCCAAAATAACCGCGGCATCTACATGCGCATTTCAGAAGTAAGTTCACGTTGTAATTAAATTTTGATGAAGGATTTATTTTTCCTTTAGAAATGGCAAGATCGCTTTAATATTTTATCAATTGACTCTGTTGTATTACAAAATTTTCTAGACAGTGCCGTACCGTGTGAAAATCTGTATGTTAGCGCTGATCCGACTCGTTTTTTCCAGGTGAAGACCAATTTCAGAACCGCAATCACAGTGCCTGAAAAATCTTGGGGACGCTTTCGCGACATTTTTGCTGACTACTGCGACAAAATGAAAGACGGTTCGGACAAAGTCAGCGGCCCAGACAGCCCCAAATGAGAGGCGTCAGAATATTCTTTCTAGGCAAAAAATAATAATAAATGGTATTTAATTTCAATAACTTGGATTCAAAACGTCAGCAACAAGCAAACATAGGACTTCAAATCCCTCCAGGTGGTTTAAATGTTCATATGAACCAGTAAACGTAAAAAAAAAAAAAAAATGGTTAAAGGAAATAAAAGTAGAAGTGTAAGAAAGTGCGCATGAACGAAATTATGTGTAAAAATTCTCTTGGCTACCTGAATTTCTGGCGTCAGCCTTTGAACGTTCGTAAAGTAGTGGATTTATAATGTTTCGTTATCTCAAACGTACCTACTTCAATAACATTAAAACAAAAACAAAAAAAGAACAAAAAAAGTGATAGATCATCTTTGCGGTCGCATTGAGTATTCGATAATACGATATCTTTCTCAGAGAAGGGAATCGAACGAATCTTGTGTACATATTGTTTCATGGTTCAAATCATTTACTTACCACTCATGTAGAGAGAAAAATATGAATAATAATATGCTTGATTTTTCATTTTATTAGAAAACAACACGACATAATTTTTTCTATGTTTCACAGAAGAAGACGGTGGCGATGTTTTTCGAAAGAAGAATCCTTTTTTGTTTTAATTTCCGTTAGAAGAGTAGAGATTTTTGTTATTATTGTATATTACTACGTTGAGCGGATACTTTCATTGTTGTTATTATATTTTTTCTAAAGTTTTTGCCTGCTGAACCTAAGGTTCGTTTATTGAGTTTCAAATGTTTATGTGAATCCTTCTGAAGGTAAAAAAAAGAACTATTATTAATATTATCAATGGAGAAATTTGATTGTTTATGAAGTCTTAGGTATATGCGAAATGTATTTTTTCATTCCTTGAAATGAATTTTCGTAAATTGCTCTGCCGCTCATATTTTCCAACGTAAAGAAGAGTGTATTCATACTCGTACGCCTCATGGTCGTGAATGCACTTCTAGGATCGTCGATAGGTAATATTTGCATACGAAAAACTTCTGGATAATTAGTTTTCGACGTGTATCATAAATGATGAGATATTAAGGGGGAATCAAGGTTTTGTCGACTGCTTATGTATGTTCTAATGTTATAACCTGTTGCCCCGTTTGATGTTATAAGATCTGTAGCTTAGCAACTCCAGCAATGCAACAATGTTGGGAGTCTGTCACCGAAAAAAGCACTTGATCCTGATATCCCATTTTACTTTTTCTTCTCGACTTGTTCTCATCGCGTTCCTTGTGTTCTATGTTGTGCACATGGTAGAAAAATCGGCTGATTTGTAACATCAGTTAAGCGTTTTACACACTGACCATGAATGATAATGTTAATTGCATTGCTTAAGTATATAACGGTCGACAAAATCATGAATACCCTTAATAATCGTTGATCTTTAAATTTTGAAAAGGCGAGTTTATTTTTGGAGCGAAATGATTGTTATCGATTTTGGATCGGGTAAAAGTGGTGTGAACCATCATGTTTGTGACTGAATTGGTCATCAACGAGACCGAGTTGTTTCAAAGACCAATTTGACCAAGTATTCTCAATCATACTTACGAATGTTCTCGAGATTTGTATTGTTGGGTTGTTCGTAACGGGCACAACAAATGATATTGATATGGGCTGTGGTAAGTTAGGCTTCCACTCAAGTTCGCTGAAATCAATTTGTGCTTGGTTCATATGGTTCGGAAAGGATACGTTGTAGGAAGTTCTTTTTCAACGTTTAGTTATGGTATTTAGGGGTGCGCTAGGCTGTAGAGGACACAGTTGGTTGATCTCGAATGCTTTGAGGAGGTCACCTAGTTCGAACGATTTTCTGTGATTTTCCAAACTTGGATTTCAGTCCAGGTAAGAAGATTTAATAATTATCATTCTTCAAGCACTGTTTTGTTATTGGCAGTTGATTGACTTTTGGCCGACCCCTTCAATCTTTCAAATAGTTGGAGTACATCTATGCACTTGGTCATCGGCCTACTTATTCTGTGCTATAGTCATACCTCATTAATCAACTTCAAAGGTGTTATAACGCCTTAATAAATTTTTTTATTTATTGAGTGAGGAATTTTCAATGTTCAAAATTCTTAAAAAATTATTAGCTGCTCGTATTCAGTGCTCCTTTTTTCCACTCAGCGTGAGTAATTTGTTACACATGTGCCCCTAACTTCCAATCACTTTACGCTTGAATTAATATTAGTTAATCGATCAATTCGTGTTAATCATAATCGAAGTTTCTATTCCTTGCGTTGAGCTTGTTCATTCCAATGCCATGTGAACCTAGCTTTAATTGCCGTTTGAATGTTTCCTCGTATTGTTGTTAATGAAATCAGCTACTGCCTTACCAGCTATATTCTGAAGTTGCAGAATTCGTTTTGTGGGCAAGAAAAAGAAAGTATTTTTTGTTGCAGCGCCATGCTTTTTTTATGTCAGTGTTGGTAGCCTCAATAACTCTTGCCATCTCTTTGCTGTCCATTTATTATCTATAGTTTTACTCAATTTATTTTTAAGGCGTTTGACAGGAAGTACGTTTCTTTTTCTTTACTTCTTTCGCCATTGTACAAATGCTCAGTTCATATATCATTCATATTTAACCTTTTCATTGTTCAAATGTTTCGTTTCCGTATTAACTTATATTGTAATATAATATTTACAATTCTCAACCCTTCACAGTGATTTGAATGGAGAGAAGTCAACTGAAAATTTCGCCAGAAGGGCTGAAAATGAAAATTTCTCAATGGCATCATAGATGACGGTCAGTGCTGTTGATGTACGATTTCTAACAATCAATCGTGGGCGAGAGATACTCGCGGCAACTTATGTTTTTCCTCATGATGAGTACTTTTTCATTGCTGTATAGAACCTCGTGGGCATCTGTGATTTAATAATTCCACGCGTTGCAACATTGTAAATGCCCAATTGTACGGAACACTTTTCAATCAGAGAAAAAACTTGGGGAATGAGAAGCGTTGTTCCTGGGTTTTAAAAATGTTATGACAGTCTGATCGAGTGAAAACGTACTCAAATGTAAACTCCCATGATTCGTATAGCGTTAAAAACGTCTTAGCAATCGAATTGAAATCAAGAGTCCTTATATGGTAATGCTGGCTTCGATTATTTTATCGGTTACCTTTTTTTCTGTTTTCTTGAAAAGAAAACGTCCTGTTTTCAAAACCGTTTCACTTGTCACCTTTTAAAAAATTGTGGCTGATCTGGTTAACATCAATTCGCGGTTCGCACATCCTCGGTCTATCTACGAAGCCTCTGAAAGATAGCTATGGAAACTTGTTAGATTGCCTGCGTGGGCGTCATCTTCCTTATCGCTCATTCAAATACTTAACAATAGAGAAGAAAACTGAAAAAAGAAAAACATGATAATATAATGAAGAAGTGATTGTGTACGAAAGATGGAAAATGTGTAGGTATATTGTTACAGTTGACCTAAGAGGTTTTTATATTAGAAACAAGGGCATTTATAAAATTGTGTTGGATAGAATTTCAGATCTTTATAAAAATATTAATATATATATAGATAGATATTTATTTAGTGTTGGCTGTTGATGTTATTGATAAATTTATCGCTTCCCATTGAAAGAGCGGTAATGAGGGTTTGGGCCAGTATTTCGTTCAGGTACTAAGATTCGATGCTTGGAATGGACTGTGGGACTTTCAGGATAAAAATGCATCGCAGCAAAAAGAAAGTATTTGTTGCTGTGCGTTATTGAATAACTATATCGTTGAGTTTTTTGTTTGTTGAAATTTTACAACCCACCTTATTTTAGGCCGAAAGCAATTTCCTTCTTTTTGTATATAAATTGTTGAGTTGACAATTTTTAATAAAAACTACTCTGTTGTCAAAGTATTTATTATATATCTTACCTAATTGAGAACTTGGAAAAAAAAATTGTGATAGCATTAAGCCGATAATTCATTGTTGATCGGGCACACTTTTATGGGTACCTATTGTGTGTCATTTACGAGAACTAGTAAAAGAAAATCTTACATAACATGCTTTGGCCTAATTTTTTGATTCGCACGCGAATAATTTCAATCAATATAGTGCGAAACAGAATATATTTTTCTCATAAAAAGGAACTCCATTATTCGTTCAATCATCCATCAATGTATTCACTCAGTGTTGGCCCTACGAAGCAGAAGTGGACAAATTATTTGCGAAAATAATAGCTGTTGTACCATAATTCGGAGAATTCGAGCGCTCATCTGACAACTGAATTCAAAACATGAATCTAACATTAGGCCAATTATCATCAATTCTGGAATCATCGATCATAACTCGTACCCGGAATGGGACACTGACGTGTGAAAATCCTAGCACTGTATACATTTCATCTTGTCAAAAGATGGAAAAATTAACTAAGTTTGTAGGCTACATTGCTGCACAATATTGTTTTTCGTTTAAGAAGGTTTATTTCGAATTAAAAAAAAAAAAAAAAAATGGTTATTGAGTCTTTATTATTCGAAAAGTTGATTTACGAGGTTACCATTAATCATTTGACAATGCTGTTACAAGAATTGGAAGACTCGTGAACGAAATGTGGCAATAATGTTCAAACGGTTCACCCATCAAATGAAGAAGTGTGAAGATTGATGTATTTAAGATGCCCGTTGATGTATCGATCCCGCTTTCAAATCGTTTGGGCGTTATAATATTTTAATTTTATGTTGCGCAGTTACATTGGTTCTCTAAATAATATTTTTTAATTGAAATTGTATTGGAGAGCCGTTATTTTAAAGTGGAAACTTTCAGTTCAAGGCATACGAATGGTGTGAATGTTGAATGTCTGTACACGATGGGTCCATTTTACCTTCGTCAAAGTTAGGGCTCCTTGTTGTGTCAAAACTATTTTATTTTTTCTATTCTAATCTTTAGTATCTACTCAACGTTCTGATATGGTAGTAAAAACGGCATCGGCTTTGTCGTAAATGTGAACATGATATATTGCTCTATCGCTTGCTCCTTTGCTTAGTACGGGAGTGAGCGAAAAGCAATAGCGATTGTTCGGGACGTCATTGTAACTTTACTTTGCCAATTCTTAGAAATGAAACCAAGAGGCCAAGAGAGATGCGGAACGAATAATAACCAATCGATTTTCTGGAAAAATTTACAATGCACCTTACGCCCTATGCACGCGTAACCCGGCCACCTGAAATAAAAGTTGGGAATTCTATTCGGGATTCGACCGCCAAATAAAACCGAGTCTTGAACCACAACAAATTCTCCCCGATTTCTTGGTTGTATTACTAACAATGAGGATTTCCCTATTTAAATTTTTTCTAATTTCGATCTTTCCAATAAAAAATTTCAAATAATAACTTACACCAAATATTGTAGCTGGCTTTATTATTCATCGTTCATCGGTAATTTCCCCGATATTTTCTGTTTGGGCGTCTGACTTTATTCTGAAAAACTCAATTTAGTTCCAGTTGCTCGGTGAAATCCAATCCGTACTGCTACTGCTACGAAATTCAGGTTCATGCGTTATGAGCAACTTACACTCCCCGAGGCTGAGCAGGATTGAAAATATTCCTGTCTAATGAAAGTGTGAAAGAAATTAATTTCTGTTGTTCTAAAAAATACAACAACGTTAGATCAATTATCAGATTTATGGGACTAGATATCTCAGTTCCTTCGTAAGATATCACATGAGCGAAGAATTCAATTATAATCATCGTTTCCATTTCCGAGTAGTAGGTACTTTATCTCGTTGGAACGGTTTTATTTATAGACTTTTCTACTAACGATAGGGATTGTAAGGTCTGTAGTTATTCTGAATGAAAGCTCACGAGTAGTTCTTTTTTCGAAAACCATTAATTATAATGTAAATAGGTAAAAATTACCCAACCTTGTCACCAAAATAAATATTCGCCCAAAACAATGGCATCTCTCAATTCTATGTCTTTCGGGGCTGTTCAGTGCTCCGTTATCATGTAAGTGGATTAAGACTTGCTGGCCAAGTCCTGTACCACGTTTATTGTCATTTGAACGGTTCATCAATTACCATTCCATTCTGACAATGTGATCGAATTGCCGAATGCTATCATCTAAACATTTACTAGGAATATGTAAGCATGGCTAAGCATTGCTCAGTAAGCCAGCTCCCCCAAATTGACAAGTAGAGGGAATATAATGATTCCGTTGCACTAAAAATCTCAAAGCTGCCCTGATTCGAATTTCAAGAAGTATCGACTTATAAACGTTTTAAATATCAAAATAAAATTAACATGAAAACACTGGGTTATTTGATACTGCAAATTTAAGGATAATTCTTTTGGGCGTTTTCCTTGGAAAAAGCACTTGAATATTATGAAAACCCAGATAGATATTTATTTCGAATCTGTTTCCTAGTCTGTTGTTTTCAATTACCTGGGCGTCCCCCAAACTGGATCAAACAAATCATTTTTTATGCTGTTTTTGAGAATCCTTTACTCCTGAATGATTGTAGAAGTCGTTGAAGCACAACATACTAAGTGCATTGCAAAAAACTGCCACTATGAAGCCCAGGTTTTGCTCATTTTTAGTATGGAAGTCGTTTTGTAAGCTTGCTTTCTTATTCCTCTAAATCCCAAAAGAGTGTCGTGATGGCAAATATGTCTTGTCTTTTTGGGTACGAGAGTTTCAAAAGTAGTTTCGTACCATTCCTCTTGGGTTTCAAAAATTTCATTTACTTATGCTCACTTGGTAGCCGCTTCTGCCGATTATTCCGTTGTTTGCGAACGTTGTGATGATCCAATGAGTGTATATTTTTTCAATACCTCTCAACTGTACAAGTTCAGAGTTGTAATTTTGTTCAAGATTTGATATCCATACGAATAATGCACATTTTCAAAATGTATAAATCCCTCTGCTCCAGGAAAGAAATCCACTAAAAGTTTTTATAAATGTCATCACTAAAATCACTTCATCTTCTGGTATGTCACAGCTACCATCAGTAAATATTTTTTTTACAATACACACTGTCGAAAGGTGTCTGACGGTATCGTCCCTGATGGTACGGCTCCACTGATCATTCGCTGCGGAAATGGAGCCGTAAGGAAAACAATTCCAAAGGGTTTATTACCACTGAGAACCGAGAGACATCTTTCAGCTATCCGATTGTAATAATTATAATAGGTTGACAATTTTGTAGCCTATAGGTTGGTACCCATCGCGATAGCTGTATACTTTAGGAGGACACAATAGTGTCACATACCCGTTTTCTGTTTTTAACTCTGAACGGATAAATTGGAATGCACTGCAATAAATGCATGGACCGTTGATTTGGCAGCTCTAAAATTGCTATGGGAAGAACTATAGAAAGCTGTTGGAAAGATAATGTTAGCAATTACACTGCCATAATATTTCCTAAAGGCGGAAAGCTATCCTCCATATTGTGAGTTTGGCTTTAGTAAATACAATTATTAAGGAATATTTAAAAAAAAAGTTTAAAGAATACACACAAATTGCAAGAGAAAAGTTATCATTTATTTGAAAATAGCGTGTGTTAAGAGTAAAGAGATGTTATATACATAAAATTCCTTTTTCTTGTTAGCGTGTTTGTTTATTCATTTAGGAGGCCATTTTTCACGAATGTTACACTTGAAATTTTTTTTTTACTGTTAACCAATTATTCAATTGGGATCGTTTCAATTCGTTCAACTAAAAAATAAAATAAAATAAAGATATGTTGTATTTAACTATGAATTAACCATTGTGATATTAAACTTTATTTTGTGACTCAGAAAATAATGTTTGTTTTGAATGGCCTCCAAAATCGAACCCTTTGAAATGTTTCAACCTTTCACACCGATGGAGACATTTGTGAGAAGTATCCACATCGTCAGGGTAAATACTCGATCCGCTATTTTTTAGTACCTACAAGGTTATCATTCCCAGTTTTGAGATTAAAAAATATATTTTCACGATAATTTTTTATTTGATTAACTTTTATTTTTATTTTATTATTTTTTTGTGTGTGGTGTCGTTCTTTGTTGTGGCATTACTTGTCGTTCGGATTTAATACTGAATGGAATTAGGGAGCAGGTGGGTTTTGAACTAATTTTAAGGAGGTACTATCAGTAATGTTTTATCATAATTTTAACCGAAATTTTTATTATTTACCGTATCTATTTTTGACATAATTGGGTGAGCAGATAACCAGCACGGAAAGTCTTTTGATAACGAGTCGGTTTATTGCTCAGGAATCTTCAACTGGACACCATACACACGTAAAATGGTAGAACGCTTGGGGAGAAAATCGAAGCATTGGAGAAGTTATTTTTTGTCAGTTGAGCTTCGAGCCAATTGAGTTTTTCGGATACGGAAAAATGAGAACCCGTCGCCTAGCTAATTTGAGAGCCCAACTTGTTGGAAGCTCAAGGGCGAAATCCAATTTTTCACATTTTCATTTTCTTTATTTCATCTTTGAAAAACAATTAGGTACGTAATATTTCCACTTATCATACTGACCCCAATCCCGATATTTGACTCAACGGCCACTGTGGAAAAACACCGGTAAAATAAAAAACAGATGATATTTTGAAGATAAATCGAATGTAGAATTATTCGGGAAATAACTCGAGAGGTTTTTTTTTAAAATCGTTCTATAGCCGTTGGAATATCTCGTCACGTCAAATACTCTCTTCAGCTGTACCGTTAGGCAAAAAATTTAGCTTTTAATTTGAAAATTAGGGTAAATAGAAACTATTTAAATTAGCATTATCACGAATGAATGGACTTCTTACATCATTATTGAAACGAAGTAATAATAAACCATTGTACAATCATTTGCAGCGTTTTTCTATTTATAAGCCTCCGTCAAGCGTTGTGCATATTCTGATATTCTCTGCTAGACATAAATATTATTTTATGTTCAACTTAGAGTTTCAGAGAGCTTCGAAGACAGAGAGCGCTGAACAATGTTTCTCGTTTTTCTATGGTGGCACTGCTGTAATTTCATTGGGTGTTTGAAACTCTTGGGTGGTTCGACTGGTTCGGTTCCTTGTTGAGAGAAGTGAACGAGAACATTCGGTCGCGAGCTTTATTGGCTTCATTCGGATTCGGTAATTTTCCGACTTATTTGGATTTTCTGATTCAGTAGTTTGATAAATTTCGATCTCAATTACGCACAAATTAATTTCGCTGCCGCAAGTTCTTGTTTGAAGGAGGTACGTATTCCATATTGACTCAAATGCGTCGCACCATTGTTTGTTATCCCGAAGCTTAGGTGTCTGACCTGCCTATAATTATTGTCCCATGCGAGGTTATCTGTACAATCGTGCATAATTTATCATTCGCTTGATACTAATGCTCAGTTTCTGAATTCAAAGTAGTGTAGAGGTGATTATTGCGCTGGTTTTCAAACAAGGAAATTTCAATCTTGGGGAATTAAGTAACGTCGACGCAGCGCGAAACCTCTGCCGCCTGATGGTGCACTTTACTTTTGGTTTGTTATTCAATAATAAAACATTGTAATCGCCCAAAATTGGTTTTCCAACCCCCTCAAAATTTGATGTTCTACGCTTCAAGGCATGTAAAATCCTAATATCAAATTAAAAAAAAAAAAACCTGGCAATTATTCTACGGTGGTTTATCGTTCATTTCCCATTAATACACTTGTGCTATTCCGAACTTTCGAGAACGTTTCCATCTAACAACAGATTGGTAACTATAAGGGCAACTCCAAAGCAACTGTCATCATTTAAAATGTTTTTGGTTTTCTTAAATATCTAATTAGAAAATGAATTTTACGCCTAAGGAGTGTTTAACCAGCATTCTAACAAATGGAACTTTTTTTTATAGCTCTAGAGTTATGCCAAATTTCTCAGAATCTCGAACTTGCCGCCCAAAAGCTGCGATAACTAAAGAACGATTAAAGCTATCGTCTTAGTTATAATCTAATTTGATTAAGCGTTCTAAACGTTCTTAGAAATTGTTACCAAACAGACCTTGGTAAAAAAAACCTTCGAAAATACGAATCCCCAACCCCAATAAAACCCCCAAAAATATCCTTGAAACTTTGGTACCGGTTAGTTTGAAGAAGTTGAGCCGTTTTGTTGAAAATTTCATGTATCGAGCTTTAATGGTTTCGTCAGAAAAGTGTTGACGGCGGGCGGACCGAATTTTTTGGACTTTTCACCATCACAAATTAATGGTCTTCTTAATATGGTTTTCACAAAAACAAAAAAGAAAAAAAAAGGTGGGAGCTATCGCTACTAACATTGCTTTTTGGCGTTGCCTGAGCAGCTAACTAAGGATATCACCAAATGAATTTTTTTGGTGAAATCCACACTCAAAACATAATTGAAACAGAGGAATAATAAACCACTGTACAATCATTTGCAACGTTTTTTGTTATGCATTAGGCATTGACGTCTACCGAAATATATTGTACCATTAAAACAATACATTGATGACCCCCAAGCATTGAAAGTTGAAACGTTGATGATTCTTAACATAGTATTGGTTATCTTGTGGGGAGTTACACTATGCAACTGTTACTCCAGCCGCGTGCTGTCGATCGGCATTATCAGTTTTTCAACTTGTAAAATTACCTGTCTTTTGTCACCTTTGTTGCAGGGAGTTGAAAATCGAGTAAAATGCACGACATTAGACCCAATCATACCATTTATATAAACTGTCTCAATGAGAAGATCAAGAAAGAAGGTAAGTTTTCTAACATAATATTCGTTAGTTTTGTGATATTGTGAGGTATATAGATGGCGGGGAAGATAACCGTGAATGCAATCTTACTTGTTTGGCAGAAATGAAGAAATCGCTGTATGCAATTTTCTCCCAATTCGGACCAATCCTCGACATAGTCATGCTGAAGAACTTGAAAATGAGAGGCCAGGCCTTCGTCATTTTCAAGGAAATCGCCAGCGCTAGCCAGGCGTTGCGGTCTATGCAAGATTTTCCATTTTACGAGAAGAGAATGGTAAGTGTATTGCTTAAGAATGGAGTGTCCTTGTGTAGAAATACCTTTTTTATTATCGTATAAATTCGTTTGCAGTTGAAAAAATGAATAATTGGATTGCTTTTCCAAAACAGAACGAGTGTACGCTAAGGATCGCGTGCAACTTTCTAGAAGTGCACGATCCGGTGTTCTTTTTATCCGTTGGGCTCGTTTGTGGAGTTCAAATGGGGCCTCATGCTGCCAAAGTTTAGTTGGTAACTATTAGAAACATCGGAAATTGCAGGTTTCTTTTTCCTATACCCGTTAATGTTTCTGTGACACCCAAGGCCATGCTGCATTAGTTGCAATGCAGAGCGAATGATAGGAAGGTACAAAGGTGGGCTTAACAACGAACTTAACCTGTTCACTAACAACATTCAAGTGTCAGAGTCTAATAATTTCCAAAAATGACCATGCTGCGTGAAATATGGAACTTGAAACTTTCACAAGATTAAATTAGCCCTAATCAGCCTGATTAGCCTAATTAGTAGATTAGCTCTCAGCGATCAATTTCTTGCTTGAAAGTGCTGCCAGTTTTTTGACTACTGTTATTTTTGTTCCATAGGAGGGCATCATTCAATTTTCTTATCAGGCAAATTTTGGTTCATTATTCAATAATAAACCATTGTAATTGCGCAAGAACATTTTTTTTCTAACTTCCCCTCAAAATTTGATGTTTCAAGGCATGAAGAATTTGAATAGGTGTCCAATGGAAAATGGTACTGTGATTATTATTCCTTTGCTTCAATAATGATGTAAGAAGACCATCCATTTGCGATTGTAACTATTCTGAACATAGTGAACGTCTCCACCATAAAACAGATCGGTAACTATAATGATTCAGGAGGGAGGGGTACTATGGTAATTTTAATAATTTTTATTTTTCTTCATTTTCAAATTAAAAGCTTAATTCTTTGCCGAACGGTCCAGTTGAAGAGAGTGTTCGCCGAACATTCCAACGAGTATCAAATGATTTTTAGAGCTCCAAGAAAATCTCAACAATTTTACATGAAAGCTGTGATAATTCGAGAACTATTTAAGATATTGACACCGCGATAGTCTCATTCTATTCAGCGTCCAAAAACCTATAGAAATTGATACCAAATACACCTTTTTCTGGAAAATGTTGGAAAATACGAATTTTCTTCCCCTCAACATTGTACCATAATATGATTTTTTAATTTTTTTATTGACTTGTCAAATCAGCAAGTTTTCCTGCCGGACCCTGTAAAATTGATGCAATATTTTCCAATGTGCTTACAAACCTACAGCTGGTTGGTTTTTTGACATCCTAACATTTATAATAAAGGAGTTTAATTTAAATTGAATAGGATCATCTATTACCTTGAGGATCATTACAATTTGACGTTTATCTCCTTGTGGAATTGAATCCACTGTTATTTCTTACGATGATATTTTGGATTTAGGAGGCTGATTCGTCCACCAATCTGACTCAGATTACTAATCGTGAGTCATTGGGTTCCCCAGTTTCGGAAATCTACCAAGGCTGATTAATAAAGTAAGACTGAAAGTGAGTTTCATCCTAACATGAGTGTAAATGGGTGAAGCCAAAGCGATTTTTTCTGGAAGTCCGTTTATTTCTGAACGGAGAACGTAATTTCTTTCCGTCGGTTTCTTCGCAATAACAAACATCCCAATTTTCTTCCTGATAATTATATTCTATCTGTTAAAAAACTGAAGAAAATATTTCGCCAACCTTTGATAAAACTGGAACTAAATCTTGAATAACGTTTTGTTACATGCGAGTTAAAAATTAATTGTATAAAAAAAACTGAAGGAGCTTTATGGAAGTAGAAATCTTTAATAAAAAAAAGAGTTGTATTAGGGTAAAAAAGGGGTTTTACTCATTCCTACGTACACGGATTCGAAACTCCTCCAGCCGGGTAGTTAATTGTAGCTGAATCATTTTTTATAGTATCCATGTTGTGATAACGTGAATTACAGAGGATAGCATATGCCAAACTGGATTCGGACATAATAGCTAAGCTGAAAGGAACATTCGTCGAAAGACCCAAGAAGACGAAACGCCAAGTAATGGAAGAAGTGATGGATCATTCAAAGAAAGCTAAGAAGAAAGCGGCCAAGGAACAACTGGCGCGAACTCAGACTCCTGCTATGCCTGCTAGACAAATGCCTGCCGTTCATCCTAGTAAGTTCTTGAACGAATCTTGTATCTTGTTTATTAAATGCGGGCTTTCCGAGTCATTTTAGATTCATGTGATGAACATCGCAGAAACTGAAGGAGCTGAGTGCGATTTGATTGGTTGGATTCCGTTGCTTAGGGTTTAATGTATAGATGCCATTTGAATTGAAAGATTATTTATTGTGACATTACCAAATTGATCATTAATTGCTAAATCGTCATAACCATTGCAGATGCTGGCCCAGCGACTGTTCCTGAGCAACCGCCAAATTCCATTTTGTTCCTGACAAACCTTCCAGACGAGACCTCAGAAATGATGTTGTCTATGCTCTTCAACCAGTAAGTGAATTTCCGTTGATTATGTTTTTCTATAGGAATATCACATTACTATGGAAAGTCTCTATACTGAATATATTAATAACCATCACCTGCAGTGATTATTGAAATAAGAACGCTCAATTCGAAACGGAAGTAGAAATGAGCTTGCTGCATTTTAATTCAATCAGCAGCTCAAAGACTGATTCAATTTTCAGGTTTCCCGGTTTCAAAGAAGTCAGGTTGGTCCCCAATCGCCATGACATTGCCTTTGTCGAGTTTGAAAACGAGAACCAATCAGCTGAAGCGAAAATGGCGCTCAACGGCTTCAAGCTCACACCAACTCACCTTATGAAGATTACTTTTGCTAAAAAATAATGTATCCACTTCCATTCGCGTTTATGTAAATTTTTTTTTCTTTTTTCTCAATGAAAATATTTTTCATTTCGAATACTGCTACATGAGAATTGAAGAGATGTCACAATTCCGTTTGAAATATAGATGTATGATGTAACGGTATTTAATATTATGTTATTATCCTTATAAACTTACAACTTCTATTACTACAAGGTTACCTCCAAATGAGAGTAACTGCCACTTTCAGTTTTTGCGGTTGGAATATTCTATTTTCAAATAGACGGAGTTCTTTGAGGAAAGCAGTGAAATATTTTCTTTTGGCAGCTTATTAGCTTTTAATTAGGTCTAATGATTTGGACCAACGTGACTAGCTAAATTGTTTGAATTGGTCAACTGATGGTAATTTATTGCCATCTAATGTGATCAGTCGGAGACGTAGATGGAAGCAATGCCTACTCCAATCATAATTTTTTCCCTATGTTAGACGTGTTCCTGATGCTCCATTTCTATCTCTATTGTTCAAATAGTACTGCAGTGGCCAGGCTGTTTACTTGCATGATTCAATCTTAATCAAATCTACATTCGATGAAGAATTTCAGGGTGTTAATTAAATGAGAACCTCTGTAAGTCTAATTTTATTATTATTTCACATTTTAGCCAAATCATAACTGCGTGAATACGCACAGTCGTAGTGTTATATTTACGTCGAACTTCTTTAAATCTAAATAGATAGAAGCTTAATTTCGAGCAAAAATCCAGTCTTGTATAACATTAATCCCTACATTAACCTAGGATAAAATTAAAGGCTTCCCCGATAATTATTATTATCATTAGGTTAAGAGGAGGAATTGACGGTTCTAGACCAACAAAAATGTCTATGCGGTGAATCAACATCGTTATCTGTACGTTCAAAAAAGAATTGATGCCGATCCAGATTAGCCATTGCCGGGCGTTCTACTCCCGTCATTATAACATCGTTTTATCTCTAGAAAAATGTAATTTGGTTCGGAATTGATTCTTTCTCTTTGGAAGGGAAACAAAGCGGGTCGAATTTACGCTTGATTTATTGAGTCCGTTCAATTAGTGGTTTGTTTTTCAGAGAAAAATTATTTATTTCTTCCAAGATTATATACGTACAGCCTAGCTATAAATATGGGAATGGAGAAGATCTAACCGACTAGAGCTAAGGTAGAGAATACGGCAAAAAAATCTTTTCGTTTTATGAAAAATAAAAAACCCCAATTTTCCCTTTAATTACTCTCCCAACTACAACACAAGCGGATTTTCTTGAGGGGGAGGGAATAATGGAGATTAGGGATAAATAAAACTCGTAACAGAAAAACTTCGGTAATCCCTTGACCTATAAATCAACAAAAACAGATGGATTGTATCAAGAGTATGTAGACAGATGAGCTGAATTTAAGCCGTTCTAATTTAGGATATTGTGTCAATGTGAATCGGGCAGAAAAAACATTAAAAACCAAATTTTTCTTCAACACTGTTTCACGTCAAGCGTGGTTTCATTTTAGGAAATGTATGCCAATATTCCATCAAAACGAACGTACAAATCAACAATAGTGATTCGGATGATAAAAGCGCATGGAAGATGTGAGGAACTCTGAATCGCAGTTCAAGTCATGCATACAGGTTATCTAAAACGGACGTCTCATGTTGTGAAAACTTCTGCTCAGAAAGTGAATATTTTATCCCAGAACGTAGAATTCATTTCCGGCCAAACAGTATCAACAAGTTCTGGCTAATTGAAGAGAACAAGTTCCTTCTTAGAACAAAAGACCTACCTCGAGTGTACGATTGCGGTCGTAATAAAATATATATATTTACACTCGACTTTCCAAATCAATCAACAATAATTTTAGATAAGTTGACCATCTAATGAAATTATATATTTTCTATATGGAATAAATTGAAAAAATAAAGCTTGGAATAACGAGACAACAAAATTAGCATGGTATGTAACTTTCTAACTAATAAAAATTCTATGTACAATGAATAAGGAAACAGTTCTATATTAGATGAAAAATAAATGATAATAAATACACCACGATGACTATTATTATACAGAATATATGCTTAGAATTCCCAACGTATTAATTTTCATCTACAGGACATAGTTACGAGCAAGCGTACAGAATTACATGGGACTAAATAATTACTGTTTCATAGGGTCGTAAACCGAATAGAGTGGGGCATCAATTTCACAGCTCGTTGACTCCGTTTGAACGCAAAACAATGAGACAGTGGATAAAATTACAATTACCGAAATCCATACTTTGAGGAAACTAGAGAGATTACAGAAACTGGAGACAGTGGATCAAGATGGAAGGGAACTAAAAAGCGACCACATTTGCAATTATAAATTTTTTTTTTAAAAAACAATTGTGATCGTCCAAAAGATCACCATTTCACAGAATTAGTAACTAGGAATACAGATTCCTAATATCGAATAAAATTATTTTGTCCGTCCACGGTTTTTGTATGGAAATGACTGCTATAAGAACAGTTTGTAATAGATAATGCTACGGTTTGATTTCAGTCATATAATGAAAATGCGAGTGGCGAGTGAAATTCGGTTTTATATTTTATAGTGAGGAGCTAAACGATGAAGGGGAGTAGAAACTGAGGGATAAATTGATCGGTGTGGAAGATTAGATCATGCGTATTTGCGTGCTTCGCCTTGAAATGTGTTAGGTAACAAACCCAACAATATGGTGTAATATTTGTGTAATATTTTTTCCGAATTCAACTTTTCAGACGATCAAAATACTTCCATTTACTACGTAAACGTGGAAGTAAACAAAGTAGGGCATGGTATTGGGTCCCATTGTACGGGAATGGGTATTACAGCGGCTATTTGTAGGAAAACGACAGTCTGTAAAAAGAACGATGGATAGGTGAGCTCTTTCAAAATTCACCTATGCCGTTTAGGAGAAGTCATGAAAAATGTTAGCCGATGCACACACAGAAAGGATTACTAGGGAAATTGCTTGAAGAAATCCACAGGGGTTTGCCAGAGCCGGCAAACCCTCCAAACAACACCAGCAGCAACGAGGAAAACTTGGAAGCCATTACCATTTTTTCAAGTTTTAATATGAAAAACGTATGAAGAAGTAAGCGACATTAGCTAGTTTACAAAAGAATGAAGCTATTTTCCAAAGAAGATACAGATTCCTCAGGTCGGCTGTACTGGAAATCATTCCTGTGTGTACCCAGCTATAGCAAAGGGCCAAGTAGGTGGGCAAGTTTATGCATTTCAATATTATTTAATAACACTGATTACAAAGTGATCTGTACTGGGTATTGTCTTCACATAGAAATTAATAATCTACCTAGGAATTGCGCTATTTCTAATCCCATGGAGTTGCAGTTACCAATTGAACCATAAAAATTGATGCATTCATTATACATACCATACAAAACGTTATAAACTTATTGTTTTCTACAAAATATCCGAACCAAGCTCCGCAATTACTTTTTTAGCCTTGCATCGCCAGTATATACGTTCCTCATTATACAGAATACCGAAAAAATTGACGCTGGACATATTCGACATATTGTTCTAAAATGTAGCGCATTGACCATTTCCGGCCACAATCTCACACTACAGCTGCAGAGCAAGAGCCTCTGACCTACGATCCGACTGACCCAACTAACAGAGCGAGCAGAGCACGGCACATGAAATTTGATTAGTCGCTAGAAACTTAGCTAACAACCGTTGAAGCTGCCTACTAGTCATCGGTGAGCCCCTGACGTTTTTCCTCTTCTAACATCGCGTCCAATTCGTCAGTAAGGTTGGCAAGCATGTTTCCGATATCGTTCAAAACATCAACTGGCTCCTGATTAGGTTTTCTGAAAAGAAACAGAATTGTAAAACTTTGTAAAGGTCATCATCTATGTTTTGTCACACTTTTATACTTACTGGATTGAGGAGGAAAATAAATTGGCAAATTCTTATGCAATTGGGTCACAGATACTCAATATCCCTGAAGAGGCGACAGACCTTGGCCAAGTAAAGAATGGAGAAAAGTCACGTTTTATTCCCCCTCTATCCATAATGGTCATCATATTTTTGTTTTCCAATTTTGTCTTCTCGGATATTGTTAATGCTATCAAAAGTTGTCCACAATATAAAATTATTTTGAACAAAATTTAGTTGTAAAAACTAGGGGCAAGTTTACTGAAACATCGAGTGGTAAGTTAAGTCAATGAAAATGTACACTAAAGTGGGAAAACCTATTAGAACCAAGTAGATATGAATTGTTGAGCAACCTAGGATAACAGAAGTGACTGAAAAATTTAAATGTTTGCAATGGCTGCGTGAAAATACATCTACACATATGTACATTAGATATTACTTGATGAGACTAATATTATACTATCATTTCAAGTGTGGTAATAGGAAACCCACCTTGAAGGCAACAGTGATGTAGATGTAGAGGAGTCTGGTGGTTGAAGTCTTACAGCTGGTATAAAATCTGTGAACACAGCGACAACCAATGATAACATGACTTGGCCCCAAATAACAGCCAGAAGTTACTGGCCTATATCAATATGATATTTAATTTCAATCGATGAAATATGACTTACCATTGGGATTCCTATTGCCAGCTCTTTGTTTAATCGTGCCAGCGTTTTCATTGGCGAACGGAATTGAATCAGACTCAGTACTGGAACTTGACTGGAACAGATTGGAATTCTGTTTAGATTAAAAACATTGTTTCAATCGGAATTCCTGTACATGAATCACTTAGTTGGTGCTGCCAAAAATGATTTCTTTGTAACATACTTTGAAGCTGGCATCGGAGCCGTTGTATTGTTGAGGACAGTGTAGGTCAGCAACAACAGTTACACTTTGCGAGGAACATTCACTACTAGTGCGCACAGGCGGGATAGGACCAGGTCGCTTCAGCGTACCTCCCGATTGATCTATATCACTGAAAACAAATCAAATAATGTTTATTCAGAAAATGAACGAAAAACGAGCAAACATTGTGTTCAACTGAGAGTCAGTCATGATATTTCTTAATTTATCTGACACATGATCCATAAACAAAAAAATGAACAATACCAGATAAAACTATTTATAGATTTTCAGTGGGCGCATTACCTATCGTTGTTGGAAATTGAGAAAACGAGATCAAATGCAAAATTGTAATTATTGAAACTGCAAAGGAATTTTCACGTACTGTGAATAGCAGTGGAGGAGGGGAGCGATTTTTGTTTGATTTGGCCGAGGTTTAAGTAGAGCTCGTGGACGAGGAAGAGTTCCACCACCCTGCTGGATTGGGAAGACTTCATTTGTAGGTGTTATATCGCCATCCTCAAAGCAACGACGACTGCCAGCAGTGTTCAAGTAGTTGCCAAGGCCAGTGGTTCCCAAAACTCCTGTAAAACTGCTAGTACCGCCTCCCGAGAGGATCCGTCCGACGATCCCGCCGTTGCAATCAGCCTCACCACCCTCCAACGATTCGAGAGATTTCCCTCTCACTCCACGGATCTAGAATTGAATGAAAAACAAGGGAAATAGAATTCACCACCAAGCGTTTTTATCAAGCCAGACAGAGTAAAGAAAAAATTATATATAGTTCAAGGAATAAGATAGTATTTTTTTATGTTAGTTCATTATCACATCACACTCTGAAAACTAGATACAAAAAAATGTGTGTAATACGTTGAGGGGTGCAAGGCAGGTGCTTGCTTGTTTTTGATAAAATGTTCTCGATTTGTATCGTGCAAATATGCTGCTAAATAACAGAAAAACCCGTACAATCCCCTTTAAACGATCTAGTCAAAGAATCGACATTTCATCAGAGACTATTGGAAATTCGCAATGATCGAACTCAGCAAGCTAAATATTAATAGTCACTAAAGCAATGATGATGAGCTAAAAAAATGTTAGATACAATTAGAAACAAAAAATGGTCGTGTGCAGCAATAGAACTTGCATTGGCAGGCTAGTATCGAGTATTGGAGAAAAATAATTGTAATCGCCAAAGCCAAAAAGCTCACGTGTCTAAAAGCGCATTTTCGCAAAACACCAACGGTTCCTTGATGGGGAAGAAAGATGATCCAGTGGGACAGGAGGGCAATAAGAACGGCATGGGGCTGGACTGGTACACGTATAGATCCAAAGCTAAGCTCTAATTGGATAGTAGAACTAATTCCATATATGTACAATTGCATCTTTCAAATAAATTCACTTCTTTGATAGTGCTCGTCAAATTTGATTATTATACGAATAATTGCATCCCAGCATACATTTCTATTTATAACATATTGTTTACGTTTACTTTCTAATTACGCCTAACGAAGTCCTTAAGTCAAAAGTAGTAGAATATTACATGCACTTAATCTTCTGAGCATACATTGTTTGGTCTACGAGGAGGGACAAATTAAATCTCATTAAACTGGTTCATGGCAGTTTTTTGCAATATTTTCAGAAATAAAGTATCCAAAAAGACCTGAGGAACACTAACAATGCTTTTAACATAATAGGGTTTCTATTGGAAGGATCTTCAAAGGAGTTCAAAATGAAAAGCAAGGACCTCAAGGGAGAGAAACCCAGTTTGGTCCTCAATCGACCAAGCTCAACAGCGGAGCATGCATGCTAACTCTTGTAAACCATATTTCGAGTTTTATAACATTTTTGACTGAGAGATAAAAAAATAAATATCATTATTTGAACAGCAACTTCCAAGATGGCAATGAAAATAAATAAAATGCCCATTGGTTTTCCAAGGTAAATTGTGTTTTTTAGTTTGCTATGAATCCCTGCCATAGATTTTGTTGAATATCAACCACTAACGTCTTCTAATGAATCACAACTCATGAAATAATAAAATTACAGACTTCAGTAGCCAAATACTAACACAATATAATGGGAAATGCTACTGTTTGGTATTTAGGAACATAGGGGAGCCACCATACCTTTATGGGGACTAAGTCGGTTGTGTAGAACAGATGGTGAGGCGAGCCTTCAATTTCCCAAGGTTGATGGAAACTCTTGTAGGATGTATGAATTCTTGGGCAATCGCAGTCTACGAACGGGTCACCTGCGTCAACCTTCACACAAACACATGCTTCATGCAATACAACGTCCACAAAACAAAAATCGGGTATGAACCAAAAAAATTGTTTGGTTAAACATAGAAGCAATACAGAACAGGTGCGAATGGGCGGGAACTCGGTGAAGTGAGTCACGAATTTGATACTGATGCTAGGAGAGAATGATTGGTTGATAAAGGCTTTTCTGGTTGGCTCGAATGCCTCAGAAATCTATGATGAACAGCTTTGTGAATAAGCATTTACAGAAGCGGATTAGCCTGCCTAAATTGCTAGTCATCATAAAATAGTTAGCAGGAAAAGTTTTATTTGGCAACTCATATTTTTTTTTAATTGAACTTCAATGCAATCACAAACATGTATGTTTAAATAATGCGGGTTGAAAGAAAATTTTTACTATACCCTTATCTGATGGCTAATGGTTAAAAACGAGATACCAAAAAAATGCAAATTTGGGAGGAAGAAAACCACCAAGTAAGTTCCCAGGTTAATTAGGTCAAGGTGAGATTGAAAAACAGTGCAAAATCCGAGGAGGGATATGTGGCCACTGACACAGCGTTAATCACCATAGAATGGTAAACTCTGCGTTTCAAAACGTTAAGATGCCACGTTTAATATGCCATTAAAATACTAAACTAGCCAGATGAAGTTATGATAAGACATCGTTCTCAAACCTGATGGACCTTGTTCGATATCAGAATACTACGTTCAATATTGAGACAAGAAGAGACTCTGCACGCAAGGAAGTCTCAGAAATCATAGCGGAAATTGCGAATAATGAGATATATCCATGAACCAAGGTTACACGAGTTGGCTTTCATAATATAACATTTTCAAGTTCCATCCACCAATTATAAAATCTTTAACTGGGGGATGGTGATGAATAAAATAATTTTGGATGCTGCAATAACAGAAGCTGATACAAACGGCGGCAATCCGATTGTGAGCTATGAATTTACTTCATTTTTTCGTCCTCTCATTCTTAAAATCGTTGTTGTATTGAGAAAAGCTGGCGACTTATGCTCTATATTTTTATTGACGGGCCAAGTACTTTTGACCAAGGGCATAATCTGTGGAAAGAGCTTGGTAAGCCAACAAAAAGGGACGCCCTCAACACTTAGTACATCAATTCATAACGAATGTTAGAGGAATCGTTAAAGGAGGTTGTTAAAAGGAGTTAGAACGTTACATGCACCAGCGATTTCAAATGTGCGATTTTCAGTCACCAAACTGTGATGTTACCGCTTTGATACTTATTTTTTTATTTGATCCATTGGATCTTGATTAAAAACTTCAAAAGAATGAGAAATCTCAACTGTGGTCTTATGAATCTTGTGAATAAATTGAAATTTGAATCGCTTTGACCAACTTCTTTTTCAATTGCAGGCATAAAAAACATCTGAATCCAACTTGAAAAAGTACGATACTCGGGGTGCTACAAAATTTCAAGAGTTTCGGTTTTAAGTGATTATTCTGATACAAAAACGAATCTAAATGAGTTGGAGTTCAGAAAAATGGGCAAACCTCCAACTTGGTACTTAGTAACTTGAAGATTTATGGAATCACAATAAGTGTGGATATCCAAAAAGTTAAATAATAAAAGAAACTGTGAACTCGATTGTTTAAGCCTCACAAAATTCTTCATGAATTCGGGTTAGTCGAATATTCAAGTGTGAGTACAAATACAGGTGAATATGGAGAGAATATGAACACTATGGCTAGTGCATGTGATGTTATAAAATCAAGGCCGTACTATTTTGCTAAAGTCGTGCAAAGAGTCAATTTAGAAATATTCAGCAAGCTCGAAGCTAAAAAAGGCAGTTTGGTGATGATGCAAAACGTGGGTTTTATCTAGAATTTTCGTTCAATTGAATTATCAACGCGTTTTTGCCACATAATCAAACCATTTGTTATTGACATGAATAATAGGTGTGAAAAAATCTCTGTACAATTACCTCTTATTTAAATTCATAATATTTTAATTACAACTTTTGCAGCTGGCTCCTAAGATGATGAGGAATATTATATCACCTCCATTGAAACTTCAATGGCTCAGCTCTTTCAATTAAGAGAGAGGAATCTGCCATGTTGCAGACATAATAACCTATCATCTCAATAGGCATTGTCGTTCGCTAATTGCAATGCCTCCCTGGGCATCTTAATGCACTATAAGAGTTGAATAAGAACGGCTAAACGGGAATAGCACGGATAATAATTAAATCAAATTACAATTCATCCTAGTTTCCGTTCAGGCCCTGGGTACGTTGCTGAATAGCCTATCCAACTGATAATACTTTCCAAAAATAGGGAAGTTGGAATAGTAAAAAAAAGCATTAACAAGCCAATTTGGGCGATTAAAGATTTTGTCCAAAATCTTTGACTTAAGCTCAAATGGAGAAGCGCGTAAAGGGATATATAAAATGAACAACTTTTTATTATGTTGATGGAATGGAGTTTCATGGGTACGAATCTGGAGGGGAAGCTGTAATAGCTTCTAAGTTAGAAAACCATATACTTACATGTGTAGGTGTAAATGGAGTAGGAGGGAATGTTTTTCCAGCCCTTAAATCTTGAATTCTCTTGATGGCAAGGAGCATTCTTTTTTGATGGCCAAGTTTGACGATTCCAATGTCTTCTAGGTCTTCCCACGTGATCTGAGTAGTATCCTCAACCGTCGTGTAGCCTTGGGAACGGAGGGCAGCAGCATATTCTTCCAACCGGAGAAGCCTCAGCCATTCGTTAAGCGAACCCTGAGAAATATTTATTACACCCATTGTACTCCTGAGATCCCACAACATTGAAACACCGATTGTAACATTGGGTAGATGACAGATAAGTAGAGAAATAAACAAAGCAGGTAAATACTTACAGGAATATAGTCTGGCAGACCGTCTGAAATATTCAGCTGAGCTATTTCAGCTTTCAATTTTTTACGGTGATTCGGTTTCTTGATTCCTATGGCTGTTAGATCCTGCAATATAATTTGCATGTCAAAATGTTACAACGCACAGCAACGCATCAAATACCTTGCAATTTGGGTATGTTCCAATTTTGAGGGTTTTATAGATTATTAGGAAAATAAACTCGTAATTTAAAAATAAGAAATAGTAATAAAGAATTTGTAGAAGTAAGGGCAAGTAATACACGGCAAATTAATATTAGTTACGACTCGAGAATCAGAATCCAAATAATTAGGACATAAAATCGTACAGCGTGAAGGTTGTGATTTTACCTCTGGGGTCATCCGTGAAATAGTGTGCATGTCGTAACCAGCATTGACAAACAATGGAAAGTATTCGTCAAAATGGAGATCAGTCAACCATGTATGGAGAATTTCCGGATCCTGAAACAGTGACGTGAATCAGCAACAAACCCAAGTTTTCAAAGAGCAGGAATACTTTGTTGAACATTTATTCCTGGAATATGGCAATTCTTGAGACGAAATAGTTAGAGAAAAAAATATTACCGGGACTCCTTGCAGAAGCATACGCTCCACACGAGCTGGCGCAGAACTCTCACCACTGCCGACAGAAGAAGACGAAAGAGAAGGACGGTGATGATGGGAAGACATGGCGCAGGAAGCTCGGCCACTGTCAAGACTTACAGTCGAGTGTCGACTCCCTGAACCGCTGGAGCCAGGACTATCCCTTCCTGGACTCTGAAAAGCAAAGAATAAAAATTAGATACACAAGAGAATAACAATTAATTACAAACAACAATATTCAGTGCAAGATGAACACTTTTACACTTGGTAACAGAAATAAATTGAGCTAATAAGTTAATAAATAAATCAATCTTGTTCAATTGTCTGAAGTATTAAATGCACATGGGATTGCATTTGCTCACCTGGGTCATATCAATTCCCTGGTCCTCTTGTAAGGATAGCTGATGATAGTAGGCGGAGCTCTTACCGCCCACCGCCGTGTATTGCTAAAGAAAAATGAAGGATAAGTGATTAATAAAAGGAAACATGAAAAAAAATAAAACATTTTGTACAGCATCATAATAGAAAATTTTATAGGGATAGGGGTATTCATGATCGCAGTCATATAGTGTTAAATGTTATTGTGTTAATCTTTAATTTGTGCGTGCGTCTTAAACTTTCACGCCAATTTGATCAAGTAGAGTGAACATCTATCATCAATCCTTCATGACAGCAACAGGGATGTATAGCAAGCACATTTGATGCAGCGGTTCTCAATTATTTGATTATAATAAAACTTAATGAGGAACCATGAACGCCCCAAACATCCTTCATAAGCCACTTGAATGTTGTAAATGCGCCTCGACGAAAATCCTTACACCAAATCATCAATATTCAACTGTTTCTCTCTAACTAGGCTACATTAAGAATATAATATACCTGAGGGCCAGGAAACGTAAACGGCGGATACGGGTACATGTTGGGGCTCTTTCCTGGACCCAAGGAATAAATCCCATCAGAAATTTCATAGCCGTCTGAAACACAAAATGAAATCATAAGCTATTATAGAACACACAAAAAAAAGCACTCAAGGTGAATATACATTTCTAGGATTCTATGCGAGGAGAAGCAAATTTTGCTAAAATCCAGCCAAGAGAGAACTGCACAGGCTCAGTAATTCAAGACTGATTTCACACGCGTGCTTTGTCTGAACCCAAAAGAATTTGTGTGATTAATCGAAATTAGAAAACAACCAGCTCACCTCGATTATCATGGAATAGAACATCTTCGCCAGCGCTCGAGTAGCCGGCTGATCCAAATGATGATCCGCTATTACGGAACGGCGCCGTATCTCCAGGAACAGCCGGTGGAGCCACCTTTTTGGCTTGGGGAGGCTTCGCTGCTCGGCTCATACCCCCGACTGAAACAGATTAAGCACAACTAAAATCAACAGGTAATACTCGTTCAAAGGATGTAAGGTTGGAGGAAGCTCGTTTCGTCCCTGGCAAGCGCAATGAAAAATAATGGATAAAAATAAAATTGAGAAAAAAATTATTCCACACAAACCTTCAAGCTCCTTCGTGGCTCCTATTGTAGGAGTTATTAACGGAAAATATTTATTCGAAAATTAATAGAAGAGAGGATTTTAGATTAATAGTATCGTGGATTAAAGAATGAACAGAATCATGGAAAAGTAGTGTTCACAGAAAATCCAACGTTCCACGCGTAATCTCTTTCCTGCCCCATAAATCTGTTCACTCTATCGTGAGCTCTAATATTTTCTCGTGCAAACAAGCCTTCTCTACCAACTGCTTGACTTTATCAGCCGAACTATTCCAGATTTCCGGTTTGCAATAAAGTTTCTAGCGAGGAAGTCAATGTTGGAGTTTTATCATGCCTGAGTTCAAAAAGAAACGATTTTCGAACGTTATTTTAAAGCCGGGCTATGGTAGGCGGATCAGGTTGTATAGAGGCTCTTGTTAAGGACTCGGCTATTCTGACGAATAACTGGATTTGAAATTACGTAGGAGCCGCCGAGGAGAGCAGAGATAGGTGGGAGAAAGAGGTAAAGAGAGGAGGTCGACGTCGTCGTCGTGATGTCCGTCCTAAAGACGCCGTGCAAGGTCGTGCTGGTTTCGGGCGTGTTTTTACAGCAATGACGTTCTGCAGAGGTTTAAAGAGCTTTACAACAGGTGAGCGATGATTCCAAGTTAATTGATCCAACGTACTTGAAAACCAGATAACGGGTCAGAGCAGTCGTCTCTAAGGTCGTATACATAAGAATAAATAGTTAATCGGGTACCAAGCCAATTGAACACAAGGTAGGTGAGTATGTTACAGAAGATGAGGCGAAATCGCTAGGAAAGGAAAAACGACATTCTGGCAAGTGATGAAAAAAATCAATTAAATCACTTTAATACTGATCGGAATAATCAGAAAGTAATTAACGTAGTATTTTGGACGAAAGTACAAAGTCATAACGTTGGAACAATACGCGCTTTTGTGGGCGGATTTTCCAAGGACTAAAAAAATCGATCTGATAATTTCATTCGGGGAACAGACACAGAAAGTAATGAATTATTTGTACAAGACATTTTGAAAAGTAATCTTGCTAAACTTATTTCCTAACACAATGATATATTAATTTAATTAACATTAGATGAGGTGAAGTGATGAACAAAGGAACTAAAGCTAAATCCGTAGGTAAAATTCAATACAACTCAATGTAATAAACTTATATACATTAAAGTACTGCTGTCGATTTTGATCAGTCCGCTCTGATGTGAAAAACCTGGAACTGACGTCGACTCATGGAAACGAGTCACACTTGATAAAACAATAGCAACTGAACGCAGATAATTTTGTTCTATTAGGCCAATTAAGTGTAGCTCCTCAAAACGACTGCGTGCCGCTTACACTCATGGTTAGCTAACTAATTACGCACGCTCTCATCACACATGAAGTAATAAAATATGATTCAGTTGAGAAACTTTAACTTACGGTGAAAGATGTTTTTCCAAGAGCCGCCAAGGACGCGTAGGCATTTGTGCAAAGTATTCGTGGGGGCGGACAAGGGCACTGCGAGGGGAGCGAAGCGATTCGGACGGGTTCGAAAGACAGACGAAGACGCGATAGATAGATTCGATTCAGATCGACTTCGTGCAAGGCTTAGACCGCTATTTACAACAACACTACGGCGGCATTCATTCGAGTTGGTAAGCAGAACAACGTCGTCAACAGCTTCACCATAGCTGAGGTACGTTACGTCAGCCCAGTTCCCTTCCATAGAGCGATTTTTTTTCGTCATCGGACAGACGACAGGTTACTGCGAGGAAAACTGTCAAATTAGAAGACCTAAAATTGATGAATCAACTCGAGTTTCAGGTCAGAAGGATAGAAGGATCACTGCAGTGTTTCAATTCGTATGATTCGATAGTAAAATTCTGATCGATTTGAGAAAAACAATATTTTCCTTGTCGTCGCATTTTTTAATGTCCAAGGGTTGTGAGGGGAGAAAAACCAGGCGACTCATACTCCAAGCAGACAAAATGTGATTTAATAAAAACCTAGTGACTGAGCCGACTTGGCTGTAGACCCTATGGCTCCAAGCCGCCCTGAGGATGCCCGAGGGGGCGAAAGTGCTCGGCCAGCCAATAAAGAATCGGATAATGAGTCACCTGGTTTTTCACCCCCTCACAACCCCTGGAAATGAAAATATATATCCACAATTCGACAGTTCGAAAAATTCGAGCAGTGTTAAAAGCAATTGATAGCATTAAAACGGTTGGCTGTAGAAGAAGCCATAGATGTCCGTGAGATTCATTAACTTGGATGAAAAAAGCCGTAAGTGACAGCAGGCGAATTAAGGACTACGAAACATCTGCTCTTCAACCATGTTCGCACGTTCTTCGCAAGACCAACAGATATAAACAAAAATAAGCGTCACGAAACTTCAAAAATGTTATGAGCAATACGCAACTGAAATAGCTTTTTTTGAAAAAAAAAATCGGACAGCAAAACTTTCACTAATAGTACTTGAAATTGTTTCATTTCGCTCAGCTAATGTTGAAAAAACGAAGAAGCAACATGGAAGCAGCACCAAAAGCAACACCTACGAAGTTTTCACAATTTTGAACGAGGGTCAGATCTGATAACTTTAGGCACTGTCGAATCGAAACCCAAGAATCTTTGTGAAGTGCGGTCGTGGAGTACGTGCAACAAGAAAGCTAGACACTTGTGATCCAATAGCGGGACGACCGAATATGGACATCGACGTACGACCAGTAGCTTCAATAGGAAACACGTTCTCAATTATTGAGTTCCAGTTTGTTCTGTTTCCAAGTTCTCGTCACTAACACGAAGCTGGCTCTTCTCGACAGCAAATAGAAATGAACTTGGCAGCATTAAGATTGTTCCGACCAAAGACAAGGGCTCAAAAGGCTCGAGATTTGGTACGTTGGCACCTTTTTAAGACCAGAGAAGGGCCTCAAGGTTGACGGGTGATCCCGTTCTAATAATTTCGCCCTCGTTCGTGTGTTGGTGGACGAAAAATGCTAACTCATATATGAAGACCGCCTTTACCATAATAATATATCTGTTTTTAGTAAGCAACCCGCTCGCCAACATTTTTTTGAGTACATAAAACCGTTTTTGAAGGAAAACCCCTTTTCAAAGAGGATTCATTTGAAATGACTCAGTTAATCGATTCGCGGAATGAAACAGGCTGAGGGTGATGGACGTTGGTGATTTTGAGTTGTGTTTGAATTATGCAAAACGAACTGGTTATTCATCAGTTCTTGATAATGTACAATTAGCAAGTGGGTGTTCACATAATTTGGTTTTGCCACGAATAGTGATCGATAAACGCTTGTCGAACGCTCCATCAGAAACGTTTGAAACTTCCAGCGCCGAATTTTCAATCGTGAGGATTTTTAGTACATCGAAGGTTTAATTTACAGGTCAAGTCGAGAGTATTATCATGTTGGAGCGTTTCTGAATCATTGGAGTTTCAAGAAAAGAGAACACTCGTTTTGTAATGTTGGGCTGAAAATATCCACAAAACGAAGTACGGTCATCGCGTTTCTTTTCATACAATAATCGATTCTACATTGAATTTCTGATGAATTTTACAGGCCAAACAACTTTCTGCATTCGCGAAACTGCCTATTTCCAAGTTATAAACACGCAGATAATAACGCCAACGCAACACTTTAGGTGAGCCGATGGGAATCGAAAAAAATCTCATTTTGGAAAAAAACTGAATTTTATACACTTTTTGTATAATTTTTTTAAAGCGTGTTCAATGTACAGTAAATAGATGTTCACTTTGTCAATAGGTAAGCATGAAAGACCACGAGACTTTATTGGAAAGATACAACTCAACTGATGAATGTCAAGGCAACTTTCAAGAACTGGCAGCAATTAATTGCCAGTTAAATTGATTGCTTCACCGAAGAGAAACTGACAATAATCAAGAGCCCATCCAATTTTTGATGGGAAAAAACGTCTATCGACTTGCTTCGTAATTTGAATGACTATAATTCCAAATTAATGTGAATATTTTTCCATCACAAAAGCTGCAGTTATCAGGCATTGGGAAAGGCATTCAATCTGAGTATTCAATCGTAGCAAAGTGTTTACAATATGGCTGCATGATTACTTCTCTATTTATGATATCAACTGGTCAGCTTCATTTTCAAAACCAAGTTAGAATTGCCTTTCAATAAAATCCACGATAAAGGATGACGAGACCTGCGTTTTAACCACCAACAGAAGTTCTATCAATTGCTTTTAAAACTTCACGAATTCGTTAGCATTGATTAAAAATCATGGCAGATCGAAAAAATTCTAATGCGCACGAAGAAAAAATATAACGTTCACCGTAAAAAGTTCTAACGAATAAACGCGAAAAAGGCCGAGAGCGGTTATCAGATTAAAAAATAGATTGTTCTTCGCTCTTCTGAAAAGGAAGAAAATCTTGTCATCAATCACTCGTCATAATTGATTTTTCGAGAATGATCGAGAGGAAGACAAAATATTTCAAAAATTTCTTCGAACTAATTAAGAGAATGACAATTAAGAAGGACAGATTTACATGAAATGATGGTATACACTTATGAAATGAGATGAGTGTCAGTGATTGACACCAAATCATCATGCTCGCAACCCCATCAACGACGAGATTAATTCAACCCACGGGCGATCAATACTAGGAAAAGTTCATGTATTCCGACCTAACAATCAGGTTTTTTTCTTATAGGTACTTTATTAATATTTTTTTTTTTTTTACTTTTATCTCTTTTATTTGACTACTCTAAACTTAGATGTTTGTATTCATCATTATAACTTTTATAATATGCACTAATAATTATGTTTTCTTGAGGAACGCAATATAACTGAGCACGAATGCTGTAAAAGTGGGCTGAAAGTAATTGGTACAGAGGTCACTTCATGGAGGCCAAATTTTGCGCAACTACTTCTCAAAAGCGAGTCACAAGATTGAACACCTGTTACAGAAAAAGTAAAATGTAACATTTTATTCGAGGAAATATAATGATATTGTTTTTTCCAAGTAGCCAGCGGCTAGAAAAAATTAATTAAACCCCATTTACCGTTTTTACACCGAAGAGACAATAGGTAAACTGCCGATATGAGTTATCTTTTTCAACAGGTGTCAAGTCCTGACAGCGGCTGTCAAATGCGATTAGAATTGATAAAGACCTTGCAGCGATCATTGGCAAGCGAATTAATCGATAAGTGGGATATTCCAAGCGTTTTACGAACCATAATTTCGACCAGATGGTCACCCTTGGGAAAAGAACTGACGCGATGAGAATACACTCGAGGCTATAGCTTATAGAGCAGCTATGGAGGGGAGGGCAAGGGAGGAGGGTCACGTCACGAGTAGGATCGGAAAAGAGAACCCGGCTGCTGGCTGACGCTTTTGGTCCAGCGACGGCGAAGCTGTTCGCGTGGAGACCGAGAACGACAAACAGAAACTAACCACAAAGCAGATGGGGCACGACTGACGAGCTTGAGAGTCACTTAAAGGGAAGTGGGAGGAGGACAAACAGTCCTTAGCAATCAGAAGGTGTAAGTCTTGGGGCCGCCAATTTGTGTTCTAACTAGCACACGTCCAGGCTGGGGATTAAGCGAAGTCAAAACTTTAATAAAATATAATATTCGCCAAAACGGAAGCGCATCTTTATGAGCACAATTTTGTAATGTTGGAACTTTGAGGACCTCTAAAACAAAACCAGTTGACCATCTGGTCAAAAGAAAAAAGTGAATGGTGCAGAATTCAATGCTCTTCAACTTTGAACCAACTTTAGCGAAATTTGTAGTCATCTAGATGGTATAAAAACCCGCGTAAGCATCCGTTGCGAAGGCACATTTTACCGCCTCCTCCGTTACGCACCATTACGCCTAGAGGAAAATCATAGCATTAGTATTCATCATATTGGGCCTTACGTGAAGACATTCCAACAATAAAATGTTTTGTCGGAATTTTTATATATTTGCTCGTTTTTAGAGTCTGAAAATAGACGCTAACAATGACAGTAGTATCCAACAATAGAATAATGTGCCTATCCTAGCATGTTCCGAGAGGGCACTTATGTATAGAATCTTTTCCCCCGCTAATCCTACAACACTTGGAAATTTCAATTCAAGCTTGGCATCGTACTGGAAATTCTGCAGCGATAACTATTAAATACTATATTTTAAGGTGCTAACCAAAGAGTATCACGGTGACAAGAACATTTCAATCTTTCGTTATCAACGGAGTTGGTGTGGCCTGCGATAAGCCAAGTCGACTCAAACTTAGCAGATAACTTTTACGGAGACATGCGAGTTTAAATATTTATACTCAACCGAATGACCTAAAAACTTTCAAAGGCAGGAACTATCTTCAGACTGAAAATCTACAAGAGAATGGACACGGTTTTACAACGCGGAAACATCTAAAATAAGGCCAAAAAGATGCCAATGATGTAGAGGCCCCGATAGAAATTGATTGGTTTCCGTTTTTCAAATCACATAAATTCAAAATTGATTATAAAAAACGCTGCAAAAAAATTATTGAACAGTGGTTTATTATTCCAACGCTTCAATAATGATTTAAGAAGATTATCCATGTGTGATAGTAATTATTTCGAACATTCGTGAACGTTCCAACCGAAAAACAGATTGGCAAGTACTAGGGAAAACTCTGTAGCAACTATTGTAATTTAATCATTTTTAATTTTCTTAATGTCCAAATTAAAATCTGAATGGTTCGCCTTACGGTATAGTTGAAGAGAGTGTTGGACGAGCATTGCAACAAGTATAGAACGATTTTTATAGCTCCAAGAACTCTCGAGTTATACCCTCATGTCAAATTACTGGAAATCTTCCAAATTCGACACAAAAACTGCGTTAACTCGAGAACCAATAAAGCTATCGATCCCGCGATGGTCTCTTCGATTCAGCGTCTAAAAAACCGTAGAAATTGATACCAAATACACATTTATCTGAAAAACCTTGGAAAATATGAATTGTCTCTCCCTCAAAACCCCCCAAGAATACCCTTAAAATTGAGCTAGCAGTGTAGTTCAAGAATTGGACCGTCGTAGGACCGAGATTGATTTTGGATGAAAATGTCGAAAGTGTAGCTTTTGTAGTTTGGCCGGAAAAGTGTTGACGGCGGACGGCAGACGGACAGAATTTTTTTTATTGGATATTCGGAATTTACATGCCTTGAAACGTAAAACATCAAATTTTGAGGGGGGTTAGAAAATTTTTTTTGGGCGATTACAATGGTTTATTATTTAATAATGAACTAAAACAGTTCCAGCAAACTACAGTTTCGGTAGAACTAGCCATGTGTGTTTGCAGATATCCACGGCTACTTTAGAAAGGTTTCACTTCAACTAATTGCAACAAAAAGCCAGTAAACCGTCTAAACAAAAAAACATTCGTTACATTTGACATTTGATTCAACGAGAGCAATAAAACAAGAAAGGCAAAATGGCCAACCCGTCGGATTTTGCAAAAGAAGCTTTTATGAACAATATTCTCTTAGTGAAAGCATTGGCACTTCTGAAGCCGCCAGAGGAAAGAAACCGAGTCACAGAATGGGTGAATCTTCTTTCAAAAGAATCGGCAACCGTTGAAGAACAAGCGACAAAGAACGAATATCTCTGGTATACCTAATTGTATTGAAGTGGAAAAAGTCACACATCGTACTATATTAATTCTAAGATGGCTTCAGGTGATACGATAACATTAAGAAAATGATAAGTATAAAGCAATTATTGCTTCACAATATCTAGCTTCGAAAAAATGTACTTCTTTGAGTAAAGCTGTAATTAACGATTCTGAAATAATCCAAACAAGGCAACATCTTCCTTATGCGATGGTATTATAAGGGTGGGAACTGGTTGCATTGAGGAAAAAACTACGAGGTAGAGACACCAAATGCAGAAATGCACATCCTGCCTACCCAAACGAACTCGCCATTGGAGGACCCTCGAGACAAGCGCCTACGCAAGGGCATGTCAGGTACCTAACACTCCGGAGACTTTCGACCAGGGATCATACACGTATAGCAAGTCTTCAGTTCTCAACCGAAATATCATCTCTAGGACTGGAATCATATTTCAGTACAAAACTATAAAAAATTGACTGCTAATATTGCTTTGCTCAAGCACCTAAAACGAGGAGTCAAATACTGTTCCCACGATGCCAAGCCAACAGGGACCTACAGCTATCAATGCAGATTTTCCAGATTTGAATTGCCTATTCAGTATTGAATAAAACTTAGAGGCGGTTTTCATTAGATAAAAGTAATTTTGGAAGTTATGGCTTTTGTTAAGCGAGTCTTGAGTTAACTTTAGATTCTCACGTATCTAAGAATTATGTATTCAGTTAATAGAAGTTGTTGAATCTAAAACAGTGGTTAAAATAGAGCTATTCCCAACTCCGCAAGCGCCCAAGTATGATTTTTTTTTTAATTGCATTTCTTGAATAATATAAAAGAAAATACACAATTTGAAAACATACATTAAATGCTACAACCCCTCTAAGAGATCTTGTGTAGGGGTTGGAGAAGCACATTGAACATATTAGAGCAAACCAAAAAAATAAAATGACGGCGCTGATATTTTCCCATGGAACTCATTAAAATCTCGCACAGACTACCTCGATTTTCTGATTTTTACCTTTTTTTAACAACCGATAACTTTACTGACAGTACTAGAGAAGCGATATTCAAGAACGACTTAGCGAGCGCCGCATGGCGCAGTGAGTAGCAAGTAGTTTGACAAATAAATAAAATAATAAATAATAAAATTAAAGGCCCGTCTTGAAAGTGTTGAACTAGGGAGAAACGAGAGTTAAAATGAACCTAACATGTTCATGAATCAATAGCATCGAAACTAATTTAATTTCATGTTGTGTTTTCTCGACAATGTCATTTTTAAAAAGAACGTTAAGGTTCATTGATCTTAGTCTTGACTACAGGTACAATAAACAACTTATAGAAGGGCCGTGGAAATAGCTCTTTTCACTCATCCAACTTCACAACTAGTCCCACAGAGCTCAAAATTTATGTCCATCGAGTCTACTGCAATTTTTATGACGGTCCGCTATCTCGATTTTGAAGCCTCGTTGGAGATCATTCGCTCGGATGTACCAAGCGGCATCATTTTAGCGCCTGGAGAGTTGGTTCAGTCGAGTTTGCATAATTTCATGAAGCTTTTATTAGTGTACCCCGACTAGCCACTAGCGCTAAACTGGTTTCCATTATGAGCAAAAAGCAGTTTGTTCCGCGGCTCTAGGATTTTATTCCGAGAAGCATTTTTCTACGCCAGGTAGGCTTTTTTGGCGTGTAAATCAATATAACTGACTATATCGTTACATCGATGTACTTAGATGTTACAAAGCTGATCAGAGCACGGAAACTACAACATAATAACTTTCTTACTTGATGGCAACTCTAATTTAAATCGACTACTAGTACTTAATCCAACATGCCTGATCATTCTCTTAAATTGTGATTATTTCTTGAGCTACAACGATAATAAATTTACACTCCACACAGCAGTTCGAGCATCGAGATTACAATGCCCGATAACATTTGAGTGTGACTTTGTGTTCATACGTAGAAGACGTCATATAAATATTTTAACTAAGGTGAAAGCAAAATTATTAACACGAAAGCTCACGTAATAAGAACACACGTATTACTTCAAGTACTAGCTTAAAGTAAATTAGCTATTGAATCACGAGGGCAAAATATACGATGATTGAGAGCAACCACGGCTCAGTTACTGGGGACTTTGTATCACTTTATTTTTAATAATTTTTTCGAGAGTACATGCCACACAGATAACGGAATGATGGAAAAAAGGCCTTGAATTACATCAGTATAAATCAGGGTTTCAAGTAAAGTTTTCAAGTTTGAAAACGCTGCAAATATTGTTCAGTAGTTTATTATTCCTTGCTTCGACTATGATTTTAGAAGAAATTTTTGAGGCTTTTGATAGTAACTATCCCAGACCATTTGCGAAGGTGTCCGCCAAACAAAATATTGGTAATTATACGGAAAAACTCCTAAGCAACTATCGTAATCTCAATTATTTTTGTTTTTCTTTATTACTTAATTAGAAGTTAAATTATTTGCCAAACGATACAACTTAGTGTTAGACAAGCATTCCAAAGAGTATAGAACGAATTTTATAGCTCCATAAATTCTCGACAATTCACTTTAAAGCTGCAATAACTCGAGAACCGTTAAAGCCATCGAGTCCACAATGGCCTTGTTCGAATCAGTGTTGATAAAACTACATAAATTGACATCAAACACACTTATGTTTAAAATAAATTGGAAAATACAATATGCCCCCCTCAAAACGCCCTAAAAGTACCCTTAAAATTGCGGTATTCGCTTGGCTAAATAATTGAGCCATCGTTAGCCCAAGAAAGATGTTTGATGAAGATTTCAAGAATGTAGCTATTGACAACGAAGGCAATGGCGATAACTACATTTGGAATAAAAATCTATGCTAATTTCCCATTCAGAGCCTAATAAAAGGTGGCCTTATCGCCAAAATTCCACTATGATATATTCAAGTACAATTGTTTTGCAAAACAGGTACCTCCTGCTTGTTCTTCAACATGGGCACGCGACATCTCCTCCTTTTGATCGCAAACCAGCTCCAGGCCATTTGAAACCTTTGTCGTCTATACTCAGTGAATCGGCTTACAAAGAGGTAAGCGATTTCTCTCATCAACTCAAGAAACGATTCGTTAAAGCTCACTACGTATATTAATTTGGTCGAATTTTCAAAATGACAAAGTTTTACCTTTTGCACAACGAAAATGTTTTCAAAATTATTGCCAAAAAATTAAAACAGCGATTAGTGAATGTCTTTTCTAAATAAAGCAAAATTAGAGGTAGAAAACAAGGAAACGATAAAAGAGGAAAAAACTGAAGAGAAATCTGAAGACGCGCGAAGTAGTGAACATAGGAGGGTAAGATCTAAATTAATCAATATCATTCTTTATAGGTACTAAATTCACTGAACTTCACAACGTTTTTCAAATCAGTTATTTCAATATTTTTCTCTTGAATAGATCATTTCAAGGACCAAAACCAACTTTCATAGAGCTAAACAAGACCGAGACAACCTTAGGGCAGAAAATAAACGTTTTTTAGTGGAAAACATCTCAACAGCTTTTGATAAAACGAGGTTGCCAACATAGAATTTCGGAACTACTTCAACATTGAACGTTCAACTAATAGAAGACCAAATAAGGAATAAATTTTTGAGATCTCCTCAAAACTTTCTTTAGCTCATTTCCTCAATAATCGTTGTAATGATAGTTTTGATAGAAAGTGGAAACATAACTAGTAGCTATCGAATACCAAGCTGACATTCGATACAGGAAAACAGGAGTGGTCAGTCTCAGCCACACCGGATTCAAATTACGTAGAAATTATCGAAGCTCCTGCATTTCTCGATAGTTCTCTATGAAACGGGACAAATAATTGAAAACTGTAGATCACATAATTATGAAGCTCACATTTATTGGCACCTGGTATCAGTGAAAGTAGGAAGCAAGTGAAATAGTGCTCAGACTATGACTTACAAATAACACTTTTCCTATCTAGGTAGATAGAGAAATAATCATTTTTGTATGGAGTCTTTCCGATAAGTGTGGCTATAAAATTACGCTACAGAGAGTTTAGCTAGCTTCTTCAAAATATGCGCGCCATAGGAAACTCGAATCATAATAACTAGGTATGATTCCAATGAAAAATACAACTGCGACAGTCCAATCGGTGGAAGTAAAAACTCATAATGCTACAAGATATTTAAAACCCATAAAGTGAATAGAGCCAAAAAATACAACTAATGAAATCGACATTTTCCTCAGGTGTCTAGTGGATCGAAAAACGAGATATATTTTCATGACACCATCAAAGAGTTACACAAAAAGAGAGTCCGGCGCAGTTGGAGGACGGACGATGATTATGACTATTTAGATGTAGTGGACGACTTAGCGGAAGATCATAAGGATACCACTGAACATCGAGCAGATGCATCAGGGGGACCAATTCCTGCTGAGTTTTTTCACCAGCAACCTCGCCCAAGGGAAGGAGCATTCTGTTATGCAGCTGTGTTTGGGGATTATCGCCACGATATAGATTTAATGAGAGAATAGGTGTCGAAGATACGATGGAACGCAAGGACAACATGAATTATACAGAAGCTACCGGAAAGTGAAGCAGAATTGGCTTTTATTTCCATGTTCACGTAGTGAAATGAGGAAGTTGAAAAAAATTTCAGAACAAATGTCCGTGGTCAAAAAGTGACAAAAGATGACATAACTTCAAGAAACACAAATCAAATTATATGAAATTTTCAGAAACCTTTTTCCCAACATTGAGCAAAATTATGCTTGATCGGATTTTGGGCAAGACACAGTAGGTACTTCCGTGATATGAGCTTTCAACGATTTTTTAAGCCACAATAGTGAAACCAAGTTCTGAAGATCAGTTGCGCACGAATAGTCTACTAGATTTAGTGTAACCTTTACATGAAGTTATAGATCTTTGTAAATATTTCGGCCTACCTGACTTAGTACGCAGCAAAAGTACGTTACTTCCATGTTTACGTAGTAAATGGAAGTAAAGTAATGTGATCGTCCGAAAAGTCGACTCGGAACGGAGGTGAATTTGGGAGACGTTTTTATAGCACTGAACTCAAGAACACTTTCGGAACAAGCATCTGTATCTCGTTTGTCCGTGTTTGTGGTCAAAAAGTGACTCGATAAAATTTTCAGGAAGTATACTCTTAGCGAATGCGCAAATTAGCCGTTTCTAGATTTAGAATAAAACACAATACTTCGGAGATACAACCATTCGACTTTTTTTTATCTATTTTGATTTTTACAGGCTATAATAGTCAATATTTATAAACGTTTGTGCTCTCAAAATGTTCGTTATGGCAAGCAGAAGACCCTTGATTCTTTATCCATTGGCTCACACACAGTACTTCCACGTTATGAGCCTTTTTAGCTATTTCACTAGTACGTGGTAAGCATTTTGCTTTTCACAGGCTGCAAAACTCCATATATTATAACGCTCAAGGTCTTGAAATATCCGAGAGGGCGATTGAAATACTAATAATAAGTTTACTATTCCACTTACGCTGAGATTGTGGATTTCCGTTTCACTAGGATAGAAGACAAGGAGATTTAAACAAAAGGAAGTAACTGGATCACGAAAGAGGAAAACAAGCTCCAACACTCATCAAAGTTATCTATTATGGTCGGTATCCTATGGTATCAAAGGAGTAGTGCGAAGCACAGCCACTGCATTGAGTCATAAAATGGCAGCTGTGCCATTCAATTTCACAATGGGATGACAGAATATGTCAAAAATCTGACGACACCTTCGTTTCTGACGGAATATAATTTAAATATTGCAAATCGATGTCGAAGGTGACGGTTCATTAGGGCAACTACAGTTCGAAGGAAATACTAAAATAATTAGGTAAGTTCTTGTAGATGAACCTAAGGGGTGAAATGAGGTCGATGTAGGCGATGACACGGTATGAGTAGAGTTTTGAAATTAACGTTTCGATTCAGAACGCGAGAATTTCGATACCGTGAAGCTGAAAGCTGATTTGGTATCTGCAGTCGGTTCAGGCAATCCAATATGTCACCGAGCGTATCAAAGTTAAATTTTCAAGATCTTAAAAATTACAGCCAAGATAAGGAAAACAAAGTTAACCTTGATGGCTCTTTTCGCTGCAATGAATTGCACTTACCGCTTATTCGTCGCATCCTGGTTTCCGAAAAGTTGAGTTTCGAGTGGCGAGCTGATTACGGCAGGATGAACATTTTTCCAAACACTTGAGAACGGATCACGTAGACCTACTCAAGTTGCTCTATTGTAAACAAAAGAGCCCAGACGACGGCGGACGCGAGCATAATTATTTGGAACCCCGAAAGACGGAACTGACTAAAAATCGAACCGAAGTTAAAATACGGCGACGGGCATTATGTGCAAGGAGGAAAACGAGTGGTTAAAATTAATGGGAACACTTTTCTCGTAAGAATGTAAAATGCCCTTAGGAAAACAAGCGAACTTGCGATGCAAGATGGCGCCTGACACTGTACAGTTTAGCCAATCGCAAGAAGCCAGTGTTGCCACCAAGACTGAGTAAAAATTAAAAGAGAGTTCCTTTATCAATGATTTTAGCACAAATTTATTCATTTCAATTATTTTTCTTTTTCATTACTATCTTATTAAAAGTTAAATCCTAAGCCCAACTATACGACTCAGTGTTTGACGAGTATTCCAACAAGTCTAGAACAATTTCTATTGCTACTCAGATATTTATTTTATTTTTACTCAGAGGCGAGAAAGAGCTATCAAAATCCTACAATTTAGTGTATTTAATTATATTTTTATGTTATGTCCCCGCGGAGCTATTAACGTTCGAAGAAAAGTCAAAACACGTTTTTTGACCTAAAGTGGAATATATCTCGAGTGCTATCATATACGCTAGCCATTTTCTTATTTTTAATCGATTCAACGTTAAATTTCCTTCATTTTCTTCCACAGCACCTAATTGTTCCCATTTCGGGAACGTGACGAAAAAAAATCCCTAAGTTGAAACTTCAAAAGTATGAAAATCGAAAAAAATTAATAATCGTTCGATTTTGTTTATTTTCACTTTAAATTCGAATTCTACGTCTAATTTCCTGTAGGAATCATTAATTAATCAAATTTGAACAGTACTGTAAGTATTTGCAACGGAATTTCAAAGTTGAAAAACTTAAGAGCGGCAGTGTATTAAACTGGAAAAACTGCTAGTTGTCGTGAAATTTCCGCCGTTTTGACGTCATATTCGGATTCAGCGTTAAATTTCCTATAAGAATAGCTTTCAAAATCGCTTTAAAACGAAAATTTAATTTTTCACTATTACCGAGCTCGGAATTTCGGCCGGCGAAGAACTCGATTTACGGAAAATAATTTCTCTGGCTCTGTTTAAATTTTTTTCACCAAATTTTTTGCTATGTACGTATGTAAGGTGTTCAAATGAAGACTCCTGCATAATAAAACAACTGATTCGCATTTATTTTGACCCCGAAAATCACGGTTAAAGGCCAATTTTTGAGCTTTCAAAAACCGATTTTTTTGGACCACTTGCAGATTTTTCCGAGAAATAAAAAAAATCACAAAAATACATCTTGGTAAGACACAACTTTCCTAAAAATTTCAGATTTTTATCTGTACTGAGAGCCAAGTAAAAAATCGTTAACTGATCAGTTGAAAAAAATCGCAGGGGTACCCCTTGGATTTTTTGCGAAAACTTTTTTGAAACGGATTTCGCTCAAATTCAGCATAGTGATAGTTGATGATGTGTATATCAATAATATATGGTTCATTCTTTGTTTCTTTTGCACTAAATAGATGAAAATAACGGTTGAAGTTGAAAAATGTCATGTTTTCGTGTATAGGCTACTAATATTGTTGAATAACGCAAAAACGGTTGAAAAATGGATAGGTACATTACATTGGAAAAATGTGGACAGTTAAATTACCTATCTTTTGGTATATTCAAACATCTGAATTGACGACTTTTTGTTTGAGTTATCCATTGTGCAAGTTTCAAATCTTGGAAAACTTACAGTTATTACGTCTAATTTTGCTCCTACTTTGCTCCAGTTGAAAAACACAATACTTTATGATACCAAGTACGATACAATCCCCACCAACCACATACCAAATTATAGCAACTACTAAGTACTACCTACTATAAAAATACCTATAGATTCCCACTCTCCATACACAAATAATTAACTACTAAACCCATACCTATACCAATAGTATATACTATATTATATAATATATATATATATAGTAGTGACAAGGACACTACCTCCGACTAATACTAAACTCGATAAGTACCACGCATACTGTATAGCATTCATTTGGGTATCGAGGTCAAATTAAACTACCTACCTAATATTAAAAAAAATCGAACTGATGTCCGAACTATTATTAATCGCACGTAAATTTTATTTCGACATTAAAAATGAAAAGCTACGATTATGAACGATTCTTCACTCTTGAAGAAAGTGAGAAAAATACTTTACTTCATAGTGGAAAACATATTTAATAATTCAGCAATGTCCAAGCAAAATGGTGCATGGTATCATTACGCAAAATCGCAGACGCACAAACAGACCAAAACTTGTTTTCGAAAACTTGAGAACTTTACCGGATATCCACGATCGAAAATACGAATAGTAATTACCAGTTGAAGAAAAATAAATATCGGTTCCAAATATATTTTAAGGGAATTTTCTGGGGATTTAGAGGAGGAGAAAATTCGTATTTTCCAATTAAAAATGGTTTACCGGTGTCTCTTAAATTTGTTATTAAATAAAGGAGAAAAATGTCATTTCAAGGTGTTGAAATAATGAAACGCTCAATTATTAGTGTATGCAAAATTTACCAAGACATTTGGTTTAAAATTTCCATAGAATTTTGGGCGCTGAATCGAATGAGACCATCGCCGAGTCGATAGCTTTATTGGCTCTCAAGTTATCGCAGCTTTTGTGTAAAATTTGGGAGATTTTCACAAATTAGGCGGTGGTATATTTCGATAACTCTTGGAGCTATGAAAATCGCTCTATAATATTATACTCGTTGGAATGCTCGTCATACTCTTCAACAGTTCCGTTAGGCTTTTAATGTGAAAACTAAGCTTTCGCCAGTCTTGTCGATAAAAAGCCACTATACTTCAAAAAATTTGACGGACGTTATGAAAGGGATGCTCGCTCAAGCATGGTAGCAATGCTCTGAGGTTGAATTACATAGTAAGGTATTATTTACTTACCCAAGATGACAGGTGCGTAAGTGAATTCGTCTCGTAGCCAAGAAAACTAATTCCCATAAGGTGAACGTAGTCAAGGCACGTCCGCAATTCAATAAGTTTTAACGATTTAGAATAGCCAGATGAACACTTTTACGATCGAGGGACAGGACAAATCTCGAAACCGGATATAGGTACCGTATTTGTACAAAAGCGCATAGCTCATTATCTTCACCGTTCAGTAATAAAATTGTCTCTTTTTCTCGGCTATATCAATAGAATGACCGGACCGCTAAGGAAGAAAGAAATAGAAATTAAAGGCATATTTTTTTCGAAATGGCAGCAAAATGAAACGCGTGCTAAGGATTTAAGGCCAGGTTTTACAAGCGAATTATCGATTATTTAGAACCCTAGGGGGTTGGGTTAACCCCTTTACCCCCACTTCTCCGAATTCTTGGTGCGCTCTCCACCTACAAAAGGCGACTCCGACACCCTTTCTCATCGCTACACATCACTCCTTCCCTCCAAGTCTGGACTCCGCGAATCGAGAGTACAAACACTAATAATTGAGCGCTTGATTATTTCAACACCTTGAAATTACATATTTCTTCTTTATTTAATTAACAAATTTAAGAGAGATAGTCTTAAATCATTCTAAAACACCGGACGATAAAAAATAACAGACAAAAACAAAGCGGTACCTTTCGTTTAGCAGAAACTGCAGATTTATAAAGATTGTCATACAATTTTACAATACGTGTAATTACTGAAGTGAAAGTAAGAAATGACTCGGTTTCCAAAATATTTTCGTGTAGTTATTTTTTGAAAAACCTCAACTCGACCTTCTTTTGCAGTCTCACTATTGCGTGGCAATAAGTGTATAAAAAAGGATTTATGATAATTTTGTGCGTACACCGTTGTTCAATTTAATTTTTGTTTCTATTGGTACCTAATGCTGGAAATATTTGTCCTGTAATGTTAATCCAACCCTCAGGAAAAGCTGACGTTACATAAATGTAGGTTGATGTCAACTCTCGACTATTTCGCTGTTATTCTGTGTGTCTAGCCGAACAAAAATGTTCCGATGTTTGCGGCAGTGAAATTGTTTATTACATTTTGAATGAAACTACTCGCAATCGCTCCGATTTGAGCTGTGACTACTGAAATGATGATTAGTTAAGAGTAGGATACTTCCTATTTCCGGAGTACTTTTGTGATTATCTTTGCCTTAGGTGAAACTCGCAGCAATTAAAAGGGCAGTTTTCACTAACCTAGACCGACAACGAATCCAATAGCTCGATCGGACAAGTTGACACATAATACCTCTCATTTTCCATTCGGTTCCATTTAGGAACAAATTTGCAGCAATTTTCCAACCGTGAGTATCGATTTCGATATTTCGAGAATTACGTACCCGAACTGCTTTGTAACTGCTATTCTAAACAAGTGAAAGTTGTTTTGTAGTGATTCAAAAAGTAATAAAACACACGATTTTTTTTTTGGTAAATGTAATATCAGCGTGGGTTGAGAACACAAGTTAACAATTAACAATAGTTTTTGGGGTGAGTAAAAAATATAAAATAAATTATATAGTTTGATACAGTATTTTCCACGATACAAGTCGAATTTCATTATCCGATTAGCTCGTTTTGACAGAAAGGATTAACAAAAATCTGCCATAGGTAACGCTACAAAGAATAGAAAATACAAAACGCATCTTGCTTCATTGTGGGAAGTTAACAATAAGCTTCTGTTTGTAATTAGAATCAAATCACAAAAATCAAGAAGCGGTTATGTTTTTATGCAACTACTGCGCACGTCAAATTACGCTAGCTACAAATGTTAAATAATTGTACTCTGCCGATGAAATGGGGATACGTTTCATCAATTACACTCATGCCGATCAGCTAATAATATCTTATCACCATGGGATTAAACAACTTTTTACAAACGCAATTCTCGATGAAAAAATATGAAACAAACGCGATTTTCATCAGATCAGAGGCACGATCAATACAAACGAATACCAGTTAGCTCGAGAGGTACAGTTATGAAAACTGAAACAAACTACTAACGTGACTAGCGATTAAATAATAAAGAACGTCCAACAATTATGATTATTCGAGTAGTAGATAAATATATATGTAAAATTAACACGAAACAAGTATTTTGGCAACGCTTACTGATAATAACTTCAGTCAAGTGATAGACACACGTTATCCCCAACGTAATTATTGAAAATGCATGAAAAACATGTATTCAACAAGAACAAGAAACATGAAGAAATACACGTAACGCCTGCGGTTAGAACCTCTTCGTCTTCTATGAATTTCTACGCGCAAAATATTAAAAAGAGGCACCGATAGGATAGATACATTTAGTTACAGAAAATACTAGGTTGTCTGAATTGCAAAATGTAAGTAAAATATGAAAAAGATATTCATTTTCATTATAATAGCAAGTGATTTCAACTAATCTTTCATTGAAGAGAAAAAATAAATGGTGCACAAGACCAGAGCAATATCATCACCTCTTTGCAGTGACATCAAAACGACATTCTTCAAGAATGTTGAAGTTGCCGTCTTGAATACACCATCACAACCTTGGGGAGGGGGGGTAGCTAAGGAATGAATGACCCACAAATCAAAGTAGAAAATCTAGTAATTCGGGAGAAAGTTAGCTATCCATAGCAACCTGGGATAATACGAAGAACCTTTTGATAAATTATCAACAAAAACGCTAAAAAGACAACCACAGATAAGCTGGGCTAATTGCTCTTCAATCACAAGATCAACAACTAAAGAAAGAATTAATAGTCGTCGTTGCTACAGGTGCTCCAAAAAATGGACTCCGATTAAAGCCCAACTGAAAGCGGGGGATCATGAGAATAACCAAACAGATGGTGACACTGTCAGCGCTGGTTACAGTTGCCATTAATGCAGCAAGCTAGCAAATGGCCGATCACAAACACGACGATCAAGAGAAAACTAATTTCTATGTAAACTTTAAACAATCTTCCCAACTCTGACATCAACTGCTGCAGATATTATGATGCCCTAAATCCCTCACAATGCAGAAGAGTTTCAGATCAATTAATCAGAAACCTTGAGAATATACTAGAGAGAAGACCCTTCATAATGCGATGTGAGTTAATAACAAGGATTCATTGTTTGAATATAGTGCTGATTATGATACCATTGCGTTTGTTCGATGTTACAATGGCGGTAAAGCCCAGAGTGTAGCTGTTTTGTCGGCGCTTGTGCTGAGAAATGAGAATTCGTTGGGATGCCATCTTCCAGAGATAACCTTGTCGGCATGTTGGGCGACCACGACGCTCGGGAGTGGCGTAGTCAGATCTCCTAAAGGGAAAATTAAAAGTAGGAGAAAATTGGTAAGCTTTCCCACAATACAAAAATGCAAGTATAAATCAGTTCTGATGGAATCATTTAAAAAATACAAGATCACAACTTTGATAACTATCTTTCATGTGATTTGGCATGAGCAATCTTGGATGGCATTTATTAACTTGGTTTATTAACTGGTTTATTAACATTGCTTAAAAGGCTTGTTAACTGGTTTTATTTCGATCTGGTTTTATCTCAATTTTTATTGAAACTTGCTTGATGGAATTTCAAATACTGAGACTTATATAACGAATTTATACAAGTGCTGTAATTTGTCACAAAAACTCAAGGGCATACTTGAAACAAAACAAGTTTTAAAACAATAATTTATCTAAGAATGTATTGCTGCTGATGATAACCGAGTTTTATCTGCTAGTACACCTAAATTATTTTTATTTTCAAGGATTAAAAAAAAAAAACTTCAAACTTGAAATAGGTTGGTGGCCATACCTTGCAGGTCAGTAAGAACTAGTTTGTTATCATAACCAGCGGTGAGCAGATAGAAAGCGCTGGGTGAGAAGCGAATGGACCTGACGTCAGCAGTGTGTGGTTTGAAACACTGGAGGCTACGTCCTCCTCTAATATCGTACAAAACACATGCGGAGTCTTCATGGCCCGACACAAGGAGTCGCCCTGATGGGTCGACGCACACAGCTGCAACGGGGTTCCCTTGCTGCAAATGAATAATCAATAAGTGGACGAAAACATGAAGGTTTTTTCATCAAGATTATCTTATTGAAGACTGCATGGCTAAAATATTTAAAATCAAATCAAAATTTAATTCAGAGGCACATGGTTTCACCAACAGGAACAGACTAACTACGCCTCTTCTGTACCAGAAAAATATTTGTAAGTATAATATGACCAATGGCAGATAAATCTTACCCTAGATTGAGGATTCGTGATAGGAGTAACAACGTTGACACAGCCTCTTGTTCTTAAATCCCAGAACCGAACAGTTCGATCGTTTGAGCCGCTGACGAACATAACACCACCCCAATTGTTCAGCGAGAGGACGTGGCCCGTGTGACCGCTTAAAGCCTGATATGCTTGACCAGTAGCACAGTCGGTCACGTAAATTTTACAATCACCAGCCCCACCGCTGATTAGAAGAGACGATTTATTGGAAGAGTCCTCCAGAAAGCAAACATCTCGGACCGTACCGTCGTGCATTGTCAATTCCGTCTCTTTCCCTAAAACAAAAATGTCCACGTTTCTGAGAAGTAGTCAGGTAGTAGGTAGCCAACATTTTATCAACACCGGAAGAGTTTGATAAACGAGCGAACATGTTTCTTAAAAATAGTTCGATATAATTGAAAAATTAGCCTCTCAGTTACCATCAAGGTTCGATGAATCGGGGTCGAACCGCATCAGCTTGACAGTTTTATCATTGCTACCGGTAGCCATGAGATCGCCGACTGGTGTCCAAGCCATGCAGTAGATCGAACCCTTGTGGTGTCGGGTTCTTTTGAAAAGTACTGTTGGCTGGTATGTTGCATGATCCTCTCTGCAATTCCGAACGCAAGGGGAAAATTAATCAGCACTTAATGTGAAAAATTGGACAAGTTACAATATCCTACAACCGGTGCAATATGATCATGAATTGTTACCGATTCTTCGGACTCTTCAAACCAAAGAGCATCCCAAAATTCTCAACTTACACGTGACTCTCGTTTTAGTGACTTCACGCACGATCTCTAAAGAACTCTCCATATTTACGGTAATCACAGTATAATACAGTAATCAATCAAATTCATTATCTCTTACCGTATATCTGACAACTTCGGGTACGCGCATATTCGCAGGGTCTTCGAATTAGAGCCCACAGCGTAAATGGAGCCATTGGGATGAAATTCCGCGCAACGTACGGCCTGTACATCTTCTAGCGTAGTTACGGGAATGAAACGGGGCCTATTTTCGTTTGGCTCAGGAGCTGGTCGACCAGCCTGGAACAAAAATTGATAGTATTGATTATTTGGTTATGTAAGTTATAATTTCTCAGCTATTACTTTGACCACAAGATGTCAAATTGAAAGGTCTGACTTTTGTTCTACCTCTGATTTATCACGAAGTCAGCTTTGGAAAAAAAATTAGTCAATTCATGTTCAATTAAAAACCGTAATGTCGAGGAGAATTTCCAGTTGAACAATTATATATTTGTAAATGTAGAACGGGCAGTTTTTTTTTTTTTTTATAGGTATTTTAAATGGAACCCAGAAAGCCATTCAGGTGGTATTATAACCATTAATTCAGACATTAAAGTCCAGCTAGTATTAGACGATTTTAGAATTCGAGAGAATAGAAAGTCTCATAGAGAAGAAATATAGAGCAAAACTGTATACATAGTTTTCGACGGTATTGTCTGGTGACGAAGAGTTCGAAATAGGGGAAGGAAAAGATGTGAAATGTCGTTGAAAGCAACTAGATCAGGAGCGGTAAGCGAAAGGAAATGATCAGGTGAAACGAAGAATGCGGAGAATCGGACCTAGAAATGGAGGCTGAAAGCTTCGAGATGAAGTGAGAACGACAACCAGGCCAGGAAAGAGTTACTCCTCGGCTATCATTCAACCTAACAAGCCAAACAAGCACACGATAGAGCACCTGAAGGAATGGGACAGGGAAAATCATGGAATTTGCGATGGCCACTTTCAAGGGAAAGCCATCTTACCGATCTCAGAGGTAGGAATTCAGTTTCCTTGGTACCCCGTAGTCCAGATCGTGAGTGTCACACAAGAAAGTAAAGCTTTAAGAGGAAAAAGCGCCAGAAAACACATCTCTTTATTGATGGATCAAATTTTTTGCTATTGAACTACGATGAGTTAGACAAATCTGAGTCCGCAGCGTAGGTATTAAAACAATACAGCTCAGCAGACTTTCAATAATTTTTTTCATGCCAGCCGGATGATCGGAGGACTAAAATTATTGAACATTTTAAAGATACCTAATTTTTTTTAAGGAAAAAATTGTACAAACCCAGGGACTAAATAGTCATACTGAAACTTGAACTTTTCAGAAATTTGTCTATATAACTCGAGATCATTATTTGGAGCTATAAAAATCGTTCTGTACTCGTTGGCATGCTCGTCGAACACCCTCTTCAACTAAACCGTTAGGCGAAAAATCTTACTTTTCGTTTGAAAATTAGGAAAATTAATTATTTGAAAACATTCCGTTAGTTGCTACGGAGATTCCCGATCGGCTTTTGGTGGGAACGTTCACAAAAAATAACGTCCGGAATAGTTATTTCCACATATGGATGGTCTTCATGAATCATTTTTGAAGCAAAGGGAGGATTTGTCCTCTGCACAAATTTTGAGGTGGTTAGCGAATTTTTTTCTTGGCCGGTTACAATAGTTTATTATTGATTAATAAACCAAAACGTGAACGCTATCAATTGAGAAGCGAATAAAAATTCAGTATTACTTTTAATGATAAATAATAAGATTAGATCTAATTTTTCCCACCGGACTTGGGCGAAAATGATCGATTGCTTCGCGAAAAAACCTTTCAGAACCACCAGGACGGTTTGTCTGACGCTGTCAACGCCAGGGAACTACTGTGAGTTGAGACGACGCATGTAGCACCTATTCAACGGTACTACGTAGGCTAATTATGCCCACAAACACGTAACTCGAAGGACTCCAGGCTACCTATTGTAGTAGACCTTCACTCGCACGCTATAACCGCATTTAGTATAACTGTACACATTCCAGAAAAAATGATCTGCGGACGTCTGGCGCGGTAGACAAACAGCAGGGGTCATCGTTATCACACATAACATTTTTATAATATGCACTATCCGAGGCGACCTGGTTTGAGAAAAGGGAGTACTTTACTGCTGGGAAGAATATTGTTCTAACCTGAAAGCATCAAAAGCATGAAGAAAATTTTCTCCCAACCCGAAAAAAAATTTACTAATAAAATCGTTAATTGATTGACTGGACATCCCGAACACGAATGGCTAAAAGACAACGACGAAACTACCTATGGTCAGGCCCGGATTACCCATAAGGCCAACCTAGGCCATGGCCTAGGGCGCAAGCTTGCGGGGGGCGCATGGCAAGGGATGGCAAAAAAATGTATATTATTTTTATTTTCCTAGACGAGCGTCAGTAGCGAGCGTCTGGCGCTGCCTGGAAAGATAAGTGAAGTGTAGGTGGGGGGTGCCCAAACGAAGTGATCGAAATCCTATCCCTCAAGTACAGTAGGGATAAAAAAGTTATTATGTTCGTGTGTGAGAATATAAGCGTTCGTTCATTTTGTTCATTGCTAAGCGTCTTCGCCTTTTTTTAAATAATATTTTATTATAATTTATACAATTATTACTCAGAGGCGAGAAAGAGCTATCAAAATCCTACAATTTGGTGTATTTAAATATATTATTATATTATGTCCCCGCGGAGCTATTAACGTTTGGAGAAAAGTCAAAACACGTTTTTTGACCTAAAGTGGAATATATCTCGAGAGCTATCATATACGCTAGCCATTTTCTTATTTTTAATCGATTCAACGTTAAATTTCCTTCATTTTCTTCCACAGCACCTAATCGTTCCCATTTCGGGAACGTGACGAAAAAAAATCCCTAAGTTGAAACTTCAAAAGTATAAAAATCGAAAAAATTCGAAAAATATTAATAATCGTTCGATTTTGTTTGTTTTCACTTTAAATTCGAATTCTACGTCTAATTTCCTGTAGGAATCATTAATTAATCAAATTTTAACAGCACTGTAAGTATTTGCAACGGAATTTCAAAGTTGAAAAACTTAAGAACGGCAGATTGAACTGGTGCAAGACGTCAAGGATATTTCTTTGTGATTCCGTTGGAATGATGATCCGCCCGCCGCGGACAAGCAAAAAACTGCTCGTTGTCGTGAAATTTCCGCCGTTTTGACGTCATATTCGGATTCAGCGTTAAATTTCCTATAAGAATAGCTTTCAAAATCGCTTTAAAACGAAAATTTAATTTTTCACTATTACCGAGCTCGGCCGGCGAAAAACTCGATTTACGGAAAATAATTTCTCTGGCTCTGTTTAAACGTTTTTCACCAAATTTTTTGCTATGTACGTATGTAAGGCGTTCAAATGAAGACTCCTGCATAATAAAACAATTGATTCGCATTTATTTTGACCCCGAAAATCACGGTTAAAGTCCAATTTTTGAGCTTTCGAAACCCGATTTTTTTGGACCATTTGCAGATTTTTCCGAGAAATAAAAAAAATCACAAAAATACATCTTGGTAAGACACAACTTTCCTAAAAATTTCAGATTTTTATCTGTATTGAGAGACGAGTAAAAAATCGTTAACTGATCGGCTGAAAAAAATCGCAGGGGTACCCCTTGGATTTTTCGTGAAAAATTTTTTGAAATAGATTTTGCTCAAATTCAGCATAATGATAGTTGATGATGTGCACATCAATAATATATGGTTCATTCTTTGTTTCTTTTGCACTAAATAGATGAAAATAACGGTTGAAGTTGAAAAATGTCATGTTTTCGTGTATAGGCTACTAATATTGTTGAATAACGCAAAAACGGTTGAAAAATGGATAGGTACATTACATTGGAAAAATGTGGACAGTTAAATTACCTATCTTTTGGTGTATTCAAACATCTGAATTGACGACTTTTTGTTTGAGTTATCCATTGTGCAAGTTACAAATCTTGGAAAACTTACAGTTGTTACGTCTAATTTTGCTCCTACTTTGCTCCTGTTGAAAAACACAATACTTTATGATACCAAGTACATTCAAACACCACCAACTACATACCAAATCATAGCAACTACTACTAAGTACTACCTACTATAAAAATACCTATATATTCCCACTCTACAGCTTTTCTAAAACAGGAAATTTTATCGTAATAAATTTGAAAAACTATTTCCAAGTTGTCAACAAAATGTCTTCTTTATGAAAGGAAACTCGTTGAAGTGTAAGAGACATTCTCTTACCAGAGGGGAAGAAAATCTCAATCCTCTTGTAACAAGAATTTTTATTTAAAAAAAAAATTACTTTTTCATTTAAAAATTTTCACTAGAAGACACAACATATTTGCGATTTTCTCTTGCGATATTAAAACACATTGACCTTTGAAAAATTGATAAATATTCTGTTTTTATGGAGGGCCCACTCGAATGCAGAATTTCAGCACTTCTTCTCCAATCGTGAATATTAAACGTTGTTTATTTTTCGCGCTCGAGACGAAGAAATTAGGCGGGTACCGTTCTCATTGCCTCGTGATGAACCTTCACCGTGCCTTTATCATGTTCTGAGCCTACACAACTGCTCCGCTTGGGAAAATAAAATGCAAGTTGCGCCTGTGGGATAAGCTCTCTCACTGGCTGACTCAAAAGAGGTTTCACCCCAACCTTCGATCGCCAGGGAAAGCCAAACCGAGCTGTTCTGGTTGCCTCCTCTCGACAAGTCTTTCTCCTTCACGGAGCACTGAAGAGTAATACGAATGAACAAGCTTGACTTTCTTACACCTTCTGCATTAGAGCAGATTATTCCAATAGCTACGATGTCATTCTTCATTCGCCGTATATATGCGAACAATTAATTATCCAGCGTGTATTTGCTAAGACCTCTTGCTCGACAGAGAGGATGTTGTGTCCGATTGGTCTGAACTGAAATGAGAGAGGGGAAAAAGGAACATTTGGAGAAAGTGTAGAGAAAACGAATGTAATTGCTTCTATTGCCGTTTGTCACATTCATTATTTTGTCGAGGTGGTGAGGTTTCATTTTACAAACTTTATCTACCTCTCGAGTACTTTCACCCTTTTAGGGCTTCTGAGAGCGATGCAGAACGATTAAATCATTACAGCCCCGGATGAAAATCGCTGCTAATAATTGTACAGTCGTTTATTATACCTGCTCCTAGAAGAGATTTGGGAAGACCATCCATTCGTGATAGGAAATATTCCGAACGTTTTTCACCAAACGATAAGGTATACGTGTAGGTATATAGGTATAAGGAAAAACTCCTTAGCAACAACCGTAATTTGAATTATTTTTCCTAGTTATTCAATTAAAAGTTAAATTATTCGCCTTACGATACAGCTGAAGAGTGTTTGACGACCGTTTCAACGACATAGAACGATTTTTATAGGCCCGAAAATTCTCGAGTTGAACTAAAAATTCTCTAAAATTCTACACAAAAGCTGCGCCAATTCCTGAAGCATTAAAACTATCGACAATTTTGACACTCAACCACGGATATAAAAAATTGGAATATTATATTGGAATTTTCGTAATTGAACCAGCAACGACATAAATGTCTAATACTAATAGAACTCGTGAGAACTGAACTCGTTAACTGAAAGGTCAACATTTTTTTAGAGAGCGAGTTCTTTCCGGTGACGCCAATTTTTCCAAAACTGATACAACGGCGTTTCGGAAATTTCGTAAAATTTGACTCCCATATATTTTACAAAGACAAATTTTTTCGAAGTGCTTGTTGGACAAGTGGCGACTTACCCTGGCGTTGTATTTTCGAAACGTTTGATTGGTATCTAACAAATCTTCCATAGATCGCCGCTTGGACCTCCTGGAGGCGGCATTCACGACTCCGTACGTAGATCGGCCGCCGCCTCCATCGTCGCTGCCGCCGTCCCCTTCGGAGGCGGGAGCTTCAGATTGAACAGTGTCTAACGACCGGGAACGCCGACGAGACGCGGCGAGAAGGAGGCACGAGCAAGGGCAGACGGGGGGTGGACGCCGCGGGGGAGGTGGAAGAGCATCGCGGTACAAAGGAGCTAGAAAGTAGTACTCTCGTCCTTTATTGTCACTACCGCCCCCACTGAAGTTATTATAATAGTAATCCGGAGGCGGGAGAGGTGCGGCAAGGCCTACCGGGGAGGGATGTATCGCGGGACTGGCGGCGGGCCCGAGGACGACGGGGGCCGTATAGACGGGGGGCCACGAGCGTCGTAGCATCATCTCTGAACATGGTTAGCGCGCCGACTGAAGTAACGCGCTCGCAGTGAGAGCTGCCTTGCTAGGCCGCACGTTCAGGTAGGGGAATCTGCTACACCATCCTTTCTACAGTAGCACGCAGAATAGTACCTGCCTTCCTTTCTTTCACGTCCGGGTTAGTGGGAAGATCTGTAGGAGATGGAAAAGAGCCGGAGGAGGAGGCGGGATGTGGTAGCAACCGGCTGACGTAGAAATGTATAATCGTGACCGTGAGGTTGTATAGCAATACGGCGGAAGTGGCGGCAGCGTCGGGCATCAGGTGGTCAGTGGACTTGCTGTCCAGCCGTCCCTCGTCCCGAATAGAGAGCTAACCGAACCACCTCACACCCCACCACAAAGCGAAAGTGAAAGTGCAATCGGCGTCCTGTCCATGTAATGATTCCAAAATAGAAGGGCGCAACTTCCACGCAATACGCAATATTCGGGCGATGACCTCGCAATGCGTGTCTAATGAGCCTCCCTCAACATCCGATTACTAATCTTTACAAAAAGCCAATTACTAATTAAGTTATTTTGGTATTCAACAATCCAAAATCGGTATCAAAGCGACAAAAAATGAAAAGCTCACTTAAAATTCGACTGTTTCAATTCGTTGTACTCCGAAATAATCTGAATATTAAAAAAAATTCGTTTTCGTGTTTTCGAATTCAATTTTTTGTTTTATGATTGAAAGCGCCGTGGACCCAATGGTTCAATGATATCAACCCAGCAAATAGATAGAGCGACGTCAAAAAGAAGAGCATTAAAATCTTTCTTTTCCTTCTCGTCCCATTTTTTGATGAGGTCCACAGCTGTGGACCCTATGGCTCCACGTCGCCCTGAGCAAGCCCGAATGGGCGAAAGTGCTCGGCCAGCTAATAAAGAATTGGAGAATGAGTCGCCTGGTTTTTCTCCCCCTCACAACCCCTGGACATTAAAATCTTTAGTAAATACAAAAATACAAAAACAAAAAATATAAAAACCAACGTTTGAGTAAAGGAGCTTCAACTTGCGAGCATTTTCCGTGCGATCTTCTCAACGACGCAATTTGACAATCGGAAAAAATACGAGTGATGTCCTTTTTAGAAAGATCACGGCTACAGTGTAGCAACTACTCGGAAGTGACGGTAGGAAAATGCCATATAAAGGAGGAGAAGGCGAGCGAGTGAATAAGAGCCAAGTTACCAAGGTTACACGAGCTTGGAATCGCGAGGAACGGACTCATAAGAAATCGAAAAAACGTGGTTAACCTACGGCAATAAGTTTCCAGACGATGTTGACTAACGCAAGTACAGAAATCGACGCTACTACAACTGCTATATGTTATAATGATATAAAATCGATTGTAAAAGATGGTAATGCATCACTATTTTTTTGGGAAGTCCATTAGCGAAAATCCCATGAACGAGGAGAAAAGCTTGTGGACAAGGACAACGCTTGCTAAGAAAAAGAAGCAACTCTACTATACAAATAACAATATGCTAGCGATTCAATCACGTCAAAAATATTTTTCCTTCATCTATGTCAACATATTTGAAGAAAATCTTGAACAAACGGTTAATACACACATCACTACATTTTTGCTATTCCCTCATATTCCATTTATGTTCCTTCATAATTTCAACGAGGTCATCAATTCAAATAATGAATGAACAAGAAAAATAAACTGAAAAAGTTTTCCATTACCCTAAGTAATAAGTTCAATCATTTAAGCGCTGCTCGAAATATTAGAGAATGAATAAAAAACGCACTATAATAATTTCACACTTTTATTCTTCGGAGAAAAAAAAATTGAACCGCCCAAAAAAAAAAAAACGGGAAAATTTGATGAACCAAATTATTTCAAGGGAACCTTCTATGGTTTTAATAATGATAAAAACATTGGTTGATTGCTCACGAGGCATCATTGATACGCTGTACATACTTATAGCAAAAAGTTCGCTTTAGCAGATTAGAACGCGCCCAGAGAAATCAATGACTCAAGTTTCGAGAAGACCGAGATTTCACGCCATGCGGGCATCGACGATTATTCACTGTACGAGTATTTCTCTAAAAGTTTGTTTTACATTTCATAATATAACCGAGAAAAATGTTTAAAACTACCATCTAATCCTTTTCATAGCAATTGGTACCACAAAGTTGTCCCGCAAAGTTAAAAAAAAAATTTCCGGATATGTAAGAGTTTACTGCTTTCCCCTGTAAATCGGAACTCATTTAGGCACGTTCAAAATAATTCGACAAAATTTATATTGTGACTGCTCCATTTCACGACGGGGAACCAAATTAATGATGCCAGCCAATTTACAATATTCGGATCACTATTTCACTGTTGATCGAAAGGATCAATCGGCAGTTCAATCGATGATAGGCCAGACCATCTTGACAGTTGTGCGAGCCCATCTACTATACCCGTACAAGGGAGCGGAGGAAAAGCTGATGCTCGTCAGGATCAAGGACTTGTCGCCCACGACCGCCTGCCAAATAAGACGTGCCGTCCAAAAGATAAGTGTTGGACTGATCTACGCGGCAAAATGCATTAAGACGCCCCTATGAAGACTGGAAGGTGATCGCTAATCCACCTTGTTTTTTTTAAGCGATGACCAAAACTGCGCAGTAGCAAGGCGTTGAGCAACGGATTTTAAAACCGAAAATAGTAACTAGGTCAGCGATTAAAAGACGTGCGTATTTCCAAAAAAATGACTGTGTATAGATCACACATTACTTTTGTTCATGAGTCGTCAAACGGGTAAACCAATCACAAAATCACGATATTTAAACATTTATACACGGCTCGCCTACGCCGTACGACTAATTTCCGACCAAAAGTGTCCTATATGAATTTTTTGACTCCACTAAAAATGCTACTTTTTAAATATTGAAAATATTTTTCGTGTTATCTAACCTCACCTTACTAAAATGGCCGTAAATAACTCAATTTACATGCAAATTAATATCTGATTACATCTAGTACTAAAGCGTTGAATTTCCTTACTCTCAAATAACGAGCACTCACATTACACTATAAATAAAATGTATATAAAAGTTGGTAGACTACTGTTGAGACAAATGGATTATGAAAATAATTTCGAGTGGTATTCGAGCTTGGAAAGGTCGTGTAAATTCAAACGCACGATGAACTCAATTTGGTCCTTAATTTGCATCTTTATTTATTTATTTTTAGCCCAAAATACAAAAAGTCAAAAGAACCTTGCTTTGTGCGCGCAACAAAAAAGAAATGGAACATTAAAAATAAACATAAAACTACATCCGTGAGAATGTATTCGAGACGTATCTCCTAAAATTTGGTAAAATCAAAGAAAAAATAATGTCGTTCACCGCATTAGTGGCACTCTGACAACGGAGCAACGGATTATTAAAAAGATAATTCCTTCTTACTTGCGAACGGTACGTAAAAAGCTCTTTCCAGAGAGAACCCACATGAGATCGTTGATTGAACATTATTAGTTGATCGTTTGATTATTACAAATATTAGTCCATTTCTCGCCTAGTTTAGATTCATCCTGAATCAAAATCAGCGGGCCCAGTATCAAACATTTTGAGACGTATCTAGAGACTCAGGACCCGAGTCTCAATCAGACTAATCAGACTAATGAAATAACAGGCTAGTTGGATACAGAAGACGCATAAAGATTCCCTCACCTTGGACATAGGTGAAGAGGTCGACCCTTCCCAGATTGGATCATCGTAGCCAACGGATGATCCGGAGGAGCCTCGTCGCGATGGATCCCAAGAGTTCCTCCTTAGGGAACCGTCGAGGGAGTCGGACGAGAAACGTCGTCTGGATAGCGAATCTCGCCTTACTCCGCCGGAGTTGGAAAGCAAGTTTGGCGGGACAGGGCTGAGAGAGTCACGGCGGAGCATGTTCGGGAAACCGGACGGGTGTTCAAGACTAACAACAGGAGCGCCAAGTACGAGCGAATCGCGCCGACGAAGAGAAGCAGATGGAACGGCTAGGTCGACGGCAGGCACGGAACCGCGACGATGAATCGACACTACCGACCCGGAGGAGCCCCGCCGGCCGGCAGTATTGGCACTGCCGTGAACATCGCAGCCCTTATCGACGGTGTGGGTAACTTCGACGATTTCCGCGGGAACGGAATATCGGCGTGAACCACTGTCGAACGACAGATCGCGGAACAGGGCGTCCAACCTTTTGACGGCCGCTGAAGACGTCATCATCCGACAGGAGCGATCGCTCGAATAAAAAGGCAACGATTTCTCTTCTTTCCGCTAATTTTCTTCACCGACGAGATATACAAAAAATCCGCCGCTACTTCGTCTAAGTAGGGACAACACGACGGTTTGTAAATGTGAAAACACTGTCTACAATGAGAGCCGAGAGATCAGCGTTCCGCGTCTAACTCCGTGACCCCCACGCTATTTCCCCCCACCTTGGGCTCGCTTCAGACACGGCGACCCTCTGGAGCCACTCCTGTCATAGAGGCACGACCATGTCCAAAGCTGCCGCTTGAAGGTTCCGGCTCCCACTTCATCTAGTTGCCTTTTTCAGACAGGGATAAGAAGATCAATCTCGTGAACTGCTGTATCATTCAACTAAGGGCCAATTAATTGTTAAATACCTATACGATGGCAATGACAGTAAAAAGTATCGGGCAATCGGTAAAATTATTATTGATGGTACAACAAAAACCTGACGATGCCTGAAGAGGTGAAAGTTACTGGCAAGGAGTGAAAAATACTGCCCTGAGGGCACAGCTTATACTTCCTCTAGCTGGCTGGCCATAATGAAATTCATAGGAGATCGTCTAGACCAAAATTTACATCGATTTCGACTAAGAGAAAATAGGTGTATATATGCATGACCTATTCACGCCACTTATAAATCAAGAAATGCATAGAAAGACCACATCGAATGGTAGATTGCACTGTTATCGAAAAACGAAATATGAAAACGTTTTAAGCTTCTTTTAGCCATAATTTATTGGAACTCTCATTATTATCAAATGGCATTGGAAAATGGTCTCATGGAATGGTTGAATAGGAACTCTCATCTTTGTAACAGTAATAACCACAGGTTTTACGTGAATATTCATTTCGAAATAAGCGAGATCGTATCTGGTGTAATCTCCAACGTGAAATAAGCTTTGAACATGACTTCCATTCTACTTCCAGAGAATGTACACGATAATTACGATCCGAAAATAACCCCTTGCAAATGGACGACAAATTGAATACTTTCAATGGATTCTACATGTTCAAAAAAATACTTTTCCTAATAACCCTTCAGGGTGGTATCTATCAAGTCCAATCCGTCACAATCACAAATTGTAATAGAATGTTTTCCCACGGTAATAAAGGTACTATAAGCATCACATACCTTAGTGCATTCATACGGAGGAGGCGTTGAATTGCCATTTATAACTGGCTGCCGTACGGCGTTCGTTGCAGTTCGGACGACACCTACAGCTCCATTCGTTCCGCTTCTCCGAGTCCTAAAAAAATAATCTAATTAACCCTCAGCTATTCAAATAATTATTGTTATAATAGTAACGTAATTATTACTATTTATTATTTTTTGAACGAAGGAAAATAGACACAGAGACTGAGAGAGACAGAAAATGTGAGCATACTAATAGAATGATGTAATCTACACCTGTATTACTGACCATAAATTCCAAAAGTCCAATTTTACTTCCATGTTTAAAAACTGAATAGAAGTTAAACAGCGAACTGCAACTACAATTTCGAAACGTAGGTGGATTCGGGGGAAAAAAAAATTGTCCAGTACTCAAAAACCTCAAAGAAAAAAAAAAACACACACATTGCCCTTACCTACGTAAAAATATTCCCTAAGTAGAAATTTGATTTTTTTAACCTTTTATTTGATACATTTAAAAAAAAAACAACTCGATAGAAGAAGAAGAAAGAAGAACGATAATTATCCAGAAACGTTCACCATTCGAATATGTATCAGAGCACGCCAAACGTCATCATTATGCCAAAATTTAGCTAAGGAATTATGGGGTTTAATTACCTTCTTAAATCAATTTTCCTCATCCGTACATATAGAACGGAGAGAAAACGCGAATTCACTACATAACTAATTTCCATTTTAAAATTTTTAATGTTTATGCAGTGTTGGATCTTAAGCGACGAATGCTTTCAGACTGATTTTCATTTCGGAGCTACATAATTAAAAGAAAAAAAAATCAAATTTGATTCCGTTACCGAGTAAGATAATTGTGCGCGGACATGAGAAGATGGGACGTCGCCGTGTGAGTAACAGTCACGCGGCATTTGTGATTGCAGTTAGCGATTCTTCGACACTCTCTTGACATCATGATGTTCGATTGAAGAGACACGTCGATTCCACAATCAATTCACAACACGAACAATCAATCATAAGCCAATAACCGACCGACGAACGTGCTTTTGAGTTTCACATCACTGTACACCTCCAATCCCAAGTTTTGTAACTTCGATTATCTCTCGAAAAAAAAGGGGAAACGTAACGTTTGAAAAAAAAAAAAAAAAAAAAACAACTCAAAAACGCGATTAGCCTGTCGAACCGAAAACCTCCAAGCAAGGTAAACTCTCTGAGCGACGGATGAAAGTAAACTACGCTCGCTCTTCAGGCAGCGCCGAGCGCCAGGAACCTGATTTTTACGTAGTGAGCCGTAATTTGAGCCAAAGACAGAAGAGGGCCTTTCGTGGCGAGGAAACAGTCAAGAAGGGTAAAGGAGGGACGAGGTTGGACGATGAAATGTTTGGACGACGAATGAAGAGAGAGTTTCCTCGACAGTAACTTCCGCAGGTAGCAGGGACGAAAGTATTCCCTGATCTCTCTTCAAACCGGGATAGAGGTAGAAGAATAGTCAAGTGAAACGGGACTTGAAAGCAAGCATTCGCTTTGATGCGATGATGTGACGATAAAAAGTAACGGCAAGAGCTACTTATCATAGTCTTCCCAAAGCCGCTACGGGATGTAGAACAGGCTATGGATTCGTCCAAATAAAAACATCGACTATTAGCCCAGATGGAAAGTACCTCGTACCAGAATTTTTCTATTACGTTCAACGATTGATAATTTGATTTTACCTAACGAGGAACATCTTGAAAATCGAAATATGGAGTCAAGTGGTTAAATAATTATTTGTTTACAGCCCATAATAATAGGAATGCAACAAGAAGAGGCAGATTCCTTAAGTAAAAATCGCTATGTATTATGAAGCAGGGGTGACGAGCATTCGGTGACAATTCCATTCGTTTTTGGTAACACAAAAATCATGAAAATCACGAACGCCCCTTTCTCTATGCCCTATACGCTTTCCAATCTATAATTAATCAAGCGTTTTCGCTCTCAAGGGCATCATCAAGATTACTCATTTGTGCACGTGAGGCAAAAGTGCAACTAGATCGAAAAATAATAAAGAGAGGACATCGCATTTGATTCTCAAACAGCACGAGTAATTATTTAGATCGGAAGTTCGTTCATCGGACTCGTCACCATCAAGTGGGTAGAATGGAGACGGGAAGTTATAGAGTGAACATGCAAAATCCCCTCAAAAGAGGGTTCGTCATTGAAAGCGTGAATCATTCTAGTTGGAATCGCGTAGTTGGAATCGTGTATATAAAATGCCGACGATTGTGAAACATTATTTGAAAGCTATAAATACTGAATTGAAAAGTGAACGATTCTTTTCCACGGAAATATTACTAAAGCTACTAGCATTTCTCGATTCCTTCGTGCTCATTGAAAAAATTATGTTGAAACCTACACTTAAGCGGCAGGAATGGACTTGAGAGAAAGCGAAACTAACGGTCAACTTTTAAAACTGAAGTTTTCCTGTTCCCGACGAGCAAAGAAACTTGACGAATCAAAGAAACTATAGTCTTTGCTCTCGTTGCTCTTGATCTCAGGCAGTGAGCTAATAGAAAACAGACTCAACGCCTAACCCCTTCACGAGGATTCTTGCTCTTAACATTGCCTCTTCGGTCGTTAGATAAGGGAGAGAAAGTGATTGGACAACTTTTGCGCGAGAGGCCGAACCTGAACTTGACTCTGTCAAGGTTGATGACCGCATCAGATATATTTGCTCATATAAAATACGCTGCTTCCACAAAAAATGTATCCACACACGGAAATTTTACTTCCACAATACAAAAAAAAAAAAAAATTAATTAAGTACCTTTATTATGATTTTGTATTCTGAGTCGGAAGGAAAAGATCAACAGGTCTTGCGGTGGCTACTGCGCGAGGACGATTTCACTTTCAGCTCTTTTTTTTTCAAATTATTGTAGCGTTAAGGTCAGGTCAAAAATTTAGCTATAAACTCTTTGACATAACGGCAAAAGCACAATGACCCTCGGGGATCTTGGAAATAGAAAGTGTAACTAATCAAGTTAGTTGGTTCAGTCGCACATTTATTTCCAAGCAGTACTCATGTAGTCCTACAGAAGCCCGAAGGGGCTTAGATGATTATAGATTATAAATTAGAGCATCACCCCATACTAACTAAAGGGAAAATAGTTACAAGATAATATTTATGTGAATTATTATCTTAATAAATTAATCGTTATTTCAAAAATTGTTAGAATATTTCAAACAAATGTATTCATATATGGGAGAATATAGTTTGCGTGTGATCGTTGAGAATTGAATCATTATTCTTGCAGGCATCAAACGATGCCGACTCAATCATGAGACATCGCTTTAGGACGAGACAATGCCAATTTAATATAAAAAACACCAATGGCCGTCATAGAGGATGATGAGGAGCCAAATTGAGGAAGAGAAAAAAAACAAACGATGAGGCCAGTAATGACGGAAAGATTGGGCAAAATAAATAAAAACTAGAAAAGTCGACATTCCACAACATTAAAATAATTATTGAACTCGACCAACTATAACGATGGCTAGGTTAATCGTGTGCCAGACTGCGCAATAGTCGATAGGGAAATAAAAGGATTGGCTCAAGAGCCCCAAAGAGTAGGTGGATGCGCCCACATATTACACAAACAGAATAAGTTATTACAAACGTAGTTAAAAGCTTCGATAGTCCAATTTCCTATAATTGGAGGACAAATCTTGAGAGAAGCTTGTGAAACGCTTTAAACAGAGAACTGGATAAAAATCAAATCGAAAAGTGAGAACAAGGTCAAACAATTACGACAAATTAGAATATTTTTGGCATTTGTACGCAGTTTGTGAGAGTGATCAATGACACTAGCTCCCCTTAGTGAAATTCGGACTTAATAATTACATAATTCATACATTCCCCTCATGACTGCTGATACAATAAACAAGAGTAGATAAAACAATATACCACATTTTACTAGACGCGAGCACCGATAATACTGGGTTGGGTTAGAGGGAAAACTAGGTTTTCAATTATTCGGAGCTTCGCCTCAAGGGATCCAGAAGGAGCACTCGCTTTAGGTTTGGATGATGGGGCAGGTGCACAAGCAAGAGGCAAATTAAGGTCAGCTTTAGCATAGAATGACGTTCGCCTAAACCGCATTATTATTAGGGTGAAAGTGGTACCGAAAATTGGGCATGGCAGTGGCATAGGACGACGTTAAGGCGATTTCTCACTAACATGAAACAAACCCAACAGTTGAAACTGAAATCACAAAAGAAGGCACTACTCTAAAGATGACAGAGACAGTGCGTCTTCAATTCAAGTTTTTGTAGGGCACTGACAAATAATCATTATGATAGGATGAAATTATCTTGAATACCTATCATCAAAACTTCCATAGAAACAAAGGGCTCCAGACTTGATGAAACCAATGAAACGAGGTATGAATTAATGAAAGAGAAAACAATCTTCCATAGTTGAACTTGAGGATAGTTTCTAGAAGTGAATTAAACTGCTTTTCAGAGATAAGTTAAAATCACTTACGATCCATCTTCAGATGATGGAGGTGTACAACGATTGACGTTGTTGAATTGCTCGTTCACATGTTGCTGCTGGCTAATATGTTGCTGCATTTGATGTTGAACTTGTTGAGCTCTTTGGTCCTGTAATTTTTGCTGGATCCTTTGGAACTCGCGAACCAATTCTCCTTCAACGCCTGAAAAAGTTTAAACGTAGTAAAATAATTGTTGAAAAATCGAAGCATTACTGATTTTCAGTCAATGACTGGCGTAGTAATTATTCTTAAGTATTTCCATGTGAAAAACTAAACGTAACATACAAGCGCAGCAAATGATTGTACAGTGTATTCCTCTGCTTCAATTATGATTTGAGAATACTATCCACTTGTGTTAGTAATTATCCCTAATTCGTGAACGTTTCCACCAAACAATATATTACTAACTTCAAGGGATAACTTATAGGAAACTCTCTCGTCATTTCAATCATTTTTATTTTCCTTAATTGTCTACAATGGGCCAGTTTCTCGAACAACGATCAACTTCGACAACGGGGTTAGATGACAACATCTTGGAAAACGCTTTTTCTCAAAGCTCCATTGGCGCCTGATCTCAGATTTTCTGCTGTTTCATTTGGCGAATAATTTAACATTCAATTAGATACAAAGGAAAAATGAAAATAATTAATATTACTATAGTTGTTAAGGAGTTTTCCCTTAAGTTACCAATCTGTTGTTAGGTTCACTAATGTTCGGAATAGTTAGTATCGCTGTTCATGAATAAATCATAGTTGAGGCGAAGGAATAATAAACCATTGTCCAACAATGTGTAGCGTTTTTCTTGCGAGTATTTATGGAAAACTGCTTGATAACATTATCTCTAGCACATCTTGGCTTAATAAAAGATTAATAAACGGGCCCTAAAAGAGAGGAATATCATAGCAACTTACTTTTTTCGCTACACGTCGTAGTATTGTGGGATTGAGAAGGTACACGATCACTAAGGGAATCTCTCCTTGAAGATCGTGCTGTTGTAGAGGTCGAATTAGCGGGCGACTCTCGCCCTCTGTGTTCAGGTGTCGAAGGTGTTGATGGGAGGTTTGACGATGATGGGATACGACGAGGACTGTTTGAGCGTTCACGCTGACCACCACCAGTTTGTTCAGCGGGTGGTTGGCTCTTTGAAGAAGCAACAGGTGGCACTGGAACTGGAGTGCTTGCTTCTTGAATCGATGGCAGTGTAAAGTCCGTGTAACTACTGCTGAGGAAAACGTCGGGATCATTTTCAAACAGTTTGTCAACTGATGTGTTCATTAGTTTGTTGTTTTTCAGTCCAGTCAAATGGAAACTTGCAAACGAGGACCTGCTCATGTTTTCCGGAATAATGTCACCAGTAGATAAGTGCATGGCTTTACTATTTTTTGCACTACCGGTCTGGTTATGAAGTTGAACGCTGTAGGGAAGACCTTCGAGAGCTGGAAGGAGAGACCGTGTCATAATGTCAGCAGCTGACCTGGGTCTTCTAAAAGGCATTTCAGAGTAAGGGAAATTTTTCGGTTTGATAGGAGTAACAAGCATGTGTTCAGTCCAGGAAGTCTCCAAGGACGGTCGTTCCAATCGTTCAACATCCACATTGAGTGTTTTTTGTTCAAAAGGAATAGAAAATGTTTCAGCAGGAATACTTTGGAGCCAAGACAGCAGGCTTAAGTCAGAATCACTAAAAGCAGAATTGCTATCTAACAAAGTCGAAAAGTTCATTTCATAATTTCCAGCATCAGCTGAGCCAACTGCTTTTGTCTGACAGTAGTTTACACATGACTCGTACAAAAGACCTTTGATTATGAGCTGAATCAGCCTGTCATTTTTAGCTGCTTGAGAGTACGGGCCGAGGATGATTTCACCGGCAGAAGTTCTTTTTTCAGTGGTTAAAAATTTTTCAACTAAGGGGAAAATTTCTCTAAAGCAGATAACCCTTGCGTTGCTCGGGTTCCAGTTCTTAAACTGAAGATGGTCATTTAATCGAGGCAAGGTGAGGAGAAGGCAAAGATTAGAATATTCCTCTTTAGTAGGCGACACTTTTTCCAATTCTTGCAAAACTTTGACGACTTCTTCAACAGCAGTGTCGACTGTGGCACCTGCTCCCATCATCGCTCCAGCTTCAGATTTTATGCAGAGGAGTTCGACATATTTATGTTTGAGGATTGTATACTGGAAGCGTTTCATCTCGAAGGTTGGAAGCGCTTCCAACGGTTGGATGAACTCCAGAACATCGTCCCATTGGCCGTCAAGGATGAGTTGACGTAGGTAAAATACATCATCCGAATAGTTCCCGTTGATCACTCCCGATTCTCGCTCCAAACTCAATTGAGAGATGTGTAGCTCTCGGTTGTGCAGAAACTCCAGGGCCAGCCGGATGACATCCTCCTCCCGCAATGTCAACCGAGCTGACGGCATCACGTACCGTATCTTGAATCTGAAACAACAAGCCACAAACTTTAGATAAAATGCAATTGGCCGGAAAACAATAATTATGATTATAATCGAATAAATTTTCCGGATAATTATTTGAGTCTCAAGTTAATGAAGCGACAGCTACATTGATTCGCGCTAATGGAATATTTCACGTTAGTGATCAAGAGTTAAAAAATAGCTTAGCTATCAAATGAGTCATTTTTTCACATTTTAATTCGAGGGATCTGCAAATGGGATATTTCAACCATAAGAACGTTCGAGTTATTTGAATTTCAAGGTCTGTAGCGGAGCATCTTTACTGTTTCATTTTATTGAGGAAAACGGTTTGCAGAGACCATTATTTTTCATGGAAATAATGAAACCAAACGGAATGGCTTCTACATTGGCGTGCAATTGTGCGTGTGTCTGAGGTACCACGGTCTGATTAACACAGCGAGCTACTCGAGTGCCAATTAACGTTCTTCAATTGATGCGGAATAATCTCTCGCTCAGGAAATCCGTAGCGCACTAAGCAGCTTTCCAAGAACTCGAGCCTGAGTTCTTACCTCAAGTACAATAGCCCAACATCGAAAATTTTTTGTTTGTTTTACAGTTAGAAATATTGCTATGCGTCGACTTGTACGAGTTATCGTTCTATTGTCACCATTATTCCCAAAACCATGCCATAGTTCCAGTCTGAAAATTTAGTGCTCCAAGGTAATACTTCCGAAATTAACTCACGGTCATTTCATGAAATAAAACGGTCAAATTTAGATATAAATATAAAATGATACGATACGATATTGTAGGAGTGTAGCATCAATTGTTTTGGATTGGGCAATGGCAGCAAAAATATTTGGGCGCCCTGAATATTTCCGCAGCAAGTATATCTCATGTTTAACCGTAGGTACCTATATATGCATCCGTATCAAAACAAATTCTCATCAGCATTAAACACTCGCCTGACAAGTTGCAATTTCCTCCGACAAAGAGAAAGGTCAACCAGAGCACAAAGAGAAGAATGTATGAGTAGGACTAAAAATTGAAAACCAACGGACAAGTGGACGGGATAGTGGACGTGAATAATGCGAAGATTCATCAACAACACTCAGGCACTGCTTTTCACCAGATACTTCTAAAGAAAAAAACCTCTCGAATTTCAAAGGAACCCTAATCGAGAAAACGTCGCTCTACCTTCACTCGGCACAGAACCCCTAAATAAATAAACATCATAATGTAAACGGGTAAAGACAAAATACACCTAGAACTTATAACAAAATGGAGGGTTCGTTTTAAAAAATTGACGTATAAATAATATCATATATATAATTTTTGTAATCGCTTTTTTTTAAAAGGTAATATTAGGTTATAGTAATGTGAAGTAACAAAATGCAGCCAGAGCATAAGTCCGAACTTCAAATCGATTAAAATTCACTAAATTAATAAATAAATAGAGATATATTTTCAGGGAGTGATACGAAAGAAGTTGAAGAACTGGTAAACCGTTGAAACTAGTCCGATTTCTTAACAATCCTTCAACCAATGCTGTATAGCAATCGAATCTACCGAATATGACGCGAAAATTACGGGCATATTTGAAAAAAAAAAACCTGGTTGCGTTATCCAGCTGTCGAGGTACATCGTATATCCATGACGTTACCATGTCAATCAATATCACATCACTAGTTCATCTTTAGTTAAATGAACAGAGCTTCAATGATCGTAGGGGCCACACCACCGAATGACTAGAAGCTAGGAAGCTTTGGTGAGGAGAAAAGGAAGAAGAATTATTCCCATCATTCCCCCGCCGAGGCACAAGCCTACTTACCTTCTACAACAGGTGGAATCAAGCCCTCAAGAGGTTGACCACTAACATTAACGGGCCAACTAGAAACATTTTCGTCTACTGAAAAACGCTGATAGTTAATTTCCTTTTTCTCCTAGCGTTAATTAAAAAATTCCAAGTGATTACGGAAAGCTCACTTGTAACAATGTCAAATTAATATCTCTGCCATGAAAGCACGGGAATTGAACAACTTACGACCTGAAAAATCATTTAACTCCAAACTCTGTTTTTTTTTCTTCAAGTTTGTTTTATTTAGCAGTTTAATACTGGTCTTTCAACTTCCATGTTTACGTAGTAAATGGAGAAAAATGTATTGAGATCGTCTGAAAAGTCAAATTTTTTAGTAGTTCTTTATTTGGAGCTAGGAATAAAAACGCGAAAAAGGCAAGAAAAAATGAACGAGCTCGTAAGGGGTGATTTGGGAAAAAATCCAAGGAATAATGTTTTTTTATAAGTTATAACTGCAAACGTCTTGTGAAGCTGAATCTTGCATTCCTGAAAGTCGAGGGTTGAAAAGGTTCGAAAAATTTCCCAAACGCAATACGACCAAATTGACACATTTCAAAATTCCCTCGATAGGTATAACATCGCATTGCTAAGAGTTGAAGTCAAATAAACGGACATCCACGCACTTCAACAAAAAAGTTGTAAAACATCCCAAAATCACGACGGGCAAATGTGAGCTAAATTGAATTGGCAAGTGCTTCACCAAGTTAGGACGGCCAAGGATTTAAAATAAATTGATCGAAAACCCTAAAGTTACCGCTTAAAGATGCTTCAAAAGAACATCCACGGTGAATGTGGGTTTGAAATCTCACAATTTGCGTGTTCAATTCGAGAGGAGAAAAGGTACCTAGACCAGCTAGCAGTTGGTGTATGCGTGTGGTCGTTTCTCATTGTTAGAGCTCACTTCTATTGTTACCCATTGCTTTTAATTGGAGAAGTTCTACACACTTTCCATTTATTGACGTACATTGGGAGGTCAGTTAGGTTGGAGCGCACGTTTTTAATCGATCCCTTTTGAAAAATGGGATGGAAAACATTTTCCAAAAACATTGAATGAATAATAAACCAAAAACAACTGCTAGATAGTAACGAACGTTAGAAGTTGACGATAAAGTTCGGCAAGTTCTTTATTTTTAACATTTTCAAGGCTCGGTGAGCGGAGTAAAAAAATTTAAAACCAGTGGTGTGCGTAGATCACACAGTTCTTCCATGTTTGAGTTGGGAACAGGTATAACCAATTATAAATTTAAGAAACTCGTTCGTAGTATGTGAGCTTAACGATACAAGCCTTGTACAAACAAGTTTTGAAAAATGAGATCATTTTTATAGCAACGACACCTAAAAATGTGTCGCCAGCCCTTAAGTGTCGTTACTACGTTAATATGGAAGTAAAAAATTCTGTCCGTCCGCCGTACGCCACCAACACTTCTTTTTTTTACGAAACTATAAAAGCTAGTGTACTCTGCTCGCCATATCAAACATTTTAAGACCTCAAACCTAGGAAAATATTTTCTCTTATAGCCTGTGAAAATCGAAACAGAAAAAACTCTGAGCCGTTATATCTCAAAAGTTGTTATCCAAAATGCAAAAAAGTAAATTTTGCTCATTCACTAGGAGAATATTAACTGAAAATTTCATAGTGTTTTATTAATTTTTCGGGGAGATATGGCGGCGATTTATGTCACTTTTTGACACGGACAGACGGACACTTGTTCAGAAAGTGATTTTGATTGTAGTACTATGCAAATTTCTTTCAACAGAACCTCCGTTCCGAATTTGAAAACAATAGTGAGGCATTTCGTGTTTTTTGAAAAATTTGAACGTGCGAGTTTTGGTTACTTTATAAATCGTACGTTTCTTACGGTTTCTGCCAAGTGGACGGCGAATTGTGGTGACCATTAGAGACATATGATTTTACAAAGTTACCAAGACTCGAAAAATTTCAAGTTTTCACGAATGGCACAAAAACTCACTAATATCAATTAACTAAGAAAGACAGTAGGTAATTTCCAAAATAAAACATTTAATAGCCGACGATTGATTTTTAGCAGTAAACTTAACGTCGTTTGGTAGGTTTTACAGGTTCAATTTCTCTGATGATGGAAAGTCACGACTCTGATTTCGAAAGCTGACGGCTCCGAGCTTTCCTACCTCAGTTTACCGTATCCTAATAGAAATCAAATAGCTCACACGGCGAAGACTCGTAACACCTTTATAGAGAATTACTCATATTGTAGAGATAATAGGACACAATTGAATCAAGTAGAAGGCACTACACCCACATAAAACGGTGGATCACACTTTGATGTCAGTAGCATCAGCTCAAAACCAGGAAATCGTCTCGAAGCAATAATTGATTGCTTTACTAACCGTTTCCGGAGTAAAGCTGATGTTCAACCGAAGAGACACAGCTCGAATCACCGCACGTCGATTTCTGACTACAACTATTCTCGCCCACCAACTGAATTCATTCGTTTCCGCTCCGTATATCACAAAAAGGCGATCACATTAGCACACAAAAAAAGTTAGTATCAAGACGCCACCATTGATTACTATCAAATCAGAATAGAAACACAGAGATAAGGTGAAAAAGGCATCCTTTGAAAATACGGTCGGAAGTGCCCGAACTTGGTCGAATGTAACCGAAAATAGCTTAGAACTAATAATACTCTTTTTTCTTAAGTACAAAAAGGTATATTTGTCAAATTTTTCCATTAATAACAAAAAAATGACTGTTTCAAGTGCATTTCGAAAAAACTGAGTTTTTTTCGAATCCAACTTACAAAATCATTTTTTGTTGAAAGTAGTTATTGAGGAGGATTAAATTATGCTCAATGCGATCAGCGATCAATTTCAGTTAGCTGACTGTAATTCTGTTATATTGCTGTTTCTGTTACGTCATTGATGGACTGGGGCTCTATTCTATGTTAGTTAGCGCCTAATTCATTTTCCTAGCGATGGATGATGAAGAGGAACATTATGTTCACCAAGGTTACTTGTGAGGCATGCAAATAAGAATAAGATTAAACTCCTCTTCCGATCATTTACAAACATCATAAAAATGTGCAACTTTGATAGTTCAATAGTTTTGTCGAATTAAAAGTTTTAAACTTTTACGTAAAAGCATCATTCGTCTGTGAAGTAAGCTATTGAACGTCGTGTTGGACAATCTCTTGTTAATTGTAAGCTGCACTTGGTCTATTCTTAAGGTATTGAAAATATTTATCCTCCAAAGCTGTAGTTATACTGTGTACCCTTTGTTCTATTACACCAACCATTATTCTTGCTATTATTCTATGAAAATTATGCATTTTCACGATTCACTTAAATACTGATCAATTATCTTTGAAAGAGAAATCATTGAGAAGGGAAAAACAAACATGAGCTGTATATAATTGGTAACGTCCTTCACAATGGCCTAACAATTGCACTCAAATTTCTTCCACAATTTTGCAATTTTGAGTACCTAAGCGTTTTCTTTGAGTATGCCTCAGCCACCTCAAACGATTAGGATAGGAGATTTGCTGAAGTTCTTTCAATGTAAGCTAGAAATTGTCTCCTTTCATTAACAGAGGGTCACCTCATCCATCGCCCAATTCCATCCAATTTCGATGGCGTTACTCAGAATATAACCCACTTCAAACATGTTAAATTTAATTCCATGATTACCTATGGTTGTGCTAGCCTTGTTGAATCATGTTAATATCGATATCGAATCGTTCAAAACAGCCCGCTGCAAGGGGTGCATACTGTGCAGGAAAGGAGAACCGTTATTTAGCGGAAATTGAGGGACTCACACGTGCCATCGTATCGGTTTGAGTTATTTCATAGTGCCCAGGCTTCGTTGGCGACAGTACAATATTATTGGACTCCGTTGCTGGAGACCAGTGATCAAACCACCACCACCATTTTTGAGCCATTGCGCCTTGCATAGTCTTTTTTAGAAATATTTAATTCGTGAAAACTAAAGCAATCAATTTGTGTCTTTGCTTTGTAGCTTTTTTCACAATGGATCTCCAGTCGACTTCAACTCCCATGGACGTGGAATTTCCGCTGACGCCAACATCGTCCATGGACTCTAATTCGATAGATGCCAATAAACGCAGAAGGTTGGCATTTTCCATAAAATACTGTGCCCTTTTCTAAAACTCTACTGTTTTCTGAAATTTGCCGTTTTTCATTGATAATACAGTAGTTCGAGAGCCATTCGCCGAAGGAAGTTTGATGACGAGCTGGTCGAATACAGTGTGGCAGCCAAAGAACTGGACCCAATGGCGAAGAAATTACCCCGTATAAGAACACCCTCGCAGTCGAGCACTTTTTGTTAGTATTCCCATGCTTTATTTTAATTCTACAATGCCTTATTGCCTCTTGTTTTCAACTGTGTTTTTATGATAATTTTTTACTAGTTCTAAACGCTATACGAGATCAAAAATATACCTGCTGAAAATATTTTATCTTCCAGACGAATCGACAGGATCGAGCTTTGTTCCTACTACACCCTTGGACACCAAACGTCGGATGATTCCCCGGCCAACGTCGAAAAAGTCGCGCAAAAGCAAACCACCATCAACTCATTCGATCAAAGACCTTGGACGGTGGAAGCCGACTGATGACCTTGCCCTCATCACTGCAGTCATACAGGTTTGGTTTGAATTCATATTTCGGTATGTTTTTTAATCTCTGCTAGCGGTAGCAGCAGTTTATGCTTTTTGAGCACTTGTTAGCCAGTATGTAATATTCCTGCTCTTTTGATTATTCATTTTCAAAATAATGTTCATTCTTTGCAGTCAAATGATCTCCATCTTGTACATCGTGGTGTAAAATTTTCTTGCAAGTTTACACTCCAAGAAATCCAGAACAGATGGTATGCCCTGCTTTACGAGCCAACTGTTTCAAAATTGGCAGTCGCAGCTATGAGAAATTTACATCCCGATATAATATCGAGTATTGAGAGTAAAACTTTGTACAGTAAAGACGAACAAGCTCTCCTCGCAGCTGTTAAATCAGTAAGTTCTTGAAGCAGCGGTTTCCAAGACTTTTTGGTGAAATATCACAAAATGGTCGGGGATTGGAGTTTTGAGACATTGTTACAAATTTTTTTACAGAATCCTCCACCAACATTGCAGACGTTTGAAGAGCTTTTGAGCAAGAATGTATTGACTTTTCATCGAGCGCGCACTGCCAAAGCACTAATGGCTCAGTGGCATCTGATGAAACAATATCAACTGCTAGAAGAGCAATCCGGTAAAATCTGCAGTTTAACCATGGTTGAATACTTGAAAATTATTTTAAAAATTCAACTGATTGTTGCTTCAGTTGATTAATTTTTACTAAAACCATTCAGGTAGCAGCAGCGCTGACAGATTTGTAGTTCCATTCTCGAACTTGGAGGAGAGTATAAACGATGCTGATCTCGTTGGAGTCAAGGACGAAACGTTGGAGGACGAGCTGCTGCTCATTGATAGGTATCATTATTATGATTATTTCAGCGTTAGAAAGATCTGTTCATTAAAATTGAACTTCAGCATGCTCGATCATAGACAGTTCGAAATCCAACCAGACATTTTGTTGCATGAGTTTTGCATACGTCCGAAGTAGAATTGTTACAAATTTAGTGCTGGACGGATTTACATTAATACGTGTCACGTCTCTTACCTTCTATGTTTCCATGAAGTATTTTCGTGTTAGCAAACTACCCAAAAATACTGGAAAATCTTAAAGAAAAGAAGAAAAACGACGATAATTTCCCTAAAAAACTTATTTGAGTCCCACAAATTTTGTTTGACCATTGGACCTTGAAGTAGCTATCATTCTCACTTGTTATCCCGCAATTCTATCTGAAATACGTATTTACTTTTATCAGGATGGAAAAAAAAGAAATTCGCTTATTGGAGAATGAAACGCATCGATGGCAAGTGGTCGTCGACACTGTCTCTGGCATACCCCCGCAAGAATTCGACAACCAAACCTTGGCCGTCCTCAAGGGTCGACTAGTTCGGTATTTAATGAGATCTAGACAGGTTTGTGAACAATGTTTTCATTGTGAAGGAAAATTATAGCATTAATCAACTCCTTTCTCATTATCTACGCTTAATAATGTGTTTTTCTCGCTTGTTTGCTGATCGCTGAGTATTGATTTCGTTCCATTTCAGATCACCATTGGCCGATCCACCAAGGACTCGCAGGTCGACGTCGATCTAACATTGGAAGGGCCGGCGACCAAAGTCTCACGTCAGCAAGGGACCATTCGTTTAAGGAATAATGGGGATTTTTTCATTTTGAACGAAGGCAAACGACCAATTTTCATCGATGGCCGTCCCATACTCACTGGCAACAAGTACCGTCTAAACGACAACTCCGTCGTCGAGGTGAGTTGTTAATCCTGCTGTAAAATAGAAATGGAATAGGTAATTTTATTTTATGTACATATTTTATTCTCCTCAACTAATAAATTTTACCTAATTCACCTTGCGATTAACCAGGAAATGTTCTTACAGATTGCTGGGCTTCGGTTCATATTCCTCGTCAACGTTGAGCTAATTAACGTCATCAGGCAAGAAGCGGCTAAAATTTCGTTAGCCAACCAATGAATTACTTAACCTGATATCACTTATTCGTTCTCCTGTCACTGGCTCATCACTCTGTTTTGATGATACCTCAGTATCATTTGCTAATTGAAACACTTGCAATTCATGTTTATTCACGATGTTAAAAGTGTATTATTTTTTATGTAATCTCCACTAAACCAAAACGTTCTTTATGGATGTTCATGAAATTATGATTTTGAAAAAAAGCGATATTAACCCTCTTTTTGAGGAATTCATTGTTGCTGCAATTGGGATAAGGAATCTGCGATCCTGACGAAATCATGAGGAAAAAAAAATTGAAATCTACTTATTGAGAATGTCATCAAAATCATGGGTCGATATTAAGCAGTACTTTATTACTTTATGTTATTCTTCGTACTTGTTTCTATTAGCAAATAGAAATGGCGTATTTTTCAATCTCAGATTGCTGAATTGTAATTCTTGTAATGTATTAAAATTCAATACTCTGTGAAAAATATACATAATTTTGGTTCTGTAATGCTTACGTTCCATTCTCTATCGAAGAGCTATTAAAGGTCAATGTTTCCAGAAATATAAAATTTCTCATGAGTAGTTATTCAGACGTACTGGGTAGAAGGTAGTTCAGGGTTAAAGAAAATCGACTAAAAATTGTAGCGCATTTACTCTACCGAGAATTCGCTACTCAATAATCAGGATATATAATATGTATAAACAGTTTAGCTCGCTCAAATGTCATGTATCAACAGCGTTCAAATGGAATAATCGTCATCAATTCAGGGAATTCTAGTCTTATCACATTATTTTGGTAAACAGTTCGAAAATACGCTCTCAGCCTATGATCACTATTTTTAGAAAATCTACTCAAATTTCTCTAACGATTCAAGATAAAGTTCAGCAATACGATTGAACTTTTAATAAGTTTGCTAACTATCGTTGAAAAATTCGAATTTACTCTTATTCAACGATTCGAAGTCTTGTACGTGGGAAGGAATTAATATATAATTGGTATGATGAAAAGATTGAACGGCTGGCAATTGTTGAATGGAGAAACTCCCAGAAATTGTGACATGAGGTAAAATAACGTGTATCAACGAGGTAATATTTTCAAACTTAAAAGTAACACCTTGAAAGTATTTCTACGTAAATGGAACGGCAAAGGTAATTGGATGGCCAGGTAACATTTTCACTAAATAACAAGAATAAAATTTTGTTCAGAGGACGGATGACAGCTGAGGTAATTTAAATAAATGAGAAAACAAATTCATAGTGAGGAGGTTCTAAATAGTTCGACGGATCGTGTGCTCTTTAAAATTCATTCTTATTCGAGCCTTGTATAACCAAAATTTATAAAACTATCGACCATAGAGATTCCTACGGATGAGAAGATTTACATTTCATTAAAATGGCCAATAAGTTGCAGTAAGTTCATCATTGGCACAATATAAAGGAAGAACTTGGAAGAAACTAGTTAACACTTTAAGGCTTTGTGTTATTTCATATCGTTTAAAAAAACTGCTCGCCACGTGAATGGGAACGCAATGCAAATTAGAGACCTTTGGCCAGTTTTATATATCTTCCCATTAAATTACTAAATCGATGCTCAAACCGAAATATTTTAGCTCAGCCGAATTACAGGTGGTTTCGATGTGGATGGCCTGTGACGAATTGTGATCCGATGAGTTTCCTTGAATCAAATCTTCAGAACGACGGGTTTATCAATGATTTTCCCGGCGTATTTGTTCAAAATTGGCTTCACCTCTTCGGCAATGAATTCTGACACCTATAAAACAAATGTGGACCAATTATAGTTTTAGACGATGGGGTAACATTGGGAGCTGTTTAGAGTAAGGTGGCGTCCATTTTTGGCTAATGTTGCGAAATCCAATTTCTAAGTAAATTATTGATATGGTATTGAGGCAATCATGGATTACCTGGCTAGGCGCTCTGCCGATAAACGTGGATGGATCGAGGATTTTGTCAAGTTGCGGCAAAATGCAGGCAAAATAGTCGTCGTTTTTGATACGCTCGACCAAGTCATTCGGCTTGCCCAGTATTTTCACTTGGGCTCCAGCTTCTTGTGACAGAACGCGAAGTTTCTCGTGGCAAACCTACAAAGCAAATTACCATACAAAATCTGCTGTTTTTAATCAACAACAATGGGTGGGGGACAATCATGATTCTCTCTCCTGGGTACTAGTTTTTTCCGATCAACTGCTTTTAGACAGGCAGCATGAAAATTTTGAGAAATGGAAAACTCATATGATTTGATTGGAACAAGAATATTCTGTGGATTCACCTGGCGATCGCCACCAGCTTGAACAACAGCCATAATAATGTTTTCAGTGGCCATGAACGGCAGCTCTTCAGCAATGTGCTTCTCTATCACTTTGGGATAAACGACCATGCCTTCCAGAATGTTCATCAAAGTGATGAGCAGTGCATCCGAACAGAGGAACGACTCAGCTAGCGTAATTCGCCTGATAGAAAAAAAAATAAAAATAAATAATAAAAAAGGTAGAAAATGTAAACTTTATAAGCAACAATGATGGCAGTTACTTATTTGAGCGTCATTTTTATGATGCTCAACAAAAAAAAAAATATTCTTGGATCTGACCTGTTAGCACTGTCATCCAGAGTACGTTCTAGCCATTGCGTGGCTGCTGTGTTGGCAGCATTACTATGCAAGGCAATCAAATGGCGAGAAAGTGCACAACATCTTTCATTCCGCATAGGGTTCCTTTTGTATGCCATCGCACTGGAACCGATCTGAGATTTTTCGAAAGGTTCTTCAATTTCTTTCATGTTCGCCAACAATCGAAGATCAGTGCACATCTACAAGAAAATATTGTGTTAAATGCTGCTCATTAGAATATGCTATAAACCTGATTGAATTGCATGTTAATAGCCCGGCGCTTTGATAAAATTTCTAATGAATAGTACACCCTAGTACTCAATATTTAATATACAGTTGACAATTATTTATAGCAGTTATCACAATGAGAACGAAATCATCTGTAGCATACAATAACCACTAATTACTTTATGAGTTGAGGCTCCTAGGCTAGCCAAAGCAGAGACCACTTCTAAATCAACTTTGCGCGAGTATGTTTGACCGCAAATTATAAAAGCAGAATCAAACCCAGCCATTTTCGTCACAAGCTTATCCAGTTCTTTCACTTTCTTCTCATCACCTGTAGAGGAAACGCCCCAATAATTATTCAGCATGATAAATTTACCATCAATATTAGACCGATCATCGAACTAAGAAACCTCACCATCAAAGAGTGCCATGAACGAGGCTTGGGTTCCAGTTGTGCCCTTGACACCACGGAATCGCAAGTCGTTTCTGACTCTTGACAATGCCTTTTCGTCCATGAGGAAATCTTGCAGCCACAAGCACGCTCTTTTCCCAACAGTAGTTAGCTGAGCTGGCCTGAAAATTAAGTGCAACAACCAAATCATTGATATTGCAAAGATTATCAGAGACTGTACTTCATGAAAAACTGACTTACTGTAGATGAGTAAATCCGAGTGTAGGCTGGTCGCGGTATTTTTCAGCGAAATTAGTCAAGTAGTGGATGCACGTCGCCAGTTTCGGAAGGAGGATCTCAAGGCCATCCCTGATGATGATAATATCCTGGAGAAAATAATAATAGTTTTGTTGATAGGGTTTTTTTTTTTTTTTTTTAGTTAAGGGAAAATTGGGAAGAAATAAATGGAAAACACAACGGAAACTTAGCTGAGCCAAAGGATGAAGAAACTTGATTCTATGGAGTCCAGAATTGGGAATCTATGAACTCTATGGAGTCCAAATTCGAGTTATATACAGCGAGAGAGGAACCAATAACCAGCAGAAAAATATTTTATTAACTTGAAAAAAATAGCAACAAGTTGATGATTTTTCGGCTGTTCCGAATCATAAGGGGGATTGATTTTTCAATTCTAAATGTGATGATTAAAATACATCCCCGATAAACACAATTTCCAAGTGAAATTGAGAAGAACCCAAAAAAATTGAAGGAGGAATTGTGGGGAGAAGAGAAGCTCAAGAGAAAAGAACGCGGGGAAACAGAGAAGAATTGCTGACGCCACAAGCTCAATCTTACCACAGAGAGAATCGACCTCCAACCCCACCTACCACCCACCAAACCGCTTCGCTTCCCTATCCCATAGGCTAGAAAATTGCTGACATAGACATCCAACTTAGCTCGAGCCATTTTTTAACTTCACAACTAGAATCTGTAATTTTTTCAAATGCTATTCTGGGTATGTGAGCCAGCATTCGGTCATCCGCGTGGTTTGTACTTTTGAAAAATTAAATTAAAAAATATGATAAAAATTTCCTATTGATGAAATGAGGATCCAACTGACCGTATTGTCGCCGACATAACAAGACGTGGCTCCCAAATGGATAATGGGTCCAGCCAATGGACAAAGCCGAGCATAGACGTGGACGTGGGCCATCACATCGTGCCTGGTCAGTTTCTCTTCTTCAGCAGCCGCTTCCAAATCCAAAGAGTCCAAATGTTTTTCAAGCTGGGCGATTTGCGCATTTGAGATATCAATGCCCAGTTTCTGGAAAATGGGAGCGTATTACGCCAAAATTATTGACCTATGAATCATAGGAGGAATTGATGCTTTCAAAAAAATTCAGTAACAGCAAGTTAGAACAGTAATTTATTGTGCTGCAGTTAGCAAGCCATACTACCTAACAATAATAATTTTTCTTTTCCTTCTCGTCGCATTTCTTGATGCCCAGGGGTTGTGAGGGGTAGAAAAACTAGGCGACTCATTCTTCAGTTCTTTATTGCCTGGCCGAGCACTTTCGCCCATTCAGGCATCCTCCAGGCGACGTGGAGGCATACAGTCCGGCAATAAAGAACTGAAGATTGAGTCGCCTGGTTTTTCTCCCCCTCACAACCCCCGAATAATAATTTTAGTATGACTATTCAAAAAAAAAAAAAAAGATTGATAACAACGGTTGGTTAGAAGGAATTACATACCCAAGGAAGAATGTTATCGCGATACAGAACTGGCTACCCTCAAATAGAATGAGACGTAATGAGACTATTTTATTATTGATTCTAATATCAGCCCAAGCTTTTGTGAATCAAATCACAATCGGTATGAAGGAGTAAGGAAGAAAATCCCAATGGTTGTGTGATCGCCATGTGCCTACCCAAAACTTGGGAAAATAACGAGCAGTTACTGGCAGTTTAACTGTAGACAACTTCCATTTTTGGAAAAAAAGTATTTTCTCCTCCAAATCTGTAAGCGACTTTTAGCCTTCGGATCTAAATTCATCTTTCGATGTGCGCGATAGATTCAGGAATTTATTTATTTAGAGGCTCAAATTAGGTATACCGACAAGAAAAAAATTCGGAACAGAGGGTTAAAAACGAATCACAAGAATGATTGCTTACTGTTGAACTAATTCAACTACTGGTACGTCTATACTCAGTAAACCCACCAATGCATGTATTTCAATGGAATGATAGACGGGAATAAAATGGAAATGTCATTTCCACTATTTCCGAAAAAATCATCGACTCATTTTATCTCAGTTTCCGAATTTCTTCAGTTCCGGTATTAGATGGAATTTTTCCCAAAACGACATCAATTTTCTCGTTAACTGACTCATCAAAAGGAGATCTCAAGTCTGCGTACTCGTGTAGCGGAAGTTTGCGACGTCATTTCATTGCTCAACGTGCTACAATTCAAATAAAAGGTGTTGGTGAGGGACAAAATATAGGTGGGGCAATTTCCAACTGAAACATTACGAATTTGAACGGCGAGAGGAAAAGATAACGAACAGATAAGCGAAGAGCTTTGGCGAGGCATTATTATTGGCCCACCTGTTCCTAACAGTTGAAGAGCCCAGTAGAGTGTCTGTACACGCCCGGATTTTGTGCCAAGTCGAGAAAACTAAAGATGGAGCTCGAAACAATCATCACCATATTCATCAAGGTCCTTAAATTGGTGAGTGAAACATCCAAATGTTCTATGATTAAGATAAAACATTGTAATTTACTGGACAAAATACTATTTTCGGGTTAGCGAGTTCTCCTGAGCGAACACTTGACACAGTTATCTTAGATTAGACGGGCAAAGTCTAGAAAGATTAGTTTACCAACAACCAGAGCTAAATTTTACACCATGTAAAAACATTCGAACCATCTGCTAAAATGTAATCTGACCATATCTACCATAGTGCCGCCATCTTCTGCCACAGTTTTATTTATTCATTTATTTTAGTGTACCAACTGTGAACCAATGGTTGAAATATTCCAACATTGGTCTCAGTGCTGTCAATTATACTAGGTGAACAATATTAGATTTTTTGGTAGCTGGTATTAACACAGATATCGGATTCAACTCATGAAATATCAACGAACACTGTAACGTTGCGTACATTATGTAATAAGTTTTATATTATTCAAAGAAAAATTCTGCAAAAACAAAAAAAGACGGGAACTCGCAATTAAATTACTCTATCATTTCTTCTCTTAGCGGGGAGTAAATTTTAGCCTCCCTACATTTATTTAAGCCTATAAGAAGGAAATTTAAAGTTTTGAAGGTTTTTTTTGGACAACGGTGAGTTTGGTATCTCATTTTATAAATTTTTGACGCTGAATCGAATGACACCATAAGGGAGTCAATAGCTTTAATGGTTTTTGTTATAGGAGCTTTAGTGTGGCAAGTTCGAGGTTTTGAGAAATTCGGCAAGAAAGCTCAACTCGAGACTTTCTAGAGCTATAGAAAAGTTCTATACTCGCTGGAATGCTCGTCAAACACTCTTTTTAAGCTGATAGACGAATTATTTAATTTTCAATGAGATAGTTGAGAAAAAGGAAAACTATTAAAAATTACGATAGTTTCTATGGAATTTCTCTTATAGTACCGATCTGTTGTTAGGTGGAAGCGTTCAAAAATGTTTTTTAGGCGGAAATGTTCACAAATATTTGGAATACATAGTAACTATCACAAATGGATGATCTTCTTAAATCATAACTGAGCGAAGTAATAATAAAACACTTTACAATCGTTAGTAGCGAAGTTCTCTCATATTCAAATTATACAGGTAGATAAATACAATGTATGCATCAAGTAATTTTGTATTTTACGATTTTCTCAGGTGATCGATTTTATAATCATGATGCTCTACCGTTATGGTGGGCAGACGGGCTTTTTGGGAATCGGCGGTACGTGGAATTTGATGGAAGTGAAAAATCCCGATTGTGAAATCATCGCGTCAGGTGTGTTCGTCGGATATTTTATCTACACGTCGGTCATCCTCATCGCTTTCTGTTTCGGCACGACGAAACACAAAGCCAGCGTCGTGGTGAGTCACTTGGCTTGAAATGACAAATAATTACCCTACTCCGAAGGCCCATTTTATCACACTGTCGACTTTTCAGTAACATAATTTTTTTATCCAGGAGGTGTGAAGGGGAGAAAAACCAGGCGACTCATTCTCCGATTCTTTATTTGCTGGCCGAGCACTTTCGCTCATTCGGGCATCCTCAGGGCGACGAGGACGAGCCTTCCAGCCGTGTACGGCCAGCACATAAAGAATCGAAGAATGAGTCGCCCGGTTTTGCTCTCCCACACAAAAAATGCGACGACAAGGAAAATAATAAATTATTATATGGTTTGATTCTAATAAAAAACGGCGTTGCTCGGCTTTCACCTAAAATATTTTGCATGAATACTTTGTTGAAGGCGAACAAATTTTATAGAGCTTAACACCAAAATGGTAGGACAATCGAAACCTCCTAATGATCGCCCGGAATAATAATAAATTACCATATTATCCAATAAACGGTTACATCATAGTATTATAATTTTGAAGAAAAATGATCGATATAAATGTGGAGTTACTAATAAGCGCAATATATTAATTTCAAGTCACTTCATTTTTTTAGGATTTCATTATGAACATAACCGGCATCATTATGTTCATCGGCGTCGGAGGAATAGCACTGCATTATTGGTCCGGATATCAAAACACAAACCACTCTCAGAGCATCTCGACTCAGCAACAAGTTGGAATCGCACTTGGAAGTCTCTGTATCATCGAAGGTGCAATTTTCCTGCTCGACACAGTTTTGGCGTTTTTGCATTTGTACAAAAAACGAAGCAGCGAATGGTAAAAATTAATTCGCGGTGACTTGATCGAAATATAGTTAACAAAATCGTGCCTAAAGATAGATGCAAATACTGACAAACTGTGAACGGTGCGTTCAATAATATAGACAGAACATGATCTCAAAAACTGCCAGAAAAACCATCAAAACCTGTTAAGAGAGGATTGCCGAGCAAAGATGAATACAATCAATTGCATAAATGATCCACGAAAATGTTCGAATTCGGACAAAACGATTGATAGATTTCTCTTCTTAGCTGAAGCTCAAGAGTTGTTTAGTTAATTAAATGCGAAGAAAGGCATTTTGTTGAGTCGATCAATGCTAACACAAAACTGTTCACGTCACAAATGTATGGGACACATCCAGGACCAGTCATTATTTTACGAGAATTCGATTTTAGTTAACGAACTACTGAGAGTTTGATTTAATACGACTCTTTCACAGCGATAAGAAGGCATTGATTACCAATTACGCATAAAAAGCCCATTAATCTGTGTGTCTCTTACGGGCACAGCTAGTCACTCCAGTTTCCTAGACATAAAATGAGCATAAATGAAAGTTTCACCGAATAGATTTTTTTTATGAAGTTTTTATTAGAAGGACCTTTGTATTGTATTTTATTACATTGGATTATGATGATTTTTGTAAATGAGTAACATAAAAATAAAGATTTACGTTTGACATTCATTCGGGTTATACCCGTCTCACCCAAATTACAAATATCATTTCCATCATTATTTATCTTGCTGAAGAATAATAACCGAATAACTCAATTAGAAATTATAGGTATTGATAATGTAATACAGGAGTGTAAGTGAAAGAAATTCTCTGATTTGAGAAAACAAACTTCACAAAAATGTCGATAATTGAGAAAACGCAATATACGAAAGAATTCAGGGTGAAAAGGATCTTTTTTAACTACAAAACGTCACATTTACAAAAGTTACTGTCCGAAGAGGACAGGCATTTATCTTTTTTCGAATTTCGTAGAAGAGAAATATTATTACGTGATGTATTAGCAGGTATATTATTCCAAAGAGCGAAGGCATTTGTGACAAAAAGTTAGTCTCCCAGATAACGTCGACGTACATTCAACGAGATAACGGCAGTTCCGAACAAAAATCATTTATCTTTCGATTAACCATTTGCACGCTCACTGAGACACATCTAATTTGAAGTGGTTAATCATGATCGATGTTATAAGAATCTAACGCCGACGCAGGAGGCTATTTGTGATGCAATGACTCAGAGATGGGAATAAAAAATATTTGACGTGTTATCATTAGCAAAGTTGAAGGTTTTCAAAACAATTTGACACAAAAACTATACAGAATTTCTTGACAGATCTTCCAGAAAATAATAACAGGCTTAAAAACCGTTATTGAAAACGATTTCAAGAAAAGTATATTGCTTAAAATTAACTACAACTGATCGGTATTTTTCATTTGGGTTAATCTGTTGAAAGCTTTTTGATGACAAAGATCTTCGATAATCTATTTAGTTCACTAAGTATACCACTCATGGTCTCTATAACTCGCGAATCTTTGCCTCAATTTGTCTAATGAATGTGAATTTTTGGGAAACCTACACAAAATATGAAAAAGTTTTTTAGACAAGGTTGCATCGAGTTACAGTCATTTTTCAGGGAGATGTGGCGATTTATGCCACTTTTTTTTACTACAGACGTACGAGCAGACAAACACTTGTTCAAAAAAGTTTCCGAGTATATTACTATAAACATTTCTTCCAAATTCACTTCCGCTCCGAATTCGACTTTTCGGATGTTTTTCTACGTGAACATGGAAGTAAAAATGCTGTTTAAAAACTTAGCAAAGTGTCCTTTTTTCTGTCATCAATTTGGAGTAAGTGAAACGGAAAATGTCGCTTTGATGATAACAGACTCTTTCAATAGTAAGCATTTTTGGTCCTTTTTAAGACAACTAAAAAAATTAACATTATCCAGCGATCGTGTATGTTCGAAACTTGATAAGGATCCTAGAATCAGTAATTCTAATAAAACCATTAGGAGAAAAAAAGTAATAAGAAATCCTGAAACGATCGGACGAGCTTTGGGCGCTCAGCTATCAATTGGAAAACAACTATTATTAGATAATAAGATTATGGGAAGAGGACGTAACAAACTTACGTAATCACTATTACGTAAAAAATTATCACGATTATAGTTGTTGCTCTGCAGGAGGGAAATTCGAGGTGCAGATATCAAAGTAATCGAAAAAAATTTACTGCGTACGTCAATAAAATATCAGAGAGCAAATTTCAAAGTTTTCACGAAAGTGATATAATAGGTATATTTCATTGAAGATTATGTCCATTTTATAAAAAGGTTGACTTTTTACTTGGTTCAAAGGGTCAGAAAAATAAACCAGTGTTGTAAATAGATCATACAGTACTTCCATGTTTGAGTGGGTAACAGATATAACGAATTACAAAATCACGAAACTCGTACAAAGGCCGCAGCGTTTGGTACACTAGAACTGTAGTTGAAAAACTAGCCAGGGGACCCAAAAATAGAACAACTCACGAATTAGATTAATAATGTGGAACTCGAATAAGTAGCGGATGAAATAATTTTCTGTTCAGTGGAATAAATAAAAATAAATCCACCTTCCTTTCTCGCAATCCGTTTTGTCATGTTGCCTTCGTTCATTAGGTAGGACCAGGTCAAATTGGGAAGGGACCCATCATAATTTAATTTATGTGTATCAAATTTAGCATTTACAGCAAAAAATTTCGAATTCATTCCATTATTTCTTGATGACAGTGTTAGTGGCGGTAAATAGGTACATAAAATCAAGCGTGATTCCCTGATGTCAACAATCTTTACTACACCGAATTATTGGCGCTTACAGCCTGTGAAAATCAAAACAGAAAAAGTTTGAACAGATATCTCTCAGAAGTATTCAAAATCCGGAAACGACTAATTTTGCACATTCACATAGAGAAAATTTTCTGAAAATATCATTGAGTTTCATTAATTTGTCAAGGAGACATGGCGATTTATGTCACCTTTTTACTACAGAGAGACGGACAGAAAGGCACTAGTTCAGTGTTTCTGAGTATAGTACCTATCTACAATGAAAATTTCTTCCACATTCACCTCCGTTTCGAATTCGCTTCGATTTACTGCGTAAACATGGTAGTAGAAACCATTGGAATAATTCGTACACAAACGACCGTTTAACCAGTTATATTAGTCTTCATTATAGAATGTTTTACATGAATAGTTCGCATGTATATAATGTATTTTTGATTTTATGAGAAATTTGCGGGAAATAGGTAAAACATGGAAAGGTTTATACAAGGTGACACATACACATAGCACAAATGATAGTAAATATATAGCACTCTCACAACCGATAGAACTTAAAAAATAATAAAGCTCAAGTTTGATCACATTTTCAGTGATCATGCGGATTATAATAAAATATAGCTCCTCAAAAATTCGACTCAATGACCTACTTTGGCAAAATGTTGAAACTAAAGTAAATATAAATTTTACCACGATTGAATCGAAGGTCAACAACAATTGATTCAAGGAACAATTTTTTGTAACGAGTGACTCCTTCAATTTTGATTAAAGTTTCAGAGATAGACGAATTTATCCTGATTTCTGTTTTATTTTTTAGATTGATTTTAATATGGCCCGATTAGTGGTTCCCCTTGGGATGATGATAGACGAAGAGTACAGTATTTTTACTCTTCAGTGTTCGTCTAGGTTTTTTGTTTGCAAACTTGGAAAGGCGTAAAAGCGATACAGTTTCTACAATTCAAATGAGTTCTATAAATTAGGTGATTACTTGAACGAATTTTAAAAACCATAAACATTAAAATCATTATTTTGTCATCTCACTGTAATTTCCTGAGCTCGGAGTAATTGACTAATCAATCGCGGAGTATGCGGCGATATTCACGTTATAATTTAGCATTCTCTTCAAGTACAAACAATTGATACGTTACGACGTCAATTCGTGATTACGTAAACTCTATGGCCCACACGTGAATGCATAAAACGCGACAGTGTAGCAGCAGCTAAGTGAAATTGTTTGCGTTACCAATCCTTTTCTAATCAATCCTATAATTGCCAATCCTTCTCGGAACTAAATAATGGAGTAGGTATAAACCAAAACAGTGCAGATGCCTATTTTTTCAAAGACAACCCCTCTTTTTGAATTTCCCTCACCCTAGGCGATTTTTTGTCTTTCTATCTCAATCGAGGACGATCAATAGATGACATGTACTGTTTTGAGCCTTACCTGCTCAGCCTTAGCCAGGTAGATCCAAAGTTTGCGCCAAGTCAAAAATTTATTGGTGTCGCTGAAATTATACTGCATTTCTTTCGACGAGTATCGCGTAGAAAAGGGCGACCGGTAGCTGCTCTCCATGTTGTCTAACCAAATCAATACAATACTCAGAACCGGATACTGAACCTAAAATTCGTTCGTAAAACTACTGCGTGAAACCGGGAGGTCCAACTCCTTGGAAGCACAGGAGATAAATGTCGACCGAAATCGTGGACGAGTTTGACTGTAATAAGAAACGGACTATCATAGATAGAAAAAGATGCGGAGCGAGAAAAAACAGACAGCCAGAGCCACTAACCACGGCAGAGACTGATTAAGTGATAACAGTGCCGCAAAATACGGTCGGTAGTAGAAAGGAGATAACGCCATTTACAAGTTTGTTTTTATCATACAAAAACTAGAACCGAGAGATTTCGAATCCCTTTTTGGGGCAGTCCATTTCGAAGATCGATACCGATATAATGAATATAATTAACAATTACCAGCTCGACAATATTTTAGCCTTTAACTGTTAAAAAATCTAGAATATGTTCAACATAAGTACATTGGAATAGAACGAGAGGAAGATGGCCTGTAGGATTCAGTATCGAACGAGCAAATCAACAACGATGTATCGATACATCGATTTTGAAGTTCGATTATTGACGTAATTCACAAAATCTGTTCGTATCCTTATTTTCTTTCCCATTTTTTCCCTTTCTATTCCATTTTATTTTTCGTTTCTCTTTTCAAACCTATCCTAAATAAGTTTGAAATGTTTGTTGGTAAAATGAGCTTCACTTCTTCACGCTCGTCTCATTGATAAATAGAAATCTAATCTTATGATAGCTATCGATAGTTTAAAGGTATCGATACATGGCCTTCTATATATTGTACTAACCTAACCTAAATCCTAAACCATAAGCTTCATTTCGTACGTCATTCTTCTCTCCGAAGAGCTCCCTGTGGCATCTATACAACGTGAGTAGCTCTCTTTTTTGATTTACCAAGTTTTGTTGAAGTGGTACAGATTGCATTAAAAATTCGTGTAAGCCTGATAATAATTTCAAAAGTATCGATATCTTACCACTTAGTTGTCTCAAAAGCTCAACTTCGGCAGTTATTGTGTTACCCATAACCTCGATAAGCTTGCACGTGGGTCGATCAGTCGTAACTGTTATTCATAATTTTTTAATGTATCGGTATCCAGCGGTATACTTACGCCTTGTACTTAATCTTGAATAAAACTTGTCGGCTGGTTATTGTATTATGGTTTTGTTTTTTCTATTTCATTGAACGTTATCTTTTTGTAGTACTATTCTTGCTAGTGACGCCGCCAATGGCTACGTGAAAGCTCGTGTTTTTCTTATGTGTAGCATAGTGTGCATTTACCTTGAATACTTACAGTTAATATGCATTTAAAATACAGGCTGTAGAAATGTTCATTAACATAATTTTGTGGGACGTCCATGTTACCTTTTGCTCTTGGCCAACCTACCGACCCACTTGACTACTGTAATGTCGAATATTATTGATATCTCCTGCTCAGTAAAATGACATTGACTTACCTCTTGGCGCTTTATATGAATTAAACTCGTTATTTAAAAAATTCTAACTTATTTTTAATCGCCTTTCTGTGGACGTAGACTGGCTTTTCCGGCCCCTGAGCCGACACCATGCCAGACACGTGGAATAATGGAGAACTTGAGAAAATCGAAATATCCTGATTTTAATCCCTTTCTACCAATGATTCCTTCAACTTGAATGAGAAGAAACTTGCAAAAAAATAAAAGACTCCTTATTTTTGGATAATGGTCATTTCATAAATTACTTGCTCTGGGAATCATGATTCTCTCTATCAGTCAATGCTGTCCTCGAATCTGTCCTGAATGCATTTTCCATAAAAAATAAAAAAAAAAAAAAAAAACTTCTATTGTGTCTTTCCAGGGTTTTCATCGCTTCTATAATCGTTAACGATGTCGGGAGGATTAGAGATCCTTAGTTTGAAAGATGAGGACGTCACCAAGATGCTGGCTGCTACAGCTCACATCGGCAGTGAGAACGTCGACTACCAGATGGAGCAGTACGTCTACAAACGCCGTTCTGATGGTTTGTATAAACATTTTACCCTCTAGTATTTTACTGTCTTTTATTATAATCAAAACTGCAAAAAAAAATCGATGCAAGGTGATTGGAAGTCACAATTTGGAAACCACGCTATGTCCATCGTTGTTCACTATTTAATTAATGTAATTTGGTGATCTATTATTGATGTAGTTTGGTGGTTTTGAACTAATTAAATATTTTCCCATAAAGGAGTCCGTATCATCAACATCCGTCATACCTGGGAAAAGCTGCTTCTAGCCGCTAGGGCGATCGCTGCTATTGAACATCCTAGCGAAGTGTTCGTAATTTCGTCAAAACCGTTCGGTCAGAGGGCCGTCCTTAAGTTTGCTGCCCACACTGGTGCCACCCCAATCGCCGGTAGGTTCACTCCTGGAGCATTCACCAATCAGATCCAGGTAAGATCGCATCTATGGTATGGGCTTGAATCTATCTTGAGCTTTAGCAAATTGGAGGTGCAAATGATACCAATGGATTTTTTTAACTATGAACCTTTGTTTGCAGGCTGCTTTCCGTGAGCCCCGTCTTTTGGTCGTGTCTGACCCTCGCAACGACCACCAGCCAATCACTGAAGCCTCCTATGTTAACATCCCTGTGATTGCTTTCTGCAACACTGACTCTCCCCTGAAGTATGTGGATATTGCCATTCCCTGCAACAACAAGGTAAAAAAAAAGCTCGACACTTTTTCATGAAAATTCATGATCTGTTTGAAATAGTAGAGTTCAATTTTTTTCACCAAAAATTATCGATACTTGGTTAATTTGTGTATGTTTCTCTTACCTCCTCTTCAGTCCGCTTACTCCATCGGTCTGATGTGGTGGCTGCTGGCGAGGGAAGTGCTGCGTCTCAAAGGTGCCATCAAACGCGAACTCAAATGGGACGTAGTGGTTGACTTGTTCTTCTACCGTGACCCAGAAGAGGTGAGCTGGGGTTTGAACATACAACTCCTTCTTTTAAGATCAACTTAATGTATATTTTTGTTTCTGTTGTTCACTTTAAAAATTGCCTCTCCTAGTACAGTGCAATCACATTTATTAGTACCTATATTTCTTTCCCCGCTAGGCCATTTTTCAAAAATGTTGAATTTGGTTTTAGGCTGAGAAAGAAGAAGCAACTAAGGAAGTTGCTGCTCCTGCGGTTAAAGCTAGCGAGCCAGCTGAGTATGTTCCACCGCCAGAGAATTGGACGGATCCCATTGAAGCTCCTCACCGAGGCAACTGGGGTGACGAATTGCCAGCACCTGTTGTTGCGCCTTTACCAGCTCCAGGAGCTGCTGCTGATGACTGGGCTACTCAGGCGACGGTATGTGTAAACAATCATCCTTGTTTAGAAGATGGGGTTGACACGTGTAATGGATTAACGGATTGGTTCCAATAAGTTGAACTGCATTCTCGCATTAAATCCAATTCCCAACAGCCAATAGCTCATTTAGTTGGTAGATTCTTAATTGCTAACATTGTTACATCTCAAGCTTGTGAAATTCGTCAGAATCAAAATTTTAGAAACTTGTAGACTTTTTATCTCTGGAAAATATTAATTCTCAACCTTCTGAAAAACTGATGGCAAGTAGCAAGATGTTCATTGTGCGATTAAATTGAGTGAATCTTCTTAAGTTATCTGTTTTGTATTGTACCGCTGCAGCCCACAGCAACAATATTATATTTTTTATTTAATTAGCTGCTTACTTATTCTATTTATACGTGCTTCAACACTTGATGGGTAATTTACCATTAGTTGTCTCCTGTTGAATTTTGTTCCTCATTTCTTCATAATTTTTGTTTTGTTTTTTTGCAGCAAGAAGCTGCTGGCGAATGGAAGCCTGCTGCTGGAGCAACCAGCAATTGGGATTGATTTTTTTACAACCAATGAATAAATAATTCTGACAGAATGATTTTATTAATTTCTTCTCACAAATAATACCGTGTACATTTTCTTAAAAGTTCCCAACATTATGGAAATCTTTATTTCATGAAATCAAATGCGATCCAGAAGTCCACCAGGTTTTGTTATGGTGTAGCGCAAAAGTTGACATCAGGCCTCGGGCATTCGAACTTCTGGTTGAAAGGAGACGCTCATTGATCTCCGTGAATGAAACTGAAATGGGATTATTTTGTTTATACTAGGTACTCCCAGATTTTCATCAGTCTGAGCAACCCTTGAAGTTAACTTGACTGGATATGGCAGACGTTAGTGTTTCGTATTATTTGGCTATATGGACTGATGGATAATACGAATGCTTAGCGAAGCGTTACCTTGTTAGACTTGATGATAGGAATAGTTCCATTCCATTGAAACACTTGCCCGTACTTGTCCAACAACTCTAGAGCAAAGCCGTTGGTCCAACCGAACCCTTCCTGGTCGGTGTACTCTCCTCCTCTGCCCGGTTCTCCAATTTTTAAAGCATCATACTAGAACAATAAATAAGTTGTGCTTCCTGAGTCCTTGGCCTTGGTTCATAGGAAAAAAATCCGAAAGGTAGAAAAACTAGGCGACTCATTCTCTGATACTTTATTGGCTGGCTTAGCAGTTTCGCCCGTTCGGGAATTCTGAGGGCTGCGTGGAGCCGTAAGGTCCACAGTGCTAGGCCAGCCAAATAAGTATGGTTTTTCTCCCCCTCACACCTCTCCGACATGAAAAAATGCGACGGCAAGGAAAAGAAAAGAAACCGTTTACCTTTTCAAACATTTTCCCGTACTTCTTGTACCCGGTAAGAATACTCTTAATCCATTGGTTGGCCAAGTGGTATGCAATTTCAGTCGCCCTGTAATGTCCTAAATTGTCGATTCCTTGAATAATTAGGGACTGCAGAGGTGGCCATGCATTCGGATAGTCCCACTGTTCACCCGAGTAGTCTTCGGACGTGGGTGTTCCACCTGCAGAAAAATATTGTACGGGGTAGTGTAAAACAAGGAAAGTGAAAAGTGCCAGTTGTTTTCTGCAATCCCGAAAAGGTTAAGATTTTACATCTGATAGATGAGCCATTAAGATTTAGCTGGCCATTAGCATTAAAGAAATTAACTAACACTTATTTGAGTGCAGATGTTATGTTCAATTCTGTTCTGCTATTCATTTTCTGTTGAGCGTGGAAAAGTCGTATTGTCGATAAAATTAAATGACCATTTGACCATTGACAGACAATAGGTTTAGTGACTAGATGAACAATCAAAATCATGATAAAAAGCTACTTGCCCAGGTATTGTTCGAGGTTTATTTTCTCAACGTAGTTCAGAACATAATTAGTGAGATTTTCCTTGTCAAACGTGTACGATTCTGTCCAGAGAGGCGCGAAATTGGAAGGGTAGAAATATTTTCTAGGCATTTCATTCGCATTATCGTAATCGTACCAGATTTCATCTTCTTCGTTCCACAATACCTGATGAAAAAAAAATTAAACTTACTCAAATACATAAAATTCAATGAAATTTTCAGAGAATGTTTTCCCAGTAATTGGGCAAAATTAGCCGTTTCCGGAGTTCTGATAATACACTGTTTTTCTTAGATATAAGCGTTCGAAGTTTTTCTATTTTGTTTCTTACAGGCTATAATGGTCGATATTTTTAAGCGTTCATTATGTGGAGCTGATGATCCTTGATTTTAAGCATATTGAATCCCACACCGTACTTCCACATCATGAGCCTTTTTCACGATTTGGCAAGTGCGCGTTTTTTATTTTTATTTTTACAGGCAGCAAAAATCAATATGTTTGAACCTTAAAGGCCTTGAAATGTTTGTGACGACGATTGAATGAAGTGCGATTTTCATCACGTGGGTCACATACAGTACTTCCGCGTTGTACGCGTATTGACTATATTTTAATTTTTTCAGACTGAAAAAATGATTATTTTTAAACGCTGGGGGACTTGAAATGTTTCTTTATGTCAGATAAATGTCGTTTGATTTTATTTTTTGCGTCACACACCGTACTTCCTCGTAATTCACATTTTCAGTTATTTTATTTGTGGACTTTGTATATTTAGGTCTCCTTGCTATAAAAATTACACCATTTCACAAAACTTGTTTTCCATCGATCGGATCACACATCGTACTTCCGCCTTAGGCGGTTTACTGAGTAAATTATCCCATTTTACAAAACTTGGCTTGTATCGTTATGTTAAGCTCACATACTGCACTTCCGCTTTATGAACCTAATTCGTGCGTTTTTCAGTTTTTGGTTTCTCCTTGCTAGTTTTTCAATAACAGTTGCGGAGTAATAATGTTGCGCCCTTGGTACGAGCTATAATTGGTTATTCCTATACCGACTCAAACATGGAAGTACTTTGCGATCTATGCACACCATTGGTTTATTTTAATCCTATTTTTTTGTTGCCTACGTTTGTTGTAATACTGCTCATATACTTCTACCCAGTTTTATCGTTGAAGCTATTATTTTTCGCGTTATTGATTAAGAAAAACGATTCGTTCGAGTTTCAAGTACGAAGGTATGTATAGATTTGAACGAAAATTTCAATTAACGAGTGTAGTTATCCTTCGAGCATATATTTTGTCGTACCTGGTTCAATCCTTTCATTATTTCTTCGGCATGATCTTCAAAATAGTGCGCCCGAGTGTTCGGACCGAATTCTTTGTACCATTTAGCCAAAAGCGAGAACGTCTTGTGCAAAAAGGCATTCAAATCAACCGGGATAATATCAGGAGTTCGGGTATCCAGGATCGTACCTAAAACAGCGGTTTTACACGAAACGTTTTAGCTAAAAAATGTTCAAATTAGGTGACGCGAATAATAATCAGGCGTACCAACTCCTGACTTTTTCTTTTTCAGAACTATTTGAAGTCATACAATTAAAAATCATTGCGAAAATGCTACAGCGTGGTTGAGCTACCTCACAATTTTTACAGATTGTTTTGGAGAACATCTATTCAATCTCACCTAACGAGAAGTCGAATCTTACCTTTGTTACCCTTGTTTTTGATAAACCATCTGGATGAAAAGTCCCAACCAGATTCTGCGCCTGATTTCAATGCAATGTAAAAATTTGCCCTCTCTTTGTCGCTCATTTTCTGACCATTCTCGTAATCTTCCCTGAAACGATGTATCTGATGAAACTCGTGGTGTGTCATGTGCTAACTAAGATTAGGCAAAATTATTGCATTCGATTGACTCGAATTCGTTCCTGTCTACTTCCATTATTGCAATTTCAGTATGAGGTTAGTCGAGAAAACCAGCCAAGAAAACAGTGGAAAAAACAATTAAGTTAAGGGGTTGGCCGAAAATTCTTTGTAAGTATAATTCAGGTGTCTGTAAAAACTTTTCTGTAATAAAAACGCCATCATAGAGACATTCCTAGCGGTAGTTCCTTTTTGCCCAACACTATGCTCAATTAGTCCATGAGTCAACTTTCCAAAGGAGGCGATTTCACTACAAAACTAATATAGGCTTATGCAAATTACAATAATATAGGGTTTTTTTGCAGACGTTGCATTTTTGTTATTACTCCGTGTGAAACTTAGGTAAAAAACCATAAAATATCCCATAAGTGTTCGGCCTTTCGATTTCTTTCACGTTTTGTGTATTATTAATTTTTGTAGGATGACCACTCTTTACAAAATTTTAGCGGCAAAAATTTCCACGAAATAGACTGGGTACATGTTTTTGAAATGTGGACGATCGGCCACTCTGTAATTTGAAGAAGGGGAGAATCCTGAATTTAGAGCATGCGTAGTATTTATCGGTTTCCTTCAATTTCATGAAGTTTTTCTCGATAGTTAAGTCGTCGAAAAATGACGAAATGCTCATTTTCCTGGAAGTCTGTGAAAGTTCTGAATTGTTGACCATGAAATGGTCGATCATAGTCGATGTAGTCTAAATGGATTGAGAATAACTAAATAACTAAATTTCCAAGTTTGTGCTGAAGGCTTAAAACTCGGAAATCATCATGAACTCGTCAATTGATTCTAAATTGATATGTTTTCCATTTCAATTTCGGTTGATTACCTGTACGATTCTGGTCGTGGGCCTGAAGAAACAGCGAAATATCTGAACATTCTGTAATTCCTTCCGTTCTTTTTCACATCAACTTGCCGGTTAGAGATGTAATATTCCATTTCACGGTCGAGCAGCTGTGATATTCAACGGTCATTGATTATTATTTTAGTCCGTCGAAAAATAATCCGAATAAATCTCAGACCTATGACGCGCAATAGTATTATTTATATTTGAAATCGTGTTTTTTTTTTTTTTTTTTTTTTTTTTGTAGTCGTAGTTTGGCTTAGAACGCAAACTCAGAAAATTTAGATACCGACTTTTTTTAAATGAGTGCTTTTATAATTTCGTGTTATTATATTAGTAAATTAACAAGAAAGAAAGCTTTTATAATATCATTAGGGTATAATTAAAATTGATATATTTTCATGCAAATGCATTTGGATTTCCGAATTTTTTATTTAAAGTTTTGAATGAAAGTGACCAGCAACTTTTTTACATCAGGTATTTATTTAAGTTCCTCGTATTAACCTACACTCTGCCTTCGAAAGAGTGTGTTCATATTGGTCCCATGCTGACCGCTTTTTCGACGTTTAATTTAGGAAAAATTTGGCTGTATCGTAATCAGCACACTTCCTTTCTCTTGACTCACCTCAATCGAATCTTTTATTATGGATCGGTCACCGGTTTTCGTTACGTACGCTTCGACCATCATTGTAAGCAATGGAGGTTGCGTTCTCTGCTTATAGTAGACCCGGCTCCCATTAGGTATGTGACCCAATTTCTTAACAAGACTTAGACAATTATTGATGATGCCTGAAAATTTAAATCATTAACCGTATAGTTTCATTGTAATTTTCGAGAATTAAGTTACTCCTCCGTATTAATAAAACGTTTACTATTATTTATTTTTTGGGTTGAGGATATGCTGGAATAATGAGATTGAGGACATTCTGATGCTGAATGAAGATTCCTTAATGAGCGCAACTGCTAGCCAGAATAAAACAAAAATAATCGAGAACTAATAGAAAACCTGTGGTGTGCATAGATTACACAGAACTTCCATGTTTGAGTCGGTAAGAGGAATAACCAATTATAAAATCGAAAAGCTCGCACTATAAGGGCGTAGCGTACTCGACAACTGTTATTGAAAAACTACGTAGCTAGGAAAACTAATCGTAGCTAAGAGAACCAAAAAATACAAAAAGGCACGAGTTAGGTTAGTAATGCGGAGGTGCAGTGAGCCTAACGTAACAATACAAACCAGGTTTTGTAAAATGGGATAATTTTTATGAACCTCCAGCGTCAGAGATATTGATTTTTTCGCGGCCTGTGACAATCGAAATAGTCAATACACCGCATAAGGCGGAGGTATGGTGTGTGATCCAACCGATACAAAACCAGTTGTTTCTTTTAATGTAGTCGCTTTTATAGCAAGGAGACCCAAATATAAAAAAGTGCACAAATAAAATAACCGATAATGTGAATTACGAGGAAGTACGCTGTGTGGTACCAATAATAAAAATCAAACGACATTCAGCTGACATATAGAAACATTTCAAGTTCTCCAGCGTTTAAGTATAATAATTTTTGCATCTGAAAAAATCAAAATTATAGACGATATGCGTATAACGCAGAAGTGCTGCACGTGACCCACGTGATAAAAATCACATTTCATTCAATCGCCGTCCCAAATATTTCAAGACTTTGAGCGCTATAAATACATTGATTTTCGCGGCCTGTAAAAATCAGAATACTAAGTACGCACTAGCAAATTCGTGAATAAAGCTCATAACGTGGGGGTACGGTGTGTAACCCAATTCACAAAAAATCAAGTATCATCTGCTCACCATAATGAACATTTCAAGACCTCAAACGTTACAAAATATTGACTTTTATAGCCTTTAAAAATGAAAACAGAAAAAACTTGAACGGTTATATCTCGGAAGTACTGTGTGTCACCCAAAATCCGGAAATGGCTAATTTTGCAAATTTACTAGGATAATATTCTCTGAAAATTTCATTGAGTTTCATTCATTTTTCACGGAGATAATAGTATGACGATTTATGTCATTTTTTGACCACGGACACACCTTCAGATGGATACAGCCAGATACACAGACTCATTTTCAGAAAGTGTTTCTGAGTATAAAAGAGTGTGAAAATCTCTTCCAAATTTATCTCCGTTCCTAATTCGAGTTTTTAGACGATCACAATACTTCCATTTGCTACGTACACATGGAAGTTAAGAAAGAAGGTGAATATTACCTTTCGCAGTTTCAGTCATTCCTGAAATGAGAAGTCCTTTGATGATCCAATAGGTGTCGAAGTAATACATCTCTTTGAAACGTCCTCCGGGTATCATGAACCTGTTTAGCATATAAAATGTTTTGACGTTGATAATCAATTTATAGAGTTCCGAAATGAAGAAACCCATCTGTGTATTCTATTCAAACTGCAGAAGTGAAATAGCGAGGAAATGCCGCTTTCTGCAATTTTCGTTTTTATCTTAGTTCTCCATTCTCACTGTCTGCAATTTTGTCATTGTTGAGTAAAATATTTTCTAAAGAATTTCTTTTCCATCGATAAAAATAATATTTTCTAACGTATGCATGGCATTCGCTTTTGTATCATCGATCATTGATCGATCTGATATCAATTTGGAGACTGTATATTGAACATTTGGGCTGTCGCGCTCTCAATATTGCATTATTCTTATACTCACGCTCACCCATTGGGTAAATAAATCAGCGAGGTCAAATTGGAATCTTCCTTTACTTGAATGTCCATAATTCGAGCCAGTTTTTTCCATATTTTGTTCAGATCTGAAGCGAATTCCTTGTAATCTTGATCTCTAATTTTGTTCAGTATCGGGGGATTTTCCGTCCAATCGGTTGGATTCCATGGCTGAAATTATCGAATGACAAGTTCAACATTTTTTTTTTTACAGTTCAATGTACGACTGTAAAATATTTGATTTATTGATTGGTGGTAAAATTTTATAGAAAATCCTGACTGTAGGTATGTGGATTTAATACTCACTAGCAATTCTTTGCATTCTGGATGATCGCTACAATCAATAAAATACTCATTCACGAACGTTTCGAGAGCTTTGTTGGGAATTTTACTTGAATACTTTTTCTTCAGCACTTCGAATTTAGTTAGAACCTGCAATTAAAAATATTAGTGACAAGTTCCCCTTTTTTCAGGTGAGAATAGTTTCATCTTACAAACCCATTTATTACATACCACTCGCTCGTCGGTTTTGAGTTTCAAGTCTACAAATGTTTTCGAATCTTCAAAGATTTTCTGGGTTTGTACAGCGTGGAGTAGATCGCCCTGACAGTAGATCTCGCTGCGATAGAACCATCCGAATTCGAAGTAATTTTTGTATGAAATATATTTATGCCCTAGCTGTCACGTGCTGCATTATTTCAAATGTATCTATGTTTCAGAGTGTCATTATAGTTCTCCAGAAGACGATAATTCGTGCTTGTTCAATTACAATTTCGTGCGCTAACCCCAACACTGATAAGCAAACATTTAGTTAATCACAATGTACTGTGAAGTTAGGAATGACAAGATATATAAATTCGTTTCAGAATAGTATATTTATCTGAACAATTATTCTCGGAGTTTTTTCAGCTGAACTTGATATTGGCGTAAAACTATAGCAATGTTTTTTACTTTTTTTTCATTCCTTCCTTTATATTTAAAGAGGAGTTAATATTTCCAACTTTTCTACTTCAAACACAAATATACCTGCTATCCATATTGACTCTCTCCCAACTTACAGAAGCGATTCTTATTATTAGAAATCAGCATGAGATGTATGAATCTATTTTTTACTCTGAACCTATAATTTTCGATCTAAAATATTTCACACTATTATTTACACTTTTCTCCATACCTGTCACATGACGGGCTTATACTGGTTTGTACCGCTTGTTGGATCGCCGAAAACCACGTCCACAGAGCAACGATGAGGATGGCGGATGTCCGTGGGTGATACATTGCAGCTGCTCGTTCGGACTGGCCGAATGATGTGTTGCTACAATCTGTTTTATTCTCTCCCGCGGGAATTTGTTTTATCTTATAACCGAGATAGTGTCGAACCCGATTTTCAAGTGCTGCCGAGTGCGAACGTTATGCGAATGGGACAACAAGTTTCAAGTTGGTGTTGAGCGTCGCCTGTTCAAAGATCTCTCAATAAATGTTCCCTTCATTTGTAAGTGGCCACTCTAGAACGGGGAATATCCATGTATAAACGCAAAATTTATAGCGATAAAAAATAACGGAATATGCAGTTTCAAGTTTTATGCCCAGATCATATTTAATTACTGGTAAAACGAACAGCAAAACTTAGTGGTGATATCTATTGATTTCCACAGTATTTTTTAATTATTTATTTTTATTATAAAAAAATTGAAAACCGCCCAAGAAAAAAGTTCGACCCTCTCTTTCTATCCCCTGGTCGTTAAATAAATGAATACAATCGCTCTTTCTCTCTTTCCCTCTCTCTCTCTCTTCGCTCTCAAAAAAGCTCTCAGTTCGCCGTTAGCACTTTTGGTTTAATAATCAGTAATAACCATTGTAATAGCCCAAGCAATTTTTTCCCTATAGATTTATGTATCACTGAATCGGAGGAGACCGCTAACTCAGGGTCAATAATTTAATTGTTCTCATGTCATAGCAGCTTTTGTGTAGAATTTTCGAGATTTTCAGAAGAGGTACAGAGAGGGTACAGCCCGAGAACTTTTGGCGTTATTAAAATCGTGCTACACTCGTGGTTATGATTGTCAAACACCTTTCATCAATATCGTTTGGCGAATAGTTAAACTTTTTATTAACAAATTGAGAGAAATAAAAATAATTAAAACTACCATAGTTGGTAAGCCAAAAATTCCATAGTTACTATCACCAATGGATGGTTCAATTACCTATTAATCATAATTGGAGCAATCTATATTATAATTGATCAAATTTGAACAGTACCTACTGTAAGTTTTGCGACGGATTTTCAAAGTTGAAAAACATGAAAACGAATAACACTGAAATTAGTAAACACTGATAGTTGTCTTCAAATTTCCGTCGTTTTGACGTCAAATTAGGATTCAGTGTTAAATTTCCAATGAGAAATACTTTTAAAATCGCTTAAGTAAAAACCAAGATTTAATTTTTCACTCTGACCGATGCCAGAGGAGCTCGAAATTTCGGCCGGTGAAAAAATCGATTTACGGAAAATAATTTCTGTGGCGCTGTTTAAATTTTTTTCACCAAACATTTTACTATGTACGTGTGTACGGCGTTCAAATTAAGACTCCTGCATAATAAAACAATTGATTCACATAAGTTTTGACCCCGAAAACTACGATTAAACTCCAATACATGAGCTTTCAAAAACTGATTTTTTTGGACCACTTGTAGACTTTTCAGAAAATTGAAAAAAATCACAAAAATACATCTTGGTAAGATACAACATTTTTGAAAATTTCAGATTTTTATCAGTATTGAAAGACGAGTAAAAAATCGTTAACTGATCGATTTAAAAAAAATCGCAGGGTACCCCTTGGATTTTTTGTGAAACCTTTTTTGAAATCGATTTCGCTCGAATTCAGCATAATGATAGTTGATGATGTTTATATCGATAATATATGCTCCATTCTTTGTTTCTTTTGCACTAAATAGATGAAAATTACGTTTTAAGTTTAACAATTTGATCTTTTGTGTATATCCCACTAATATTGTTGAATACCTCACAAACGGCTGAAAAATGAACTGGTACATTACATGGGGAAAATTTGGACAGTTAAATGACCTATTTTTTGGTATGTTCAAACATCCGAATTGGCGAATTTTCGTTTAAATTATCCACTGTGCAAGTTACAAATTTCGGAAAACTTAAGAGTTGAAACGTCTACCTCGGCTGAAACTTTGCAGAAGATGAGAAACCCAATACTTTATGATACTAAGTACAATTCGATACCCACCACCTACATACCAAATTATAGCAACTACTAATAATAATAACCATGGATTCCCACTCTCCATACACAAATAATAAACTGCTATACCTACCTATATATTATTATAGTAGTGACAAGGACAACACCCCCAACTAATTGTAAGGCATTGCGGGAGGGGCGCAGCCCCTCCGACGGGCCGCTCCAGGAAGAGTGGAAACATGACAATGATCAGACAATGAATCAACCGAAAGATTCAATAGTTCGTGAGTCGCCGCAGCTTGTAGAAGCTATTATAGGGTTGAGATAATTACGTCATGATGAATCGTGCATTTATGATGCGATCATCATAATCTTTTACACTTGTTGGATTAGTTTTCGCTCTCTCCTACTACGTCGACAGGAGATTAGAGTAGAGTACACAAAGTAATTAGGAATGTATTAATAGTTTATCCGGTCAACTGGTTTCAACTCTTTCCAACGTTTGGTAAACAACCGCAGAAATCCAAACCATTAAAATTTGCTGAGATGAGTAGACGGGTAACAACTAGGCAGCTCGAACTCCAAATACCCATTTATTGGACAACAATCACTTTTGCCTGTTAGAGATTTTTCAATGCTAAAGAACACCACATTGTTTCAACAACTTTTTTTCGAAAATAATTTCAAAATTACTATTACAATTTACTTTTATCTTAAAATTAATGAAAAAGTTTACAGAAATCTTCTTTCGAGTGAAAGGTACTTTCAAACGTCTCTTCATAGGAACAATTTTACTAAATAAATTAAAATCAACTTTCATTTGACGAAATAATTTGTGCAACAACAGTTGTCTTGAAGTAAGGCTTCAATTCGTTGAATCGCAGCACAATTTTGGCTCAGCGATAAAAACATTTCACCGTAACATCTAATGGTAATTTGTCTACTTACTAATTCCCACATCAATCTAAGAACTATTTAACAAGAATGTTTTCAGTAAACTAAGTCTCGGATTTGGTAGGTGATGCTCGTTGGTCTATTCGATAGTTCTTTGGTTTTACATTCCAGCGTCGAGGTTTATCATCGCTCCGAACGTCATTCCTGAAACCGAAAGTGATGGTAACGTGCAATTTTGACGGTGAAACGTATTTGCTGCCCAGCAAAATATTAAACGTTTAAAAGGTTAAGAAGTATCGATAGTTCGTGTTACCATATCCGTGCTTTTGAAATATCGGCCGTAGGAGTCGAGTAGCTCAAATATTAGGCCGTTTGTCCATCCGAATCCTTCTTGAGCTTCGTATTCTCCACCGCCACCTCCAGTGCCAACTTTTTTAACGTTATACTGAAAACCATGAAGAATACCGTTAGATCAAAATTAAACGGATATTGGTGGCGTTACCAGGACTTGTCTTTGAGGGGAGGGCTGTGGATCAAGTTGAAGAGAACTTCAACTGCGGTTCCTAAAACAATATCTGTGAGCCCTCTTCCGGAAAATTGAAAAATTGTAGAATTTTTTTTTTTTTTTTTTTTTTTTTAACCAAATCTTGTTTAGCTGCAAAATTACAAACAGTAAGTACGTTAGGTTTTTTCTCGATAGAGGTCTTACCCTCCACATTAGTTTTATTTAGATTTTTTTAGGATTAATCGCTAAGCAACATTTTCTTAAAGAATGTCTCAGGAAAATCGAGAGCCCAATTCGTTGGTGGTTTACTGTCATGTCATTATATATTATTATTCATCAACAAGCGTTCTTACCTTTTCATACATTTTCCCAGTAGCTTGAAAACCTCTATAGTTCGTCTTGACCCATTTTTCGGCCAGCTCAGAGGCCATTTCTTCGGCCTCTCGGGTACCTAGTCTTTGCAATCCTTGTATAAATATAGCCTGGGAAGGTGCCCATGCATTAGGGTAATCCCATTGCTCACCGGTATCGTAGAGCGACTGCGGCGTCCCTCCTGTGAGGTGAAAGACGAATTCGAATTATAACCGACTGTCGTGCAGATTTTTTAAAGGAGAATCGATCACTTCAAACTATTTCAACCATACAATAATTTATTCCTGTTCGGTTTTCTGTGAGAGTTAGGTACCTACTGCATTTAATGTAGAAGTTCGAGTTTTCAAAAATTTTTTGAAAAGTTTTTTGTAAAAAAGCTCCAGTTTTCACTAATAACTAAAATATCACGTCTCCATCAACGGCAATTAATACACTAATCCATAAAAAACCTTAATGCTTTAAAAGGTTTATGTTGGCTCATTACCTACGAATTTATGCACTTCGGTCCTGAGTATGTATTTTATTATGTTTCTCGATAGATTCGGTCGATGAAAGGAGTACGCTCCTGTCCAAAGGGGAGCAAAGTTGGACAAGTAGAAATATTCCCTCTGTTTTCCGTTAAGGTTGTCGTAATCGTACCAAATGCCGTCTTTCCTGCTCCACAAAACCTGCGATTCAGTTTGAGATGAATTATTTATTTTAACAATACCGGCCAACATTTGGTCCAATAATCATTCTAATATTTAGTTTGAGCTTTATCATTCCTAAGAGACCAATGTCATATATAATGAGCAATACCTTCTCCATTCCCGTCACTACTTCGATCGCTTTAAGTTTGTAGAATTGGTACTTTTCCAAATTTCCCGTGCGCTGGAACCATGTTGAAAGAAGGTCGAAACATCCGTATAACAGTGCGTTTAGATCAACAGGAACTATGTGCTCGGTCTTTATATCAGCCAATGTACCTGAAAAAGAGGAATTCAGCATGACACACAAGATAATATTCAACTTACAAAAGTATAGCAGCGAGTAACGGGTACGCAACGGAGCTCATTGATTCAATACGGAAAAAGGAAGGAATTGTTAAAGATAAAATCGAATTTCACGATAGATGCGATAGGGAAAATAGGTTGAAATTTTCTTCTGGCCTTGAGTATTGTGGGCCAAACTGGTAGGAAATTTAGGAAAAGAATTAGGGAACATGAGAAGGCTTTTCTTGGCGGTAAGGGTGATTCAGCCCTTGCAATCCACCTGAGAGAATCCTCCCATGCTTTCAGTTTTGATGTTGCAATCAGGCAATTTGTTGAGTTCCTTCATTTGTTCCCAAAGGGCAGCATGTCAGAGTACTTGAAAAATTTTGATAGCATCAAAAGTGATAGGGCTGGGAAATATCTGAATGAGGTAATCCGTCAAGGATATTCTCCATGAATAGTTACCTTTCTGTGAAAATTAATTTTCCTGTACTGTCACCTCTTGTCACTACTTTTACTTCTGTTAGTCAATGATGGTCTAGCCCCCCCCCCTTTACCTTTACTTTACTTCACTGTTAGCCAACAAAATTGAAGCTTCCTTTCACCTAGAACTTTTTTTAGCTGTGTCCTCACTTAACTTTCAGTTGTAAGGTTCTTACTGATGATAGCCTAATCGTTGAAATCGATGAAACAATATAGCTCATTTCGTAGCAATCTCTTGTCTTCTATCCTGTTGAAATAGGGTTCCACAATCTCTGCGCGAGTAATTCTTGTCAAAATTCAACTATTACTGCTGGTAAATTTCCAGAAATACCTTTTGCATATGTTTAAATCCTAGAGTCGGACTAGGATAAATTCTGTATCTTCTAGTTCATTATGTTTTTTAAAAAAATATATATTTATAGAATCGTATCTGCATAGGGTCTTCATAATAGGGAGCCTCAAGCCTCTATCACGGCCATATGGAGAGGCGGTTTCATATATTTTAAAAGAAAACATATGTTGAATTAGATGATGAATCTTGGAGAGTGAAATACAGACCAGTGGAAAAAATACTTGATCTACACTAGGAATTACTCGCCTACGAGAGATAGCGTTACTCACTCTCTGCCTTCAATCTCGAAGGACCATGCAACCAGCGACAACCAACAGCGAAAAAATGGCCAATGAGCTAACTTCATGACCATGTACATATATACCTCGATTTGTGCCGTTTTTTCCAATAAACCATCTAGAGGAGAAATCCCAGCCAGATTCCGCAGCCGACTTGAGGTTAATGTAAAGTTTAGTTTTCTCTTCATCAGATAACGATTGGGCCAAAGTATAATCTTCCCTGAAATAAAATGCACCAATTTATTGCGAGCGTAAGATTCATATTGAATTCCAATCAACCCTTCCTACTGTGTGAATTGTTTCCTTCACGTTATTGTATTTTTTGTGTGGAATTATCGCATATCATCGCTTCTCTTGGGCGAAATGCCAATGTGATCACCTCTAGTCATTCTCAAGTCGTATATTTAATGTTAAATTCGCCCCTTTCTAGTCACCCCTGCATTTAAATCTAGTCACCCCTATTTATTTTATTAGACTCTAGGTTTAAAAAGCGGAAGTGTTCTAAAAATATTCCCAGTAAGTACCCAATAAGTTACCATTTCTCTGTTGTAAATAAGATCTAAATACTTAACTGTTAACTTTTTCAACGTTTTAGATTCATGACAATCCCAACCTTGTGGAGCTATTACTGGGCCTAATTTTTAAAAACTTTCATATAGAAGGTATTCACAATATTTATGCTCTACACATTATTTATTGACTCCTATCGGCGAATGTGATCATAGTGTGCTGTCTCAGTTTATAAAAATATCGATAATAGCTATTAATTGGCAGATGTTTCCTGAAGAGGCCCAGAGCGGCGAAAGCGCTAGAAGAAATATAAAAACAAAGTATGAGATAACGTCGCAATCAATGTCTCCACCACAACCCCATGTCAAATGCCAATATACCAAACCAGGCGTAGATTTTTCCGAAGACTAATAGAAACTTTGATAATCATCACGAAAATCTCACATAGTTTTATACTGGTCTGAAGATAAAGAATATACTAATTCATGACAAATTATGGTCAACTGCCCAACTCGTTAAACAAACTTTACCTATTTATTGGTGGCGAAAAACTCATTTAGTACATTATGCAAACTTTTTGCTGTATCCAAAGTACCAATCTCCAGTAAATCTGGCAAGTTTACCTGTATGATTCTGGCCGAGGCCCAAGCGAAGGTGCGTAGTACCGGTACAGGGTATAAATGGTGCCTTTCTTCTTCACCGCCACTTGTCGATTTTTAATAAAATACTGCAACTCCTTGTCTAAAATCTGAAACCATTCATCGTAATCCTCAAAGAAGAGAATTGATTTTTTAAACCATCTTAATTATCAGTGTGCGGGACTTGTGCTTGTTTTTACAATAATTCACTTTTTTCGAAGGATTGATGGCCTAAACGCCTAAATTGACATAAAAATGTAACTAATTTAAAATTATGGAATTCGCGTCAATCGCTTTGTTTCCTTTCCTAGATCTATATTCTATTCTACATCAATGCCAACATTAATCATCATTGTATTGTTTCTGCATCATTATAGTTTCACACATTTTTTCACAAACCACCAATATTTTTTGCACTGTGGTGTTGGCGGGAGAAAAACCGGCTATCCGAAACTTAGTCATTTTCACATGGCCGAGCACTTGGGACCCCCTTAGGGCAATATAGAACCAAATATAGAACCAATTGGTTCGGTACCGTAGAAACTCATTTGTTCTTTCACGCCCCGAGGATGCCGGAATAGGCGAAAATGCTCGGTATGACAAAACAGAAGCTAAACTCAGGGTTCAGCTCGCCTTGTTTTTCTCCCCATCTACACCATAACACGTATATAACGGTAGGTAGATAATGTCAATAAAATATACCGCCAAGGTGTTGGGATTGATAAACTCTTCGTTTCTTGATGCTCTGACGTACGCGTCAACCATAAAAGTGAGCATCGGAGGTTGAGATCGTTGTTTGTAATAGATTCGGCTTCCGTTTGGTATGTGCCCAATTTTTCTGACTAGTTCGAAAAAGTTTTCTATCACACCTAAGCAAAAGAAATTTCGACATGAGACAAAATTTTAAATTGAAAATAGGGAATTATTTGTTACTATCTATTACGGTTAATCATCAGAGTTTTCTATTTGGTAATGGGAAGTACCTTTTACAGTGTCAAACATGTCACAATGAAGTAGGCCCTTGATGATCCAATAGTTGTCCCAGTAGTACATCTCTGTGAATCGGCCTCCAGGGATGACAAATCTGAGCAGAAAATATTTTCTTGTAAACTTATATTAGTCGAATGCACCTACAAACTTGAATCAACTACTTACACTTCTTGTCATTGTGATTTTTGAAATAACAGGCTTCTATTAATAGTAGCACTACGATTTTTTTGAGTTGTTGGAAGATAAATTCGAAAGAATGTCTTCTTTGGATCATTATCACTAAATGCAACTCTGTCGAGCTGCTACCCTTTTATGCGGAATTTTTAGAGCTAGCTAAAGAAATCGAGGTCACCATCAGCGAAAATTGGGAAAAAATGGACACAGTAACAAACAAAGTACTAGGGTCAAACTATACGAATTCTACGAAACGTCCAGTAGTTGAATTAAACTTACCCATTTGGGAGATACATCAATGATGTCATCGATCTGCCTAACTGAACTGTTGGGATCATCTTTCTGCTCAGATTTCTCCAGATTCCGTTCATTTCGTTCGCCCATTCCCTATATTTACTGTCCGAAATGCGATTCAATATGCTCGGCTCTTCTTTCCAATCATCTGGCTCCCAGTCCTACGGGAGTATCAACATTTTTCAGTTTAAATAAATATTGCCTCAATTGTGGGGAAGGCTCGATCTAAAAATAAGCTGCAATTAAATTATTAAGACACATTCTTGACGCATTTTCTTCGATGAATTTCGAATCTGCGAAAGGAAATGTTTTTGCTGAAATCATAGAATATATTTGGTAGGTACCCGCGGTGCCTTCCCGCTTGGTGGTTTTTGATACGTACATATTACTTCCACTTTAACGCAGTAAATGGAAGTAGTATCATAGTGAGTACAATGGTTAGTAATAACACCAATTCTCATCGCCGGGATTTGAATTTGCAAAGAACTTATTTGAGAAACCAACTAAAAACGTAATCAATATGGAAAGACATCGAATGATCTATAAACCTCCTTTTTCCACAATTCCAAGAGCACCACTTCAGCCATAAGCGAATACTTACACATTAAAGAAAGAATACTGCGATTGAACTCACATCTAATTCTTTGCAGATCGGGGACCCCGAGCAGTCCCAAAAATTCAGTTCTACAAACTGACGCAACTTTTCGATCGGAATAGTTCGGTTGTATTTGACTTTCAAACTTTCAAACGTTTCTAGTATCTAAAAAAAAAAAAAAAACGTTACCGAAGGTATAATTTCAACATTAGTGCAGGAAAAAAAATTCGGTCAGACTATTCTCACCACGCTCTTTCAAACCAACGATTTTTTAAATAAATTCTATGCAGTATTCGGTACTTCGCTAGCACTATTTTGAAAATGTTGGTGTTTGACGCCTTTTATGGCCTGAGGGCCAGCTCTCCTAGGTTGCTATATTATGCTTCTACAATCTCTTAACCAGTCATTGTCAGCTACATATCGCTTACTTCTTTCTCTGGGTTTCGAAGATTTAAATCGACGAAGTACTTCGAATCTTTGAATATGGAAGCCATTTGGACGTCATGCAATATCTCGCCTTGACAGTATATCGGACTGTAAAATGAAACAGGATTATTTGAGTTATCGTAGAGGAACATAGAAGTTGAAAAGTGTCTATCTAGCATACGGCTGGAACGAATAACGTCGCAGGGGCGAATAAAGGTTTAGAATCAATGACTACTTTTTATATCGAGGTCACGATTCACAGTGGTAATCATTGTGTGAAAGTCTTGGTGAAAAATGGACAATTCTAGCAATAATTCTAAAAATACTGTATTAGGTTGGAGCATTATATCCACAGTGGTCATGTAAAAATATACCAGATCTTGGTTTGGGTCGTTCGATAAGAAGAAAAAGAATGAGAATGAATGTTATTAATATTACCTGTCGCATGAATTTGCCCACAACGACTGAGCCGACAGTTCGGAGAGAAAACACGCGAGAAGCGTAACCGTTGTGAAAAACCACATGGTGACTAATGAATCGACTAATTGCTCCCTATGCTATATAAAGACTATGCCACGTTTATCGTTCCGTTTGTTGACAGTGAAGTTTTTTATTCGTTTATGGTAATTGTATTGTATTTTCAAACGATACGGGCTTCTTTGAAAAAATTCTATCAGTTCAAGCGGAGAGAGGTCTCATTTTCTGAAGTCGGAAGTGGCCGTATCGTAAGTGCGGTTATGGATGCTCCCTCCCGCGTCACTGTCCGAGCATTGTTCGAGCAGCGTATCTGAAAAGAGAAATTTCAGATATGGATTATGAATATTGCATGCCCATTAAAATGAAGAAAAAGCCGAAAGAGTCAACCTTTCAAGTTTATTATCTGAACTGTGGCTGTCGACACTTTTCCTGTTTCTGTTTGAAGACAAGAGGCAAGTAGGTAAGTTGTAGTTAAAATGTCAAATTGTACATCACGCAAGACCTTAAATATAGGACAACAAATTAATGAAATTTATATGAAAAATTATGTTATGAATTTATATTATGAAAAATAAATTTTCACGCTATGTAGCAATTGGCATTATTTTAGTTTTACAGAACACTTGATGTTCAAATATGCGAATTATTTGCTTCATAGACCGTGAAAATCTGGAAGTCGTTTAAATGATTATATAATCTTTAAAAAATAATCAGGGTATTGGGATGTTTCAAGGTGTTTAGAAAATCTAAAGCCTGTAACTTTGTTAGTAATATTCACTTTTATTGCTGCTCTTAGAAACACTGTTATTGCTTTTGCGGTTGTTGGCCAGTATAGAGTTTTGACGTGTTATTGGCTCAAGGCTGAGCGTAACCTTGAGCATGAACTTGATAACGTTTAGAAATCATTCAATGAATTCCTCGCAAACGAGTTAAATTTCGCAAAATGTTACTACATTTCCTCTAAGCGTGTAACGAGTTATGCGAGATAACCAATCAGTAAAACTGGATCACAATTGAAAATTTGTATTCAAAATACATTCAGTCACAGAACAGCCTCAATACCTATATATATTCAGATACATTGTTTCACGTCATGTGCTGACCGAAACAGAAGTGTGAAACAATCCAAAACTATTTTTAAATGTTGTTTCTCATTGATTTCTCTCAATTACTGTCAATCTGCATAATGAGCTTACAGTCCATTGAGCTCAAGACTTCCTACAAGGCTTAATAATGAATTCTTCACGCTTTTGAGCGAACAACCTTTATTGCGGAAGCCGACTGTTTGCCACGACTTACTTCGAGAGTTACCGTTTGAACTGTTTCTTGTCCACAGAGTCGTTTTTCACTTGATTGGGCCGCTAATTACCGACGCCAAGTCATTTGCCCAGATCGACCTGCTTTCCACTAATGCGCCTTCACCTACTACTGATCTATTCCTAACTTGGGTAATAGGTCAAGGCCATCGCGTTTACGATAAGTAGTTATTAGAAATATAGGATAGGGTTTTGAAAAAGGAAAAGAGATCGTCTTGGATGGAATATTCGCTACTAGGTTCTATACTTCTTACTTATGAATAATCCAAAATACTTGTAATCTATTGCTCGTAACAATTATATGCTTGCATAAAAACTAGGGGCACAATGACACAATACGCAATAGCTTCTGCTTCAATTGCCGTTTAAAGAAGCCGATAATATCAAATAACATTTCAAACTACTACTGTAAACTGTATTTTTAATTTTTAAGCTTTTTTCAAATAAATTTCAAGATTTTTATCAAGAAGATACTTACCTAAATATTAACTATAGAAAAAGTTGTTTTAGCTCCGTACCTAAATTATTCTTGCACTATGGTTTCTATTTATTTTTCGAATGTTCAATTCGATTTATATTTCCACAGATTAATTATTGAAAAAGTGGAATGGATAATTTCCTTTTTATAAATTACTGATTGTATTCCCATACTTTTTGGACATATCTAAAATCGAATTTATAAGTTCTGTTCCCCCTCGCCACAATCTAACGTTTCAATACTTGAGTTTTGTCGTCTACTCTTCGCTTTCGGGCGTTCGGACGAAAATAAACTCGAAAGATACGAGTCGAAATTCAAATTACAAACTTGCGTGAGAGCAATTTATTACCTATTTCGGTTCAAGCGTTTCATGTCTGACGTACTGAATGGTCTTCCTACGATGAAATGGGGTCATTAGCTTCAAGAAAGCTTCTCTCTGCTCAGGTTTGTTTACAAGTCACCTTCGAACAAGTGAGTTATCTATTCGGGCTAGGAATCTAAACTGGCCTCGGGCATCGCAGAATGACATACCATAACATAGTAACATGGATTATTCAACTAATGAGACGTCGATTATCGGCTAGAATTCTCATCGGTCTTCAAAAAATCAATTGTGCTTTACCTGATGCAATAATTGATGAAGAGGAGTAGTAGAGAGGTGTTATTTCTTCAGCGACCGATCGAATAAAAATGATACGGAGGATGCACTCCCTGCTAATAAATACGATCGGGCGACATATAAATATAATAGTCATTCTTCAGGGGTAATGGAGCTTCACAAAATAATTAATAGCTCTGTATTGAATGCAATCGTTTGCCGGTACAAATATGAGTGCTTTCGTTTTATTATTCAATACTAAACCATTGTAATCGATCGCTATAAAAAATTTTCTAACCCCCTGTATAATTTAATGTTTTTTTTTGTTTCAAAGCATGTAGAATCCAAATATCCAATTAAAAAAAATCCGTTCGTTTGCCGTCAACACTTTTTGGGAGAAACTGTGAAAGCTGAGTACTTGGAATTTTCACATTCACAACTATTGGAATTGGCCTAAGAATGGCTCAATTTTAATAGTATTTTAAGGGGGGATACGCACTTTCCGGAGTTTTTCAGATGAAGGTGTGTTTGGTATCAATTTGTATAGATTTTGTGACACTGAATAAAAAGCGACGATAACTGGTTTTTTAGCTTGAACGGTTATCGAGCTATCCCGGTTTTTTTAATGATGTTTTACAGATTTTCAAAGTTCGGTATGATGGTAGAACTCAAGCATTTTCGGAACAATAAAATCCTCCTGTACTCATTGGGATGCTTGTCACTCTCTTGACCTGTATCGTTAGGCAATTAATTTGGGTTTAAATGAAGTAGTTAAAAAATGATAAAAATAATTAAAATTACGATAAGGAGAGCCCTTTTAGCCTCGAGTTCAATGTTGTCAGGTGAAAATGTTCACAAACGTTCGGGCAAGCTACAATAAAAATGGATTTTGTCTTCTTAAATCATAATTGGAGGGTAAGAATAATAAAACATTGTAAAATCATCTGGGCGGGGTATTTTCTTCATTCAGCTGGTATCTTCAAACAGCAATTATACCAAGTATTTTTTAATGGCTCGATTCGTTCTTACTTGAGGCTTCAATTTAAAACACCTTTCTTCCCGCATTGACTATACCGATTAGTGTTTTTCATTCCGCTCCAAACCTACTATTACAATAAAAAATTGCAAAACTAGAAAAAAGTTTTTTTAAAAAGGGATAAAATTGCAGGATATTTTTCTCCTAAGCGAGTTTTTAGTATTTTTTCTCAGGTGAAATTTGCAGAGGTCAACGTTCCTGTAGTGTAAACATTTTTTTCAATATCTCCTTCCTGTGAAGGTGATTTGTCCGTTTCAACGAACCAAGAATCTCCGTATTCCTCAATAGTTCCATATAAGTTAGCAATATGTTTGAGTTGTTTTACCTATAAATTTGATGGAACAAAGAAAAGCAATGGATTTTATCACAGAATAGTTGAGATCAACCCTTTTAATAACTTAATGACAACCTCTAGCGTTATAATTTTTTTCGTTCGCTACAAAAATAGATACTTCACAACTAGGACACTTGTTAGACCATGTAGTGTCAATGAGATGGTTCGCTTTGGACGCTAGCGTTATCGAATCTATGATATCCAAAGGGATTATAAGATCGCCTTGGCTCTTTGTGGTTATCAGTATCACTAAACACAAAATAGTATAGTCACTGAATTTTACCGCGTGTTGACAACTAACGACAAACACTGCGAGCCTACTTTGTGTTCTTCTTTGTAGCTTGATTTTATTAAAGTAAACTATCATTCATTTTTCTGCTATTCAACTTGGGTTTATTATTCAATAATAAAAAAATCCATTTTCGCCTAAAATCAATTTTGGCCTTACAATGGACCGATTCTTTAGCCAAATCGCTTTCTCAATTTTTAGGGTGTTTTTGGGGGTTTTAAGGGGGAATTCGTATTTTCGAAGGTTTTTCGGGCAAAGGTGTGTTTGGTATCATGTTCTATAGATTTTTGGTCGCTGAATCGTATGATATCATAACGGAGTCGAAGCGTTAATTCTCCTCGAGTTATCGCAGCTTTTGTGTGGCAAGTCCGAGATTTTGAGACAGTTGGAAAGATGGCATAACTTGAGATTTTCTAGAGCTACAAAAAACGTTCTGCACTTGCCCAATACTCTCTTAAGCTGTATCGTTAGGCGAATGATTTGAATTTTAATTAGATAGTTAAGAAAAAAGAAAAATACGACAGTTGCTAAGGAGTTTTTTCCCTATGTACAGTGACCAATCTGTTATGTGGAAACGTTCACCAATATTCGGAATAGTTACTAACACAAGTGCTTGACAAAGGAATAATAATCCACCGTGTACCTAATAATTTGCAGCGTTTTTTCATATTTAATGGGATGGGTGCGAAAATTGGGAAGTTATCGACCAATGCATACGATCAACATGATCAAAATGAATATATAGGTAAGTCATATGAACCTTCTGGTACTCAAAATAGCGATTTATTGCTTTTGCTTCCCTGAACGATACGTAGGAGGATATTCACTAAGACAAAAGAGCGTAATAAATTGAGGCACTTAAAAGCGCATTGCTTTTGTTCTTGTTTTCCTCAATTGAACAGGCGTCACATAATAGATTGGGAAAACAATTTCATTTATTAACGTTAGTTTTCCTCACTTCTTCGCATTTGTGTCAGTTGAAGTTGGACGAGGCGATTTGAGTTACGTCGGCTGCCGAGCGTTTATTTATGATTTGCAATAATTTGATAACCGCTGCATTAACTGTGCAAATACCATAGAATTCAACTCCGTTGAAGGGATGAATATTAAGATTTTACTTTCTTCCCATTGCTGAAACTTAGGCTTTTAATTTTAATTGATATAATTTTTTGGCAAGTGATCTGCTTTTAGCTCGAAGGAAGAGAAATCCAATTCTTCCACTTCAATAGTTTATCAAGACGTTTCGTCTGTTTCAGTCAGCCCCATCAGCTTTTGAATCGTACAATTTTTCTCCGTCAATACTCCATCTCGTCATCAATTCAGTTCATCACATTATAAAATCCAAAATTTTAATCCACTTAGCTCAAACTAAACGTAATTTTGTTCTATTTGTAGTTAACCAGAGTATAAAAAGCACTTATTATTATTGTTTTTTCAGTTTATAAAAACATAACTTTAATTGAGCTTTGAAGAAAATTTTCTTTATAAAATCAAGCATTTTTATTTGATAGATTGTCGACTATATTCAAGATGAAAGAAAATACTGTTACCTGTCAGAAGGAACGGAAACGAGCTTTTACGAGTTATTTAGCGTTCACTGGTTTTTAGTGAAACCGCATAGATTTGATTCTGGTTTATTCATCAGTTAGGTATATTATTATGACAGTGACATTTTCCGAGCTTATTAATAAACGGAAACAACAACACAAATAGAAGAAAAAAATTATCATAAAATTTGAAAATTTTGGAAAAATGAAATTATTTCAAACGCGGTACCTACTGCTGGGTATATTTTCATTTTTCCTTTTGATATAGTAAACAAGCGTGCATAAAATTTTGTTAGCACTTACTTTGAAAATATCTACCACGCAATTGCGAGCAGGAGCTTCTTGTTGGATCACTTATAACTGGAAACACTTCAACTTCAAGAAAACGGAAGACGGCTCGATCGCGGAAAACTGAAGTGTCGTCGGTTCGGCGAGTCTCGCGATAATGCTCATCGAGAGGTATATCCCTAGTCGAAGAGTCGATCAGGTGTTAAATAGCCTTGTCGGCGTTATCTGCGGTCCGTTGACGCCCTCCGTGTCTTCTCGGGGGTTCGCAGTTGTCCTCCCTCCCGTCGTTACCGTCGGTGTCTCCCCTCCGGTTCCGGACGACCTTTGACGTCCCGAAACCGGGGGCTCGCTGGATCCCCAATTTCGGTAATGGTCGTAATAATTCATCGTTTCAAACACGTGGACTCGATTCAAGAGCAAACCGAAAGAATCTTCCGCCTCGCAATAAATTATTCTTATTTGCGGCATCTGGCTGTCAATCCGACTACATTTAATGTGCCATTCATCACCGGTTCATAAAATTGCATTTTTTTATTTCAAAATCAGCAGTTGACAGTAATTTGGACCAGTTCTAGTTTTAAATTTGTATTGCGAATTAAAATTTGTAAAGTTATAATTTCATTTCCTAGTTTGCACGCATTTATCGGCCAACATATCTATGTATACTCATTTTTCGTTTCATCGGTTGAGTTCAATTCACAAATGAGCCAGGTTCTATTTTCTTTCTTTACCTTTTGCCTTTTGAGTTTGCGAATAGATTACCATCCATATGTGTATATTTGCAAAACCCAAAAACTACTGCAGTGTGTTTGAATTCGGAGAAGTATTCTGTATCAAGTGGAAACAGCAATTAGTGTAAGGAAAAACACTTATAAATACCTCAGCGTTCTTTACCTCATTGCAAGTGAAAAGATAACTCATCACCATTTTCCAAGAAACTACAAATCACCATTATCATCGGACAAGTTCGTAAATTACGGTAAAATATTTGCGAGTGCTGGCCCAATTTATCACCGAATCTTGTCCGCAATAATTGATCCATCTAGCTTTTAGTGTCGCTCAGAAAACATGGTCGTCGCGTTTCAATATTTTACTCAAGTGGCTTTTCGATGAGCAAATAAGATACATGAAAATCGCGTTATTTGAACATTCTAAGCGCAATATTTATTAAATTTTTCTGAAGTAATTGGCACCGATTCTCTAATGTTGATGGATTCCGGCTCTCCTTAGACTAATTTCGACTAGAGAGATCAGTTGCCTTACAAGTTGAAAAATCTGTATATCCAATAGTGAGTTCCTACACTATTTTTACGTCAGGTTTTCACCATTGTCCATTCAAACAACGTTTTTTGCTGACAGATTAGCGATTTTCCGTTTCCTTAATTGGCAGCCGGAACGAACTACATTGTATGCCTTAAACCACGCTATTTCTATCACATACGTGGCTGTCCTGCTAAGTTCTTGTTAGCTATTCCGTGCTAGAAGTTTCCATTTTGCAAAAAAGTTCGGCCAATTATTTCTCAATAGACGGAGATAATAAGGTTAAAAACGACTTCTTTTCATTCTCCTGAACAAATCAAGAGTGATTCTTTGGTGTCATGCGATAATTTATTATGAGTGTTGGTTTTTGAAACTGGAGGAAAATTAGCCTTCCGTGATTCATTAAAGTATTTTATTCGCCAGTTATTATATTCGCTTTACTATAATAACCATCATCGCCTTAAATCGCTATTGAAATACAAAACGGAGAACACTATTGGAAACAGGACAAAATGCTCTCTCTAGAAAAAAAAGGTTTTCACTAAATGAGTTGATGCTACCTAATTTTCCTAAAATTCTCGAACTTATTTGCTAAATAAAACGATTGGCACAATAAAATTGCCGTACATAAAAATAAGGTTATTTTATGGACTTCTCTCGGGTCTTAATACACTTGCATCGTCACCAATTTGATAGACACTATAATCTCAGTCTTAAATTAATTTTCAATCCAAACTCTCGACATTTTGTGCTTGGGTACTGTATGCTAACGACTGTAAGGTCACTTCGAGTTGGATTGACCCTCGTCCGTTAGAGCCCGCACTCCTGAGGCTGGCCCGCATTTCCAACTCGTAACTGCCATTAATGACAACATTTAGCTCGTATGAGACGATAGGGTTTTGTAATAATTTTGGCCATCACCTTACCATCCATACTGTTTCCTGATATTGACAGTCGGAAATAAAATTCATGCCATTGTGAGGGTTTGCTCATAAATCAATACGAGGCATTGTTTATTCAGCTGAGTTGATTATTAAAATTTTTAATTCTTCCTTATTGCGAACAATGGACTAAGATAGAGTTTCTTGATGGGCAAGGCGAATCGAAAGAGAGGTCCATTTCGCTAGTGACACTATTTTATCAATCAATGTGAGAATAATTGATTTACCAAGATGAGAAAATACCTTCTTTTCAACGCTAGGTATAACACAGCAGCTTCGTATAAGTACAACGTACTCGCCAGTTCTCAAAAAATAATTAAACCATTCAGTTTTACTGCCGTTTCGAATTCGCCCATTCGCCTCTTCAGAATTCATAATCGTTCATTTTACAGCTTACAATTTTCGCTCTCAGCCGTCAAAATCCAATTAACGTTCGGTTTACATTTTTCAACCGATTCAGAGCGGACTCCAAAAGTCTGCGGTTACATAATCTACTTCGCGGAGGATTAACTTTTGAAGAGATTTGTTCGTTTTTTGTACGTTCGATGTTATTTTTAGAAGTAAAGTTCTTCAAGTATTTTTAGTCATTCGCTCTTCCTACACAAGAGATGATAAACCGACATCGTTGCGATTTTTGAGGTGGATTTCCCTATTAGATCCTGCCAGATGAAGAATGATTCCGCCTCGTTCTAATTTCTTCCCTTGTCAAATAAATTAGTGCATCGTAATTCTGAGTAGCTGTATCTTGCGACTCTAAACATAGCGAATATTGGCATAAAAAGTTACTACTTTAGAAATACCAAAATATAAGTTTTCAAATATCTTTTACTGTTTCGTTTCCGTAGTTTCAAACACTTTTGGTTTTCTATTCTCGTTTCTACGTTAATAATTCCAACATCCCAAACGAAGACCGATTAGGTACCTTTGGAAGGACCAGACAAGTTTTAAGTCTCGACCTTGCCCTTCTTTCAACGTGTATTATAGTTGACCATCAGAAAATATTGCGTAAGACTGGAAAACGTTTCACTCTACGGCGCCGTTATTCGTTTCAATTTTCAATCAAGGTAAAAACAGCAGTTGACTTCTTCCAATTATATTCTCAACCTGACGGAGTTCAAGGCAAGTATAATTTGAAAGGTTAGAAACATGATCCGTCATTACTCTAGCCGGTCTCATTCGATTCACCTTTTAATCAATCAAAATAAATTACTAGACATGCCTTGCTTGAAAAAATTGAACAATGTACGTACTAAACATCGAAAAAATATTCTTAAAATAAATTGAGCAGAGAAAATTTTTAAGAAATGAAGTCGGTTAAAAATACAAATTGAATTCGGTCGATTTAGGGTAGAAATTTTTCACTCCGTTATCGTGGAAATAAATTTTGACAACGGAACAACATCATGACGCTTAGCTACCAGTTTCTTAGCTCTCCCCTGTTTTCTTTATTATTGCAATTTACCGACATGCAAAAGAGATTACTTCTGTAGACGTGATTCGTTTTTAAACAAACTGATGATCTGCTTATGAATGGCTTTTCGCCTAAATTGGAAACAGGTAATACCCTAGTTGAAAGAGAGTACGTTGAATTAATATCCAACTTCTAGACTGTGCCAAAGGCGCAGAGAAATTCTAGTACAGAAACCTAGTCTCGAGTGATCTTGGTTTCGTCGCCGCTTCAAGGAGAACGCAAAGCGTAAAATTTTCTCCGTACTAGTCACATGGCTAAAAAATTAGCCAAAATGAATTTCTAACACTGTTTTCTAATTTATAGAATTATCACTTCTATTAACATCGTCTACTTTTTTAAGCCTCTACCGGTATAAATTATTTTTACTTGCATCCGCTGAATTTTTCCGAATTTTATTGGGCGATGCTTGTATTCGAGTAAAAACCCAATTCAAGTAATAATTTTGATAACTGAACGTGACTTATGTATTTTTATTTCAAGGGCCAGAAGGAACAAATCCACGAAGCCGACCCGAATTGTGTGGATTTCATTAACAGCAAGATAGAGGTGAGATTTATTTCCATTTTGATGATCATTCAGTGGCATTATTGAATCAGCGTATCAGATTTCTCCACAATTCCTCAAAACAAGCGTTAGTTTTAACCATTTAATCTAATTTATGCGGTACTCTAAACGAACCTGTATAAATTTCATTGCGATAGGATCAATGTTTGCCTCTCTGATTGATGGCACAAGGAATATAAGCATGTTGTGCGATGTTCCCTGAACGAAGCTCTATTTTAGTTATTCAAACTCTGACCGATCGAATTATTCTTTGGTTCAACTTCATTGTTATTGCGCATTTCATAATTGAATTAAATTTTGCGCTGATATAATCATTCACAGTGTGCTGACTTCGATAACCACGCGTCAAAAACTATAATCCAAAACGCAATCAAACAAGGCTTTCCTCAAGTAGAATGGCTCGAACAGTTCCGCATGTTTGCATTTGTGTCGGTCGGAGTACTAACTGGAGCCATTGCATCGTTGATCATCTTTTGTTACGAAAACGGAGCCCATTTCAAATATCACCTATTGATAGACCGTAAGTTGTACGCATGGCTGTGGCGCTATTGGCATTTTTGTGGTTTTATCTTAATTGTATTTTCGATATCGTACGGGTTTCAGAATTTAACAAACGATGGAACACCCCCGAGAGCTTCCCAGCGCTTTCTTCAATACTTTTGGCATTTATGACTGTCCCAGCTTTAATTGGGAGTGCTCTCTGTATTTACATTGAAGTAAGTTCTGTCTTCGAATGGGAATTCATTAACCTTTCAATCAGAATTTAGACACAGGTACCACTAGTCATGTTCTAAATTACGTACCACTCGTGTTCTATGCAAGAACTCGGTTTGTTTTCTTGGTGAAGATGTATTCTCGTCATGGGAAAATATGGGCCAGTAATAAGAGTTTGTAAGGAAATTTTTGTGCGTCTCCTTCAAATTCATGCGTCTCACAAAAATATTGTCCGTCACGAGTATTCATTCAATTCCAGTCTTTTCAAATAATTTGTACGCATTTTTTACTGATCTTCCGGCAACAAAAACAACGGAAGAGATCAAGCGATAATTTTTTATAAAGTTCGAGAGTATCTCTTGGTCTCATCGATTGGTTAGGCCTGTTGTATTGTCTGTAAGACGATGACCTTTTATTTCTCTTCCCCTGCAGCCGAAAGCTGCGGGGGGCGGTCTGGCCCCAGTCATTGCCTATGTCAACGGAGTCAAGGTCCCCGGCGCCTTAGCGTGCAAAACGCTAATTGTGAAGACTTTCAGTTTAATATGTTGCATGCTCGCTGGACTTGCTGCAGGGATGGTAAACTTTACTATCTATTCAAAGAGAAATTTTTTTTGTTGGCTCTTCGACATTACCAAAAAAATTTTTGTTGCTGCCGAGGTAATGCAAATTAAATAACTTTTTTTCTTCAAAATTTTGAAAAGCAGTTGGGTAGTAATTCATAGTGACAATAGTAAACCAAGCAGAGTATTTTTATTTTATTTCGCTGTAAATAAGTTTGCTGGGGAATTTCGATCACATAATCTCTACTAAAAATCCGTTTCCGAACTCGTTCGATTTTTCCCACCCTTCAGTTACATTAATTCGTATCTTCAAACGGCACAACTCTTAAGTTCGAAGGTATTAGTGGAGTGGAGGTGATTTTGCGAACCGCAAAACCGCAGAACATCGCGTAGGCAACAAAACAATTACCACCAACCCAGTTTAATAGTTGTCACTTTCCAAGACTTTACGGTTAGCGACCATGACCTTGAATATTGAAAATACTCAACAGATTTTCAACGTTTCACCAACAGTTTTGTGTGGGAGATTTAATAATATTTAAAAGTCGCTTCTCGTAATTTTAATCTAAGTTATGTTTTTCATATTCACCAGTATTACTTGAATGTCAGTTGAAATGTTAATTCAAATGGTAGGAAGCACCTATGGTTCACGTTGGAGCATGCGTAGCCTGTTCTATGGTGAATATGAAAATACCGTTCACAAAGATACACCCGTTCAGAAATTTGCACACCGACGTTGACAGGCGGGATTTGGTCGGTGCTGGCATGGCTGCTGGAATAGTAGGCGCTTTCTCCACTCCAATCGGTACTAGCACCTTCACTTTTACATAAATTTACTGTGTTAATTTAAAAAAATCTCTTTCACGTTTTTGCGAATGCCGTTCCGATCACGAGCAATAGTAAGTACCATACCACTTTTTAATTTAGCTATCACTTATCTCACTGATGAGATCTATTCGATATATTGGTTTCGATGAAACATAAGAGCGGTTGGTCGAAATTATTTTTGTCATCCCCGTGGCCGTAGCAGTATTAATTGATTACTCTTACATATTTATGGAAAAATCAATTAATCAATAAAATACAGTACAAAAATTGTAAACGGGAGTATTTTACCTGTCAACGACGGGTTTAATTTTTTCAGGTGGATGCCTCTTGGCTTTAGAAGAGGGAATCACATTTTATAATGTCCGTCTCTTATTGAGAATCTTGGTGGCATCAGTTTCTTGTTGTTTCACTGTTAACCTTCTATTGTCGTTCGCTAGTGAATGTCTTGGTAAGTAAAAGCGTGCTAGCCATCAATCGAAGTGTAAGAACTCATAAATATTTGCTTGGTGTTGTTTCGTGGAGAAGCCCAAGGAGTCGAAAGTTGTGCTAAAATAAAACTTGCAAATTAGTAGATGCTATTATTTACTGAAAACACACTAATTTTAACAAGGGGATTTTTTTCAGGATGCCTCTCTCAGAATCATTTGCTGTTTTTCTTTGTAGTGAAGGAAAATTCGAACTTACAGTATTATGCTTACCAGTTTCCGTTTTACGCTCTAACGGGAATGATTGGTGGCGTATTAGGTGCTGCTTTCAATTTGATTCAAATACGCCTCATCATCTTCAGAAAACGGTAGGTTGCGTTGCTTCGAAATCGTTCATCCAGAAATATATTTATTTTATTTTTTTAAATTGTCCGTTTGTACTTAGATTTGTGAAAAAAAAATGGCAACAACTACTGGAGGTAATTGTGATTGTACTTCTCACCTTCTCGTTCTATGCGTTGATGTTGTTCGCATTTGACGGAACCTGTTCGCCGAAAATTGAAAAAAGTTATTTCGATAGTGTGAACCATGCGAAAGTAAGATAGCTAACTTTTTCGGGATTTCTTTTGACAGCAGTAATTAACAGCAGTCAATAGTAGACTCGTATTTACCGCAGAAACACGTGATTAAATGACAGCCGTTTGTAGCTTCGTTTGCAGCGGCTCAGGTGTCGATGTGTGGAGTATTGATTGAACACCTAATAAAAGTTTCTTTTAACCAATTCCTCTGAACAGCTTGGATGCAAAAATGAATCCGAGGTTGCTTCTCCGAGTCTCTTCGTTTTTCAAACGGTTCCTAATATTATTCGAATGATGTATTCTGAGTCGCTTGGTGAGTTTTTATAACAGCGCATAACATACAACAAAAAATATAGAAATCTTTCTTGAAATTTTCACGTATAATCTAACCGCTGTAAACTTTATAATATTTTCAGAATTACATTCGGCAGTTCACTGTCGTGCGTGCAATAATTTTGTGTGAATTACAGTTTCAGTCGACAAGTATGTTCTCCTTGTATTCTTGTGCGGTTTATACTTTTTAACTGTATACACGATGGGAGCAATTATAGCGTCTGGAATCTTCGTTCCACATTTGGCGATTGGGGCGACTTGGGGGCGACTGTTTGGAAAAATTCTTCGCGAAACTACCGGCTGGGTAAGGGAAATGGGTCCAGCTATGCAATAATCGATGTCCTGATGAGTATGGTAGGTAAAAATAATGAGTATTTTTTTTTTAATCCAAAAAACGTTCTGTATCGACATCGCGTGTTGACAGGACTGGGTTCAACCCAACATATACGCTTTCATAGCATCGGGTGCTCAGCTTACTGGATGTGTACGAATCCCGTTCACGATCGGCGTTTTGATGATGGAAGCAACAGGTAGCACGATTATGGGCGCACCGATATTCATCGCTGTGATATCTTCCTACCTAGTTGCAAGTCTTTTCACCGAAGTGAGTTTCCAGGCTTACATTTCCAGCTTACATTTCTAAATGATAGGATTGCTCTTGATTTGCTGCTTGGATGGAACGAAAAACTTCAATAATTCGATACCTCTACCAACAGTTTTGGCGTCAACTTGATACGTATAGTTGAGTTTCTTTTGCGGTCCAAGGAATCTGTCAATTGATGAGCTTAATTTTAAATTTCTTGTTCTTTATGCTCAAACAACTCGGTCGGAAATAGAAAATATTGCCAAAATCTGTTTTCAGTCGATTTATCATCATCAATGGTCAATGGCCGGTCTTCCGTGCGTATCAACAGATCCACCGCCCTTCTGCTCACGATTGACTGCTCAGGAGCTGATGAATGAACCTCCTGTTACGTTGACAAAACGGGTTTCTGTTGCCACGGTTAGAAACACGTTGAAGTCGACCACGCACAATTGTTTTCCTGTCATTGTAAGATAATATTACAATACATCAGAATGAAGTGTATGTATGAAGTAGATTAAGAGCTAATAAACTGGGCTTTCGAATTTATTTTCTTTTTACAGCATGCTGCAATACGGGCTTCATTTGGGGAACTTACGGTTTTTTAGGAATCAGTAACTTTTCATCCACAGATACGGTATTTTCTTCCCCATTCAATGGGAATTATGCGAACAGCACACAATACTATTTTTAACATTGAATAACTCACCAAAAGAATGGAAGCGCTTTAGGATATAGAATATTTTAATTTTTCACTGACCGAAATTCCTAAGGGGTTTTGCAAATTTAGCAATAAATTCACTTAAATATCAGATAGAATTATATTGAATTCCCTTAAATATCCCTCTCATTTTTCTTCGAAATGCGGTTGGACGTCAAATGACAATCCACAAAATGTTAACAATTTGAACGCTGTTATTTTGGCATATAGATTACAGCCGAGAACTGTAGTTTAAACTAGGTTTTAGTTGCTTATTTTAGGCTGAATTTTACTCTCCCACTCGGAAATAAGTAATAATCCCTTTGTTGTGTCGTCTTTTGTGTCGACACCTTCCACCCTCGACCTTTTGATAACTAGTTATACTGTTTTTGGAACATGATTGATAATTAAGCCGTTATAGACACTCGATAGAATTGAAAGCTACTGGTGGGAACATAAATATCACGATACTGTAACTAGGGCACTAATAGTAAAGTTGAGATTTTTTCTGATAACATCCCCATTTGAAATCTAGATGTTGCTCGTATCCATTGTTGTTCTGCGAAGTAGGCTTCTGGCATAAAAAAATCTTGGCTCCAAACTTGTAGGCTGCGCTCTCTGGTGTCGTTCCATAGAGGCCAGAACGACGTTGCGATTGCCTCTAACAGAGGGCAGTTGGCGTTAATCGTTCGAAAGAGCAACTTCTTGGAGGAATAATATCTACGAACGCCTAGTATTATGCGCAATCCAAAAGGCAAAAATTACTTATCTCAAGGCTCAAACTGCTGAGGCTCTACATGTTTGTTAAATCTCTGGAATAATTGAAAGATAATACAGTATTTTGTAGACAAATAATTTTTCTACCAACAGACATCGTCAGGCATTCTAGAAGGTTCAATTTCCCGTGGATTACTGATTATATTAATCAAGAACGAAAAATTCGTCGGTTCAACTGCAATTGAAGAAGATTCTAAAATTCTATGGATGGAGAGTCTCAGCGTTCAGAATGTGAATGTGAGCAAGTGAAATTGGATTCAATTATTTTTAGACATGTATTGAATTGTATGTGTATTTAGACATGTGAATTTCATGTGAATCAATTTATTTTGGACACATTTTCTGTTTGACGCATTTTACCGTTGTTATTTATTTTCGGATCCTCATCAACATAAGCCATTTTATTAAAACGTTAATGGATACGTTTCTTTTTTTTTTTGTGTAAGTCAAGAGTTTATTGCGTGCCTGTTTAAAAAAAAATTTTTTTTATGGTAACTTTCAAGAGGATAGTGGATTGTGATGACCATAATAAGAGGTATATGATATTGTTATAATGTTGTTGGCCAGTGTCTACGGATCCAAAAAAAGTGGAAAAAGTTAGAGACTGGCCAACTCCTACTTCGGCTAAGGAGCTGCGAACGTTTTTGGGGTTTTGTTCATATTATCGCTCTTTTGTACCTCAGTTTGCTAAACGAGCGTCCAGTTTGTATCCCCTCCAAAACGACTCTCAATCTTTCAAATGGACTTCTACTTGTCAAGCCGCTTTTGAGGATTTGAAACAAGCTATGATAGAGGCTCCCGTACTCGGCCATGTAAACCCATCAGCTCGGTACGTATTAGATACGGACGCAAGTGAACGTGCCATAGGAGCAGTGCTGAGTCAACAGCAACATGGGAAGGAGGTAGTTGTGGCATATTTCAGTCGATGCCTTTCCAAGGCAGAGAAAAATTATTGCGTGACTAGAAAAGAGCTATTGAGTTTGGTCAAAGCTTTGAAATACTTTCAGTCTTATGGTCTAGATTCCGGAAGAGAGTTCACAATACGAACTGACCATGCCTCATTACAGTGGCTTCGTAATTTCAAGAACCCTGACGGCCAGATAGCACGATGGCTACAACAACTTGCATCATACAATTTTGTGATAGAGCATCGACCCGGTATCAAGCATGGAAACGCTGATGGGCTGTCAAGACGCCCCTGTGCAGCCACACATTGTAAATACTGCGATCGTCTGGATAGTAAACATAATGAGGGAATCGTCACACGCCTCACCCAGGTATCTGGTCCCGAAGTTGCGTGGAAAGAGGATCAACAGTCAGATGATCACATCAAGTTTGTTTATGAATGGGTCACTCGAAAAAGCCGTCCTAACTGGGAAAGCATCTCGCATCTTCATGGTTGCCCGAAGGCGCTATGGGCTATGTTTGACGTGCTGGAACTAGATGATGGCGTTTTGAAAAGAAGATGGGAATCACCAGACGGGAAGACGAGTTGTCTTCAAATTATTGTTCCACAGAATCGGAAATCATCCATTATGAAGCAGGCTCACGACCTGGGACATTTCGGATACAGAAAAACTATCAGTACCATTCGTCAACAGTTCTACTGGGTTGGCATGCACCAGGATGTGAGATTATTTTGCTCCCACTGTGACGTTTGTTGTAGGAGAGGGAAGGGAGGGAAGCATCGACGAGCACCTCTGAAAACATACACAGTCGGTGTGCCTTTTGAAAGAATTGGAGTTGACATAGTGGGGCCCCTCCCCAGGTCTGATCGACAGAACCGCTTCATTGTGGTTGCCGTGGATTATTTCACAAAGTGGCCAGAAGCCTTCCCTGTGCCAGATATAACTGCCCAGACGGTAGCCAGAGGTCTGGTAGAGAATGTGATTTCTAGGTTTGGGACACCACGAGAGCTTCATTCGGATCAGGGACGAACCTTTGAATCGGAAGTCTTCTCAGAGGTAATGTCACTACTAGGAATTAAGAAGACTAGGACGACCCCGCTCCGTCCTCAGAGTGATGGTCAAGTTGAACGCTTCAACCGTACACTGTGGGATCTTCTAGCGCATGGACGAGTTCCTCATAAGAAAACGGGTACTCGAGCTGAGTTAGCACACTAACAGCCGGTCCTGCCAATGATGAAGAGAGAGCCGATACTTTCGCGTCATCGCTCCAATGATTAGCTGCAGCTATTACATCAAACTGACGACGATACGCATCCCACTCCACAGAACCATCAAACCTCGTTGGTTTGAGCGGAAGAGCATGGTTTTTCGTAAGATGAGTTCTTGAACAGTCAAGTCGAGGAACTTCTTGCTGTTCAGGTGGGGACGTAGAAAATGTAGGACATTGCTGTCTCGTCACTAACCGTGTCAGTTGGTCAAGTTGCTTTCGGATCGATTGAAGCTGATCATCCAGAGGAGCTCTTTCCACGTTCTGATGAAAACTACCTGGAGTGCGCAGAGTTTCTTCCGGGGCCTCACATTCAGAAGCATGGTCACCATCCTGCGATGACTGAGGTGAATGTTCATCTTGGACCTGAAGTTGGATTAGATCGCGTCGCAAACGGCTCATAGAGCGTGTTTCCATTTTTGTTCAATGTTTTTGCCTAAGATCCCACTTCTGACACCAATGTTATAATGTTTGGTTTTATAAGAAGCACACTCGCATTGACGGTCAAGCAATAACTGAACTTTTATTATTTACAACCTGCAACCTAACATTAATACCAATGGAACCGATTCCATAACAATATATATATCATTTTACAAGGTATCCCAAACGCTCACGTTTACGTATTAAAGGAACGCGCAATGCACTAAAACTCTAATTCCTGAACAATGTGAAAAATCTACCTAGATTTCGTTTCCTCGGATGAATATCTTTGCGTAAGAAAAAGCGCTCTACAAAACGGAATTTCACTGTTTCTGTAGATGATCGAAGATTTCCCTGGTGAGAAAATTCTCGACTTGGAGATGTACATGGATCCAACACCGATCGTCGTTAGCAAAGTACGGCTTTTGATAGTTAACTACGGTGATATTATTTTAAGATTCAATAAAAAAATTTATATTAACAAAGGAGAACAGAAACCCTGCAAATGATTCTACAATGGTTTATTATTCCTTCGCTTCAATAATGATTAGGAAGACCATCCATCTGTGCTAATAACTGGTCCCAACATCTTGAACGTTTTCACCTAACAACAGATTAGTAACTATAAGAGAAAACTGGCCCTCCCAATAAACAATCGGAGAATGAGTCGCCTGGGTTTTCTCCCCCTCACAACTCCCGGACATCAAGAAATGCGACGACACGGAGAAGGTTATTCATTTTTATTTTTCTTAATTTTCCAATTAAGAGCTAAATTTCCAATAAAGAGCTACATTTTTTGCCTAACGGTACAAATAATGAAAGTGTTTGACTAGCATTTCAACGAGTGTAGATAGATTTTTATAGCTTCAAGCTATTTTCGATTTATACCCTGATGTCCAATTTGTGAAAATCGCCCAAATTTTACACAAAAGCTGCGATAAATTGAGAACAATAAAAGCTATCGACCCCGCAATGGTCTCAATTCTCGTTCTCATAGGTCTCAGCGTCCAAAAACGTGGTTAAAAAGTGATTTACTTACTCCTGATGGAAATTGCTTACATTTCGCTTTACTTTGTAAGAGCCCCTTCTACTTATTAATAGTCAGCCGAACTTCAGTTTAACACCGGTTGGAATTTTGTTTTAATATTCAATAACAGACCAATGTAATTGCCCATCGGGTGAGGGAGCTCCTGGACCTTCTTGACATGCTTTCTCACCTGAGCATACTGGGGGAATAGTACAATGGACCTCAAGGTCTAAGTACAGGCGGTGGGACGATAAGTTCGGTCTACCTGCGCCTCCTCCCCCAGGTCGCAATAAAACAAAAAAAAAAGTAATTGCCCGAGCAATTGTTTTTTCTAACCCCTCAAAATTTGATGTTTAACGTTACAAGGCAGGTAGAATCTGAATATCCTATTAAAAAATTTACGATTTAACAAAGTGACCAAAACTCCTACGTTTAAGTTTGCAAAAAAAATAAAAAAAAAAAAAAAACACGAAATGCACTCAATACTCGCCAATAAACATAAGAGAGAACTTTTAACGAAAAAATGGTACAACTATTTTCCTTGCCCTTGTTTATTCCACTCTTTCGTGATCAGTCCGAGATGGTACTCCTTTATAATCTTATTTCTCTACAGGTAACATCATTTGACAGTGTATACCGACTGATCTCTTGCGTTGGATTAAGGCATGTAATCGTCGTGGATTCGAATTACAAGGTGAGGAGTTTTAAAAACATGACATACATTTTCTCTTACTTTCACATCGAGTTTTAACAGCTCCGCAGTGACTCTTATGTATAGATTAGGTAGCCTTTTTTCCATCCTTTATTGCATCACCTGTTAAGCGTTTTGTACAGAAGTACAAAAATGCATCCTTCAATTGACCCACGAACCGTTCTGTATTCTCGCTAAAATGATTATAGCCTTCCATATTTCGCTCACGTGCAAAAAAAAAACGCACTGCCTTCGTACGCTTTCAACAGCAAAAATTCGCAACGATCAAAAATTTCTCTGTTTCTCAACTTCAACTAAGAGCGCTAAATTTTTTTCAAGGTTGTTGGCGTCATTACAAGGAAAAAACTCTCAGCATATCGCATCCACGTCAATATTTTGCACGCATCAGTAACAAAATATCAAGTGAAATAATCTCTCAACTTCCGTAACTGCCACTGATTGAGCTCAGTCAAAAGTTTTCCGGCAATAAAGATGCTATAATGACCAGAAACATTGTTTTTTACTATGAGAACTAGAGTTCAGCTTAGGTACCTTAATCTGTCCAACTATCTCAACTTTGTCAAACGGTTTAACTGAGCCAATCAGCTAAAATAGGTCTAAAAGCTGAACTTGGTCAATCAGCTCACATAGGTTGACAGTCTTGAGAAAAGGAGAAGTTTCCCATGGACCGATATTGTCCTGACGACAGCCAATGGGGTGAAAGTGCTCGGCGAGTTGAACAAATTGTGGAGAACGAGTTGCCTCCCCTTCAACATTTCGCAATCAAGGCTGTAGTCATTGACGGATAATAAACTGATCGACCTAATTAAGTTATTTGGTATCCATCTGGACGTCATAACTAAGCTGATTAAACTAATTCACATTCTTCTTTTCTTTGGTGGGGTGTTCTATTTGATGGTCCTTCTTTCATTTTTTGATGTACGAGAGATGTGATGGGAAGAAAAACCAGGTGACTCTTTCTCCGATACTTTATTTGCAGGCCAAGCGATTTCGCCTGTTCGGGCATCCTCAGGGCGACGTGTAGCGTCTGTGGACCCTATGGCTCTAATTCAGATTTTTGACCGGCTTCAGCTTGCGAATCTAATTAGACTGTTGACCTAGTTTGATTGATTGGCCTGCATAAACTGACTGATCTGGTTGACCTAATTAAGCTAGTTGACCAATGTAATTCAGCTTGGTGACCTCACTTTGCTGATTGACTTAGATAACCTGATTAGCCTGACAACGGTTATGGCTTGATATTCAACTGACTGACTTGATTGAGCTGATTGAACTAATTCAGATTATTGACCTGGTTCAACTGTTTGACCTTCATAAGCTTATTGGAGAAAAATACGTCAAGGTGTTTCCCCCAAAATGCGGCAACCAAAAGAGGACCAGTAGATAGTGAGTTTTAGTGAATTTTGTGTTTTTTGAAAACTCAAACGTAGGAGTTTTGGTTACTTTGTAAAATCATAGATCTCTAATGGTCAACACAAAACGCCGTCCGCTATTTGGTTACCGTACCACCTCAGAAAGAAAAAAAAAACGCGAATGCACTAATGGTGGATTTAAAAAAAAGAGTTGGGCCTAACCTCAGAGTTAGCTGTACAGGCAACGCCAACAAGCGATGTTACTATCGAAAACAAAGCTTGTTCACCATAAAACTGCTCATTAATATACTGTTGAAGGATAAATTGCCTGACACTAAAGTCCAGTCCTCAATTATTTTTAAGTATAATTCTTGAAGACGTGAGAAAACTACTCGGTCGTTGGGAAACTGCTTTTCGTTCTTCGCTCAATCTTCTTCATCGGATTCATCCCCTTCGAGGCCTTTTCCCTCGTCGCCCTCTCCAGATGCGCTGGAACTCATCTCTAAGACGTAATCGTCAATGTCAAGAGCTGTTTGTTCTTCTTTTTCTTCCGGTCCCTCGTCCTCGCGTTCCTCGTCACCTTCTCCTTCATCATCGCTGCCTTTGGCTCTGCGCGGTCCATACTCTTCTTCGACAGCAACCTGAACGACGATCAACAGGTACGACACGTCAACCGCAATGATAATTTCCTGAAAATGAGGACGATTTGCGTGAAGAAACGATGAAAGGACAATATCCGACGAGTTTTATTGGTTTATAATAAACCATTGTAATCGCTCACGAAAAAAATATTCTAACCGCTGAAAACTTGATGTTTTACGTTTCAAGGCATGTAGAATATAAAATAACTAAAAAATCTCCGTCCGCCGTCCGGTGTCAACATTTTTCTGAGAAAACTTTAAGACCTACATGTTTGGCATTTTCACCAAAAATCATTCTTGGTCTGACACTAGCTTAATTTTCTAGCCAAACCACGACCTCAATTAAGGGTATTTTTTGGGTGTTCAAGGGGGGTTCGTATCTTTCAAGGTTCTTATAAAATTGGCGTGTTTATAAATTTTTTCCTGGTCGTCGCATTTTTTAAATTTGTATCAATTTTTTGACGCTGAATCGATTGAGACCACAACAGGGTTTATAGCTTTATTGGTTCTCGAGTTATAACAGTTTTTATAAGAAATTTGCGTGATTTTGAAATATTTGGCATGATGTTATAACTAAATGCGATAAATCGATTTACATTCGTTGGAAAGCTCGTCAAACTCTCTATGGCTGTATCGTTTCACTTTAAGTGAAGTAATCGGTAAAAATATAAATGTTTAAAATTACGATAGTTGCCAACAAATTCGCCCTTAGTTAACAATATGTTTGTAGGTGGAAACGTTCACAAAAGTTCGGGTTAGACCCTATAACTCATTAAAAAAGAGGCGTGAAACAAGAAAACTGCCGAGGTCACAAGCCTGTCTCACAACCGAGAGCGTCACCTCTCATCCCATGTATACCAACCAACAAAGAACAAACCACGTCCCTGCCCTACCCCCAATGCTGGAAAATTGGAGAATGGGTTCGAATCATTTTCCATACTTGACAACTTCACTAGAACTTTTTATTTTTCCGGATGCTATTTCAGCCTCTAGAGTGCTCCTTCAGTAGCTATCCGCGCAGTGTGTAGTTTCGAAATAACAAGTAAAAAAGTTTGATGCGAATTCCCCATTGACAAATTTGGAGTGCACCAAACACACTCTGCTCGGATGTTTAGGTCACACGTTTCGGTTTTGGTTTCGGTATACGAAAATTAAATTAGTTTTGATAACTTGTTCGACCAAACTTGAACTTTTGATCTGAGCCTGAGCATCGTCAAATCGTTGGTCGGATCGAGATCTTTTGCAGCGCTACGTCCTTTGTCACAAGTTTGCGTTGCCAGCGCTGTGTACAATATTGTTTTCATATGGTCCATTGTCGATTTAATTGGTACGCCTTCGCCGTTGGCCACAATGACTCCTTTTACGCCTTTTTGCATGCTTAGCTTTTTCAAGCAGTCGTCGATTTCACTTGACATCTTCTCGGAATAACCAGTTACGAATAAACCCTATCAGCGCAACGTTCAATTGAATTATTTGTTTGCGAATCTAGGTTGGTGTGCTTTGGATTCATTACATACTATAGTTGACTATCGTCAAAATTGGCACAAAAAATATAATAAAATAAAATATATAAATAAATAAAATTAAAAAAACATTTAATAATAATATTAAATTAATAAAATGAAAAATAAAAAAGGTTGTGGCTTTGAGAAAAATTACGGACTGTGATAGGACTAACTACCATCGATCTTAATTGATTTATTTAACTCTCTTATCGATCAATCCGATCAAATGATGATAAGCTTGTTCAATCTAGGGCGCAAGCTTGCGGGGGGGGGGCACAGGGCAGGGGATGGCAAAAAATGTATAGGTATTATTTTTATTTTCCTAGAATAGCGTCATATCAGTAGCGAGCGTCTGGCGCTGCCTCGAAAGATAAGTGAAGTGTAGGTGAGGGTGCCCGAACGAAGTGAGCGAAATCCTATCCCTCAAGTACAGTAGGAATAAAAAAGTTATTATGTTCGTGTGTGAGAGTATATGCATTGGTTCATTTTGTTCATTGTTAAGCGTCTTCGCCTGTAGTGCAAAAGTTCCTGGATCGATCCCAGCCCATGGTCAGTTAATTTTAACAACTCATTTTTTTTTAAATAATATTTTATTATAATTTATAATATTATTACTCAGAAGCGAGAAAGAGCTATCAAAATCCTACAATTTGGTGTATTTAATTATATTTTTATGTTATGTCCCCGCGGAGCTATTAACGTTTGAAGAAAAGTCAAAACACGTTTTTTGACATAAAGTGGAATATATCTCGAGAGCTATCTTATATGCTAGCAATTTTCTTATTTTTAATCGATTCTACGTTAAATTTCCTTCATTTTCTTCCACAGCACCTAATCGTTCCCATTTCGGGAACGTGACGAAAAAAAATCCCTAAGTTGAAACTTCAAAAGTATAAAAATCGAAAAAATTCGAAAAATATTAATAATCGTTCGATTTTGTTTGTTTTCACTTTAAATTCGAATTCTACGTCTAATTTCCTGTAGGAATCATTAATTAATCAAATTTGACCAGTACTGTAAGTATTTGCAACGGAATTTCAAAGTTGAAAAACGTAGGAGTGGCGTAATAATAAACTAGAAAAACTGATAGTTGCCGTGAAATTTCCGCCGTTTTGACGTCATATTCGGATTCAGCGTTAAATTTCTTATAAGAATAGCTTTCAAAATCGATTTAAAACGAAAATTTAATTTTTCACTATTACCGAGCTCGGAATTCCGGCCGGCGAAAAACTCGATTTTAGGGAAATAATTTCTCTGGCTCTGTTTAAATTATTTTCACCAAATTTTTTGTTATGTACGTATGTAAGGCGTTCAAATGAAGACTCCTGCATAATAAAACAACTGATTCGCATTTATTTTGACCCTGAAAATCACGGTTAAAGTCCAATTTTTGAGCTTTCAAAAACCGATTTTTTTGGACCACTTGCAGATTTTTCCGAGAAATAAAAAAAATCACAAAAATACATCTCGGTAAGACACAACTTTCCTGAAAATTTCAGATTTTTATCTGTATTGAGAGAGGAGTAAAAATTCGTTAACTGTTCGGTTGAAAAAAATCGCAGGGGTCCCTCTTGGATATTTCGCGAAAACATTTTTGGAATGGATTTCGCTCAAATTCAGCATAATGATAGTTGATGATGTGTACATCAATAATATATGGTTCATTCTTAGTTTCTTTCGCACTAAATAGATGAAAATAACGTTTAAAGTTGAAAAACGTTTTTTTTCGTGTATAGTCCACTATTATTGTAGAATAACGCAAAAACGGTTGAAAAATGGATAGGTACATTACATTGGGAAAATGTGGACAATTAAATTACCTATCTTTTGGTATATTCAAACATCTGAATTGACGACTTTTTGTTTGAGTTATCCACTGTTCAAGTTACAAATATTGGAAAACTTGAAGTTGTTACATCTAATTCTGCTACAACTTTGCTCCAGTAGAAAAACCCAATACTTCATGAGACAAAGTACATTCAAACACCACCAACTACATACCAAATTATAGCATGTACTACCTACTATAAAAATACCTATAGATTCCCACTCTCCACACACGAATAATTAACTACTACTACCTACCTATACCTATACTATATACGTATATATCGTATATATACCCCCCGAACGTCTGATCTAGAGAAAACTATTTGTAGATGGTCAATTTTTACGGCTTTCACAGGAGTCGCTCGCGCTGCCGGTCTCGCTGCCTGGGGGAGCCCGCCGAAGTCTGGGGCGCGTCTTGTCTCCCCCAAAGGCTCTTCAGTTGCTCGGTGGCCGTTCTCTGTTGAAGTTCTGTGCGTTCATACTGAGTCAGTGTCCAAACTCAAATCGCCGGCTCGTACTTCGGTCTTCTCCTCACGCGCATTTCTGTTGTGTATGGATACGATTAAATAACTGAGCCACAGGTATGTTCAGAAATTGTAGAAAGTAATCATTCTGTTTTCAATATTGAGATTGCTCCAATGCAAAATTAATAATTAAAGTGACAATTTTGAGTTACTATAAAAAATAATTAAAAATTTACTTTATTCCTGCAATGAATAATTTCACTACTATAATTACATTAAAAATACCACTATAATTACATCATTATGATTTGAGCTGTAGAATAGCACATTTGAGTAACTGGTATCGTTGCTCATGCCTTCCAAACAAATAATCCTAAAGACAAAAAAAAATATTAATTTTTTCAGAAAGATTTGTCTTTGAGACAATCTATAAATTGAATAGGAAATTCTACTGCTTGCCCTGAGTTGTCAGTCGTGTTGTCAGGTTTCAAGTGGAGATTTGGAGGAAACCTCGAAAAGAATAAGGGACAAATGGGTGTTAAAAAGGGTAGAATTTTACAAGGCCCTATAAGACGCTGACCCCTTTCTCCCATTCCTAGTTTTATCCGTATATTCTTTTTTCCTTAATATATTACCATGAGAATCAGCGATGAAAACAATGAAAAACCACGAGTGGCATTAGCTATATGTGTACCTACCCTTCTGTGCAAATTCACATTTGCACTACTTCGTGTAGATCGAAGGACATGTACAAAATGAAGAAATTGGTTCATGAGCCAAATGTTTAATGGAAGTTGGCGTGGACGTTGACTTCAAATATTTAATAAAACATAAGAGCTCCTTGAAAAAACGAATTTATTATCCCGATCGCGCTCGCAACGTTTTGGGGTGGTTTTCCCCAAAAAAGGGGAGACCTGGCAACACTATGTTCTAAATAGGTATAGTTATTCACACATGGCCGTCGCTAGGCAATCGTCGTGACGTCAGTAGATAATGCAGTTTATGCAGTTGGCTGAGATTAAGGTTTTAAGAAATCTTGCGTTTCCATGAATGTTTGGAGTTTCAAAGTTTATTTGATCGTCTTATTAGTGCCTCCTTCATTGAGTGAGAGAATAGAACACTGCTACTAGAATGATTTATTAGCTAACGTCGAAAAGCAAATTTGATAAGTAGTAATGGTGGAATGATCAATAAATAAACATTGAGGAATTACTATTGAATCAAATTTATGAGAATAAAACAATTAATTTTTTTTCAAATATTTAATTTATGTTTTATTGTAATGATACTTAGGTCATTTTTATTCAAATGTTGACTGAAATTTCACTACATTAGAACCGCAACAACCAATAGAGTAGTTTTACTTGAGACTTCATTCCTACAATCAAATGAAATCTGTCGGACTCTCTGTTTCAACCGTTTCACAATAAGCGTTTCAAAAGATAAATGGTATGGAAATTCACTTACACGCCGTATTAGGTTCGAGTTAGCGATTGGCTTCACTGCCATTTTTTTTCTTTTGGAGAATCCCACTGACTTGAGTTGAGATTTTGCGAACTACTTTGGTTCGTGTTTGAAGTGTGGGAATACTTTTTTTTCTGATCTTTCCGTATTTGACGTTAAATATTATCAAAGTTTACTTAGTTGAAAATAAAATACCGATAGTGAAGTAAAAACTACGAAAAGGAAAATAGAAAAATAGCGGATGGATCATTTAAATCGCAGTTAACTGTAGCAGGCCGTTATTCTTCTCCTTGTCTTCGAATTTTTTGGTGTCCAGGAGGTGTCAGGGCTAGAAAGTCTTGTTTTTTCTTGTGAAGGGTACTTGCTTTTTCTTGGTCCGTAATCATACATTTTATGACCTTTTGACGAAAAAAAAATCGTCATTGTTGAATGTATAGGGTACTTGAAGGAATCATAACACCTCGATGAAATGGCACGTATTTAATTAAGAGCTGCTGTAGCTTATACATACGTTTGCTATGCAAGTACTGCTATGTAACGCAAGAGAAACAAATTTGTACTACAAAAACGTTAGTCTTATCTTTCAGCTACTGTCGAACGGCATTGATATTTTTATGAGATTTTTTTATGAAGAAGATTGAGGAAGACGATTCAGTCTTTCCCATTCTCGCTTCGTGTTTTTCGCTCGAGATGACCAGCGTGTTTTGGAACAGTTTTTCATCTCTCGTTCTCGTGGAACGGTTTATGCAACCGAATCACTCATTCGCCGCTAGTTTCGCACGGCGTATGGAGTTTTCGGTCCAGGAACTAAGGTGTCGAAGGGATATGTACTCAGCCATCCGAAGACGGTTCATATACGTCTCACATCTAATTCCAGCCGTCACATTCTCCTATTCTTCATGGGCTGGCCGAGTACTTTCGCCCATTCGGGCATCCTCAAGGTGACGTGGATTTATAGTGTCCACCTCGTTATTATGTATGTGAAATGTGAAGTTCAATCGCATTTAGGTTGCAGGGTAGACACCTGAACACACACATAATTTGTTCGACTTTTGAGAGGAACACTATTTACCCTTCACGTCTCTCAATCACCATCCTACTCTCTGATTATCCTTGTGCACGCCAAAGGCTGATTGCCTGGTACGAATTTTACGACCGCGTCAAATGTATAACTGTGTCGAGACATATCTCGAAAACTTGGCTCAAAATTACACTACCCTTCCTTCTTTTCAGATGCGATGAGTCAATCGCTTTGAGGAAAAACTAGATAATGCCAAAGTTCGGTTCTATTGTGCATTGGTGGCTCCTCAATCGCCGCTAATGCTCGCCCTGAATCTGATACGATACTTTTGAATCCCATCTCAGATGAGAGACGTTTGAGAATACGTCCCGATCACGGTGATTTGCATAAGATGATTGAATCGATAATTGACTGATCCAGTCCACACTGACTTGTATTTTCGTTTTGTTCCGCCGCACAAGCCGATTAGAATCAACAATCATTGCAAACCGACCTTAATGATACAGGCAACGCTTTCCGAAAAAAACTTCATTTTACCTCATCTCAAGAACTGGGCGATTCACGCACAAAGACTTTTATTACAAAATAAGTTTCAAAAAACCATTGACGAGAACTAAAATAAAAGAGAACGAGTGGACTGCGTCCGCCGTAACTGTATTGGGGTGTCAAATCTAGCACTATTACTCCTTGATACATAATGTATTTTCCAAAAAAGCGAGTAGGTGTATTTTATTGAGCTAGTGAAGTTAGTGGCGATAAATGAATAAAAATTGCTGGCATTATCCGTAACATAATAGGTAATATTCCTTTCACCAGGGAAGCTGGAGGGGAAAAAGCTTCTGTGTACGATTTCCTACTGAAAACTACGAATAAGCGATTCCAAGAACCTAAAGGCTCGTTTAAATTATTGGCGAGAAGAGGTAGTCGTAAAGTAGCTCCTAACTAGAGCGAAAAAGTGATGGCTACAAGTGGAATTCTATAAAGCCAGTTCCATCTACCTAGCTCCATCTCGTATGGTTTACGGTTCCTTCTAACGTGGGGCGGCTCGACATTGACCGTGGGCCGTTGTTTTTTCTTCGCGATAGTCGTAAAATTACAAAACCAAACGTTGAGAAGGGAGGACGCTAAAAAAATTACTTTCGACCGCGTCATCTCTAAAAATAGCGTCTTACTGGCCAAATGTATTCCAATTCAATGCAATATCATTGATACAAAAATTGGATCGCGTTTGTGATCAAAATTTGATTCACTATTTGGATATTCTGACATCTTCCACTGTTCAATTTGCCGATGCATCGTATTTTGTGATTTATTGTTGACCTGTTGGAGCGAAGTCCAGTATAAGACAATTACAGTTGTAATGGCGATGTTTTAAGACTCATCTTTGTCATTGCACGAAAAGCGTTGGTTTTGATCAGAGGGTGAATTTCTGTGCGTTGCATAGAAATTGGGATGACCTTCTGCTGTTGCAATCACAGTAATTGCTCGGGTGTTTATCTATTTTCTTAAAAATATTTATTGTACTACAATATATGTATTCAAGATAATTGTATGTCGTGTAGGTACAAAAATTAAAATCCACGGTCCATAAAGCGAATAATGAAAACATTTTGATTTCAGATCCAACCTGTAAAAGACCCATAGGGGATTAAAAAATTGTACTAAAGGTGGATAACTTTAGCTGACAGAAATACTTAGTACAAAAATATGTCTAGATAACGTTTGCTTTTGAAAAATCATGACTCTAAATGAGTCTAAAACGGAAACCAGTAGGAATCGACCTATCTAAATATTAAATGACACACTTTGTGCGAATAGGCAGAATGAAACGAGCAGCATAATATTTATGCTGTATATTTCATTATACTCGTACTGCCCGAGTTTACTTAAAACGGAATTTCCTCGCTTCCTCATCGAATTGATCAAAGCCAAGAAAAGACGTGCGCTCTACAAAAACGCGCAATAAAGCAATCAACTGACATTTCCGTCACACTGAGCGCAGTATATTGCCCAGACTTGGAAGAATGTCAGTCTGGAGAACATATTAGAGACTGCTTTGCAGGGAAATGTTAATCGTCAAGTTGATTGAGGCCTTGAAAACGGCCTCCGTTTATGGCTCACTTTGAACCATCAACTGACCAAGCGTGGACTCAGCGCACGAATTGCAGTTGATATTTAACAGCTGTGTTCTACTATCAAGGTAATAGAAACGTCTTAATGACGAGGAAACTTCAGTGATCTGTTGGAATGCGATTTTGGATCGGAGCAGTGGGGAAACCACTGCTAAAATCTCTCTTCTTTCCGTTTCTTACAAGCAATATAATATTCATTTTTATAACCGCTGGTTCCTAACAAACTAGCTCCGCATATCGTTGCAGCACTGCTTGAATGTTTTTGAACGTTAAAAATCGGAATAAGGGAAATTAATAAAAAAATACGTTTTTCCAAGTTTTGAGAATCAGTAATTTGAATTAAAGTTTTTTAAATTTTAAAATTTCGTCGAAACCTTAATAATATTGTACCAATTGGAAGGTAGATGAAATTATTATTCAGCATTAAATTTCAGGGATTTCCAAACATCAAAAAAAAAGAAAAAGTAAATACATCTAATGTACATATAAACGAGGGTGAAACGACGAGACTCTGAAAAAGTTTAATACAACTTAGCTGGTTATTCACGTCACATATTTATGAATCTCTAAACTCGATCTGGGCAAACTGAGTGCCAGATTTTGTGGCCCTGCTGTACGAAAATTGCTTTGATAATTTTTTTCAAGCCCTACGTGCTCTAGAAATCAGCCAAGGTATTCGAAATCCGCTCAACCACTCAACGACCCACCTCACTTCAATTAGGCGATCCTCATTGGCTGGTGGGCTGTTAATAATCGCTCGCCAATCGAAAGCTGCCCCCAACTTAGTCGAATCGTTACCAGGATACAGCGATTAATAAGTTGTCCAGTTTGTCCCCCTATCACCGCGATCTCGAACCATTTCTCCATCTTTAGTAGTATGATTTTCACTTCCCATTGAGTCTAATTGAACATGATTACATATAGATATTTCCAAGTGGTAGCTCTCCATTCAAAATGATGGTGAACACAGCCTGTTTCAACGCTTACTTCTACTTTTTTCTTGGGCCGGTTTCACCACCCGAACATCAAGGCTAAAAATAAAAGTTAGCCAAATATTCAGTTTCTCCAACTTAACTAGATGTTACTAGGAAGCTAAACACATTTTTCTATAGTCCTAGTTATCCTCAGCAATCCGGCCTTTTTGTATCAATGACGTTCAATGAATGTTTTTCGTTCAATAACATTCGCAATGCATGTATAAAAATTCTTGGACAATTATTAAAAGAGTTGTTTTGCTAATAATCGAATAAAATTGATCAGTGCCCACTATCCCCAAGACATCGAGAAAGCGACGAGAAGGAAAAGAAGAATTTTAACCTTTTTTGAAAAATATTATAATACTTCAATCTAATACGACTGTCACATCACCCAACTTTCTCTTTGTCGTTCCTTGGTAATTTTTTCGTTATATTTCCTCTTAGACGCCACCTTTTGCAAAATGCTTCGGAACGTGTTAATTTATTCTGAACGACGCGTCGGCACCTTGCCTACTCTTCCATTTTGAACTTCATTGTTTATCCAATCAAAGAGGCTTGTTTGCCCTCCGTATATCGTTATTCGTCGAGTCTGGAGCTTTTTAGCTTACTATTGTCCGAGCCCCGAAGGCTGTTTCGTCCTTGGCTTGAAAAAGAGAAGCTCGCGGGTCGGCGCTAAATAAATCTGTCCAGTTTTATTGCCAAGGTTTCAGTTTTATTTCCTCTTAATAGAAATAAAAGCCGTCTGGGAAGGAAGAAATTGAACCCAAGACACCGCTTGGTACGAGACAGCGATTCGTTATCACTCTGCCCTAATTGAAAAACAATATATTAACTAAAATAAAAAAAATCACCATCTCGACTGTTGAAGAGTTAATTAAATGAGGTTCAACATCTCCTGATTTCCGCTCGAATGGTTGAATCTAGAAAAAATTCGAGCTATCCTTCACTAACGACGACCTCTCTATACGTGAGTTGTGAAACCCGAAAAGGAAATTAGCACGGAGACTTGTCATGCGAATTCATTTTCTGGTGGCATACTTACCACCTGGTAATCAAGCTGTAAGGCATCCAATCGAGAAGGACGCGAGTTTCTATTCTCGCTCAAATCATGGGTCCCGTTTCATCTTAATTTTTTCGTTAGTTCCGACCCTGGAGATTCCAATCTACCCAAAATCTTTCCCGATGGACAATTATTTGTAATTACTATACAGTGGGTTACGCTTTCGAGTATACTTGCTGGGACAACATGAATGTATATTTATAATCTATAGGCAATATCATAATTTTATTTATAAAATCATTTTTAAATCATTAAAATTTTTATTTATTTAATGATGGAAAAAACTCAAAATATGCACTGTTCTTATGATAAAAAAAAACTCATAGTGAGCGGTCAAGATCTTCGAAAGCGTTTGGGATACTTTAGAAGGCAGAACATGGTCTTCATTACGATAATAGAGTATTCTAGGAGACAAAGGTTTATTAGTCAATACTGAGGGAATAACGGACGCCTTAGAAAGTTTTCATAAACAATCGAATCCTATCCGTCAGCTAAGTGAAATCTTGGCACCTCTCATGCTTTACATATCCTTGTGAACGGATATGGCGTTTTTCTGACGCACAGATCATCGCGGGAAAGAGAGATCATTCGTACAGCACGAACTAGCGACTCGGGTTTATGAAGTCTCTAAATCAACTGATGATGGCGAACAATGGATCGGGTCCTTCACTCTCCAGTTTTGATCCTTATCCTGGTCGAAAATCGTACGAAAATATGACGAAACCCGTGAAATTTCCTCGTTGGACATAGTAACGCAGGGAGAAATGCGATAGGCAATCGTTCGCACGGGTTCAATCATGTGAACTTCTGTACTTCGTAACAGAACGGTTGTCGAAGGACTCGGGAATCTTGTCCTGGCTGATAGGAAATTTCGTAATAATTGCAACTGGCTGGTAGAAAGCTTCTCTTCGTATTAATTTGGACGAGTAGGCGGCTCGGTTCAGAACTTGCTCCTTGAGTATAGTAGCATCGGACGTGTAGAGGTCAGGCATGATTAGCAATAAAGTGACCCAGTCGTAATGGGCGCATGTTGCTCAAGGATCGTGCTAGACTGTGCATCGAATAGGAAAGCCTAAAGTCTAACGTAGTATTTGTTTAAAATTGTATTATCGTTCAGCGACTCGACTTGACGAAATTACTCGACTATATTGTGGTTTGTATCTTGCCAACTCGAACTCTATTTTATAACGGCTACTAGCCATATTAAAGTACAGTCTGTTGAAAATGCAGGCTGAAAGCGGCAGCAATTATACGCCATGCACTTATGCGTAACGCCATTAAACTTTACACGACTAGAGAGTTTTTTCTCGTCTATAAAGTCGTACTTTTTCTCATTTTTTAACGTAATTTCATTACGATTCTGATTCCATCTCGCGATGAAACTGATTTTATAGTGATAGTTTTAAAAAATGATAGTTTTATTTCTACTAAAATTTTCTTGAGCGTATTACCATCTAAGCCAATTTCGAAAAATTAAGCTAATTTCATAACATAAACCTGTCAATCGAGTTTAATTATTTTGATTAATTCTCTTCCCTCGCTGAAATCGGGAAAATATCAAGTCTCTAATTAGCGTACAATGTAATGTAATGTACTTAATATAGATTTTTTTTTTCTGAATCGAATGCGACCTTAATGAAACCGGTAGCTTCAATTGGTTCTCGGATCATCGCCGCTTTTATGCGAAATTTTTGGGATTTGGAGGTATTGGCCATGATAGAATAACTCATTTGTAGAGCTATAATAATCGTTCTTTACGCGTTGGAAAGCCCGTCAAACACTCTCTGTAGCTGTATCGTTAGGCAATTAATTTTACTTTAAATTAGGAAAAATATTATGAGTTAGAGTTCTGTACTATAACGATTGGATGATTTTTCCAAATCATGATTGACGTTGAGGGACAATAAATTTCTGCACAATAATTTCCAGTTTTTCTTATTGGTAGCCAATATTATAACGAATCTTACTCCTCGAACAATTCGACACCGGTCAAATGTGTTACGTTCGAAAGCGCAATACGCCACTCATATAACTCACGTAGAGCGAATCTTTTTCACGAACACAAAAGAAAACGTGAATACGCTCTTTGGCGTAGAAGGAGCGCTTTTTTCGGTATGGGAGGTAATCAAAGAATGAAGACGCGGCTTTGTCTGACTGCGGCGTTTCGTGGATAAGCAAAGGAGATCCACTGGACCTGGCACGGAGGTCATACTCGAGTAGTCCTCGCCGTCACGTATATGGACCACGATTACTGCCTGTGCCATGGAAAAAACGATTAGGAAGAAGGTGCCTCCAGTCGAAGACGTGGGCCCGAACTCCCTGAGGGGAAAGATTTTGTGGGGCCAACTCGATACACAACGCGCCAAACGCTCATCTCCGTTTCCGGGCTCGAAAGACCATTTAATACTAAAGTTGGAACAGATTCTTTTCTTCGTCTACCTTTTATTCGTATCGTTTTATCGGTCAAATTTATAGAAGTCACGACCGAAAGGGAGAAATGAATAGTTTTTAAATGAGATCGTTGCAATACGATTTGCGTAAGAGGAGAGCCCAACAGACCAGAAAGTTGTAGCGCGTGCTGTGCTCATCTCGAAATAGAAACATGTTCTCGATTCTTTAATTTGATTTCTAAGAAGGTTAATTTATTCTGGATTCAATCGTTTTCGAAGCATATCTCAACGGACAAAGTGCTTGTTCTTTTATATCAACACAATATAATTGATAGACTACAACGTAGGTACTAATTATGGGCTGAATTCTGTTTGAAATCTAAGACCCAACCATATTATATTGGCTGTGGACCCTATGGCTCCACGTCGCCACGAATATGCCCGAAAACAGAAGAAGTTCATCGGTGGAAAATGAACAAACTTTATTTTCGAGCTCATAGGTATTGCAAATTTCGAAAAATCCAGCGGTTATCAAACTGGTTATTGAGTTTTCCGTTTTTTAAATAAGTTCCAAGTTTCTTAACTCTACCAAGCAGTTTTCTAAGTTAATCCATATTCCCCTATTTGGGCTGATTTGCAGGTGTTGATTGATTTTTCGAATTAGTTCTCGTGATTTGATTTTTCAAATTTGATTTGATTGATTTTTCCAATTAGTTCTCATTTCACTATTTCCAGGCTTGTTCTATTGTTCTCATGAAACTGGAGCAGTTTTCATCCTGGGTTAATACGTTCCTCTACCCTAGAGCACTTGGTAAAACATGACCATACGCCGTTATAGCAGATCAGTTTCCGCATGCCAGTGGAAGATTTACTCGTCGTTTTTGAACAATTGTTTGCGGTAATACGACACAGCAGGGTTGGTAGCCAGAAACCAATAAAGTTGTAGGAAACCACGCTGTTCTCATTCTTGTGTTCACTTACTTAACCATCTATTGCCAGCGCTTCTTGAATTTACAGGATTTGACTGGGATAGCATGAGCTACAAATAGGTAAAATCTTTTAATGGAGTATTGGATGTATACAATAGAAGTAGTACCAAGAATGAAATCTCACACTTATTTTCATAATCAACAATCAAATTTCACAGATTCATCGAGTTATAAATTGTCAGATTTTTATAAAAACAACTTATTTTCGCAATTTATTTAACTAATTTTTAGGCAAATTGTAGTTTACCATTTACTTCCATGAACTTTGCTACTACCATGAACGAAAAACACTATGTCGAGCCACTTGAGATTCCTCCGTTCAATCGAGTACGAACAGTATTTTTTTTGTATACTTTTTGCTTTTAGTTACTTGAGAATACAAGGATCCTTATGCATCAAGGCCAATGTACTCTGTGAATCACAAACTAACGACGAAGGATTCCTCATAAACTAGTTTGAAAATTAGGGTCGTGAGAACCTCATCACCTTGCCATTCGAATGGGAAACTACTCTGTTTAATCGTAATGTGAAGGCTACCATGACGAAGATGCAATTAGTTAAGCCCAGAATAGGTGCATAGAACCGTGACAGAGACTAAGGTGGAGAAGATGATTCGTTAAGTGAAGAAGGAAATCAACTTCCTCGCGAGAGAAATGACTAATTATATGACATCACTCTGAAGGCACAATAGAGCCACACTCGCTGTGACCAGGCCCGGATAGTAGATTTATAGTAGGTAGTACTTAGTAGTATTATTTGCTATAATTTGGTATGTAGTTGGTAGTGTTTGAATGTACTTTGTCTCATAAAGTATTGGGTTTTTCAACTGGAGCAAAGTTGTAGCAGAATTAGATGTAACAACTTCAAGTTTTCCAAGATTTGTAACTTGCACAGTGGATAACTCAAACAAAAAATCGTCAATTCAGATGTCTGAATATACCAAAAGATAGGTAATTTAATTGTCCACATTTTCCCAATGTAATGTACCTATCCATTTTTCAACCGTTTTTGCGTTATTCTACAATAATAGTGGACTATACTCTAAAAAATCACTTTTTTCAACTTTAAACGTTCTTTTCATCTATTTAGTACGAAAGAAACAGAGAATGAACCATATATTATTGATGTAGACATCATCAACTATCATTATGCTGAATTTGAGCGAAATCCATTTCAAAAAATTTTTCGCAAAAAATCCAAGGGGTACCCCTGCGATTTTTTTCAACCGAACAGTTAACGAATTTTTACTCCTCTCTCAATAGAGATAAAAATCTGAAATTTTCAGGAAAGTTCTGTCTCGCCGAGATGTATTTTTGTGATTTTTTTTATTTCTCGGAAAAATCTGCAAGTGGTCCAAAAAAATCGGTTTTTGAAAGCTCAAAAATTGGACTTTAACCGTGATTTTCGGGGTCAAAATAAATGTGAATCAGTTGTTTTATTATGCAGGAGTCTTCATTTGAACGCCTTACATATGTACATAGCAAAAAATTTGGTGAAAAAAAATTAAACAGAGCCAGAGAAATTATTTTCCGTAAATCGACTTTATCGCCGGCCGAAATTCCGAGCTCGGTAATAGTGAAAAATTAAATTTTCGTTTTAAAGCGATTTTAAAAGCTATTCTTATAGGAAATTTAACGCTGAATCCGAATATGACGTCAAAACGGCGGAAATTTCACGAAAACTATCAGTTTTTTTCAGTTTAATACTACGCCACTCCTACGTTTTTCAACTTTGAAATTCCGTTGCAAATACTTACAGTACTGTTCAAATTTGATTAATTAATGATTCCTACAGGAAATTAGACGTAGAATTCGAATTTGAAGTGAAAACAAACAAAATCGAACGATTATTAATATTTTTCGATTTTTTTTCGATTTTCATACTTATGAAGTTTCAACTTAGGGATTTTTTTTCGTCACGTTTCCGAAATGGGAACGATTAGGTGCTGTGGAAGAAAATGAAGGAAATTTAACGTAGAATCGATTAAAAATAAGAAAATGGCTAGAGTATATGATAGCTCTCGAGATATATTCCACTTTATGTCAAAAAACGTGTTTTGACTTTTCTTTGATCGTAGGAGACAGTTCAGATGAGCATTGTACGAAAGCATAACGCCCAATGTCCTTAATTCCACTTTCTGATTATTGCGTCCTGTTACAAAAAAATTTATAAATCAAAACCTAGCTGTAGATACTGCGACGACTCGAGAATAGGTCGGGCTATTGACTTGACAATGATCTCAATCGATACAGCGGCATAAAAATCGCATTGACTATCACTCAAAATTTCAATGCTGAAAAACATTGACATTGTGGAAGCGATCATGCTAATGATGAGTCATAGCCGGCCCGTAAATAATTACTAGTGAAATTGAACACATTTTTTGTATTGGGAATGAATATTTTCTTTCGTAATCACAGTTATTGTTAGTGAAAAGAAAGTGGAAGCAACGGTTGGTAGGGAGGAACAGGACAACACGTAACGTAATTGAACCGAACGAAAATTGTGAATCGTTAAAAGTGCAGTGTAGGGTGCATGTTTTTGTAGTCTCCATTGTATTACTAATTACTCCTAGAACTAGTTTCCTCATCGCTCGCCTACCGAATTTAGACTTATTTTCCTTGCTACTCGGCGGTTCAGCCATTACGTTCGTTACGTATTCATGTGAAAAACGTTTATTAATTTCTATACCGACTCCGCAACGGATATTCCCGCCAAAACAAAAGAGTAAAAGTGGAAAATGAAACTCATCATGGAAAAACAATCAATTAAAGCTGTTACACAAAATTCCCAACGTTTTCGCCCTCAGAGCGGCGCCTTTTCCGAAATAGGTGTGAGGACCGTGAAAGGTCTCAATGTGTGAATATGACGCGGTTCACTCTCACTTGCCAAACCACTCAATTAGAGTGAAAATTAGAAACGCTCTTCTTCTCTCTCTTTTTGCGCTTCGAATGATGGAAATTATATCCTGGAAGCGATCGGAGTGAATAATTTCGTTTGTTGTGTTTCGCTTCCCAGAGCATCTCGCCGCACGACCGTGACAAAAAAAACGCTGCAAATGATTGAACAGTGGTTTATTATTAATTCGCTTCAATACTGATTTATGAAGACTATCCATTTGTGATAGTAACTATTCCGAACATTAGTGAATGTTCTCACCAAAAAACAGATGGTAACTTTAGAGGAAAAATCCGTAGCAACTATTGTAATTTTAATCAATTTTATTTTTCTTAATTTCCTAATTAAAAGCTAAATTTTTTGCCTTACCCTACAGCTGGAGAGAGTGTTTGACGACCATTCCAATGAGTATAGAACGATTTTTAGAGCTCCAAGAACTCTCGAGTTATACCCTCATGTCAAATTTCTAAAAATCTTCCAAATTCGGCACAAAAGCTGCGATAACTCGAGAACCATAAATGCTATCGACCCGGCGATAGTCTCATTCGATTCAGCGTCCAAAAATCTATATAATTTGATACCACGTACACATTTTTCTGAAAAACCGTGGAAAATATGAATTTTCTCCCCCTCAAAACCCCCCAAAAATACCCTTAAAATTGAGCTAGCAAGTTGGTTCAAGAACTGTGCCGTCGTAGGACCGAGATTGATTTTTGGTGAAAATTTCAAGAATTTCGCTATTATGGTTTGGCCGGAAAACTGCTAACGGCGTACGGCGTACGGCGTACGGCGGACAGACAGAATTTTTTTTATTGGATATTCGGATTCTACATGCCTTGAAACGTAAAACATCAAATTTTGAAGGGGGGTTATAAATTTTTTTTTCTTGGGCGATTACAATGGTTTATTATTGAATAATAAACCAAAAGGATCTATAACAGTTAATTCTCTACTACTTCCCATCGCGAAACGACAACGCTGTCGAGTAGGATCGATAGTTTGAAATCGGTTCCTGTTTCAATTATTTGGACGTTTCGACTCGCTCAGAATATCGGCAAGTATATCAAAAGTTTCAAAAGTCACCTTCCCAAACTGTTCGACAGTGAAACGATCCGGTAGAAATTCGTTCCATAACAGTTCACCTCCAACTTATTGAATCTCTATTTTCAAAGTCATCGCCTGATCTGTAAGAAACTCTTTTTTGATAGACCGAAACGAAACCGACTTTTTCCATCGTTATCCAGGATATTGCCATGACAATACGGGCTTGTGAGAATTCGGTTTTCAGTTTCCTTCTTTCCGCCTTTCATCTAAATCCTTTCCAAGCGATATGCCGATCTTTAGGCGCTTTCACTCTTTAGCCCATTCGGTCCCTGAATAGTAGAGTATGAATAGGGAAATATCGGCCTAATCAATGCTGATTCGACACGTGGCGGTTTCCCTTTTCGATCATTGTCCTCAATATTCCGGTTGGATGTGTTCGAAATATTTTGCGGTCGCGATACCATAAAGGTATAGCTCGCGAATGCATTGTGTTCAACCACTCACTGACCTGAGCGTATCTATGCTACTTACTCGTCATGTAGAAAGTAAGTTTTTCCTCACCCTCGGTGACATCGTGTGACTGTTTTTGAATGGCCATCACACTCTGGGTGATGGTAACATGGCTCTGGGCTGGGGCAATCAGTTTATTCGAGATGATGCGTCAAGCTCGTGACCATCTCGCGGTAACATCTAGTTACGGCCGTCTGTTCGTTCGTAGAGGTGCTTGGACGCGTTCTTATAGTATTCCTCGTATATCAGTTCGCGTTATCGCCGGTAGACGATGCCAATTTGAAAAAGGTGAGAGGGCATGAATCAAGTCAATCTAAATGTTTTTGCAGTCTTGGTATACCATGGTCTCAAGGTCCAACATGGGGAAAAAATAAAAAAATGCAGTGACGTTTGGACGAATTTTTGCTTTTGTTTTATACACTCTACCAACTTTCTGACAGTTCACAGTGAGTCTGTTGATTTTTCTGGACCTCCCACAGGGGGTCTTGTTAAGTATGAGAAGGAAGGTTATTAATTTAACCAAAATCTGGCAATCAATAATTCTTTCGAAGCTTCATTATATTCTTTCCTGTTTTCCAACACAATTACCTTCATTTAACTGGTTGGGCAATTTTTTCAACGGGATTTTGCTTGATATGATTATTAAACTGGTTCTTGGCCTTCAAGTTTCAATGCTTTGTTGACAAAAAGTTGGCTTACTCTCCAGCCACAGGGAATATAGATACTCTTAGGGTATTGCAGCGAAATATCCTTTTCTTGAGAACTGAGAGTGTCATGGGAGAGGAGGAGCTTTCCAAATTCCATCACTCAAATTACTTTCGCTCCAATTATCTCATTCTCTTCATTTTCTAGCTTTCGTGTGCTTTTAATTAATATACTAATCGACCGTATCAAATTTCGCTCAATGCAATTTGGTAAACTCGAATTAAAACTACCCCAAATTGTAAAATTCTCGAAAATTTAACGTAGGTATTGTTTAGGGATGTTAAAAAAATTTCGGAATTGAGATTCAGTTCATTCTCCTGCGTTCCACTGTAAAGGAAGAGTGTGTCCATTCACTTGATCAAGGTTTGAAAAACAAACTCTTAGCAACCGTCATAAGCGACTTACCTCGTTTCCGTAACCCTACCTGGACTTGAGGTTTAATAATGTTAACGCGCTGTTCAACCTTGTGCGGACGGAAAAAACACCAACACCTCTGAGCTCGAACCCGAAATTTTAGCGGAGTTGTCCGATTTTCTCAGAAGCCCGTTAACTCGCACCAGCCAGCACTTGAAAGGGCCATTAAAAAACGTTTTAGCCAATCAGAACAAGAACTTTTGAACAGTTGTATGTATGTTGTGACTCGGAGGTAATCCTGTATTGCAGAGGAAACATCTGGCTGGCTAGAATCTTTCTGACGCGGAGAATTATCCGTACATCCAACTGTTGAAAATCGGGCAAGCATTAGCTTGCCAATTTTGATACCAATTCATATTATATAAATAATCGATCAAGTTCCTTTATCTAGAAAAATGATCATAAATCTTTCTGTCCGGGAGTTGTGGGGTGGAGAAAAACCAGACGACTCATTCTCTTCTCATCTTTATTAGCTGGCCGAGCACTTTCGCCCATTCGGGCATCCTCAGGGCGACGTGGAGCCATAGGGTCCACAGCTTCTAATGAAGAATTGGAGAATGAGTCGTCTGGTTTTTCTCCACCTCACAACCCCCGGACATCAAGAAATGCGACAAGAAGGAAAAGAATAAATCTTTCTTGCTTTTGGAAATGGTAAATTTGGAATGTTTAATAATAGTTGATGGTTAAATTTGGAATTACAAACAATCTATAATTCCCCATTATATTGATTATTATAACCATCATCTTATGAACAACTGAAGTACATCATGGAAAATATTGCCGGTTTTATTATGAAAGGCATCACAGAAGCACTGGTAACTATTTATCTCCCTTTAAGCCTCTCGACGACAATGCGGCAGATCAGGAAACTGGGACGGTCGATACATCCATCATAACGATGTCCTTGTGTTCTGACAGCGCAACATCAAAGCGGTTTCGACGCATTACGGTCCGCGCGGGAGCCTGGGGCTTCGACCCCGTTCCTTAGAGCTCGTTTCACGCTTCTCTTGTTCATTTTTAAGATTGAATGGCCAGTTACTAAGTCTGACGGTGGCAACTGTGATGGAACACTCTTGACACAGTTCCCTACAGCGTCTCTTCCGAACGAGACAGCGTCTTTTTCTTCCATGGTGACAACGGGACTTGTAAATGACGCTGAACTGCCGCTTCTAGAAGTGGACGGACCCCTTATTTTTGAAAAGTCTCCGCGCCAGTATATTTAAAAAAAAAAAAAAAAAAAAAAAAAAAAAAAAAAAAAAAAAAAATCAACTACTAAGATAGTAAGCCATTTCGTTTAACAAGTCAGCAAACATCCTCGTTGTACGTAAAAAATTGCAAAAACGCTCAGCTTCTCGTGGCATCAAAATAGTTCGAGAGAGCCAGAAACCTTTAATTCCACAACATTTTACGGACGATGAGTTCTGTCTGAAAGCCTGTCATTATACTGCTAATTTGAGGTTAGAAGTGCTCTTACAGAAAAGGGGATCGATTCACCATGTTTATGGGGCTTTCTGTAACGAGAATGAGGAAGATTCATTATGATGTTGGAATCTTCTGCTCGTCTCGCTATTTATTCATTTCTTCTGTGACTATTCTCTAACTCAACTCATAAAGTAGTGCATGGAGTTTAAATTTAAAACTGATCATTCTATAGAAGTTTCATTGAATTCTGAATTTTCATCGCTCCATTGAACATTGAACTGTCAGTTCCACAGTTTGGAATCCGCTTAGAATATTTCAATTGCTAGGTTCGAGTTTACGGAGCACTGATTACTAAATAATTAGAAATAATAAATGCTGAGTTTTTATTTTAATTTTATTTTTTTAAATTTTTAACTGAAGTGGGAGTTTTGTGATAGATGACACAACTATATGTGTGAGTGGTCATTGAGATTAAGTAACCTGCTGCTTTCCATCGATCAACTCGATCACCCACTCGTCTTGCACAAGAATGATAATGTCAATGTCGATTAGTCGATGATTGCATTAGTTCCAAGTATGACATCAAAATGACGTGCACTAATTCGAATGATTTCATTGCAGGTGTGTGGACACATGAGGGGATGCCAACGAGAAACCCGGAACAAGCAGGTAAATTCATTAAAATGTTGTTAACGAGTTTTCAAGGTATTAGCTTAATTTCCATTCGTATATTATACGAGTAATTTTCATCTCATCATGCATCGATGAAGTACCTAGCAGTTTCTTCTGCAGACATATTTTCTATGACCTTCAACTCGGTATGTATGTAGATCAAATTTATTTATTATTCATTAGAACGAGACGCGCCTTACTTTTGTCTGTGTTCCGATAAGAAAGTAGTTCAGTGAAGTTGTTTGCTCTCATGCCCAGCCCGGTAAATCCAGGTTAAGGTCTTCCTCGTCTCTGTTCTCGAGTTTATAATCACAGCCGGATGGAAACGGCAGAAATAATATATTATCAGAATAAGTTCACTCCGGTTGACATTTTTTTAAAACAAGTATACAATATGCGACAAAATACAATACTCAATGACTGTGAAATCTTTTGTTAGAATCGGAAGTGTACCCATATCAAGTGTACATATTTGCAATCGTATTTATTATTCATCTTCCCTTGGAAGCTCTATCCAATGGATGCTCCTACAAATAATATTTTTCTCATGGCTTCAAAAATTTATATGGAAATATCTTCCTAAAATATTGCTCATAAAACCTACATTCTTTAAGATCACCGCCCAACTCGTCTGACAGCAAAAATCCTCATGATGGGAATATTCGATCTATTTTCATTTGATTTTAATATAAGTTTTAAGTATCATGTGAGATTTAATAAGGATTCCAATATTCAGCTGTCATATAGAAAAATTTAAAGTCCCCCAGCGTTAAAATATATTTTTTCAGCTGTCTGTGAAGATTAAAATATAATCAATATGCGAATAAAGCTGAAATACGGCGATAAAAATCAGGCGTCATTCACCCGCCGTAACAAACATGTCAAGACTAAGCGTTCGAATATAGTGGTCTATGCGGCCTGCAAAAATCAAAATACAAAATACGGCCTAGTGAAAAAGCAAACGTGGAAGAACGCTGTGTGAGCCAATAGATAAAAAATCAAGCGTCATCTGCTCGCCATAACAAACATTTTACGACCTCGATCACTAGAAAATAATTACTCGTATAGCCTGTAAAAATCGAAACAGAACAAACTTCGAACCTGTATACTTCGGAAGTACAGTGCGCCATCTAAAATCAGGAAATGGCTAATTTTGCTCTTTCATTTGAAGAACGTTTTCTAAAACTTTCATTCATACGACAAGTTTTGTCACTATTTGACAAACAGACGGAACACAAACTTTTGTTCAGCGTTACAGTTTAAGTGTTTCTGAACATACTACGACGAAGATTTCTTCCGAATTCATCACCGTTTCCGGATTCGATTTTTCGGACGATCACGATACCCATTTAAGGAAATATATTATACCTTCTTCTCTCAAATGAAAAGTTGTGTGTTCATTTACAGTCGCGCGCAAGCTTTCATTTCCTCTGGCGAGCTTTTAAAAAGATCACCGAACGTTTTCATGACTCGAACGTCTACGTCTGTTCGGATCCTGACCGAAAGTCCTAATGCACCCGGCAAATTTTCTTCAGCCTGTAATGACCGGGCATTACCCCAATTGCTCTAAATCGTTTCCAAGCTCAACCAACTTCTACGTTTAACCCGCTTGCTTCAGTTTCGATTCTTACCTCTTTGAAGCTTTTGGGTCTGTGACGCACGCTTTCGGTTTAAAGAAACAGAGAATAATACGAGCTTTCCTATTCATTATGGGTATTTTTCTCCTTTTTCGCCGTTCAAATATCTCATCAACTTAATTAAATAAATTATGAGAAAACGATAGAACCACAATCTAGCAGAAGCATTACGAAAATTTTCTATATTATAATCGAATAGATTTTAAACCATCTGCGGAAGAAAAATTTTGATTGTTATGCTAAGAATCGCAGTTCGAACATGGCTCTCTTCGAATCCTTTTCTCTTCATCGAAATAGTCGGGAAAACAGGTTTGAACTGAGTACTACTGACACAGATTTGGTTTCTTCAACTTATTTTTTGGTTGGGTTAGACCAACTAACAGACATTCTAAAAAGAAAACAGTTTCTTCTCTGAGATGGATATTCCTCGGAGTTTCTCTTGCTGTTATCTTGCCAATGGCAATTTATCTTTTTGCGATTTAATTCTGCGTCGACCGTGAAAAGAACGTTTCAAGCGAGCTGACATGAATCGTACGACACGAGCCATTTGTGTGGCCATAAAGGTAGAAAACGGTCACCTGTCCCCGCGTTTTGGAACCCATATGGCTCACAATGTCGTTCCGATTCTCAATGATCTTGCTGTAGGTTTTTCCACCACTCAACTGAAAATGTCTAACGGAAAGCTTTGCATCCTTGACAATAAAGGCGATTCAACTCGACTGTTCCATCCGTCATAGACCAGTCAGAAAAGAGAGAATTCATCACGCTTCACGGATGTTTCCCTCGTCGTACGGAGAAGGCGGAACTGTATGCTATGTGGTTTTGTTGAGGTGTCGTTGGACTACCTCGGGAAGTAGGTAAATCTGGATATAATTGAGCTGGGAGGATTCTCTCGATTTTCGAACCTAAACCGAGGGAATTCTCTTTTCTTCCGAGGCTTTCTTGCATTCTGTAAGAAACTCCAACAGTCAAGACCTACTTATTTTTTGGACAAGAATCCCAGGTCTCTCAGTCGCGCTACAGCAAAACTGGTAATTTTCCTGGAGGAAAAGTAGGTTCTCACCTTTTTACTTTTGCCTGAAAAAGGTAATTATCAAACGATTTCCAAATGGGTTTTCTCTAGATAACACAATAAATGAAGTGCGGAAAAAGTGTCCATTTTTTCTTTGAAAAAATGTTTACGAAGATATTTCACTGAAATTTTTTTCGCTTAGAGTAAGTAATTTAAAAAAAATTAAATGGAAGTACATATATATTCAAGTTCAATGTTGATAATGGTACATTTTGGACTACTGCCTCGTAATCTCGAAGTTAATGTGATACTATCTGTGGGATAGTCAATAGTGAATTTTTCGTTGTTTGAAAACTTAAACGTAGGACATCTTACGTCTCTTAAGGTCACCATAATCCGCCATCAACTAGACGGTAACGATAAGTAACTTATGATTTAACAAAGTAACCAAAACTACTACGTTTAAGATATAAAAAACACAAAGTTCGCTAAAACTCTTCAGCCATTAGCAAGAATGAGTCGCCCATGGAAAATAATTGTCCGAATTAATATAATTATTACCGAGCTGAGAGATTTCACCTGTTTGGACATCTTCGGAGTTCAGAAATAAAATGTTAAATACGGCTCACAATTTAAAGATAAAAATGCATCGTTCGATAAAGACTATGAATCAGCCAGACTGACCGTCTGCGAGGGCTCGCATGGAAACCAAGGTTTGCATCTGAGGGAGATCGCACAGTCGGAAAAAATTGAAAAATAAGAAATAGAAAGAACTCCTTCGCCTTGCTCCTTTTTTTCTCCTCTCAACACCGTTTTTACCGTCCGCCACTGTGGTCAGTTTTTTATCTCCTTCAACGACTAGTAACCCATTCTCATTAATGTCGTGCGTTAAATCGACTGGTAAATGGTTTCCGCTAGGGAGAAAATAATACAAAAAAATCCATGGGTAAACCGAAGCAAGGAACCAACTGGAAGAGAGTTAGGTTTATCAATCGATCTACACAAAGGGGACGGCATGGTAGAGATTTGAGATAGGGCCGAATGCTAGACGTTCCTGATTTTCGCGCACCGACGTATTTGAAATTCTGGGCGTTGTGGGGCCTCGATCATCTCATCTGCGTTACCTAATCGACATTGATAATTTTTTACTATTAAATGGATTCGTGCATTTCGAACTGGATTGAGAATGAAGGTTCGGACTCAAAATGGCCCACCTGTCTAACTAATATTAGTTTATATTCAAATCTAACGCCATGGATTTATAATTCGTAAATAACTTGGTAAATATTAACAAAGTATGAATGGTGATATAACTATCCTGATTTTTGTCAATATCCTAGTTTTTGTTTTTTAGGTATTCGTCTATTCTATTAATACATCATTTCCACCTGAAAACACATTTCGTTATGAAAAGAGAACCACAATAATTTCTAACCCCAGTACATGTACTTAGGTAATGTACTACATTAAAAAAAATAAATATAATGTACTAGATAGAAATAATAAATATAATAATAATAAAATTAATAAAAATAATAAATATAATAATAATAAAAAATAAATATAATAATAATAATAATAATAATAATAATAATAATAATAATAATAATAATAATAATAATAAAATTAATAAATATAATAATAATAAAATAAATAAATAAAATAAAATAATAAAAGTAGTGTAAAAAAAAAAATAAAAAATAATTTCTAACCCCATATGTACTTAGGTAATGTAGGTACTAGATAAAAAAAAATTAAATAAAAAAAATAAAAATGTACGAATATAAGTGGAAAATGTGCAAGCATTCACCTTCATTTTAATAATACCGGTTCAACAGTTATGACTCAACAACTGAGCAACTTTTCGAGCACAAATTAACTAATCGATTGAATACTACGAATGGGCCAAAGGTCTCACAAGGGTTATTCTATTGTTATACACGCCTGTTCCAGGTCGAAGTCTGAATTGGCAACGGATGAAGGTTCAGAAATCATTGCCCTCAGGGGAGTTAGGAATCCTTCTACAAGAAATAAAAGCTGCCTAATCGTCAGCAACTGAACTCAAAGACTCAAAGAAGCCTCCCATAGGCCGAAAGCACTTTAAACATGTCAAGCACGCCCCTAACCGATTGCATAACTCCGATGATGCTTTTGTGTTGCCAGTGCGCAAGCGCGAGAGGCTTTAAACCTTTCGTATGCCCCGAGGAGGACCGATGATTACCTGCACGTTGAGCCTGATGACTCGCTTGTTAATGACTGCGTCTTCTAGAGCGACTAATAATAATGGACGAACGCTTGAAAGCTAGCGCCGCTGATTGTCTTATCGTACCATCCACCAGCCTCTTGTTCTTCGTATTATAATTTATCTGGACGTGTTGTTCCTATTTAGTTGACGAATTTCTGATGAAGAACCAATTTATATGACGAACTGGTCTAAAGTTCCTCTGCTAATAACTTTTCTAATCACATCTCGCCCTGAATTGTTTCTTGAATACTTACATCTGAAGATATAGGTGCTAAAATGATAAAAACTATTTTTTCCTTACGTTTTTCACTATTTTCCAACAAATTATTGCAGAGTTTTAGCGCATTTTGGGTTTTTTGAAAACTTAGACGTAGGAGGTTTGATCGCTTCCTTAATTCATACGTTTTACGTGGTGTCCTTTAGAATAATATGATATTTCAAAGTAACCAAAACTCCTATTCGCTTTTGGGGTTGAGGGGGAGAAAACCACGGCGACTCGTTCTCCTGTTTTTTATTGTTGGCCTGCCAAGCACTTTCGCCCGTTCGGGCATCATCAGGGCTTCCTATATAAACAATTCATCTCGACACTTTCAAATACATCATGGAGGTACTAGGTTACATATCCGGTAGTCTATTGTCCTAATGTTTTATTAAATTTTAAATGTCCAAATATGCTAAATATCTAAAGAATTTGTGTATCCTTCTTAAAAGTAAGTACCAAAAAACATAACGCAGAATTCCTAAGTAAACACTATTTTATTCTTCTATGATGTTAACAACTAAGTAATCTTGCAGGACGAACCTACCTCGGGGGATTTTTTACCAGGCAGACGACAAACTTTAGGAAATAAGCCAGACTTGGCCGTGGATACCTGTAATGGTGCTACGTAAGTTAGACTACCGGATATGTAACCTAGTACCTCCATGATGTATTTGAAAGTGTCGAGATGAATTGTTTATATAGGAAGCCCTGATGATGCCCGAATGGGCGAAAGTGCTTGGCAGGCCAACAATAAAAAACAGGAGAACGAGTCGCCGTGGTTTTCTCCCCCTCAACCCCAACAGCGAAGAACGAAAAAAGCGACAAAACCACAACAAACAAAACTCCTATGTTGAAGTTTTCAAAAAACACGAAATTATTGAGTTCGAAGCACTGGGAAATTAAAAATGTGGCTTGGTCAACAAGGTATATCAATATGTGTTATGTACTCCCTGAATTAAAAATGGTACTTCCTATTATTGCATTGAAGAAGGTAATAATATATGTTCACCAAACTCGGCGTCTCTTCGACCAAACTCGGCTTCATCCTCGTCTTCCGTAAACTTCGGCCAACCGGTGAGGAGGTAATCCGGTCGCTGTGTCGGTTTTTCGATGTGGGTCACATTTAACTGCCAGCCCCGTCTTGCGTATTCATTATTATTAAACTCGAGATACTTTGGGGGAAGTGGGAGGTTACAGAACCAGTTCCGCACCCGACCACAAGTTCAGCGATTAGAATCGCGGGACTTCTTGGCTGCTCTTATAGGACGCTAAACCTGAGTCGCTGCCGGTGAGCCAGTTTGATTTATATGAATGGGACCCGACGGATGGAGGATTCCAGGGCTTTTTAGAAGGTCGGCCCGTTATATGCGATGCGTCCGAAGTGTCCTCCTCCGACTGACTGTGGGAAACGGCTACTGCTCTACACGGCATACGAGGACCGTTTAGTTGATCGCATATTTGCTCTTGATCCATAACTGGGCACTCATACTACCACGATTTGGTAACCTGTCACTGAATCATTTTTTTTGATTTGGACTTTCCACTACCAAGAGCTCAAAAAGTGGATGGTCGCTAGGTCGGAAATGCATCATGCTGAGAGACAGCAACAGGAGTAAAAAATTAGCCGAGAATCGATCTGGTTAAATTTCGATCATAGGAAGGTGCTCTATCTCAAAACTAAAATTTGGGAAAATATATTATAACGTCGGCGACGACTTTCATTAATCATAAGTTATTCATTTCTTCATTGCAACACCATAATGCCACTATACGGCTCACAAATGTTATAACCCGCATAAACCTTAAAAATGCAACAAAACGATTTAAAATTGCAACTGACTGGCTCTTTTCTGGAGAAGTTGAAGAAGTCAGTGAAGTGCTACTTGATGATTGCCTTAGATGACTTAGTATTCGTCGTTAGATTGAACAAGAGATACTGCAAGAAGTGGAGAAATTTCAGTCATCGTGAGTAATGAGCCATACCTGACTTGACGAACTGGTTTGAAAGGAGGCTAATTAAGCGCATCTGTTTGAGAAGATTTTTTTTTTCTTTCAAACTCCCAAATCGACCTACGGTGTTCAAAGTTCCATTCAATTTATATCTGACTAATGCCAAAAATTGCACCGAATACGGAGTATTTGCTTCGCAACTGATGTAGTCTTCAGACAGGAAAAGGGCCACAATAAATGCACGTCGATATAAAAATAAACGTTAGCTAATTATCGCAAGACGCTTGTTGTCATATATTTTCATTTTGAAATCAAGAAAATTTATGAATGTTTTCATTAAAATCTCAATACTTTCATTTACTACGTAAACATGGAAGTAAAAAGGAGTTTATTGTCGTGAGCTTTGGAGCCGAAGGAGGAGAAGCAAGAAAAAATACATCGCATGCTATATAAGCTATATAGGACCAATTAATTTGCTATTGATACGAAAGAAAATAATATTGAAGCTAATTTTTATTTCTACGCGCCTTGAAAATTGAAATGATCTCATAAATTCGAGCAATAAACATTACGAGAAATGTTGATAGCACGTTCACGCTTCTTCGTAGAAAATATAGTTAGCCTGACGTCGTTTGCTCTCCGTCTTTGTACGAGAACGGAAAGCTGCAGGCTACGGCGCTAATAAAGAATCGGACGATAAGCATCCAACACGAAAGATGACTGATGACGTATCCGACCATAAAGAGCAAGGATGACCACAAAAGACGGACGACTTGGATTCTTTTTCAAGTTCAACGTCTGCGCAATGAACTTCGTCATTTGGGCAGCAACAGTTTCATATTGAACTGCCGTTAACTTCAACCATTTAGAGCAGAACCCGTTAAACGGATTACTGAGAAGCCTTTTTATACAACTACTATTCTCGGTCGATGAATCGCCCTTCAACGAAATTACAAGCACCTTTTAAGTTGCATTTTACGAGTTATTCCGAAGCTAATCAGCAATGTCTATAACATGACTTATGTACCACTGAGAGTAATGAGGGTGCTTAAAACAATTGAGAAGAATCGAAGAAAGTGAAGAGGATAGAACTTGCCCCTCTCCCACCCTTGGTATGAAATATAAGTGGTGAAAAGGCTTGATCTAGAATATACAGTAGAGGATCTAGTGTTGGTAAAAACTAACAGCCAAATTGGTAAAAATACGAGCAATAGGAGGACTACAAATACCTAAATAGAAGATTAGTACAAAAATGGAAAATCGAGTGTTACCTGCTACTCCTGAGTGTAATGGCTAACTGTGCCCAGAGGCGCGATGCTACAATTATTGTTACAGCTCTGCAAGCCTGTTGCCTAGCATTTCTATTACATATGTAGTCCAGGTACTCGGATGTGCTACGATCACTTTGCATACACGGACAGGATCCCATTGCACTTCAAACGACGGCACGCTCCTCGGACGTGATTCAACTCACAAAATCACAATAGTACAAGGGGCCTTGTTATACGTGCTGCACCATTGGGAGATTGTCGTGTATTCTGACAATGTTAACAACGAGATATGGTGTCGGACCGTTCCCACCTTTCTTGGTAATCTGAACACGACACATTGTTCCAAGATCGTTGAAACATCTGCTCACGTTGCAACGTAAGGACTTAGTCCTTACGGCGGATCGAGCGTCACTGAACGTACATGTAAAAACTGTAGTATCTCGTCTATTTTCTAAAATAATTATGAATCTAAGCTTTCTGTAGCATCAACATTGTGAATCAGCGTCTTATCAATTCCGAAGTACGATGGATCGATAAATTGATGTTTTTGTTCCGCAATACGGACGATTTAATAAATTACATCATTGTCATCAGAACAATAATTTCGCTTTGAATTAAATTTTATTTTGAAAAAAAAAGAATAGGTAATTAAAATTGCGATATTAGCCAAGGCGTTCGCTCTTAGTTACCAACATCGATCACCTCGTGGCAAAATTGTTCATTTTGTTATGGTGGAAAGTGTTTTTTTATAACTTATACGTTGAAGTTTTGTTTCCTTTGTTAATGCGTAAGTTTTCTATTGTATTGAGGTGACCATTAGAGACATATTTATGATCTTAAAAATTAATCAAAACTCCTGCGTTTAAGTTTTAAAAGAAGACGCGAAACACTAAAACTTCAAAATATACAGAGCCATTAATAGATTATTATATAATTTATAAATTAGCGTCAGAACTTCTCGTACATTAGATTAAATAATCTGGGGTATGGTATTACGATTTCACTGTAGTTTAATTTATGTACCAATTATTACAAAATGAGATGTGTTGTATTCTATTGCATTATCATGGTGTTACGATCGTGTTTTAGGGGAGAGAAATCTAAATAATTTGAATGACAGAAAAAAATTGTTATGCAATTGATTTACTTCCTTGCCGGGCTCTTGATAATAATCAGCGCATCGCGTAATTACAGCAAGATTATGAGATTTTTCGCTAGTATTTTCCCGGCATTTCTCGAGTAAAATTAGAAACCTCAAGCACGTTTTGAGTTTCAATTCTTACGAGTTTCCAGATCTTGCGATACTGGAAGTGGTTCATTGTTGTCGAGAACAATTCGCGAATTAGCGCTCTACCTAGCGGAAGGGGTTTTATCTGTTCAAGAGGGTTGCACTTAGATAGTACCCTAGCGTACCACATTGCCAAGATACACAAATAATTTTTATTGTTCTACATTCAGCAGGCATTTTCATAGTGTCAAATTTCACTCGTTCGGTGTTTAGATTACGAATTGCACGAATTTCATAGGAATGTGTGCATTTTCTGGTCAATGATCTAATATTGAAAAATATCACATTGCATCTCAATGTATTGTATTTTTCTCTGTTAAATAAGTACTAACCAATATTTTTAAATTAAAAAATATATAAAAATGAGATAAAATATGAATCTAAGCCGTCTCAAAATCTATTTTTTCCCCGCTAAGGTATCAACGAAGTCTGTTACGACCAATATTTTCTGTAAAACCCAATGTATGTGAAGGCAGAGATGCAAGATGTCTAGCCAATCTTTAAATCCTACTTGACTACTCAATTTACTAACTGCACGGGGGGTTTATTTACTTGAGATCGGTTCAGAATTTGCATTTGAATCCGAGTTTATCGTAACCTGGATCTCGCGACCTGCCGACATTGTCGAAGCACCCTATGTACAGCTGCTCGTATAATTTGCTCGGATGCAAAGCTATAGAAGTTGCTTCTCGAACTTAATCCTATGACTCCTTGGATGGACGTGTTTATTCCATGGAGTCATCTTGAAACTAGGTAATCTAATCTAGGACTATAGTGTTAGTATTAGTATGATCAACCATTTTTTCCTCTCGAAGGTGAACCATTTATTAAATCACACACATGACTAAGTAGACTTACTAGTATCTCCTGGCCACCCACTCGGCAGGCAGATAGCTTAATTTCGCTTCGACCAAGTTTTATCTTCAGCCGGCTCTTAACATTCTCCAATGAATTTTAGTTTATTTTCAAACTCACTTTGCTGCTCGACAACAACCAGCAGGCAATTGGAAACTGTATACATTCCCTATAAGTCATGAACTGCTCTCGTCAACTTGATTTAAATACATGGCCCGCTCTCTCTTTCCGACTTGTCGAAAAAAACCCGATCCAACGCTCTCGTATGCGATTTCTGAATCGCAAAAGCACAGTAACCAGATGGATGAGTTTTCAAATTTCGTTTTCCAAATGCGTATTATAACGTCACACGATCGTTATCGCGTTATATATGAGAGTGAAAGTCTCGCATTTCTTAATACCCTTGGCCCTGGTAAACTACTTTCGTTTTCACTCTGACCGATATTCCCTCGATCTTTTCACTTTCATCGGTAGCTGAAAGGCTCACACGATTATGGATCAACTGGCACCTGATTAAATTCAGTAGCTATATCGTGCTTTTCGAATCGAACTCTCGTTTAGCTAAATTTCAATCGTATTTGCTGTGAACACAATCAAACAAAAAATGTTGGAATAGTTTTTTGTTTTAAAAACTCAGCAACATTCAGAAGCGAATGCTAATTGCTCACAACAAAGCATAGAAATCTCCCAAAAGTCAAAACTGATATGATTCAGCGATTTACAATCAAATCCATTGTACAGGAAGCTCATAAAAAAGAAAAAAAATCGCGCGCTAAGTCGTCGAGTGGGAGTGAAAGATGTGGAATCCAGCGGCGTCACCGAAATTGAGATGAACGTAAATCTGAAATATCGCAAATTATTTCAAAGCTGATGACGCTAGCGGCAATAGAATTTAAAAATTTACGTCGATTCCACCCAGGAACGTGATTTTGGGAGGAGTAACTCACCAATTTTGAGCTCGCATATCTCTTTATTGCACTCCATTTCGCCATTGAATCCAGGCATGTAATAAAAATTAATGTCTCAGTTTTGACAAAAAGTCGGCGCGCACAATTATGCAATTTTCGAACTAGAAAGATTTTCGGAGGGCGCGGTGACCACGCAGCTGGAAACCAATAATAACCCTCCTTCGCTCTATTCTACTAAGCCACTCGACTGACGGTACAGAAATCTGAAGATGATAATTTTGGCTAATCTGGAAATAAAATTGTACTTTTCCAACATGAATATTCTCGCTCGACTGTCAATTCGCCGTATCCCGTTTTCGACAACCTTACTGCAGTGCGGCCGGTAAATTAAATCGTGCTGGAAAAATTACACCGTTACCTCAGGCAGGATCTAGGAGGAATCAGCAGTGCTGCGTGTCCCAAACATCACTTCGGTGAGTCATTTTTCCTTCCAGTACGCACGGTCCTGCATCTTCATTAATCACGTTTCTTTTTTAGTTATTTTTCTAGAATTTTTCTACGAAGCGAGTAGGATTGTTTTTCAGCGTGTAGTAACGATAATTGCATACTCGGCACGATGCCCTCCCACTGAGTAGTCGAGCTTTACGATAGAAGATCCGGGAGCGACTTCCGCGACCCCGACCCCCACCGGTGACTGAGGCCTCGCGGAGCTCGAAAAGATTCAGCCACCTTCAAGCCCGTACGTGCCACAACATCTCTTCAGGTGTCTGTCAGTTCGTCTGCCTACATCCCAGGACGTGCCTTTACCTCTTCTCGCAACAAATCTCATGCAACTGTTTGATAGGGTGGCATTCGAACGAATCCGAACGGTTGAAATCGTTTCACTGTCAGAGAAACGATGGTTTACCGACTGAGAAGTTTGCCAGGAGCTTGGCAGAATCCGAAGTGGGAGTATCGGAGTTACCAAACTGATTCAATTATCAACCACTTACAGTTTACATCGGATGAAGTTGATAGGAATTTGTTAAATCTCCCACGTAGTCTGCATTTTGAATAAACGGAGGCGAACTGGGGGTCGTAAAATTGAACTGCAAGCAGTAAAATCTGCTCTACGAAACGTCTAAACTGGAAAATTACGACTCTTCGGTGCGTAGGGAGTACGATTTGAATAGCAGTTAAGAAATTATCGCAGCAGGAAAACCATACACTATTAGTTTATTGAATACTTCCACAGCGAAGGTCAGAGGTTAGATGAATTAGTGTCAAGCTGGTACAGTGCACCTTATTAGAATCGTGTGGCTGTGCGCTCCTCTAAACAAGTTCGTGGAAATTATTTCTAATTGCCAACTTGCGAACTGTGACCGGCCGAGGGAATGGTAGTTCGAGATGCATGGCGTGAGCTGGCTTTATGCAAATGGAAGTCATGCAGCCGATATTTATCTGTACGTGAGGGCTATGGGGTGTCCCATCTCAGCCAGGGTTCATTGTCACTGCTCATTCTCCCTTCCAGTCGTTCAAGTCCCCTCATTGTTGTGAGTTAAACAGAAATTTCCGTGGAGAATTTATTAGGTAAATAAAACCGCAATTATAAGTCAAAGTATTCCATCTGTGAAAACAAGTCAGTAGCTATTGAATTTCGAGTGAAAAAATGGTTTATTATTTTTTGCAATATTTTTCAGATAAGTTACCATTCTATCCATCATATTGATTCGTTACTAAAGCTCGGTTGAGATTCAGCATTCTGACAAGTCTGGTCAAAATTCACAAAAATTGTATTTTCCTCAAAACTAATTCACCAAATTCGAATTTCTCCCAACGGTATAATTGGAGAGTGACTTTCGTTAGTACAGACATAGAAAGAATTTAATAGCACCAACAAACATATTTTTCCCAGGTCTGAAAAGTTGACTGCAGAGCTCTGAAAAATCTGCAGTGATTGCCATAAGAACTCTCGATGCCAATCCTCGACTCGCTATCGTTCGATGAAGAATTGGCGACTCATCGCAAAGTTGCAATTAGTTGATTCATCTTGGCGTTCTTCATAAATTTTGAGTTGGGAGGATTTTGTTTAATTTCGTTGCGAAAGAGGGTCGAGGGCTGGTTGAGTTGTACAATTCAAGGGGTCCGATGCCCCCGATTTTTTACTCCAGATTCTATGGATTACCACTCTACGGGTCATCACGATCAGGTGATCCTGCGCGAGATACATCTGAGCTCATCTCACATTAAAACCTTCGCCAAAGCCCCGATGTTTGAAAATACTATGATTCGAAGGCACAGTCATTTCGCAGTAACGACTGCAAAACTCATCTTGACGTTGAAAGCGAAACGAAGATTTGTTTGAAGCTAAAGGTCAACAGCGGGACAAGATGGGTTCCAAACTGTCCTGCTTGTTTTTCCAGGGTCGCGTTCGGTGTGGAGTTCGACGAACGATCGTGCGACACGAAGACTGCAGCGAAAACGATCACCGGTCATTATACCTAGGTTATATGTTTCTTGGTTAGCTCGTGGAAAATCAGGAACGGATATTTTTTGCATGGTCACCAACGATGTGTTTCACGCAGTAGAACTCACAACTTTCATAGTCCCTCTTCGTACTTAACATACCAAGGTGATTGTCAGTGGTCTTTGGTCAGTGCGGATTTTCTGCAGTAACGTAAGCAAATTTTTGTCCTGAAGAAGAGCCTCGAAGATTCAAATATACTTGCCTGCGGCGAGGATAGGAGACAAAGAAATTGTCAACGATTCTATTTTAAATGAGTTATATATGTTAATTTAATAACAATATGACTCATTTAAAATCAGTGGAATTCGTTACAATATTTTTCTTCTATCCTGAAAAAAAGAAAGAATAATCGGAAAAAATACTTGCCTGTTTCTAAGGAGATTCAAGTTTTACTCCAAATTTGATTGCACATTTCAGGTTTAGTTAATATTCTGGGGTTTGTAGCATGCTAATGCTAAATCTTTGGATTTTTCACTATTTATTTGTAGTTTTTGAGGTCTCTTTTTCGAAAAATTCTCTAGTTACCTCCTCAGGCCATGGTAATGGAACAGAATGGCATCGATTCGTATAGATCAGTTCCCCTTAAGATCTAGATCAGACATATTAGATTCTCCGTGTCACCCGGCACATCTGGCATTTTTATCAATTCGTTCTCAACCATATTTTTTATGCATATTTCATGGTGTCGATTACTATTTTGAAATGTTCCAAATAATTAAATTGCTACCATATTTTTATCATCAAGACTCCCATTTCCAGACATTCCAAATCGCGTTTCCATAATTCCATAACCAGATATCAATTTACTAGTTTCTCTGCTCTTTCGGGCCGCTGGCCTAGAGTTGGTTGGCCGTTTTGTAAATAATCGCCGGAGAAATTTCTCTCGCTATCGAAGTCGGATCTCGAGCGGGCGGTGGCTACTTAGCGCGCCAGCATTGCCGTTATGCGGAGAACAGCTAGTGTCGGTATGAAAGTTCGCGATCATATAACGCCACATTGGCCGATTTCCATATCGCTTCAGCGCGAAGGAGGACAATCGCTTTTACTGCCTGGAGGGAAGCCGTTTTTTCCTCATTCTTCCTTCGGTCTCCAGTTTGGACAAATAACTAAAGCTGACTTGATTCCTTAAAAAGAAACGGGTGCCGACAGAAGGTGAATCGCTCGAGGGGTGGGACCGCCGTGGATCACGATGGATTCCATCACGTTTACACTTGGAACGAAACCTTTTTTCGAAGAGGACGAAAATGTTACTTAAACGTTGCAAGGACCTTCCTGGGGCAGAGATCGTGAGGGAGGTCAAAAATATCCTTTTCACCCCATACTCGTCAAACTAACAGCAAAGATGTTTAACAGCCCGAAGGGACTCGTCGTAGACGTTGAGTACCTTTGCGGCTAGCGGATGGCGAAGTTCAAGCCTTTGGGAGCTGTCTCGAATCATTCATTTCAAGGAAGAATCCCCAAAGGGCGTGTTCGTGGCGTCGCTCGTGTCGAAGAACGGTTGTTTGAAAAATAATGTTGAACTTTTTTACACCTGAAAACCCCTCGCATTTATCGTCACACGATTTGAATCGTAGTTCAAACACGTTGGCACTCTCTAAATTCAGTTTCGCGATAGGAGGTTACGGCTCAGTTTTATTGCGATAGCCGATATTATCTGAATGAGTGGAAATGTGCAATCTGGGTGCATGAGGTAGGTTCAGACGAAAATAGACCGGAATGCCAACGTAATTGAAAAATGAGGACAATTACCCTGCTTCTTGGGAAACATAAGTAAGTAATTAGTGTTTCTCGAAATCCAGTTTTTTGAAATGTCGAATATTTATGTACTTTCTGGAATGGAATACCGTTCCATTCATTGATGCGGATCCATTTTAGATACATTAAAGAATGAAATAATTACCTCAAGTCGTACCATCGCATTTACACTTCCAGATACCGAGTGTCGAGAGGTACTTGAATTTTGTAGCACCAAAGTTGAACAAATTTAAAAAAAAACTCATTCAAAGATCGATATTCCCCAATATCCCAAATAATGACCAAAAATGGTCATTTACAGACTTCTGTTTCTTCCTAGTATTTACTTTCTAGGAGAATATTGACAAATTTTTTTTTATACATTACTCATAACTCAAGTAGTATGTTAGAGGTCATCGTACTGCTTGATAGTCAACGCGTTTGTTGAATGCAATCAGTTGAATAGTGGCAACTACAATTCATTTGGCTTAAATTTACCATAACCCAAAATAGTGGGTTTTTTTTATTCAGTGATTATTGAGAAAAAACCCAGTGAACATTCGAACCATTTTTCTAGTCGGTGAACATAAAAATTTGAAAGAATCCTAAAATATGAGCTGAAGTATTGTAAACGTACTGGGTGTAATTTAAAATTTGAAAAATATGTTTTTGGACATTCACTGGAAACATACCTAAAGATATCTTGTTAGTTATCGTTGTTTTTCTACTGTAAACTCGCAGAAAAAATTCAGAAAATCAGAAAATGTTTCTTAAAATGAGATAACCATATAAATTTTCCAAATTGATCCCAATTCTGACTTTAGGACGACCACAAAATGTTTGATCACTATTCCATATACTAACTTAATATGAAAGTAATAATTATTAAATCTAATTTAACACATTTGTTTCATCGACGGTTTTAGAATGTCGTAACTCCATCATTACATATTCAGAGTGGATCAAAAACGTAGTTTCGTCCCTGATGAATTCCAGTTGAACATTATTATTACGCAATCCTTTGAAGAATCCTTCACCAAAACGTTTCACATACCTCTTCGAACGTAAGCGTCACATGAAAGGATTGTTTCGCATGCGCCGCCCGTACCGTCAGATAAACTTCTACGGAGTGGAGACATTGGCATGCCTGATTTCGTGATGTCTTCCGATGTTGAGATGCCTTTGCTTGATGGCCGCATCGGTCAGTGCAGTGATGCATATTCAAACGAGCTACCGTTGCGCCCTTTGTTTTCAAACGGGAATTGAATCTTAAAAGGGACATCGCGGAAGGGTCTTGTTACCAGAGACATCCTCGTCGTGAATCGAGCGGTTCTAAATGCGTTACATGTAACGGTTGGACGGTGATTCTGCAGCTAATTTGGTACCGAAAGGCGCAAAAAACCGCGGTATTAAGGAAAAATTTACGCGCCCGAGGCTTCGGATTAATTGGAATCACCGGCGGTGTGAGATCGGTAGGGGACAATATATTTGGCCACACAGAACGATGAATGGCCTGATGGCGTCAGATGGATATTTTAGTACTTTATAACTACTTAGGTTTTTTTTCAAAAATATAAAACACGTAATTGAAACAAATATAAGAACATGTTAAAATAAAAAGTGTAAAAATAATAAATGTTAGAATATTTGAGTATGATAACATTGACCCAACAGTAGTAATCTGCTTGAAAAATTCTAAAAATAGGCGTTCAATCCCGTTCGAAAAAAGTTTGAAGCCACGCAAACATAGAATATTTCGGAATTACCTAAATTTTCGAAAGAAAAAAATTCGATATGCGTGTATGAAATCTTTTTCCTCAACTCGTCAGATCAGTGTAGGCTTTGTTCGGGGAAGTAATTTATACTTTATACTGATTTTATTTTTATTTTTTGTTGCAGGTAAGGGACACTGATAGCAGATGTATTCATAATAACAAGGGTAAGTACTTCAAAGCGTAATCCTCAATGCTTTTGGCGGAGAAAATTTGACTCCCCTAACGTCAACCAAGCTCTAAAATATTTTTGATGTTGTTCATGTTGAACTTCCCCTGGTACTCCTCTCTCATTCCTGTTCGTTCTAATCGATGCTTAATCAGTTGGCATATCGTAAATTAATATCGAAAAAATGTCATTCAGAAGTTGGACGCCACTTATATTAAATGATGATATTTTTATTCGTTAATGACAAGACCACCAAGACTAGATCGATTGGCAGTCACATCCTCTTTAATGCTAATTAACTTAGTGCGCTGTCGCCTGCGACAGCTATAATCCCAGTTGGCATTGAATAATTAGTTGGTTTTTATATTCCGCTTCAGCTCCATCACGGACTTACTTAGCTCATGATTGCTATTGCGGTGGTCTTTATTCTTCAAACTGGTTGTACCATTGCTCTTAAAAGGCACCTCCTTTGTCCATTCCACTTATGGAGTTGATGGGTTCGCGAAGCATTTACCATTGGTCTCTTTGATTTTGATGAGGTAGGTAACCATAGAAGCGTTAGGACATCGTAATCTACTAACAATGTCCAGTTAACGCGTTTGAAGAAAATTCCTCAGATACGATCCAATAAGAAACAGCTTCGATGTATTTCGAAACACTCCTCGGCCGTTCCGAAGCACGTGTTAAATAAATTCGGCAACGACCTGAAAGCTCGACCACTGATGCTCTCACTTTTAACCCTGCCTGTTTCAGTGTCAGGGATTCTCTTTCTTTAGTCGGCATATAAAAGCGAGTGGGTGACTCGATGAATATTAAGATTGTTTCACACTTTTCTTCCGGTCGTAAGACATGGAGTTTTATCTCCAGACATTGACCGTGTTTTTGATATCGGGGAGGCTCGTAGAACAGAATACTTCCATTAGTCAGGGCATTCGTATTGGTACACGGTGTAAATCCCTTCGAAGGAGAGCGTCGATGGAATCGAATACGTTTAATCTGACTGTCTTTATGTGGTGTAGGGCTTGTTGTGAAATATTGAATCGGGAGTGTAAAATCTGAATAAATCATTCACCTCAAATTCATAAGAGTGAACTTAGTGAGGAATCGGCAGTGATGCACGATATAAATCGAAACACGTTGAAGCTGGCAACAATAATTCAAACCAGATTTCAATTTCAAGGATATGTTGTAAACCCAACACCCCGAATTTTACTGAACACTTGAAGTACGATCTAGGTATGTGAATTATGTCCAGGGGGTGAGAGGGGGAGAAAAATCAAGCGACTCATTCTCCGATTCTTTATTTGCTGGCTGAGCACTTTCGCCCTCAGGGCGACGCGGAGCTACAGGGCAACAATTAAAAAAAATAAAATTACCACTTGGGCAATTTAGGGTACGAGCAAGTCGATCTACTCTTTAAAAGCATTTAGGTATGTTTAATTTTTTTTTCAATAGAAGATTTTTGTATTACATTAAAGTAGTAGCAACTCTTGTCCAACAATGCAGGCTTGGCCTAAGGTTGGTTGTATGAAGTGTGTATGTTTTGAAAATGTTTTGTAATGAAGTAAAAAAAAAAAGAAAAAACGGTAAAAGGTTTGTGTTTTGTTTTGTGATGCTGTTATTTTTATGTATAATTAAAAAATATAAAAAATTGGAATAATCATATTTATAGTTATTGACAAAATGTTGGATTTTTTTTTTCAAAAAGAAATCACCCGAGTATAATCAGGTACTATACATATTCCGCTGTATGTAAGAATTTTATTTGGTTTTACGGTCGAACAAAAAATATTAAATCTTTAATAAGTTTTGATTGTTTCTTTCAAGTTCTCATAGCTTTTGGTTTCCGTCTAATTTGATTATGTGCATAATCCTCAAGCCTAGATGCGATATTGTCAGTCCCAATGGCTCTAAATGGTCGAAACATTTCGGAAATGTTGGAAATAGAATAATGTTATTCACAAAATAACTTTAATTATTTACCTATGTTCTGAAAATAATTTTTTGTCATTTACTTGCATTCAGAAATAATGCTTCCGAATAAATATGAATACTTAGCTCACATTCACCTCGGATTAGCATTAGACTTTTAGAACGATCGCAATAATTCTATTAACTACGTAAACATGCGTGTAAAAAACTGTAGATATTTATTTGAAAACTTACTGGAATTCGAGTCTGATAGAGAATGCACCAATGCATATAAACCAGCTATCCGAGTTAGCTATATTTAGCAAGCAAAATTATCGTCGAACCCTGACCAGTTAAATGTAACGGTATTCCAACAAGAGTTCCGTTGCTTTTTCAGAATAACTGCGAGGAGACCTTCAATAAGCCGTCAGGCTTAATATTATAAAGAAGGCGCATCACGCCGATTGAGTAATATGAAAGCGGCTTTTAGTTAGGTAGTTGATGAAATACGCAGCTAATGGACGGGCTCTCGAATCGTCTCGAAGCCTCAAGGGCGCTAAGTAAGCGTTCCCATGCGCTGTGTGCTTCGAGATAGGTCAATTTTCTTATCTTGAATAGATGCAGCACTTTATTGCAATTTCCCGCTGTACGTTTTGCTTGCCGAAAGCTTTTTGGCATAACGGCGTGTATCTCGTGAAGACTTATCCAGCACCTTGTGAATAATTGCAATAGAACACGCATGTTGTTAATGAAAACGGTTTATTTCGTATGACTATCGTAATTCTATCCATGGCCAGCTGATGCTATAAATTTTGCAATACGAATTAACTACGAACTGTATTTTATAATCTTGTTCTTCAGGAAAATTCCTGGCGACCTATTTATTGCGAGTTTTTCGGTTAATGATTAAGACGGATGTTCGGTTAATTTTCTTCAGGGAAAACGAGTAGATTTTCTTTATTTTTTTTTTGCTTAAATATTTTTTCAATTTTTTCTGAGTAGTTATCACCGTGATTGTTGTGTGAATACTGTCTTTAAACGCTATCCTCAATTAACGGAAAACTAATTGTTTCTGCTGTGGATTAACTTCCGTTATTGATGAATTTTACCCGTACGCTTACTTTCGACATTTTATTTATGAACGCTCTATTCGAACCTGCATCATTCATTCGTAGCCCGATTGCAAACTGAGTTACAGCATTCGGCAAACAATAGGAAATCAATACGGAGAAGAAATGCCAGAGAATTGAATCTTCGTTGCGAATGTAAGTTGATGACAACGTCTACGTGATGAGCGCTTGGGATCTTTGATTTCATGTAATTCCCACAATTCGAACGCGACTTTCTCGGTTACAGTCATGAATAAAAAAAAGAAAGCCTCAAACAAAAACGCTATGTCACATAAGTATCACATCCGTACGATGAGCCGAAATGCCGCAATGTTTGGCTTCAGATGCTGACTGCGAATCGAATGTACGATCGCTCTTGGCGTGCTCGGTAGTCAACCTTTAAGTTTCACTTTTCTTCGGCTACGGTAGTCGGAAATTTCACGGTCATCTCTGGTGCTCACATCACCCTCCACCATCGGTGATCGTCGCTCAGTTTCCTAGAAATTTGAAACGTGCTTTGCCACATACGTCCTCAATCTCCATCAACTCGATTCCGGTGAAAGCGTCAACTTTTTGTCCCTCGTTCGAAGAGAGCTTAGAAAATACGGTTTGGTTTTTAATACCTTCATTTGTTTCTCAGTAGGCGTTCGAATGCATTTTTTCCCGACGCTTTTCAACTAGCGGTCACTCTGATTGCCAGGCTCTCACCCGCTTTTCCCGCGACCCTTGATGGCCTGTTATTCCACAAGTGACCATCCGATTTAGAAGCCCGAGGTCGCCGGGGCCGGGGCAACAAAAACTGTTTCTGCTGTTCGGATTAAATCAACGAGAGAAAGCAAGGTTGGAGGAAGTTGAGCGGTGTATTCTCGTTGTAGCGCCATTTCATTAAAAGCCTAGCGGAGCTAATGTGACAGAGTATAATGAGGTGTCATAAGGAGTTTTTTCCTGAAGATTTTTACAAGCTGTTGAAAATGTAATGACCCGAATTCTATTAGACATTTTTAGAGTATATTTAGAAATAATTTGGTTTAAATTGATATCCATCTCTAAGCTTATGGTAAAAAATGCAACATAAGTAGTTATTATGGATAATTTTTATGCAAATAGCAAGTATTTCAGCAGGTACGTAAGCTCAATATTTTTTTTTTTTTTTTGAAGGTTCATCATATTTGCTTTTTGAGAAAAACAGTGTTGAATATTTTGCCACAAAATGCCACCGCACTCTTAGCAATAAGGTTGAAAAGGAGAGTCACTGCGACTGGTTCTAGGAAACTTCTTCAGGGGCAGTATAATCAGTATGATATCCAGTTTAGGATTCAAACGAAATCAAGGATCCTAGAAGTGATTTTTCAAAAATTCTATCTGCTCAATGTTCTATTTATAAGTGTTCTTTGGGGCTACAGTTTGGAAGAATTATTCAACAAACGATTCACGGTCAACCTCAGTCCAATTTTATAAGATTCTCAAATGCGCTCGGTTGGTATGATTGCGAACCGTTATGAAACGGTTTCGGACAGGAATAGTCCGAAAAGGGGCATAGTTTATTGTGGGAACCGGAGTCCAAACATTCGCAGGACAAGCAGCAGCCCAAGGAAGTAGAGCCATGGACAGGACACTGCCGAACGGACTGTTATTTTGCCCAGTCAGCTGAGTAGAGAAACCCGTCCTACTCGGTCATGCAGCGGTTTCAATGCGTGCGAGGCTTCCGAACTCTTCGGGATGGACTCTCGTTCTCAAGGGCTGCGAGTCACTGGGTCCGAACTTCTCCCTCACCTGTTAGAATTTCTTACCGGCGTTCAATTAAATTGCTAAAGCTCGCTAACTTTGCGTTGCAGTAGTGAGAGAATGATGGTCGTCATGTCAGTAATTATAGGTACTTCTATTTCTCCATAAATGACATTCCTTGCATTCTCAACACTCCATTACAACTTGTTGTCAAAAGAAAATAAACTCTTTTGGTTTTTTATTCAATAATAAACCATTGTAATTGCCCCGAAAAAAAAATTCTAACCCTCTTAAAAATTGGTGTTTTACGTTTGAAGGCGTGTAGAATCCGAATATGAAATATAAAAAATTCAGTCTGACCGCCGTACGCCGGCAACATTTTTCTGAAGAAACTATAAAAGCTAAATTCTAGTAATTTTTACTAACAGTCAATCTTGGTCTGACAATGGCTCGATTCTTTAACCGAATCGCTACCTTAATTTTAAGGGTATTTTTGAGTGGTTTTGCGAGGGAAACAATTCTTAATTTCCATTCTTTTTTCAGAAAAAGGTGTATTTGATATCGATTTCTATAGATTTTGGACGATGAGTCGAATGAGACCATTAAAAGGTCAATAGCTTTATTGTCAGTAAAATGATTAAAATTAAAATAGTAGCTACGTAGTTTTGGTTTATTATTCAATAATAAACCATTGTAATCGCCCAAGAAAAAAAAATTATAACCCCCCCTCAAAATTTGATGTTTTACGTTTCAAGGCATGTAGAATCCGAATATCCAATAAAAAAAATTCTGTCTGTCCGCCGTACGCCGTACGCCGTACGCCGTCAACACTTCTCCGGCCAAACCATAATAGCTAAATTTTTGAAATTTTCACCAAAAATCAATCTCGGTCCTACGACGGCCCAATTCTTGAACCAACTTGCTAGCTCAATTCTAAGGGTATTTTGGGGGGGTTTTGAGGGGGAGAAAATTCATATTTTCCAAGGTTTTTCAGAAAAATGTGTACGTGGTATCAAATTATATAGATTTTTGGACGCTGAATCGAATGAGACCATTGCCGGGTCGATAGCTTCATTGGTTCTCGAGTTATCGCAGCTTTTGTGCCGAATTTGGGAGATTTTCAGAAATTTGACATGAGGGTATAACTCGAGAGTTCTTGGAGCTATAAAAATCGTTCTATACTCATTGGAATGGTCGTTAAACGCTCTCTCCAGCTGTACCGTTAGGCAAAAAATTTAGTTTTTAATTAGGAAATTAAGAAAAATAAAATTGAATAAAATTACAATAGTTGCTACGGAGTTTTCCCCTATAGTTACAATCTGTTTTACGGTGGCATTGTTCCGAAATGTTCGAATAATTACTATCACAAATGGATAGTCTTTCTAAATCAATATTGAAGCGAAGGAATAATAAACCACTGTACAATCATTTGCAGCGTTTTTCATGTCTGTTTGTTGTTCGGAGCGTTTACGAATGTTCAGAATCATTACTATCACAAATGGATGGTATTCTTACATCAATATTGAACCAAAGGTCTACTGTTTGAATTTAATTTACGAAAATATCTATTCGCTTCCCATTACTGAACCCTTTTTTCACTCGCTTAAGAAAACCACATAAATATATTCATACCAAACTATCATAGTATACTCGTATCAATTTCTTCTGTGAGTAATACTTCAGCGCAGAGTAGTGATAGGAAAACTTGACTATCTTACTCGAAGACGTTTCGACATAATCAGCGTACTTCAAAATGAATACGAACGAACACCCGCACTCAAACCGAGGCCTAGGGGCTGGAAAAAGATGCAGAGCAGCAAGTTCCGTTAGGGCGGTCCTAACCGAGGTGACTTGGACTTCTGCTCCGGTTTATAACGGCGTGGAAATAATTAGACGCTCCACTAGTCTTTGGGAATGGGACGCGGGAACAGGAAACGAGGCTTTCTTGTTTGATCGGCCTATTTGGTTTGTCAGGCATGAGAAGTGTACTAAAATGGAGACACACTACCACGGAGTAGTTGTGCAATTTGCAAACCTCGGTGATTGAAAAATCAATTCTTTGCCCTCCTGTTAACACTTATTTTTTATCCGAAAACAAAAATAGAATATGTTGGCCATCATATTTTTAAATTTTATGAGAGAACAATTCTTGCTTCCGCGTTCAAATATGTCTTCAATCGGAAAATCGTTCATCCCGATAAACGTCAATGCTGACCTAACAATTTTGAGGAAACTTCGCAACAGATGAACTTTATTTCCTCCACGGGCGCAATTTCAATAGTAATTTCCTCAAGTTCCTAAGATTATAATTTTAGCCATTCTACTAATGGGAAGGGGAAGGTAGACATGAATTACGCTTCAAACCTTGTGTCCAAATCAAGTTCGGGAAAGCGACATGAAACGTTCAGCAAAATCTTCGACAGTCAGTGAAATAACCCGATATTTTTATCTGGCGATTGTCGGCACCGTTTGTTAATATTCCTTCTTCTTTAATAACCTATTCTTACTCATTGGTGCATTAAATTTCTAATATGGTCTAAAGTTTTAAATCGAAGCTAATTTATTTTTCGGTGACTGAACAAATCACAATTTTATTCGTTACAGTTTGTTGCTCTTAACGGTCGATTTCATTTCTTGCAAGTGCTTCGACACCGTGAAATAGTCGGCATATGTGAGTCGTGATGCGGGAGTTGCATTCACTTTTTTCTCCACTCACAACAACTGAAAAATAATTCATCGCTATTTCATTGATGTCTCTTGACATACTTACTGAACAGAATACGTTTCCCGACAGGACGCATTTCTTATTCATAGCTCGAGCCCCGCTATATCTTCCTCACTCTCTTGATGGTAAACCAAGGCCGCTCCCGTGAAACATTGCATTTCACGGACCTCGCATAAATCTTGCCATCCGTGATCCTTCTGCATTCGAATGGAAGTCGTAATTCAATTTAAAAGCTGACAAGTTCAATCGTGGCATTCTCAAGAGTTAATCATGTCAAAAATGTTCCTCGTCTCTTTCAAAGCTGATGGCTCGCTACGTGTGAGAGCCTTGAATGTCCTTTAATAGCTCCGAGCAGACAAACTCGCATAAATCGATAATCAACTATGTGTTACCACAGAAATAACTTTAAAAATTGCGCATTTTACTTCACTTTCTTCCTTTGTCGAAGATAATAGCTTACGTCGGAGCGTTGGTCTTCAGTTCTTTCAAAGCGACTGGTATGATGATGGCGAAATAAGGTAGGCTGACTAGTTTAACAGAAGGTTAACGATTCAAAGACCTGTGGGATACACGGTTCGTGAATAAAATTTACAGAAGAATAAAAAATCTATTAACCGTAGAATAGCATTTTTAACAACTTCAAAGTAACTCGAGTTCATAACAGGAAAAATGCCGTCCAACGTTTTTTACGCATCAGTGCCTACGAAGTGCGCCGTTTCGTTTTGCTCGGTGTATTTGAGACATTTTCTGGTATTTTAACTGGCAATTAGGTACTTCATCACTTCCAGTAAACGTTATGCTTCGCTTTCTTCTGCTACAAAAAAAAGTTTGTATCTCATCCTCAAGCGTTTTTTCTCTCAACAAATTTTAAAATGGTTGCATGAAAATAATGACATTTTAACAATCAAGTGAAGTTGTAATACACAGTTGAAAAGTCACATATCTGCAACTGGAGGCCGTTTGGATACCATTATTCTCGGTTAAAATATTCCGTTCAACAATGAAATCGAGATCAGTAATTGGTTTCTGCACCGCAGATGACGCTGTAGAGGGAGAGCTATTTCCTCCAAGCCCTGTTCTCCTAAGGTTACTGAAGATTTTCCTTACAAAAACTTTCTCTGTCTTGATAGGACTCTTCACTAAAATTTCTTCAAGCATACGCACTTGACTCTTCAAATGGTTCTTTGGGGAAAATAATGCAACTTACTTAATTTTTCTGAGATACAGCTCATATAATGGGACACAGCAAGGATGAACGAAAAATGGTTCGTTCTCAGAATTTTCCTGCTTTTACACCAAGTAATTTCGAACGTTAGGCCATCATCTGGGTAGAGAGACCAGTGCCCTTGGTTCTCTCACACTGAATAAAATACTCCAATACTGAGAAAGCGTTTCCCTGTTCGTCTCCTCCCAAACCATGAACCTGGAAATGAATGAGTGTTTTTTTTTTAAGTACCGAATGAATTGGAAAGCTGTGGGCAGATGAGATACGAACATTTTTGTAATTTGGATCGGTCAGATTACTGCACTCTTGGCGAGCTACAGCGTTATTATGTCGGAACTTGAATAATCCGATTGGGAAAAAAACGCTCTCGACCTGACGGAAAGTGTGGAATGATAAAATTTACTTTGCACCAAATTCGTCTGTATGGTAGAAAATGATACGGAAATTGAATTAAAACATAATCTATTTTCATCTTAAGCCTTTCTTTTCACGTTTTTTTGCGGTTTTTCGCAATTTACTCGAGGAATCTGACTACATCATAATCTCGAATCTTTGAACAAAAAAGTGTAGGAATTTGAAATTTTGGCAGAGTTCGAAAAAACATTTTTACCGTTTATGAAAATATAGCTTGAAAACAAAAATAAGGTCAAAACCAGAAAAAGGTCGGTTATCATTCGATTTTAGTGAATTCGAAAAAATGAATTTTTCGGGCTTCATGTAATTTTTTCCCAGAATTGAAAAAACCTCTCATACGTATATTATGTTGGCAAGAAAAACATTCTCTGAAGATGAAGACTTTTCACTGTAATGAAAGTCGAGTAAAAATCCGATAACAATATTTTTCTAAAATTTGCGGACCCTTGAGTTTGCTGTGAAAAATTTTTTGTTCTTGATTTTGTTCAAAGTTGGTACAATGACAATCGATGTTGTGTACTTCAACAATGTATGTAATGTTTTGTTCCTTTCGTTCCAAAAAGGTCGAAAAAATGTTCAAAGTTGAAACATTTATTTTATCACGTACACTTTCCTGACTGTGTTGAATAACATAATAATAATCGTACTGGGTTGGTGAGGGGGAGAAGAACCAGGCGACATGTTCTCCGATTTTTTATTAACTGGCCGAGTACTTTCGCCCCTTCGGGCATCCTCAGGGCGATGTGGAACCATAGGTTACCAGGGCTGTGGTAACCTATGGTTCCACATCGCCCTGAGGATGCCCGAAGGGGCGAAAGTACTCGGCCAGTTAATAAAAAATCGGAGAACATGTCGCCTGGTTCTTCTCCCCCTCACCAACCCAGTACGATGAGAGATGCGACGACTCAACCAAGAATAATAATAATCAGTTGATGAATTGGTAGGTACATCATCTGGGAAAAAGTAGGGGGGTATTAAATTGCCTATCTTTCGGTATGATAAAACATCTTTAGTGCTAAAAAGCTGTGATGAAGTAGAAAAATAAGATCAAAGCCCGTTGTGGAATTTGCCATTTCCTGCGAATGTAAAATAAAGATATACGTTCTGAAATTCTATGGCCAGTGTTATGAATGTTACGGATGTGTAATTGGGTAAGAGCAAACCGAGCTACCTTACACGAATCATCTTGTGCATCCTTCTTGACAGTTGTCATCCGAGAGACACGTCGAGATTACAGGGTACAAAACATTGTCCGTTCTGCAGCACAGGTGGTCCATGCATATTGCGTCTGTCGACGCACGTCTCTGAACAAGCTAAAGGAGGCTTGCTTTTAAAATCTAACCCATCATTCAAGGTGTATAATTTCTCACTGTGACTAGGCGATTCTTTGAATTATCTGAGCTTCCTGAGCACCTGACATTCGTACTATTTCGCTAGATGAGTTGTACTTATATAGAGAGATTACGTGAAACGGGACTTCAGCCACGCTTGCTGTATTACTTCACTCAAATTGGTATGCTTATGCTACCTTTGTAATAACTAGCATCTGCAATTGGACAAGGTGCCAAAATCTACTCCCAGCTCTCGCTCAATAATCTTCTGTGTTGTATTCAGCTAGAATACAGACTTTATTAAAATTATTTCAACCTTTGTATGCATTTTACCTTTAGTTTGCTCAAAACGTAGCCCAGATAAAGTCTTTTCTATACTGAAGTAACTTCATAGTACATGCATTCTTGAAAATTGTGATAAACGTAGGCTAATTCTTCTATCTACGGGCTAAACAGTTACGCTTGGTGTCAGTGGCGTTATGAATTCACCCCGATATTTTCTATTTCCATTTCCAGAACAGAGTTTTTAAAAGTCAATGAGCAAGTAATAAGTTTAATACGAGTCGTAGTTCTAAGAAAACGCTTCAAGTAGCTTTTGATTCCTGTTCCGTTACCACTACGACACGAAGATTGAATAGAAATCACCAATAAGTAGCTAGTTCGATCCTGGTTCGAACCATGACTTCCGGCAGAACCGTTATGTGTAACTACTTGGTTGAATAATTTTACGATCAACTTATTACACTTAAGTATATTCCCTTTCTCATCATTATTCCCATTTCGAATGAGGCTCAATTTCTTCACCAACTCGAAAAGCATAGGATTTAATTCCTAAAGCGGCTGAGTGCTAGTTTTTTTTTCATAAATTAAGTTTTTATTTTTTCTAAATATAATTAAAATTAATAATTGATGATTTTTTAAAATTTTAAGTTTTATAATTTTAGTAGGTTAATGTTATGTGATTTCCATTTATTATCAATATTTTTTATCGCAACCAAATAGTGCAAAGTGAAAAGGTTGCCAAGATGTCAGAAAAATGGTATATACGGTGAACTCAATGAGAATTCAAATGAGTCTTTTCGATCAATTTCTTCAGTTGATTTTACTGGTGTTAATTTTTCATCTTTTGGCTAGATTCCTGTAATAATAATGCTTTCTTTTTCTTCATCTCTCGGACAATCACTTTGCGCAAAAGAAATCTTCAACCCCTCACTGTCACTTTTGGGTAGTTCGAAATCATGCTTTAATTGAAGCATGAGGGAAAAATTACTTCTTGAAGTGTTTTTCTTGAGCAATTTGTTTTACTGTTTAAAAAATGATCTAGGAGGGACAATCAGTATTCATGTATAAACCGTCCACCATTTTTTGTCATGCATAAGCAATCGATACGAAATTGATAGCATTGGTGGCATGGCGGAGGTAATTATTTTCTGCCGCCTCAACCTCGCATTCAATTTACTTTGATTTGACGGCACGTGATGGATACTCGGCAATTTTTCTCGAGGGATATCATTTACAGTGCCTTTCGTAATATTTCATATTTGTCTGGGGTACTTACATAAATTTATCGCTTCCGTTCCCATCAATGAGTACATTGTAATGTTAGCGCAACAGATCTTCAACATAAATTGAATTAAATCGTAGAAAGTATTTTCTTCATTAAATTAATAGCTCTCGTGTATTCTAGATTCTCATGTTCGGTCGGCATTAATGACAGGCTATATTCAAATAAAGGACCTACTTCACGGTTGTTCTGATTCAGATTTGACACGCCGCCGATTGAAACTAGTGGTCAATTAATTTTTACCGTCTATACGTGTTGAATAGAGTTAGCTGTACGAGAATGAAAGACTCGTATATGATGAATGATGACTCCACCATCGCTCAACGTTACTAATAGGCTATAAAACCAGGAAAAATCGTAGCGATCGAGATTATTCATTATAGTGTCTTCATAATATGGAATATACTCTAATAAATTTTGTTGCACCCACGTATTGTCAGAATATCTCACAATAATATTCGTCTGCTTCGCGGAGAGCCGCGGTTCAAGGGCGTTCAAGGCCCGACGGAACGTCACGATCAGCGACACGCCATTTCCAGCTAAAACGCGTGGGACTCGTATACCGCCAAGCTAGGACTCACCTCGGTTTGGAACTCTATTGTGGTAGTATAATATTAATTTGGCATTTATTTACGCTCAACGGTTGCCATATTTGCGCTAGGCAATTTTCTTAAGTCCTCCTTCGACGACTTTTACGACGTAGCCATCAAGTCTACGCATAGTACTAGACTTTAGTAGGTAGTAGTACTGTTCACCGCCCGAAGTTTGCTTTCTCCTTATACATGGATTGTGGCGAGAACTCGACTTCGATATTCCTCTTCCATCATTCTTTCCTCATTTTTTTTCATCATCATCAATCGTCCATGAGCAACTGTAAGGAGTGGCAGGAAGAGAGATATAGGAGATGAGATAGAAGATATAATTTTGAAATTATTTTTCCAAGTTCCCTCTTCAGATATTACTTTTTTTTAGAAGATTATTTATTTATTTATTTATTCAGAGATACGGGACGAGCCCAGTTGACAGGATTATATTGCACACACGTTGAACAGAAAAATAAACATAAAAGAGGGGGGTTTATTATATTCATTATGGACTATGGTGTGCGTAAATTACAGACAACTCATGCCACCACTTGTTACTCGACTGGCGTGATCGAGATCGTCGTATTTCCGTGGAAAACGAATGAAAATTCTGAGATATGACCTTTCAAAGTTTTTCCTATTTTTATTTTAACATGCTATGAGAGTCAATATTTTTCAACGTCCGAGGTCTTAAAATCGCGAGCAGACGACCCTTGATTTTGTGTCTATTGGCTCACACACAACACTCGTGCGATATGAGCTTCTTCAACTATTTCACTTGCGTGTATTTTGTATTTTGATTTTTACAGGCCACAAAAATCAATATATTTGAACGTTTAAGGTTTTGCAACGTTTGGGGAGCAACAGCATAATCTTAGCATGACACCATAATAATAGTAAAAATGAAATGCTCTATGCCAATTTTGTCGATTTCAACTGCAGCCTTTTCTCTGTCAATTTCTGTCCCCATTTTACGAACGACGGAGTAATTTAGATATTATTCACATGATATGAACTAGTGTGAAATACTACAAGCTCTTCATGCTACAAAGAGAGCCGCCTTGATGTCTATTCCTTCTTGACTGTTATCTTTGCGTGTCGTTTGAAGTCTTCCGTGAAGCAGCACATCTTCCTGAGTTCAAGTGGCGTGAGAAACAAAAGAACTTGAAGAGCACAGCCTGCTCCCTGTAAACGGTCGCACTAGACAAGAACAAAAAGAAAGAGGAGCGTTTCGTACTGATAATAGATAAAGGCAAGTTGAACAGGTAAATGTCCATGTCAGTCTCAACAATTGTTCTTTATCGTCCGGATGACCTGCTGATCTTAACGTCGAAATTTGGAGCAGGAAATGACTTTTTTACGATTCGAACGAAAGGAAGAAAACGGTTTAGAATTGGTACCTTCGTTATGATGATTGCTTTACGGTAACACTAGCGAAAAGTTTTAAATGGGAAACTACGCGAAAATTATTTTCGTTTAGGAGATAGTAACCTGTCTTCTCTCGACCTCTTCTGGATTGAAGAAGGAAGAGATAGTGTTGGTCATATTCTAGAACACCATTTTCCGCTTGGCTAATTTTCACAAGATTTTAAAAAATATTAACGTTTTTTTGATGTGTGCTCAACGCATGGCATTCATCAAATTAAAACCGTCTGAGTGCCGTTAACAGGAAGATGGCGAATGTTGTAGAACTCTCCGATTTTTATTGTTCGCTGATTTAGAGGTTGTATAATGTTGCGACAATAATAGTGTGCCATTAAATCGATCAAAACGGATTGATTGATTTATATTTTATAACAAAAAGTTTCTTTGAAAAAAATTTGCCACAAAAAACACTCAACTTAATTTTACTCAATTAAATAATAAAATGTTCAGTAATATTATTTGCCAATTGAACAACGTCATGTCATAAACTGAAGTAGTCGGTTAAAAACAGTGAAAAATATTAAGTCAAATGCATCAGTTTCTGAATTAATTAACTAATATATATTTTAGATTTACTACTCATTTAGATCTACTCCCACTATTTGGATGATGTCCGTTTTCGACTTACTCAGCAGCTTTGATTAAACTTAAATAATACCCACGGAATGTTCCCGATACCAAGGACCGAGGACTATTTATAGAGATAGAGGAATATAATTTTTGGAATATCGGACGGTGACGGAAAAAAGTTGATTAACGAAACGAATGAATTCAAATACGTTGTTAATTTTTTCCTTATGTTTTTCCCTTATAAAATAGAAATACCCCCCTGAACAGGAAATATAGCGTATAATCTGTCCATCGACATTTTCACATTAACGTCATCGCCGAACATAGAATCAGGTCGAACCAATTGTACCTCCTTCCTTTCACGATCTAACCATCTGGAAGCTTGATAGCTTTTATAATCGAATTAATTTAAAACCAATACTTCATTCGAAGCTACTGCGTAGATAGTTAATCATCCAACCTATCAAACCGTCAACGCGCCCAACTCCTCCGTTCTGAATCGTTCGAACCCAAACCTATCAAATTTTTAGACCAGTTATTCAAGGTAAATGATTGGTTTTGACATTAAGAAGGATGGGCAATGGAATTATTTTGATTACAATATATTGTGTAGTTATTGATAATCGTGATTCGGTTGGGCCTCCGATGAGAAACGAATTAAAAGAATATTAAAATCTCCAAAATAGGCTGATAGCTTTTAGTTTGATGCTAGGTTTGTTTTTCGTTTCAATAAGAATATAATTGGTAATTTACGTTGGCGACGCGAGAAATTGAGATGACTCTTATCTACTAGCGGGCGTGGTGAGTACCGGTTTTAATAAAGCGTTCAAGTACCGAACGATTTCAAACGAGGTTCCTCGTTTCCCTCGGGAAAATTCTCGAGGTGAGTAATATGACTACACTCTGAGGAATTATAAGAGAAGATGACGGCACCGTTAGGTCTTGCGAATCGCCCAACACTTTGTGTAGGCCGACAGCCATTGTTAGCTTTTGAAATTCATTAAAACTAGCGGTCGTTGATCCAAAAGGTAAGAAATATTAATCAGTAATTGATAAAGCTAATTGCTGTATCTTGAAATTCAAATTTCACGCACAATGAGGGCTGTTTCTAATTGTTTTAGGATTTCTTAGGAGTTGTCATGTATCTCGTCATACTGCTACGCTTCCTCTTGATATTAGCTGATGACCTTCGTTAGCTCGGTCGGAGCTTTAATCGCGTTTTTCTTAAATAGTTATCAGTCTGACAATACCAGGGGCGTGAGGGGGAGAAAAATCAGGCTTCGATCCTTTATTTGTGGGCCGAGCACATTCGCCCGTTCGGGCATCCTCAGGGTGACCTAAGTTTATAGCGTTCAATGGTTGTTATCATGGAGGTACAGGACAGTTATGACAGTAATTAAATTCTTCAGCTACTCACGTGGAGCTATATGGTGCACAGCCAAGTTGGCTCAGTCACTAGGTTTTCATTAAATCACTTCTTGTCTGTCTCGTAGCCCTATGTCCTGAAATGTTATTTTGATTAAAGTTAAATATTACTAGATAACTAAACTGAGAAATATTTTCCTTTGACTATTAATCTCTCAACTTATGTAAGTAGAATCTAATTACCATTATCATATTCTATATTATATTTAACTTTAATCGAAGAGTCGCCCGGTTTCTCTACCCCTCACTCCCCGTGGACATAAAAAATGCGACGACAAGGAAAAGAAGTGCGACAATATGAAAATTGTAACGATTAATATTATGTGTTTAATGCTTGTCCAACCGTTTGACATCTCTTTCATGTCTTTAAATTTATGTTCATAATTAATTGAAGACTTGAGATTTACCGAAGTTGAGTTGTTCCTTCGAATAAAGTTGAACCTTCGAATAAAACAACTGAGTCAGTGGAGTTGCTAAGAGTCCACTCTTGAGTTAGATGAAATCGAGCAGATAAATATGCGTCTTACAAGCCACCGCATGTCAACGGAGCAATCTTCTGCGAGCTCTACATGGCGTAATGTAACGTAATACAGCCGTGTTAACCTCAGACTAATGTCGTTGCAAACTCGTCCATCAGGCTATCGCCTTTTTATTCCAATGAATTGAGTTCAGATTTTTTGGTCGAATGTCTGTTTAGAGGAGTAGTATACCTAACCATGTTTTACTTATTCTCAGTATCTGCTGTAAACTGCATTAATAGCGTACATGCATTTCATCAAGATGATCTGATGAGATAATTAAGCCATTATGTATGGGGATGTTCTAATAACATGATTGTAGGAAATTCAACGAATTACGTTCAAATTTACGATTCATTAAATTTCATTAATTTGTGTGAATTTCATCTCATTTCTGATTTAGGGTTTTGGGTGGATTTAAATTATGTAAACATCGAAGTAAAGAATGTTAGGACTCGTTTCTAATGCAACTAATTGGCGCAGAATTGGTTAATAAATTAGATATTACAGAATTTTAACAGTTAAAAAATAATAATACTTTTAATACTAATTAATTTTAATGCTTTAGGGATATAAATCAATGAACCGAATTGTTCAGAAAACTGACATGCCACGAGGTACCTATTCGGACAGCAGGTGCGAAACAAATGTTTTAATATCGGTATTTCTGGTTACAAATGGTTTATTACTGAATAATAAGTCGGGAGCATAATTTCTTTTAATCCCTGACAAAAGGTTGATGTTTATTCAAAGCCACAAACGTTTTATATCTTCACTACTTTGTTGAAAACACTATTATCGTTAAAGATTTAGTAGAATCATTTATAAATCAAACGATGCCATTAGGTATTTTATGGTGTAGTATCATCAGGTTGATATTCACCCGAACGCGATTGAATGTCGCTGTAACGGAAATTTGTTCCAAAGCATTATTTTAAAAAACAAAAAGAAAACGATCAGTTAAGAAACTTGGTTCTGCATTTTTGAAGAATTTGGAGTTCTTTGACCTCGTGAAATATAAGAAAACAAAGCTACACCTTCAGGGAGCCCTTCGCAGCGATTGACAGAACGATAAATCGAAGGGGCGAAGTGTGGTCGCATCAACAACTGACAGTCGCTCAAGACCATTTCCGTTTTCTTTCGTTATACTCAGAATCGTTAGCGTTTCTGCCCTCTCTTCGCATTCTCTCTTCTTTCATTCACTTTCATCTCAACATCTTACAACGAGGCTGGACGATGACACCGTTAGACGTCCCGTGGATCACTCTGCTGGAAGGACCAGTTGGCAAAATAAAAACATCGTATTGCTATATAATTACCCATCAGAGGAATAATAATCTTGATTTCCTCGTTTCAGCGGCGAAGAACCGCTACATTTTTACTTATCTTGAGGATGAAACACGTTTCATTCGAAAGGAATTATCATCATCAGTCGATTAGCTTATTTGAATCACCAGTTTGCGTTCCATTGCTTTTATGTATTCTGTTAAGGTAATTGGAAAACTGCTTCGGTTTTAATCAGTGTAATAAAAAAATCGACCAGGTTCAATCTTAGATAGGGGTATCAGTATATTTATTGCTGGAGGTTAACTGGTAACTGCATGGATTACCTCTCAAGTGGCAGCTAACAGTACATCAGCATTTCTGCATAATAACCATTCCTCCAAGTGTGAGGACTTTTACACAGACGGCGAACTGCAATAATTTAGCATACATTGGGTCACATATTGCTATGATAAAATTTTAACAGATGATCTGAATTGACATTGGATGAGTGAATTATAAGAATGTGTGATAAGAGGTACGTAAAAAAGAACATGGATCGAGATGGAATCCATCGTTGCTCTTGCGATGTCTGAACGGGTGGAAGTATTCAACCAGCAAACAACACTTTCAAGAATCCTCATTAGTTGGCGAGTCGCGTGTTTATTTCTACGCCTAATGTGGACAAACTGGGTGAACAAAATGGATGCAATTATTTTTACTAAAGTGCGCTCTCGCGTTACGAAACATTTAACAACTTTTTTTTTCTCTCAGAAAACAGATAGAATTCATTCACAGAACGTATAACCACATCTTCTGTCTCCTGACATTAACATGCTGTTTAAAGAATCCTCTGAACTTGGTAAAATTTGAAGGTGCAAGGAGAACCGGTATCGGATACTGGTTTTGTAGGCGGATGTTCTTCACCTGAGTCAAGGTGAAAATGCTATGAATCTGAGGATGTTCGCATAACAGCATCGCCAATATAGGGACAGCCACTACTGAAATACCCATCCAGCTCCTCAAGGTATATATTATTATGCCATCAATGAAACACGATTGAAAGCAATTCAACTAGTGTGGATTACTGGAATGATGTAATTTGTGTTGTCTTGACGGAATGAACGTACGAGGAATCAAGAGATCTATCGTGAACGATGTTCTTCTGGCGTCAATATATCTGGTATGTTCAATGCGTGAATCTTTTTCCTATTAGTCTGTCTACAATTTCATTCTCTTTAATGTTTTCTCAAAAATTACTTGAACTGGCAAGATTTTTTTCGTACCCTAATTACCCTTAATAAAATGAGAAAAGCTAAGGGTAATTTGTTTTTCTTTTACTTCTTCTCAAATCGTCGCGTCGAAAATAAGATTATTTTATAGTTTCAAAAGGGTAGGGAGCATTGGGCAGTCTGCAGTTCACGTGAAAATTCCTCCATTACTTCACGTAAATATCTATTCACGTCAATACCTTCGCCGGTACCATTTATTCAAAACTGGATGTCTTGTTAGTCATATAAGCCTGGTTTACATAACCGAACGTTATCTGGATTTCACAAAGGTTCATTCTTTCGTTTATTTCTGCAATCGCAACATTAAGTAATCGTGACAGGACTGCCCGTTCAGTCGACTCGTAATGTTGGAACCGGACCTCGATTTTTGAACAATACCAGGGGCATCCCGACCTCACGATTTCAATCTTTCGAATTCTTTTACTTTGCCTCAAAGGCTCAACTGTGTTTTTATTATTCAGCGTGACTTTTTTCCAACACACGGCTCCTTTCGGCATCCAAGACGGAGTCTAATCTCGCTTACATATATCTCGTTTGTTGAACTCGTTGTACCGGGGTCAGTTTTCTCAGAACTTACCACACTGATGCATTCAAATGTCCTACCAGCATGCACACACTCTCGTTTCTCCCTTCTTCTCCCTTCCAATCTCTCCGCTTGCCGTACTTCAGACTACAATGGTCTCACGTCAGCGTTACAAAGAGCAATATTACGTTCGGTAAAAACCCCATAAAAACTGATTCCCTTGAAGGGCTCCCTCGTCTACTCTCTCCTCTTTTTAGTGCCTTTCCAAGAACCGTGTCATAAGTTTCCTCGATACTCGTCCGCTAAGAACAGAAGTATATGTATGGCAGTAATTTTGCCGTGATGTCTTCCTCTCACAGGATGCTGCAATTATCCTGTCTTTAAGGTAAACCTTTCGCTCACAATATATGCCACTGACCGTTCCCTTTAACTGCAGTAAACCTACTGATTTAATTTCGTCCGTTGTATGAAAATCCGTACTTCTTTTTTCGGGCGTTGCAATGATTACGGCCATCCATGTGATTCTGCTGGAATAAATTTTGAATGATTAATTATATTTTAGGTATCTGGGCGCCCTTAGCCGACGAATTTCTGTTACCAACTCGTCTTGAATAATATCTGTAAGTAGGAAGATATTATGAAATGTATTTCCGTTGTAGAACAAAGTGAACTAGATCTAGAAGGACTCCATGGTCTGTGCATTATGAACCTTGCACTCCAGATTTGTAAAGAAGTGCTCGGTTTCACAGACAATTACAGCCGTAGGTATCTGATGCAATCGGATTCACCGTTAGCACTTCATCACGATGTGCGCAGCACTGACCACAAAGTTGTGGCTCATTTTTCGCTTCACCACTTCCTCCAGGAGCGCGAAAGCAATGCCCCACTCACGGCTACAGATTAATTTTCTGATCTCATTTCAACCAAACGTTTTCAATTCGAATATTTTTTTACGAAGTCATATTAAAAACGATATCGGTAGTGGTGACGCAGAGAAACTTAATTACTACCACACCTTTCATTTTAATAGTTCATTTACCGCATGGCAGAACAATGAAACAATAATTCGCTCTTATAAGCTTGCATTACAGTGTGAATTGTTTTTACTAGGAATGAACATAATAATAATTTCAGTTTACACATTGAATCCGTTGAAGGAGACAATTTAGTAATTATCTTGGCGTGTTAAGTTATAATATAAACCCATAATTATAGAATATAAGAAGATTATTATTTTGAAAAGCAGTATGAGAATCTATTTATTAATTTTGCCAAAATTTCAGTCACATAATATCACGTAAATGTTTATTATTCATGTAATTTTTGCCGTTCCTTTTCAATTCTATTTGTACGAAACTGAATACCTTCGAAACACACTTCAAATAGGAGAACCGGCAAAAAATGAGTCAGCGATTGTTTGTGGGCCGAAAAGAACGTGGTCAAATCTTTACTCCTGCAAAACATTTAAAAAAAGTTAAACGTGTCTGCTACGTGTACCGAAATTGCATTCGTCTGTTCGAGTTCCAACTAGACGAGCTCCAAAAACGCTTTCATGATTGACTCGTCAACGTTTGAAAAAAACACTGAAAAAATATCGTGACATCTCTGTTGCGGAAAGTATTTCTTCGTTGAAAAAAAATACGTTGGCACGAGCTCGCGTGCGACTAAAGAGCTAAGAGCTTGAAACAATTTTTGTCTTTTTGAACCAGTTTTACAGCTTGAACTTCCTTTAATCTCTTTCATTTCTTATGAATGCTTCTAGCGTTGATAAGCCACTTCTGAAATTAATAATCTACAATTAAATAAGGGAACTTTTTATTTTTTACAGATATTTATGCATTTTCACTCATTGGTAGGTAATGTTCCACTTCTAATGTTTTTCTTTATTTCGTTTGTTTCAATGTTCTTCAAACATCTAAATAGTGTACACATTTTTGAGAATCAGAAGAACTTACACAACTTCCATATCTTTCAACTTAAGTCGTGTGAAATGTTTCCAAAAAAGAAATAAGACGATAAACTCTTTGTCGCTCTTAATTTATATTCTTCACCGCCATTTTATTGGATTTTTGGTACTCATCGATCCAATAGAATCGAAGTAGTTTCATCAATTTCAATATCTGTTGCCGTTTTTCTTCGGGAGGTATTCAACCTCGACACTTTAGTTCTTGCGGTGTCGGTTCTTGAGGTCCGTTGCTCATCTTTCGATCGCTTTGTCAACCGTTTCGATCCAACGGTTAAGATATTATATTCAGCTATGCATTGGCTGAGGGCAATGACTAGGCTAGTACGCTTTTGGTTTATTATTCAATAATAAACCATTGTAATCACCCAAGAAAAACAATTTCTAACCCCCCTCAAAATTTGATGTTTCACGGTTCAAGGCAAGTAGAATCCGAATATCCAGTAAAAAACTTCTGTCTGTCCGCCGTACGCCACACTTTTCCGGCCAATAATAATAATAGCTACATTCTTCAAATTTTCATCAAAAATCTATCAATCGGTCCTACGACGGCCCAATTCTTGAACCACATTGCTAGCTCAATTTTAAGGGTATTTTTGGGTGGTTGAGGGGGAGAAAATTAATATTTTCCAAGGTTTTTCAGAAAAATATGTATTTTGTATCAATTTCTATAGATTTTTGGACGCTGTATCGAATGAGACCATCGTGGGGTCGATAGCTTTATCGGTTCTCGAGTTATCGCAGATTTCCAGAAATTTGACATAAGGGTATAACTCGATAGTTCTTGGAGCTATAAAAATCGTTCTATACTCATTGAAATGGTCGTCAAACACTCTCCAGATGTACCGCTAGGCAAAAAATTTAGCTTTTAGTTAGAAAATTAAGAAAAATAAAAATGATTAAAATTACAATAGTTGCTACGGAATTTCCCCCGATAATTACCAATTTGTTTTTCAGTGGGAACGTTCACAAAGGTTTTTATTTTCACAATGCTTGTTGTACTTACGTTTACAATTGGACGGCAATTGAACATAATATTGATAGCTTAGAGAGTAGCAGATTAAAGTGTATGATAGAACTATTATCATCCAACCTATGTCGAGAGAACGGTAAATTTTCGTTTTATTTTACCAGCAATGGTAAAGCGGCTAGCACTTGAAATCAATGTAATTTCATCATTTTCCAAGAAGATGGATCTAGTTTGAAACGCGATAATGACTAAAACGGTTCGTTGAATCAATCAACAGCTGGGTAAACTCGTTCCACGGATGAGCGGGATGTTTTTACCACTTCAAGTGCGTACAGTGTCATGTATATTTTACGCGACAGAAGCCTCTTTCAAAAAGGCATGATTACTCCGAGATGGGAACACTTTTATGGCTGTTCGTTCTTAACGTTCGCGATGATTGTGGGAATGTCCAAGGATGAAATAAGCGGTCGGCTACTTGATATTCGCTTAGATTTTCAAACGTCTCGGCGCCACCTTAATTGGGTCGGGAATCTTTCAAATCGTAACCCGTTAGTTCAGAAACGGCTGTGCCCTTGAGCATCAGGTTGCAAAAACTGCCCCCGGGAAGGCCAGTTTTCACGTCACAGAAACGATATTAATCTTTTCGTAAGCTCGTGGCTCGTAACCACGAGTGAGGATGATTTCATCATTATTATTATCAATTGAGCACATCAGGTAACATTGAACTTTGTATTTATTTCTGCGCTCTTTATTTCATAAATGTATTCCACCGTATTTCTACTGGTCAGACACTAGAAGTAAGCTCTAGTTGATATTCATAAACCCACGATCGGTTATATTGTACCTACTAGTATTCATTTTATAGTAGATTCGCTTACATTCGCTCGTACATTTCAATTAAAATATTTACCAACCGAAATGTCAATTCTTATTGGATTTTTCATTCTTCGGCTCATCAACGATACGGACGATTTTATTATTTTCATAAGAGAATACTTCTAGGTATGTACGCTGCATGATTTTATTTGACTTATAAATTCTTGTGATGTCAATGTTTCGCAGCGAGTTTGCTTACGAAAAAGTGTATGATCACAAAAATATTGGCTATGGATAGTCCATTGGTATTCAATTTTCATTAGCACTATAGAATTTCATGGCAGTGTTACAGTAATTTTGCTTTCGATTTGCAATCTTCCAACCCCGTAAACTCGACCGAGAGCGCCGTAAATAATTGGTCAGTTTGAAGCCATGGTATTCTTACATAGCATTTAACTCATTTCGATATTTCCTTCGAAGCCTCATCTTGAGATCTAATACCCATTTTCCTACTAGGAGAAACCTAATAGCAGCAGATGATCATTAATAATTCCAAGTGCCCGCTCAAACGACGGGTGCTTCTAATTTCAGTCTTCGCATGAACTGTTGGCTAAATCTGCTAGTCGATAGGGTTCCGACCTGGAAACCTTGACAAATCTACCTGGGCGATTCTAATTTATATTCTCGACTTGTCCCGAATTGCGCGTGCTGATCGTTGAACACATTCAGGGCGCGGATAGTCGTTTAGTCTTGCAGACAAGGGAATGCGAGGCTGGCATAAATTTAACGAGAATCACACCCGGTTGATTTACCTACATCATCGTTCCATTATTTACGTCCCATGTTGAAATGTGAGGAATTGCGTTCGTTAATCAACCTTTGATTTTTATTTCGACCGAACAGGATAGGTATCGAATGAATGATTGAATGCTTTTTGGTGTAGAACCGGCATACCGATAATTTTATAGGCACCTTTTTATAATATGTGCCCACACAGGAGCTGTGCTGTTTGAACCGATTGACCTATTACTTAACAACAGCTTTCCTCATGTGTCAATAGCTATTTATTCATTCATGATAGAATTTCTGGTTCCCGAAAAATTTGGCATTTCCACGTTCCAAAGATTGGAAATTATTGATATCGGAAAAAATTTATCCTTCAACACTATTTTAATGTAAATTTCAGTCTGCCAGGTATGTAGATGTAATTCGTTTATATAAAGGACTTTATTATTTTGCAGGGATGGTGAGCGAGACTCAAAACGGGTCTCAGGGCTTGGTGATCAGCGCGATACCATCGTGGGCTGGAGAACCCGAGCCAACAAAGGTAACGTCCAATGTGCGGTTTAACAATAAAAAATTTCAATTAGTGTCATATTTATAGAACAACAAAACATTTGGGATTGTGACCTTCTGTTGAAAAAAATCGAGTCGAGCTCATTTTCAAAACTTTGTCAAAAGGGTAGGCTTCAGGAAAACTGTTCATGTGTTTGCAGCTTTTTTTTTTTTTTTTTTTTTTTTTTTTGTTTTTTGTACAACACAACGATCATAATACTTCACCGTATATTAATGGTGATCATAAGTTAACCGGGGAAATTATGAAACTTCGTGATTGTCAATTAAAAGACGTGAAAAAGTATAATGAACAACTGCTGTCTACGTGGTGATTAAACTAATTGTAATTTCATCGAAGTAGGCTGTATTCAAGAATATTCTATTTTTAGAGGTTTGGGTTTCACTAGAATTACTTTTATTAAGGTTTAGACAATAATTAAGTTCAGTGGTATGACATTCAGTTTGCAACGGAACAACAATAAAAGTGGACGCAGCATTATATTTATTGTACAGTGGTAATTTCCTTACCGTGTAAACCTGTTCAAACTTGGATGATGAAAAAAAATTTTTTTGAAAGCTTAGTCTAGGATCAGCTTACACCTTTTTTCTGTAGCGGCATTTTTCTATAACGGTTACCATCAATTTTTTCACGATATTTTCGAGACTGCATTTATTTAGTCGATGTAAGTCGCTGATAAGAACGCAAGATAAATTATTTAACTCGAACTTATCGATCGAACGAATTTTCATAGGCCGATTTGAACAGTATTTTTTAGGGTGACCTTGCGTCGTCTTCGGATAACGATTGCCTCAGATGAATTCACAAGGTAAGATGCCCATCTGCAGCATTGTGTCAGACCCGATCATTTGCCTATCGACCTCGATTCCTCCGTGACGGGGGAATTCGGCAACGGCAGTATTTTTCTTTCCGAAGAGGATTTCACCGACTCGATGAACGTTCATGAATTCTTTACCCCTGGGCGCATAACAGTTCGTGGCCCTGTTAGATTCTAGACTTCGGATGGTTGGCTCTGACTTGTGCTCACCTAAAACAACGGACGGATCATCGTATCTCAAAACTGCAAAAAAGCAGAGAGGTTATGCCCGGCTGACCGGTCTGATAATGAGGAGGTGCGTTTCTCAATTCGAACGGTCTTGATGTATAACAAGGGCTTTAGATGCCCTTGGGGGCCACTTGTCCAATGATGGTGTGGAATTTCGTGATCCAAGGGTCACAACTTCCACTTAAGCTAGTTTGCTAGAAAGGCAATTGATTATTTTTCCACACACACCAACCGATGTCCGCACTTCAACTAGGAACTTTGTAAACTTTATGACGACGCATCTAAAAATCTTCATTCAACTGCGCTTAACGGTATTCCGCTTGAAATACCAACAGCTTAAATTTGAATCATCAACGGTTCTGAAATGAGTTATGTATATGAGTAGAAATGTATTTTATGATATTAACGTAGATAGCAATACGCTATGTTACATCGTTCTTACCATTAGTAATTTGGAGCTCATAATTGGATTTATAGAAATGTGGGATCTTAAAATGTAACGCGCGTGGCTCACTACACGGACAATTAATAGACAAAGAGGAAGATAAGGGGATAAGGAGTTGAGTGAATAGCACGGATCGGGAAAAATTGTTTCTTGTCAGTCAAAGAAGTTTTTGTGTTTAATAAATAGTTCGCATTTGTCGATGCTTCCTTTCATTTACAATACAATCCCCCATATAAATATCTAGTTTTTTTTTTTAAATTTTTTATTGAGTATCGCTGACGAGTATTTATCGACATGGTAACCTGCTAAACTCTGCTAGAGGAAGAACGGCAAGATAAACGTGAAGTTCGGCCTAAAAACGTTTCACGTTAAGAAGACCGTGTCTGATTTCTCAATAGGCCAACGAAATCTGGGTTATCAATCTTCCAGTTTGACAGTGGACACAAAAACGAGACTGGACGTCAGCTGTAAGCATTAATTGCTCCTCATTTTTTGTGAGATCGTTCTACTTGAACGCAGCTACGTAGTTGTCCAGAAGGAACGTTCACCCTTCGAAATAATTGAATGGCTTTTTATTTTCACGGTGCTCAGTTAGGAAAATAAGGCGTGAAGTATTCGTAGGGAAGGACGCTGTTCGAGACGGTCTTCAGTGGCGACTGCTGTAAATAATAGCCACTCTGGTAAGATCATTGAGGAAGGAAGAGATAATGTAAATTACGACGGAAGCCAACTGCGTTAGTAGGAAAATACTTGGTTGTGCGATAGACCTAATACAGTTCCTCTTATTGCAGTCTTCTTTTAATCATAATTGGTGCGCTTGCTTGTCATGCAGATTAAAGTAGGTTTTCATCTCTAAATGCATTATTGAAATATAAAATGTATTGTCTTCCGCGTTTAGGAAATACCAATTTACGAAAATTACTGTATTCTTTTCAAAATCTGTTTTTCAAACCCTAAGATTTTCTTTTAGCAATGTTTTCCTAGACTTCATCCTTTTAAATATCGGAAATAAGTTTTAACAAGTAGATACTTTTTAACCGACTTCAAAAGGAGGAGGTTAGTATGGTGGACGTGCGAGGTTTTTTTCAAAAATCAAATATTGTAGTCTTTGCGCAAACACATTGAAACCTATGGTGTGCATAGATCACCCAGTACTTCTATGGAGGAGTCATTGACAGGTATAGCAAACTATAAAATCAAGAAACTCATACAAAGGCCACAAACTAGCTCGGGGTCTAAAAACAGAAAAAAAACCCTCATAAATCAACCCGTAAACATTCGAAAATATTTGTCGACCTTAATCATTCAAATGTATTGACTTTTGGGAAATGTGAATACCTATCTCTAATACAAACAATTATCTGATAGCACGGATGTACTCAGTAAAATCATTTGTCTCTAATGGACACCAAAATCCGCCATCCTCTAGGCGGTTATTCTTTAGAAACGTATGATTTAACAAAGTAACCAAAACTACTGCGTTTCAGTTTTCAAAAAACACAAAATGCGCTAAAACTCATTATTTTACTACTTCAGTTTACTACGTAAACATGGAAGAAAAACCATTACCGTTTAGTAAAACCCGTTGAATACAAATGGTATCAACTACATCCTTAACTCATGCTTCTCAGGAGCCTCGTCTTCAGCACTGGAGCGTGTTCCAAGGAATTCCTAACTGATGGCAAATTAGAATAGACCCCCACTCAAGGATCGTGTTGTTTCCCAAGAACCGTTGACGTCAACGAGCGGATCAAACTATGTGACCGTTCGCTGAGCATGAAAACGTCGTGTTTTGTAAATATGAGAAACCTCCTCCCCTTTGCCATTGGCTTATTGACGAGGAATCAATAATCGATCATTTGAAATTATTCACCGGCACGATTCTCGGCCGTGGGCCTGTTTAACGAAGATCCGACTTCACGTTGATCTACGCCATCACGGCTGAGACAAGCAGCTGGTGAGAGGTGCACTTCCACAAATGGCTATTTGTTGTTCGGGATAATTCGTTAAGACAGCAGTTTCGTTCTAGAATGAAGTTCCAACGAGGGAAAGAACAGTTAAATTACCCTTTCGCGTAGAGCCAATTTTCGTTTTGATTCGTCTGTTATAATGACAGCAAAAAGGAAAACTAACTGGTGAAGTACCTTCATTTAACTAGGCACTAGGTAGAAAGGCTTTCCAAGCAAAGCATCCTGGCCTCTAACCAGAGTCCGCTTTGCCAGGATGAATTCTCATCAACCGCTATTCTTGATAAATGAAGAGGTCTATTATACTACCAAGGGCACTCTTTTAATTATTATCTTGACAGCTCTGTCTTTCACTCATCCGCACGAGACCCAATGTTGGCATTTAAAAGAACCATTTACTGTTAGCACTTCCGACGTCGAGCATAATATGCAGCTCCATTATTGCTGATATCAGGTCGCGAATAAGCGTCAATCAGACGCCTCTTATTTTCGAAATGTTCAGCTCGAAGCAAAAACTGTCCGCCCTCTCTTCATTTTATAAATGATGCTCTCTACGATCGGATGTACCATCTTTTTTGCCACGTCATATTCTAAAACCTATTCTTTGCATTGGACCAATCATCAAAACTTTCACTGTTCAACGGATGTTAGAAAAGCCGAATCGTAAATAACCGCGTGTCGATACTTATTTTGTAACGCGTGACTTACCATCAGTGAACTTTTTCTTCCGCTCAATGAAAGACTGTTATCTCTTGTTGATCGAAGCAAAGAGATGTACACATTCCTCTGTCAATTATCATAATATTTCATCAATAATAGCGGATTGTTTACGGGTTCTTGGCTACTTTTGAGCTATTGTACTCACTAACTCGCTACTGAAAAAATACGAACGTCGGAGGATTTAAATTTTCCTCTCACCAAATCCCAAAAAAATCTATCGAAATTCAGGTAGCGAAAAATTAATCTGGAATAACAATCAGTGAAAATTGCTTCAATTGTTTCATCTTCTGAAATGATGAATAACTACGATGTACCGGAGATAGACTACATTTATTTTTATACGATATTCGAATTTGATGTGGTACCTACCTATTAGGTGTTAATACTTGAAATTTATAGGTTTGGAAAATTATTTTTCTTTGACAATAATTTTCAATGGTTTATAAGTTAAGTTAAAGTATCGACAAAGAGAAATTCGTTTTTAAATCAATTTTGAATTTAACTTCTCGTGAAATTCGCAGCCCAATATTAATCTAGTGTTAAGGAATTGGCCAAAACATTTCGCTAAGTTAAAATTCGAAGAAAGATGGGATTGAAAAAATAACCTACCCTCAACGTTAGGTATTTAAAATTCGGTAGATACTTCATTTTTTTAACTATGAACGCAGAATGTTTTAGAGCGAAAGCCGCATCAGGTTTAGGAATGTTGATATCCGAAATTTTTATTTCCCCAACTCGAGCACTTATGGATGCGCCATTTGTGGCCACTTTCTGTTGGATTAATACGTCTCTCGACATTCAAAAATGACTGTAATAGAAGGGTGCTGCCAGGTAGAACTCTTATGTCTGGCGGAAACTGCCGCTTGGAAACCCCTTAATGTATTCAAATTGTACATTATGGCTGTAACGGCCTAATAAATTTCACCGACCACTTCCTCGCATCTTGTACAAAGGTGTAGTTCGCGTGGGCGATCCGTCGCCTCGAGGTGCCTCGGCTCCTGTCATAATACAACGATCTGCTGAGGTCCGAAACAGCTTCGAAGCCATGATCAGTGGAATATTTCTGATCCGCCAGCTTACCAATGCTTTTGGGCTCTTTCGTAGAATAATCGAAAATACAAGCCCTTGAAACCGCAATTTGGGGTGTGTTGGGTTAATATATTGAATGTCAATAAACGTTTATGCTTTCTTGTGCTCTCTTGATTCCAAGTCTTCCGGAAATATTCGTTAGCCTTTTTTTGATAGTTAACCTTTATTGCTGCTCAAGTAAAATGTTTACCTTAGAATCTATTTGTATCTTATCAAAAATATTTACGTTTCAAAGCATGTACAGTCCGAACGTAGAATGATGAGTTAGTAATAGAAGCAAAATTTCAAGATTGCACTTCGGGAGCCCAAAGGGCGTAAGCGCGCATTCGAGCTAGATGAAAACTCTCAATCAGAAGTATAATTCGCCCTGCAACCATCAACACCGAATTCTTACTGATTGTTATTACTGGTGGTTATTATCATTATTTTTATACATATACGTATATTTTTTGTATTGGCGTTCATTCTGTACGTGGGTATTTAATCTCGGAAGTTTCTTGCTCGAATTTAAGAAAGGTGTGCATTGGGAAGTGCAATTAGGGTTTTGAAAAATTTAGACGTGCGCCCACGCTTTGGCGTTCGGCACAGGATGATAATAACAAGGCAGAATTTTTCTCACTGAATTCTATAAGGCTCGACCATTCGTTGCTAATTCAACCCCTTTTTGAAAGGAACGGACTGGTCGTTCCACAAACTAAGGAACTCATGCTTCACAGTTAATGTCTCATATAAATTCCACACGTGGGAGCTCGTTAGTTTTTTGAAGGCTCATATCAATTGCATCGACTTGATCTTGCCGTTTTTATGAACGCGCATTGAATCTGACCAAAATCCGCTCGATTTTAACCGGCAAATTAGCTTCATATGAAATCTCGTGTGTACGTGTGACTTCCGGCTTCGCAGTTCTCTCGCCTAATGAAGATGCCATATCTTTATCTTTGTAATCGCACATATGCTGCGTCAGTGCCGTTATTTGTACAATGGCATTCGTGGGAAAACAATTCCGAGCTACTTCCGCCGACGTTTTTGACCATTCCTTGTGTGAACTGGTTGAGAATTTTCTTGGCGGAAATCTTTTCCCGATATTGCATAACGTTCAACTACGCAAGGCTTTGCCGTTTTGATTGGAAATAGCGTGGGAACATTGCGACCGTTGGTCAAATGTGACTTTATTGTACGCGTGGGGGTATTCTTGGGCGAAGTCTTCGAAGTTATACAAAATATTTAGTAAGCACAAGCGCTTCACGAAATGTTTATAGTGAGGTAAAATAACGCGATCAAACCTCACGACGTTGAAGTCGAACTGCGATGCGTACGTGCTATGGTAATTCATATCAAGTACAAAAATCCGATATTTCTGCAACGGGATGTGAACTTGAACACAATGTACTTGGACTGGCCAGAGCATGGAGCAACGGGACGGAGATCGCAGGCGGTCGTATTACCATTAGCGAACCAATGGTACCGTATGATTTACATACAAGCGCGAGTTCGAACTCCAAACCACAAACGTTATGTTAATGCGATACGTTTGTTGTCACCTCCCATTTGGTGGCCGTTCGCCGGCCTGTAAGCGGTCCAGGACCGTTCAGATGACTCTGCAGAGAACCGCATCGACAATGAAATGGGCGTTTGTGATTTCAAAACGTTGCGGTTTGGAGTAGAGGCGACGTCGTCTTCTAGTATATCGTGAGAAATTTTGCTAAATTGCATCTTTCTCAAGGGACAATAATGCACAACTGTCCTATAAAAATAAAGACTAATAATTATTAGTTCACTCTATGAATCTTTTCGTTATTGATGAATTACAACTCATTTTTAGTAGACGACTTTCTAAATTAATATTTTCCCTGATGAGGCCATAAACGGCGAAAGCACTGTTAACTTAAGTATACCATTTCTCAAGCGATAATTTTAATATCGTGAGTTAATTGACGCAAAAGTTTTAAAATGCAGCTTCTTCATTAGAACCTTGAGACGTTACGACGAAGTTGATCAACCGTTAATTACACTATTGGTGGAAATTGAATCCCTCAGATCGCTGCCCCTACCTTTACCCACACAGGTTTTTGAACCCCATCAGGTCCAAATCTCGCCTACTCGCACCCTTAGTCTCGCACGGAAGCGATTTGTGGTAACTGATAACCGCTAATTTAGCGAACTCGTCCTTCAAATGCCTTCCTGAACAGCTCCACCTTGAAATGATGAGCAGTTGAAATTATAATAATCTTTGGCCAAATTATTTTTTATTTTTTGTGTCAATTAACAATTTTAACGTAAATTTCCAATAGAAAAAAATAATAATAAGAATCTGAAGTAACTTTCACTCAGTGAATTTCGACGTAGTGTCCCTCCGAAGGGAAAAAAACGCTGCAAATAATTGTACAGTGGTATATTATTCCTTTGCTTCAATAATAATATAACAAGACTATCCATTAGTGATAGTAATTATTCCGAACATATATGTGAACGTTCCCACCGAAAAACAGATTGGTAAATATTGAGGGAAACTCTGTAGCAACTATTGCAATTTTAATAATTTCTATTTTTCCTAATTTCAAATAAAAAGCTTAAGTTTTCGTTGAATAATGTGTTTGACGAGCATTCCATCGAGTATAGAACGATTTTTATAGCTCCAAGAACTCTCGAATTATGACAAGTTTCTGAAAATCTGCCAACTTCAACACAAAAACTGCAATAACTCGAGAACCAATAAAGCTATCGACCCCGTGATGGTCTCATTCGATTCAGCGTCGAAAAATCTATAGAAATTGATGCCAAATACACCTTTTTCTGCAAAACGTCGGAAAATGAAAATATTCTCCCCTCGTAACTCCCCGAAAATATCGCCTTAAAATTGAGGTAGCGATTATGTTGAAGAATTGAGCTATTGTTAGGCCAAGATTGATTTTTGGTCAAAATTGCAAGAATTTAGGGGTACCATAGTTTCGTCAAAAAAGTGTTGACGGCGGACAGATATTTTAGTGGATTTTCGGATTCAACGTGCGGATAAAACATCAAATTTGCGGGGATGGGGGTAAAAAAAAATTCTCTTATGCGATTACAATGGTTTATTATTAAACCAGAAAAGCTCATATTGTTTCTGGAATGAGCCATTTTCATCAAGTACTCACCGTAGGCGACACTTCAGTGATGTATCACAAATTCCAAATGGAACCGATAGATCGTTCTAATTGAGTAGTTTCGAAAGCAATAATTGCTATTTTACTGGATAAGGAAGGGAACCTAAAATTCAACTATTTATCCTGTTAATCGGCGTCATTTCGTCAACCGATATTATTGTCGCCAACTTAGTTCACTCAAGCTCAAAACTATCCCATGATCTTTTTTTGAAGAGAAGTCAAACTTTTTTTTCTTTCTTTCTTTTTTATTTTTTCTTCAAAAGTAATGGAGTTGAAATGAAAAAATAGATGAAACAACTCAACTGTATTAAAGGCAATAGCAAAATGTTCACCTCTCAAGACAGTAATTGACATACATACATTATAAGGGTGAGTCATTTTCATGGTAAAATGGCACTGCACGATTGGCCGTAAATGAATTCCTACCAGAGTTTACTGCGATCTCTTTTGGAATTAAATGATGGGTTTTGACAGTTTAATTGTTGAATACTGCTCGTTTCAAATCATGTCTCAATATTCGTGGTAGGTTTCGGGAGCGAGAAAGCGCTTAAAAAGGCACCCCTGTTCGGAAAAAGAAGCAATATGGAAAATGTCAGGGTCAGCGTGCGCGAGCTCTTTCATTTCCGTTCGTACGATTCATCAAGTGAAAGGTCAGCGAGCGTCATCGAAAAATTAAACAACGATACTTATCTACCGTAAGGAGCAATAATCGATGTGGTAACTCAGCCTAATATCAAAAGGTCAATATCTTTTACATGGTTCCTTGAGCCGGTTTTATGGACGTGATGTTTAGCGCTTGATTTCTCACTGAAAATTGTGAGTGGATTATGGGTTTTATAATATTCCCCAATTTTTTCAACATTTTTATTTCACTATTTCGATCACTTTCTTTTTATATGGAAATTGTGTGTTACTGACAATAGGCCAAACTTAAGCTGTTGAGACAATTTCTGCCATTTTGATGTTATGGAACTTCGTACGTCGAAGAACTCTCTTTTAGCGGTTCTGTTTCTATCGTCGCGATGTACCATTTATGGCACTTCTGCTCCTAGACGACTTTCATCTAATGTTATCGCAGTAACGGTAAAACTCGATTGGCCCTATCGGATTTCCTCAACTGCAGCCAGTTATCTACAAAGAAGCGTTACGTTGTCAACTCGCTTTCCATTTCATTAGTACGACGCTCTATTGGAAAGTGAACCTTCTGCATTTTACTGTGGTTTGTAGTTTATTGTATATCCAGCTAATTAACGTTGTTACTTAACAGGCAGTAAATAATCTCATCCCATCGGTGACTTTCCATTTTTTGGAAAATCGTATTCGGCTTCGCTCATTTTCGTAAATGTACATCAGGTAGGTACTTAAATTAAAGTTATAAAATGCCGGTCGAAAGGATATTGACGAAATAAACGAATCACTCTTCTGAAGTTAATTTTTGGATCGAACGAAATTTTTGGTCGCTTGTGAATCATACTTGAGCGAGGACCATCGCGTATACCATTGATAAAATTAATTGGCAGGAAAATTCTCATTCCGAAAGAAGAAACGCAGCTCAGCATGAAGCAACGATTTCAGGCGTGGAAAGATTGCTGATATTTTGTTGAAAATATGTGGATTTGGTATCGTGAGACAGGCGCAGTGTGCAATACTGATTCTGAACACAATCAGTTCACACACTCTCGGGATCAGAAGTATTTCAGATATTATCTCTTTGTGGAAAACTGGTTCATGTTGATTGTGATAGAATTGGCATCAATCACCTGTGGGAACATTCTACATGGATTACGATATGCAAAATGTTTTTGAAGTTGACCTCTTCCATTTAGTGTGAAATAGTTTCTCATTCAAGAAAAATTCTAGTGATGTTAATATTGCTTGGAACCGGCCTCTTAATAAACTCAATAAAAATTTACTAAATGGTTTTGGTAAAATTTTGAATTACTCCGTTTTTCCAATATTATTTTTATTGACGATGAGGTATAAGTACTTTTAAATTATTCCTAACAATTGTAGTATTGGGGAAAAAATATTGAGTGGTCAAATTTTACGCAATATGGCCCAAAATGGCAATTTTTCTCTCAAAATGGCCACGAACAGTAAAAATCGCCAGAAATCTAATTTTCGAACAATTTTGCGAAGGATCAAATCTCTAAAAAAAAAGGGTCATTGATAAAAGCAAACGGAGGTAATAAAAGAAAATAGTACTCAATACGATCGTATCAATTTCATCAGTTTACGGACCATCATGAAAAACTTCGTAAAACATAGTAGTAAGCACGGTTTTGAATCGTAAAATCCAAATTTTGAAAAAACTTCCTTTCGCTAAAGATACAGTGAATGTTTACAGGCACATTGAACCACCTTATCTGTATCAAAATGTTGGATACCTAGTCGATTTGAAAGTTTTTATCCTTGAACCCGCAACCTCGAGTCTCCTGATATTTCTAATTTCGCTTCAAAAATTATTTCCATGAAATCTAGGACATTAACCGAGCCAAACTGTACGGATGGTCTGACGTTCCTTTTCATTAAATCGCCACACTATGAGGTCAAACCGAATGAAGCTGGCCACACCTTCACGGCCTTGAGGTTTCGCTCGGTTGAGTGTGCAGATTCATTAGCCACGATCTGGCCAGATCTGTGCTCATTAGAAATGAACGTTTATTTTCTGGTTCAGGCTGTTGCATCATCTTACGTTTTTTTATTTTATAGAAGTGATAGAACTTGCACGGATGCCAATTTTGTCTCAGAATTAAATAAATGTGAATTGAAGATTCGTCATCTCGAAAAAGAAGAAGAAAAAAAATCAGTCCGCTTTGCCGATAGAGTGTGCTCATGAATAAATTGGCTCACATCAACTATTTTATCATTTTGATTCATTGTATTTTATATGGTTTACCTGTTTGGTTTAGCTCTATAAAGTTTTTAATACCACGCAAACAACACAAAAACAAACGAGTGTGTCCTCGAGTAATCATTCGAATTTCCTTGCAATAGTCCAGGTAGTTCAAACAAAGCTCGTTTGATGTTGTAAGGAGATTATTTTGTTCCTAGTAAACTGAGAACCGTCAAGCAACCGAAGTAATTATACGGGCTGCAGCGGCTTAGCAGAAAATTAACCTGTACATCATCGGACAGCTGCATTTAAGAGACTCCAACTTCATCCAGTTATTTTCGGTTTGAGTCGAGCCACCGTGTAAAATTTTATGATTGTTTCAAGGCTCGCCGTTAAGTACGTTTCAACATTACCGGCCACTGAAGTATTTAGCTAACATCTAATGATTGGTAACTGATTTCCATGTTTAAAAAATTTGAAGATTAGAGGGAATATATCCTGAAGAATGCCTTGTAATGTCTTCATCGTACAATTATGTAATATCTAATCAACTGCGATTTTTTCCGAACTTCAGCTCTGCTAGGATCGCAAATTAACAATTTTATTATGAAAACTACAGTATAAATATGGTTCGCGGTTTGAGTAGATATCGAGGTTCCAATCCTTCAAGTCATTAATTTTTTCCTTAGCAGTTTTAATCTTCTCGGGAGCAAAAACGATTTTTTCCTCATTTAAACCTCATTTTAACCCGCGCACTGTGTGTATTTCTTACTACAACGTTAGTGAGCTGCAATACTAAACAGGTTTTTGCTACATCCGCTTGAGGACTTTAGCAGCTTTAGAGGAGGTTTATTGGGTAAAAACGTGATGGAGCGAATTTCCTACCGAACTACAACTATCAGTGCGTTTCGCATAGCCGGGTCACCCGGTGCGTTTATCGTCAAATCATCGCGACCTTAGTCACGGTGCCTCCGGGTTTTACTGTTAAGTGCCGTAGGCTTTTAGTGGGCAAGCAACCCTTGACGCAGCGATAGAAGAGAATCCTCAATCTCGTTTTAGTACGACGCGTACCGTTGGCCGGGACCGGTCTTTTTCACCTGGTAAACTCTAGAAACACAGATTCTTCGAACTTTCGATGAACGATAGGCCGCATTCCAAATAATAGTCCCGTTGGTTTTGTTCCGATTTCAAAAAACTGGATACAATTTTACGACAGTTGAAATGTTCTAGTCGAAAAGACTGCGATACCTTCTCCAATGAAATGTACGAAATTGCTGGCCACAAGTGATCAAATCATTTTGGTACCTATCAATTTAAATTAGATAAAAAAGTACTGAAAAACTGCCTAACAAGTGTTACAAATAATAATAACAAAAAAATTACACCACTGTACCACATTATAATAAATACTTTTATAATAAGAAAATATGAAATAAGAAAATGAGGTTTATTACAAGATTTTTGGCCATCAAGGTCAAACATGGCAAAAAGGATTCTTTTATCGGGAGAGTGAATCCTTGTCAGTTTGTAAAAAAATATTAATTTTATTCCTGTTGATATTTGATAGGATGGAAGTTCATTGACTTCAGTTTGATGATTTTCAAACTTTTTTTCAATTCTTTTGTTATTGTTGGGTAAAAAATACTATTAATTGCTTAAAAGGCATTTTTATTCCAAAGTAATAACGTAAATTTTATCAACAACTGAGGATTTGGGGTATTTTATAACTTAAAAGTGAGAATTCTGGTTACTTCGTGAAATCATATGTCTCTAATGGTCACCACAATCCATCACCAACTAGGTGGTCTCTATTACCGCCAACACTTTAGTAAAACTTATAGGCATATTTGTCACCTAAAAGATGAATTTTACTGCCCTCTCATTTATTAGTAAAATTATGATATTTAGGTTAGTAATTGTCACTCGAGCGTGCATTAGTGATAATCTAATGAACATATTCCTTGAAATAAAATGCTTCCCATCGACCTCATACAATCTACCTACCTTGGTATATCGAACATTCCGATTCTGAAATTATGAAAGCGAAAGGACTTGATGAGCTCGAAAGCTCAGGTGGAATTGACCAAGTTTTTGAATCTGTAGAAAGCGAAAGTAGCGTGAGCCGTTGACTGTCACAGACCTCGAACTTGTCAGGAGCAGCTTTCTTTGGAACCTGTTGGCTGTTGGAGCCAGGTTATATATCACATATCTTCTACGCACGACACGAAGGATCGTATTTTTTCGCTTCTCCGCGCAGGTTCCGTTAATTGATGCGCGTTTTGCTCAAACCTGTCCAGGATCTCGAAGCGGCGATTGGAGAGAATACAGACGTATATTACAACACCATTTTATCGCGATTTCTAGTTGCAGCCGCATCGACTGATAGAGAGAGTTTGTTGATGGAGAAAAATGAAATATAATTAAAAACTTATAAACTCAAGCAATGAATGTTCTTCTTTCTTACAGATGTAGTTCCGTCTAATGTCTCACCGAAAGTGGCCGAGTGGAATATTTGAACAAACGTTACCGTTTTAAAACAGTATATTTTGACAAAAAAATGTACAGAATCTTACTTGAAATTAAATTCAATTCTAATGCAAATTTATATATGTGTTGCAACGTTATTGAGTCTGTTACGAAAAAGAAGGTACAACAACATCCTGCAGCGTAGATGCGGTCTCCAGTAGCACCGGAAAATGTAAAGAAAATGAACATCACCTGGCTGGCTCACATGGACCTAAAATTGAATTTAATTAATTCACTTGATCACTTCTGTATTGGATCTGTTCCGTGAATATATTTTTCAAGTTTCGTCTGCGTATCTTGCAGTTATAATTTATAATTCACACAAGGAGGTATAACCGACAGCAATCATTGGAGAAGGTATGTACAACGTTTTCATGAGCTATGCAATTGGTATTTGATGGACTTAATCGCTCCTGAAGATTAATACGTTGTCATTTTATCATCAACAGAGTCATTGAATTTATTAGGAATGGCCTCACTTCAAGGCTATAGCCGTAATTCCATAATTTTATATTGTATTTTACAAACTCCTCCTGTAAAGCTACGCCCGTTTGTCTTACTTCTTATTGGGTTGAGGAGAAGAATAAGGCACTCAATGGACCTGCTCTTCTGAAGATGTCCGAAAGGGCGAATGATCTTGTCCGAATAAAATAATAAAGAAGAAGTCGTAATCAAGATGTGAAATGATGTGATGCGAGTGTGCTTTCAAAAAATGTAACACTTCGAGAATACATTGTTGGATAGGTAAGCCGTTCATCCGCTTTCTCCTTTGATCCTAGATGATTTGAGGATATTCAAATATAGCGTTATAAGAATGAAATTATTGCTGAATCCATACATTACTTATAACTGATTACAATTGGCCTACAAAATTTCGAATGCACTGCATTGCAATATAACTCGCATATTGATAAGTTTTCTCTCTTGAAACCATCTATCTCGGCCCAGAAGCTGTTATAGTATTTTATCCAGGCGCCGAAGAAACGCTACTCTCTCGCCTCAACGATTTCATTGGACGAGGATTATCCGTTCGAAAAAGGCGGTCAGACTCGATTGTGAATAAGCGAAAGTGATATTACTGGGTCGTGCATCGCAAAGCCGATCAAGTGCAATGTTTCTTTCTTGCATACCTATTCAACGTTAGTTGCTCGAGTCATACAGAAATTTACAGCTTGCCGCCGTATGAAAAAGTTTATTTATGATGCTCTCCTCTCATGGCCTTTGTACTCAAAATGACTTCGGTGATTTTATTAAGGATACCCCCCGTTGCTTACAATGCCTGAGGTGGTGTGCTCGTCGAACTGTTATAGCTGAGCAAACAAGCAAAATACCACGCGTGCTATGGTCACGACTTTCCTTATCTCAATATTGGCCGTACAGCTGAGCAATCATTCAGATTCAACTAAAACTGAAATTTTATATATATGAATGATGATCGCTCCGTTATCTTATTAGTCTATAATCACCGTCTGTTTGCATAATTTGTTTGGAACTTTTCGAGCTATAAAACATTTTTTAAGTAGACGAAAGCACTACTAGGATTGACATTCCAAGTGTAACTACGTCAAACTCTAGTAGAAATTCTGGAAAAAAACAAGAAAGCGCAATAGATTCAAACAATATTTGAAAAAAAAATACATAAACATATTTAATTGATGATGAAAATAGAAAACAAATTAAAAATAACATAATAATGCTAACGATTAACGTAAAATAGATTCGTTTTAATGCTGTTGTAAACTATGTGAGAATTCTGTCTAATACAAGTTCGAATTAAATCACAGTCGAACAATGGAGGAAGGTTGTGGTTTCGTGCACAATGTTTCTATCATCAATCTACCACGCATGGGAAAAATTATGATTGGGTGAAATCGGTTAGCTATCCGTCGGATAATTCTTGCAATATACCAATCTCATACTGTTCTCAGTAATGACATGCCGGTCTCTCTTCTTCAAACGTCTATTCGCAATGAGCTATACGGATCCGCGTATGGTAACCTATGAAAAATCCGTCGAAACGGACGTTGAAGAGATCTTTCTACTCGATACGAAAGAAAGTGAAATCCGTACCTTCATTGGCGGTGTACGCGTAGCATCGAACTTAGCTAGAAAGGGCAGTGGAGTTGTGAAGGCCTTTCTCTCAACGAGTAATTCGATGATCGGGTGTTCACCCAACAAAAGTCTTGAACTCAGAATAGAAAATCCTTCCATTTTCATCTCTTAGTCGGCATGAAGATTAGAAGAAGCCAGAGAAAACTGGACGATAGTTCACAAAAAGTAAAACAAACCATAAAAGGTAAAACTAAAACAATAGGTGCTGGCCATAGGTACCCTTGGTCCTATAATGCCCTGAAGAAGCCCGAACGGGCGAAAGTACTCGGCTGGATAATAAAAAAGAATGGAGAAGAGGTCGCCTCGTTTTTCTCCCCCTCAACCTACAAAAATAAAACTAAAAGTGTAAATAAAAAGGTAAATATAAGCTCAAAAGATACAAGCTTGTAAAGGCTACCCTCTAGAGACTGTTTTTTAGTTTTGACGAATCCTCCAGATAACGTCTACTAGCTATTTATCTTTGCATAAGAATGGTTTATCTAATAATAATACTTGCATGCACTGTATAGAAAACAACAGCCTTAAAGTTATCTCAGTCGACTGAACTTGATTCCAATAGACTCTAGACTCCTAATACGTAGGCAGCGGACTTAATTTGCGTAATCTTTATCCTCTTTCGTCAGAGTTGAAGGAAAATTGATGTCTGAACGGCGAGTCGTTAATTGCCAACTAACAAGGGAGAAATCGGCCGCGCTGTGTTCGTCAAGGGATGAAATCAATGATGAAATTTGCTTAAACTTGACCCGACGCTTTAGGACGTTATGAAAGTCATTGTTAGAACGTGGGCTTCTGTGGGAGACAAACGTGGCATTTAATAAATTCGGGCTACCGTATCAGTTTGCATCCACGAACTCGAGTGTTAAATGGAATGCTCGATGAATTCATCTCTGGTTAATATTTCTCAGGGATTCGACTAACCAAGAGAAACATCTTTCGATGAAAAAGTTGATCGGCTTCTAACGTCCTTTATTTGATTTTAAAGTACCACTAGGACAATGTGCGACCGTATTATAGCCACAGCCGTCACAGATACCCCACATAGATCTTTAGTATTTAAATATACCAGAACAGGAGAAAATAGTAAGCAACTTTTGTTCTCTCTTCTTCTTTTTTTGTGTGTACCTAGGGGTAGGAATATAAATAAAATAGTCGCAAGCTTCCGAACACATCCACAGAAATAGCTTCTTTCTTTTTTCTCTCGTACTTAGAATAATTGTATAATTTCAATCATTCAGCCTTTCTATTTGGCCGTTGTTATAGCAACTCACACTCCTAACGCGAGCAATTGCTCACATTGGAGTGTTAATTTCCATTGGAGTGTTGGATAAATTGCACTTGTAAGTGACAAAGGACTTGGAGAAATCGCATTAATCATTGATCTTGAAGCTGCAAAACGATTACCGATTGATTATGGGTACGGTTGAACTTAATCGGTAAATAGTTTTCTATTCTAGAACCTCGATTGCCGTTTATTCAAATGGCTTTTCGTTTGTTTCCCTCAAAATCTAGATAACTAGATAAACGAAGATAAACGATTGAAATTCCGAGCGTTTCCGTTGACCTACAAACCAGGAAATCCATCGTTCGGTTGAAAAGGCGGGAAAAGTGGTAAAACGCTTTCAACCGGCGATCAGCTGAACATTTCACGCGGCCCAAGGCACGTGAAATAGCTTGAAAGGAATGGGCTGCGGATGGTAATAGCAACAATGCGTCGTACCCGTTGCTTTCTTCGGCCTCCTCTCAATTTTCCTCATCTTTCAAAAAAGCGGCATCGAGCCCATTTTAACGGGGAGAAATCGCGCGTATCATCTTCACGTAGTTGAGGACGTATAATAACGTCGCGTATTTTTAAGCGACGACCTTTTAAACGAAAGTCCGATCGCCGTTTCACTCGGATAGATGACTGTAAAGCAGGTAAGAGAAAGGTCGGCCGCGGCTGAAAAAGATAATATATTTTCTTCCAACGACCCTAACAACTAAGATGCATACCGATTATACATTATAGTTCAATGGAGCAAGAAAAATGATTCTGCGAGGAGTTTATTTTTATTTATTCCAAGACAATAGGGAGTTTTAGTGCATTTTTTGTTTTTTGAAAATATGAGCGTAGAAGAATCGAGTCTTACTTTCCAACTCTTTTCGTTTAGGGGAAGAAAAAACAACTGCTAAAGTGGCCAAAGATTGGCGAAACGAGCTGATGGAATTGAGAAATAAATCACAACGAATCGCTGTTTCATTTCACTAAAAAAGAAGATTGCCATTACGTAAGAATATGGTCTTGCGAAATCGACAATCAAAAACCCTGTAAATTATTGCCAATTATTCCTCAACTTCAATTAGGTATTAAGAAGCCAATTCACTTGTGATAGTAACTATACCTAACATTTGATAATGTTTCCACCTAATAGCACATTGAATGAACGAATGATTTATTTGCAAAACACGAGTGGGTCAAATCTTCAACCATTATTCACAGAAAGAAAATAATGGTTGAAATTACCGTTAGTTCTATTAAAAGTTTGTAATGAACGGTGTTGGAGGTTGTCTCCGAACTCAGCAAACTATGTTCAAGACTCATCCAACCTGTTTTTTTCTAATCTATCCCTGTTTTTCCAATAATCAATGAAATCCTACCTTTTCCTTCTATTCCCTCGCTTCGAAACTCCGTTATTACCACTGAATCGTTTCACAACTCGAAAGTTGAACATCCTCAGATTCAGTGGACGATTTGCCTAATGAGCGGTTATTATTTGAAATATGGATTAATTATTTGAGAAGCATTCGGATTTCATCCTCGGTTTTCATTTCGGCAGAAGTCATCATCGTAAACGTTTCGAATAGAATCAAGATTATTCGTAGTATCGTTTCGGTGGGTGTGGTGTTGATTCGTAGATATCCTAACTACTTTTTAACGAGCTACTTTTCATTCCACTGTTGTATGAAACCGGCTGTCAAGAATCAAGCATTTTGTATGATAAATTTTTGTCGTTATCAGTAGGAAGCTCTTCCAAGTCTAATAGGAAATAGAGCGATTAGCTCGTTGAATGATTTTTAAATTGGATATGGTGCGGTAGTTCATGAATTCAATTCGTGAATCTGCTTTAGTTTTTTTCAGACTCGAAAAGTTCATTTCATATTATTTTCCGACATTTATCAATTTCAAGTCAAGTGTAATTTGGCAGAGTTTCGTTAACATGTTTTCGTCATTCAATAAATTTACCTTCAGATTTCTCCCAATTTTCCAATTTTAGCATCATGTAGATGTTCACTCGATACATTGGACAAGAAAAGAATACCAACTGCGATGTTATAAGTCGAAGGGATGGGCCCAACCCAGCCACGACCAGACGCCCGAAGCCCTCGGGGTCATCAACATTCTTCCTAACCGCCCAACATCACATATCTTCCCGGTTGGAATTATAGTAGGGAAAGACAGTGCCCTTTTTATTCGAAGGCTGCAACACATTACTGTACATCAACGTGAAGCGGTGATCTTGTTTACCTGCCAACATCATTTCTCAACGCTCTTGGTCTCTCTCGAAGCTGGCGATTTACGGCGTTCGTTTTCGGATGTTCACACAATGTGAATATTGAGATGAAGCTCTGATATGTTAATATTCCCTGGGGAAACGCTGAGATTCAGATTTACGAGCGGGCTGCAATGATTTTTTTTCTCAAAAACTAGTTTGCGTATTGGTTCAATTATTATGAGTGAATCTCGTAGTAAAATAAAATAAAGTAAATTCAGATGATTATTTTGATGAGCGAAGAAATCCAATTAAATAAGAAATATTAGTTCAAAACCCACGAGTTTCTCGTATGATACGCGAAAGTGGGTGTATTTTTAAGCTATTATTGCATCTCAGCATAGAGTAGGTTAAAGTGAATAGCATTCAGCATAATGATAGTTGATGATGTGTATATCGATAATATATGCTCCATTCTTTGTTTCTTTTGCACTAAATAGATGAAAATTAGGTTTAAAGTAATAAAGAAAGATAGTAATAATAGTAAGATGAAAAATGTGATATTTTCGTGTATACTCTACTAATATTGTTGAATAACGTATAAACGGTTGAAAAATGGATAGGTACATTACATGGGGAAAATGTGCACAATTAAACTACCTATCTTTTGCTATATTCAAATATCAGAATTGACGACTTTTCTTTACAGTTATCCACTGTGCAAGTCTAGTAGTTGAAAGTGCAAATCTTGGAAAATTTAAAGTTTTTATGTCTAATTCTTCCTGTAGGTTGAAGGGGAGAAAAACGAGGCGACCTCTTCTCCATTTTTTTTATTCAGCCGAGTACTTTCGCCCGTTCGGGCTTCTTCAGGGCATTATAGGACCAAGGGTACCTATGGCCCCCTAATTCTGCTACAACTTTGCACAAGTTGAGCAAACAGGTTGCAGGTTGAGTTGTGATTTTAAGCTTAACAAAAATCTGAAACTGTACCCATCATGGTCTACGTTGCTGAGTCGGATAACAATGTCAGGCATAATTTCGTAGCGGTCTTTCAACTAGAGCTACTCTTTTGAACCTCATTGCCACGGTCATCTCGTTAGCATAATGACCTCTTGATGATAAATAGAAATCTAGTCTCTTCGTCGAAGTATGGTTCCGCTGGACCATGGCTCTTGAATCCTATCAAGATCATAGCACCGGTACTGTTTCCGTTCGTTTTCTTCAATCCCGTCTTCCCAGTTCTGGTTCTGATCGACAAAATCGTTGCTGAAGTTCCATCCGTTGGGAAGAAGAACGGAGCCTCTATCCGATTGCTGGCGCAGCCAAATCGTTCTTCTAAGTGGTGCCGCTAGAACGTTTTGGTCCATTTACGAAGCAGATCATTATACATTTGGCGAGGAGAATAGACATTCGTGAGATTCGAATGAAGTTCGGTTAATGCTAGTCTTATCTAGTAAACACAACAGCAGTTTCTATTAATTACAAGAATGATTATGGATCTACTCAAGAGTTATGATAATAAGAGCTCAACATCAATATTTTAAGTAACAGGTTAGTACTTAAATGCATTAAAAAGTTTCAATGATCTGCTGGGAAAATACCAACATGATTTTTTTTTCTATGAATTTACCCCCCCCCCCAACACCACTTATTTCTATTTAAAAAAGAGATTCTAAGTTCTCTACTTCGAAAAACAGTTTGAGCTATTTATGTAAATTGTTATTCTTGAGGAGCTGCGTACGATGATAACTGTGGTCGGAAAAATTAAGAAAGCAAATTTTGCTCGAACTAACAAAAAAGACTGACCCAAAGTGACGCGTGCGGGCGATAAAAAAAATTTGGAAGGTGTCAACCCGGTGTCGATCTTGTCTAATGTATTCAAAACAAACTCATTTACAAGACCCGAAAAAATATTCTTCGGCCATACCGGCAAACTACAAAGCAAGCAACAAAAGAGAAAAAAAAACTTGACAGAAAAGATTTTCAGCTCTCAAGAGCTTCTGAGTGAAAAGGTTGTTGGTTTTAAGCCACCTACGGCGACAAATACTGACAGGCTTAGCTCTCATAAAAGCTGAATTGAGAAAAAAACAAACAAAAATAAGAGAATGAAGTGAAACATTGTCAGAGACGAATTAGTTTGAGATAATATGTTAATGAATTCTCGACTTATATTTGAACGTGAATGTCGTCAAGTGAACGTATCATGTCGCCCACGATAGTCTAATTAGTTCATAGCATGTTCTGAGATAGAAGTGATGCAAATGATCTGCTACCCATTAAATCAATGCTCCTGGCCTGACGATTTGAATAAGGCGCTTTAAATAGTGTTGGGAGCCTTGAACTCCTGTACCTCAATTCCTCATCACTGAACCGATGCGATGAAAATTCGCCTGTATCTGGAATGAGGTCTTATACGAAGGTTTTTGTTCAAATATTCCGTAACAGAATTTTTCAGAAATTCGCACAAAGCAAAACTTCTGCTGGATCTGATGCAGTGTTACGCAATATGCAGTCCATTGAAATGAATCGTTTCTGAATACAATCGTTGGTTCACTTTGTGCCAGGAAAATATTCTGTTTGTCCACCGTTACGTTAAAATGATTGTAGATACCAGTCATGATTACCGTCTCTACAAGTGAGAGGATTCAATTCCATAACGGTCCGTCCGCCAGTAGAAGATAATTATAAATCCAGTTTTTGTTGTATTTTTTTCAGTCACACTTGGTATACAGTCCCTCATAATGACCGCAACCTCCGTATACCATTGTAAGATAATTCCTGACAGGTAAGGGCCGAAGCAGTTATCTCTTTCGTGCCAGAGCATCTTTGTGATCACAAGATTCCCTTTGTGATTGGTGTTGGTACGCCCTATTGTTGCATGTTTGGCCCTTCGGTACATCCGACAATACATTCATTAGGTCAACATAAATTGACTCTTTTGTCGTTCGAGGAACCATTTGTTGTAAAACTCGTCCTCTTGTAATTCTCTATGCTCAGTACTTGTCTATTTTCTCCTCGAGCTGATAATAAAGGGTGTCGTAAGGTGTGAGGTCTGAACGAAAAGGAACAACCAGGTCATTACGTTGTAGTGTGATTTTATTCTCAAGGACACTTCTTCATTGTTCAGTTTTAACGTTCACATAGATCATGTTTAACCATCAAGTTCAGTTATATTGTTTTTCATAATGGCCATAAATCACCGAAAATATCTTTTTTTCCCTTTGGAAGCAGACTCAACAACTTAAGCGCACACTAAACAATTTTTGAATTGATGTTTTTATACCTGACCAAATCATTGTCACCTTCTCTAGCGAAATTAAAATTGAAAAGCTAGGTAAAATTTAAAATAAGGGCAAATACCTTGGTGTAAATCGTCATTTTAAATATTTTCCTTTTCCCTAATTACTTCATTTGAATTCGAATTGATTTCCAAAATATATACAGCTGAGGAGATTGTTTGACAAGCATTCTAAGAGTGCAGAACGATTTTTATGGCTCCACAAACGATTTAGTTGTACAATATTGCTAATATCTCAAAATATCGCAAATTCCTCATAAAAGCTACGATAACTCGAGAACCATTGAAGCTATTGCTTATTTGATTCAGTGTTACCATATCTACATAAATTGATAACAATCACACCATTTTCTAAAAAATCTAAAAAAAAAAAAAAATTCCCCCTTTAAAACCTCAAAATTCCCCCTTGAAATGTGGAAGCAGTTTGGCTGAAGAATTGAGCCATTCTCAGATTAAGAATGCTTTTTCAGAGAAGTGTTGACGGCGAACAGCGTACTGCGGACGGACACAATTATTGTTTTTATTGGATATTCTTGAAACATGTAACATCAAATTTTGAAAGGGGATTAGAAATTTTTTCAGCCTGCTATTATAATGGTAAGGTATTGTTGAATAATAAACCGAAACTAAAAATATATCAAACCTGGTGCATGATTGTAGTAAGCTATGCTTGAAGTACTATGAAGTATAATGCTAAGTTCAAGCTGGGCGGCAAAATTGCTAGAATATTTTTCGTGCCATGTTGGACATCGAAAGTGAAAACGAGGCTGATTGCGACGAAGCTACTACCACTTTTACTGCGTTTCCTTTTAGCGAGAAATCTCCGATCGTTAGTGGAATGCAACATGCTTCTTTGCGCTATCGCACACGTTTCTCGCTGAAAAACGATCTAACCTCTTGTAAGCGTCTTCTAGAAAAAATGCGAAAATCTACAAAAGTTGATAAATTTTTTTTTGCTTTATGAGTTTATTTTTCTTGGAGGAGTACCTATAGTAATACACGAGAATTTTATTTCACGGATATAAACTCTTCTTTTCTGGACGGTCACTCTACTCAAATCCGCACCGAAAACGTGGAAATTTTGAAAAATGACTGGAACTTCCGCTTGGTGAAAAATGATCCAGTGTTTTTTTAATCGCGTACTTTCGGCAGTCGATTTCCCAAATCGGTCCTGACTCATCCGAACAGTAGACAACCGAAATGATTCACACTGATAATAATCTGACTTCTGATTCCCCTTCGGGCGAGTATTTCAACTTTCGGCCTCGAACTTGATACCGAAATCGTGTTGCGAAGGGAACGGCACCCGTCTTCGGGTTGTATCGCGATCGATCACGAAATAACGAAATCACGTATCCCGATATCACGACCCGCCGGCCGGCGAGTCTTCTGGTCCTCCCGGTGGGACGGATCTTCTTCTTTTTTTCGCCGAACCGTTCACAAAATCACGGGCGACCAATCGAAAAAAGACGGTAATGAGATCCAAACGCCGTTTTGTACCCAGACATTGAGATTCGGGGTTCTGTCTCCTCGGCCCTCGCAACTGGCGATTATCATTTTACCAAATTGTGGTGCGGAGGATTATTCGATTTTCGTGAGTTGCTAATAAACGCTTGATCCTGTAACTCATCCGAGAACATAAGTAGAGCGAAATGTTACACAAGTCCTCATCAACGCGTAATTACATCATGTAATAATTATTAAATACGTCTCAAATAGAGCTAGCTATTAAATTATTTGTTTTTTCTGCGATTGGGAGAATTTAAAAATAATTACATAGAAATATAATGGTCGAAGTATAATCTTCTACTTTATATATATCTTAAGTGACGACTTCCCTCAAATCGTTCAACATCTTTTATAGCTAACAGTTAGTGCGTAGTCCTTCTAGTATTTAATTTAGACCGTAGCACTTTTGCCAAAGTTGATCTCCTTAGTAAACTACAGAAACTAGAAGCTACCCTTCTAAACTATTAACTCGTAAATAATAATAACAAATAACTGGAAAATAAGTTCAAATTCCAACTTTATTCGAGGAACGCAATTCAACATTTTATTTGAGAGTGTTTGTTAAATTTCACTTCATCATGAATAAGTTTTGTCATAATTTTGATTGAAAATCTTACATAATTTTTAATGACTTTACGGTAGTTATTTCTAGGGCGAGAGATCATTGAACGAAAGTAGAAAGAGAAAATTACTAGTCGGTGTCGTCAGCGGTCGTGACACTGAGACTGGCAACTAACTTGACCTACCACTTAGCCTTACTTGGTTGCAGTGGAGAGTGATAGAAGAGATGTGAGAGGCTTTTATGGCTCGATGCAATCTATACTTACTGTGCTATGCCAACTCTATCTTGTTCGGTAAATGCAATAAAAAGGAAAATGTCCTCATTCTGCGTTTTCAAGTGAGTTATGGCGTGCATCTTGAGACTCGAGAGCAAACATGTCACCGCCCTTGAGAAAATGTATAATTCCTGAAATAATTGGCGAACGCTGATTTGCTATTCATATGAGTTGAGCGAATTCGATACTATAAATCAGTCGGATGATTTGCAACTGATAAATAAAAAATATCCTCACTGCGACTAATTTGATCAGTATTTTCGCCATGCGTAACTGACTTTGCAGTGATTGGCCTCTGATAACTGGTAGCCTGGCATGTGTTCTCTCTTACTCGGTAGACTGTTGCGAAAATCTTCAAAAGGCCTTCGCGTTTTATTACCCATCCGAAAAAGGCTAGGGGCCTTGCCCTGAAATATCCCCGTCTGGTCCACAGGCGTCTGCAAATACCTCAGCTTGAATCCTTTGCTTGCCAAGTGATACATTACCCACGGAACGGTTAGACGCTGCAACTTTTAATTAGAAAAAAAAACTACCTATATAAAACTGCATAGCGAGAAGGTGACTTCACCAGGGACAGCGCCCCCAATCTTCAAGTAAACTCAAGAGTGATGCCTCGGTGAAATTTCGTAGAATAGTTTCAAATCTTTCGTTCAAATTAATTAGCGAGGCGAATTGTCGATATATTTGTATGACTGTCCATCTCTATTTTTATGGGTAATTTATATCAAAATAATAAACTAGTTGGAACTGAAATGATCGTACAACGAGACAGACTGTCAGCAAGCCAACGCCTTATAAGCACGATCTACTATACAACAAGTAGATCGTATATCATGTCAAGTCGTATATCATTTTGCAGTTATAACCGTGAAAATGTGACAATGACCGACAGTTGAAGTTGACTCCTTGGACGACCGCTGTTCATACCATAACCCAATTATAGCGGTACCACGAGCGAGTACACGTTACAAAGTTATTACACGCGACGCACCGTTGGTTCAACGCGGAACGGCAAAAGAGTTTGCTGTAATGTGTGTTTATACGTTTGTGTGTGAGACACATTGACGAGACAAAGCGAACCGCTCGAATAATATGGCTAGCGGCAGCAGAGCGTTTGAATTCGTTTTCAGCAATTGCAATTCAAACGTATCATTTAAGAGTCGGAGTAATAATATGCGGTATGTAATTATTGTTGTTTGAAATAATGCTTCTTGTTAGCGGGAAAAAGTTGGTTTCAGAGAAAAGAACGTTCATGTGAGTTCAAAAAAGTGGTCAGCAATCGCTTATAGTTCAGCGTGTGAATATTTATGGCTATGGGCCAACGATCTTTTCGACTCTTTTACAAGTATTACTCAAGTATAGATGCCACATAGTTAAAGTATAGAATTTAACTGGACGTATACGTTGGCGATAACCTGATGATGCCCGAAGGGACGAAACTGGCGTCAGGAGAATCAGGAAGATCAGGTTCACAACTTCACGTGTTCAACTGGTAGAAGGTGAGCTCTTATGCGCCACAAGTATTCCATACTTAGTTCGATGGTGAGAAAATTCACAGATTGAATTAACATAAAATTTTGACGAAATATGCTAAGCTTTAAGGTTTTTATTGCGAGGTGGGTAGGCATTGTTGACATAAACCGCTTAGCATCCTCAGCAACTAATCAAACCGCGGACCAGTGTCCGTTTTACCGGTCCCGTCAGGCGCAACTAGAGACCTTGCTGCTGAATGATTGCCCTCTGCCACTATTGAAAAGAGTTATTACTATTACGTGACTAACCAATCGGCTGCTAGCGATCGCTTGAGCTGACGCATCTCCTCATTGAGCCGAAGAGTTCTAGAATTTATAAAAAAGATCACGAGTTTTGACGAAGGGGATAGCGGCGATAACCACTGTCCACTGTGGGACTGGTACAATAATGGAAACCTGCTGGTCCGCTAATTGTGTTATTAGTGGTATGCTGAGAGGAAGATATTATATATAGAAAGCGACTGTTCATCGTATTTATGTTATTTAGCCGAGGACTTTCGCCTGTGCCAGTATCCTGAAGGACGTTTTTTTTTCTTCATTTTCCTCATAAAAAAGAAAAAAATTTCGAAATGAAATTTCGCTTGCAGTGAGATAGGAAGGAGATGCTGAAAAACCTGTGCAGATGGGATGGGAAACTTTTGCGATGGGTCAATGGAGCGTATCTTTCCTTTGTTCCGCTGTTGAGACCGTTACAAAACAAGGAACTATGGAATATTAATGATTTGCGTGAGAATACCTTATGAACGAGCACGAGCACGCAAAGAAGCTGCGCAATAAGCATCAGGCGAAATCTGTTGCAATGATGAGAAAACTGAAATAGCGGTAAAAAGCGCACATTCTCGCCAAACCGAACATTGCGTATTTTTTTTACAAGTCAGCCCTCTCACGTGTCATATCATCAAGTTTTTCCCACTGAATGAAAGATAAAAAACACGCGACCCCCCCCTTCTCTCGGGCCTTACATAAATCACTCGGGGGTAGTGTCCTTATCACTCCTATATAATATAGTATAGGTATAGTATAGGTGTAGGTAGGTAGTAGTAGTTAATTATTTGTGTATGGAGAGAGGGAATCTATTGGTATTTTTATAGTAGGTAGTACTTAGTAGTAGTTGCTATAATATGATATGTAATAGGTGGTGTTTGAATGTACTTTGTCTCATAAAGTATTGGGTTTTTCAACTGGAGCCAAGTTGTAGCAGAATTAGATGTAACAACTTCAAGTTTTCCAAGATTTGTAACTTGCACAGTGGATAACTCAAACAAAAAGTCGTCAATTCAGATGTTGGAATATACCAAAAGATAGGTAATTTGATTGTCCACATTTTCCCAATGTAATGTACCTATCCATTTATCAACCGTTTTTGCGTTATTCTACAATAATAGTGGACTATACACGAAAAAATCACTTTTTTCAACTTTAAACGTTATTTTCATCTATTTGGAGCAAAAGAAACAAAGAATGAACCATATATTATTGATGTACACATCATCAACTATCATTATGCTGAATTTGAGCTAAATCTATTTCAAAAAATTTTTCGCGAAAAATCCAAGGGGTACCCCTGCGATTTTTTTCAACCGACCATTTAACGAATTTTTACTCGTCTTTCAATACAGATAAAAATCTGAAATTTTCAGGAAAGTTGTGTCATACCAAGATGTATTTTTGTGATTTTTTTTATTTCTCGGAAAAATATGCAAGTGGTCCAAAAAAATCGGTTTTTTATAGCTCAAAAATTGGCCTTTAACCGTGATTTTCGAGGTCAAAATAAATGCGAATCAATTGTTTTATTATGCAGGAGTCTTCATTTGAACGCCTTACATACGTACATAGCAAAAAATTTGGTGAAAAAAGTTTAAACAGAGCCAGAGAAATTATTTTCCGTAAATCGAGTTTTTCGCCGGCCGAAATTCCGAGCTCGGTAATAGTGAAAAATTAAATTTTCGTTTTAAAGCGATTTTGAAAGCTATTCTTATAGGAAATTTAACGCTGAATCCGAATATGACGTCAAAACGGCGGAAATTTTACGACAACTATCAGTTTTTCCAGTTTAATACTACGCCACTCCTACGTTTTTCAACTTTGAAATTCCGTTGCAAATACTTACAGTACTGTTCAAATTTGATTAATTAATGATTCCTACAGGAAATTAGACGTAGAATTCGAATTTAAAGTGAAAACAAACAAAATCGAACAATTATTAATATTTTTCGAATTTTTTCGATTTTCATACTTTTGAAGTTTCAACTTAGGGATTTTTTTTCGTCACGTTCCCGAAATGGGAACGAATAGGTACCGTGGAAGAAAATGAAGGAAATTTAACGTAGAATCGATTAAAAATAAGAAAATGGCTTTCAGCTTGGAATTAGTTCACGCTTACTTTTTATATTTTTCAAGAATTGGTAACTGAAAATTGTTAGCTATTGTCTTTGACCAACGGTATGGTTTAGATTTTGGATCTTCAAAATTATATTCTAAGCATCATAAAGCTCTTTCATCCGATATTGAGCCCTTTCATCGGATATTGAGCTCGAGAAAAACCTTCGTAAATGGCCCTTCTATCTTTATATCCATTCTCGTTATATTTATTGAGCAGAATTTTCGATGGTCGGTTGCCCTAAAAAATGTTGATACCAGTGCCTGCTCGGCAGTCCCATGCGCTCCATGAAAGGAGTTCAATATACTCAAGTTTTGTCTGATTTAACAGTGGTACGCTTGAGCGGTGAACGCTTAAAAGAAGATGTAAGACACGAAATCGAAGGTTTTTATATTCTGAATCACGATTCGCGGTTGTACGACTTCACGAAATTTTCCACCTCACGGCCGAATGATTCGGAAGAAATAGAGTCTATGTGCAACGCTTTTCGAACTGATTGTTGTTTAGAACATACGTTACATCAATGTTGATTTAAGGTTTGGTAAGTTTAAGATGAGAATCAAACCTCGGAGTTCGTAAGTGTCGCTTTCAGTTTGTTGATACAGTTCGACTTTTTCTGGGTCAATTGTTTAACTCACGATATATAAATGTTTGTATGTGAATAATTACATTTTCAACGCTGATAAATTAATTGATGAAGGAAGAAGCGGAGAAAAAAATTAGCTTCCAATGCTTTTTACGCCATATATATAGTGCAATCAAAGAATTCGGTTGAAGTTATTCGAACCCTCTTAACACCATTTTACTCCGTAATAACATGACCTATAAATGTGAATTTTGGTTTGGAAGGGATTCGATCAATTCACCAACCAATTCATTTACCAAAGGGGTTTTTGGAAAAGTTTGTGTAGGATAATTATGTGTAGATAATCATATGCGTCGTTTAGTTATTATTATTTTCAAGGTTATCATTATAAGTTTTATTTTTATTGTTTTTAATTACACTATTTTCGATGCTTAAATAATAATTATGTACAGGGGGTGTGAGAGGGAGAAAACCGAGGCGACTACTCCGATTCTTTGTTGAAATGAAAATGAAATGAAATGAAATATCGTTTATTGTATAACCGTAAGGTATTACAAAGGGATTCTTTGTTTTCTGGCCAAGCACTGTACCATATAGGCCACAGCGGGCCATAGGCTATGGACCCTGTGGCTCCACGTCGCCTTGAGGATGCCCGAATCGGCGAAAGTGCTCGGCCAGCGATTAGAGAGTCGGAGAATGAGTCGCCTGGTTTTTCTCCCCCTCACACCTCCTGGATATAAAAAAAAACGACGACAAGGAAAAGAAGTATTCATTATGTACGTCTATGTAAAAATCCTATCCTAAAAATCATTCGCGTTTGAAATTTGATTTTTAAGACATGGAATTGTAGTATTTTCTGAATAGGCGTATTTTAGGATTAATATATTCATAGTGAGTTGGGGAAGATATTATCAATTAGTTCTGTGGATTTAAGTTTACATAACATGTAACATATTTTAAAACGCTCATGGTCTTGAAACCACATGTCCTTTATTCTTGATGCAATTTCCCGTCCTCGGCCTTGATAGGTTTTACATTTGGTTCCCATAGTTTGTATTTTCCTAAATACTCAATCGTAGTGAGAAACCGCCCAGACAATGGGATGTTCGCTCGAACATCACCGGTCGTTGGATACTACCTTGAGAAAGGCTCCGAGATCCAAGCGATTGTTGCATGATTGAAATAAGATTGCGCCGTCAAAGCGAATTATTCAAAGATAGATAAATTACAAAGGTAAGGCCTTGGAAATAAAGATGGTGAATTTACATGTTCAAACGTGAAACAATGACGCGCGACAACCGATGACTTAGAGAACCTTGCTCTACTCGGCTGTTCCTCTCAAGAGCAAGTGATTCAACTGATCACAACGTAGGACCATACGTGCGCGGTCGTAAAATTAGAACGGTCGATAATAAAATTTACAACGCCATTACGCCCTATAAGTGACATATTTTGAGCTCGATGTATGTTGCGGATAGGTTCAAGCGCATAATACAGCCGATCTGCGGCGGATGTGAATCTGCGGTGACAAGGAACCAATCATACTTCTATGATAGTGTCGTTTGAACTCAAGGGCAACCCAATACCCCCGACGTTGCTGCTTCAGATAGGACCATCAATAAAGACCCCTTTGCTATAGTCGTACTGATAAATTCAATTTGTGAAATTTGTTTTACAATGAAATAGATCGTTTTTATCATTGTATAAATTATACCTATTTAAATCAAACAGAAAATAAATACAATATTAATGAATATAGTTGATGAGAAGTTGATTGTTCCTGCACCATTGCTGTGTTCTGTTCAATTTATTTCACTAAACCTAAAATATAGGTGTCTCTGAACGTTTCGCATTTAACTTTAATATTTCATGGTCGAGTTTTCTGCGTAGGCCGTTCTTAATCTTAGGTCGGTTTTTTTCAACGGCCCGACAATTGTTATTATTATAGTTCGAGGCTTTATACCCGGCCATCATCGGCTAGCCATCATCGGCTCCCACGACGTTGACCAGCCTTTGAAAGTAGCAAGAACGTCCGCACGCTTGAAGAAAAGCAAAATGAGTTCGGCCGTCAAGCTTTCAGGTCGAACTGCACGTCACCTTGAAATGTTATAGGAAACTAGGGCATCAATTTTTTCTTGCGCGACTTGAGCGATCTGTTGTAGTAGGAAAATGAGGAAGTGAGTCGAAGGTTTGTGGCACCGTTATTGACATAATTTACATTAAAAATAGCATGTCGACCGACCCTTTAGTAGCATCATCTTCATACACTGTTGGTTATTTCCTGAATTCAGATTGACAATGTTTTCATTCAATATCAATAGAAGCTGATTTTTTTAAGAATGTTTTTCAGAACTAAAAAGGAATGTCAGCGTTCATTTAGTTTAAAAATAAAATCGTTTCATAAATTCTTCATCGCCACGGTCCTAAAAATTCGACTACAAGCTCGTGCGAACCGTAAACCGATAAATCTCTGTTACCATCAGTTTCGCTCTATTTCTGTTCAGTACGAGGAGGAATTGCAGTGCTAGGCCTATCCGTCTTCTCTTTTTGCGAAAGGTCAACGGTTTGTTAGTTCTTTGGCTGAACATCCATCAAAAAACGGCCCCTTTGCTCAGCGCGATCCAATAGATAAGATAACGGCACGAGAGCGCCCCTGCCGCGATGCGGTTTAAATTAATAGCGAGGCTTCTCATGAGTCTTCCTCCTGTTTTGAGAAGTCAATCAGCGAACGAGTGTAAAGAGAACTCGACGGGTAAACTGGTTTTTGTATTTAAAGTCCTGCCCCAGTTAGTCTCCAGGTGAGCTCCTGAAAATGAAGAACCGAAGAGAACGATTCGATTTACACGACCCTGCAATTATTGCGGACGGATAAAAAGCGAATGTTGACCAAGTCTCCCGTTGTTTGATAGGTAAATTACGATTAGTCACGCTTTAAGTACGTACAAATTGCGTGGTAGTAGTTTGTTACAGGAAAAAACCCGATCTCGTGACCCAAATCGAAGAGCGGAGATTTTCAACTAACGGAAGCGCAAAATCGGGTCCGCCGAAAACCGCCTTGATAGTCCAGTTATTTATATTCACCACAACACTTCTGCAGGCCTTGTAGTGATTCTCACGTTATGCTAATTAATCTTCAATGTTCAGTAGATGGCTCCGGAACAGATTAAAAACGGCCGTCTTTCTTGAGCAAGATGTGTTCGTCGGAATATCATGTCGCATTATATTTGGCAAGTTTGATCGCCCCTGTTTCCTATTGGTATGCATGTTGAAGCGTTCATACTTGGTCCGAGTAGTAGTTATTTATCAGTCAAGATTTCTGTAGTAATCAATGTCACATACTAACGGAAGAATGAAACCCTCGCACTGTCTGCAGTTTTTCGTTTTAAGGAAAACCAACCGAAGAAAGAAGAAATTCGCATAACGTCGCGATGAAAACGCTGAAGAGAAATCAGAAATTGCATACGGGCTGTTCATTTAGGGTTCATTTATTTGTAGCATTTGGTGAAATTCTGATTAGCTAATTTTGAATTTATTGATTTTGATTTTGTCAGACAAGTCGTCCTACCTTCGATTGCGATATCGGAGAAAACTGGACGGTATCGGCATCAAAGAGATCTTTCTGATAGTAGGTGGAACTGTCGGGCGACAGGATATCAGCAGGGGACCAGAGGCAGGGAACCTTCAGGAGCGCCCACTTCCATTATCAACCCAAGAGACCCCCGTCCGGTGACCGATTGAGTGATTCGGCGGTTTGTGTTATTGAAGGATTGGCCACTCGAGTGAAGGATTGGATAAGAGAGACTTTGATCGTTGGATATCCGTCTGAACTGAATGACGCAGCGGAAAGCGTTGAAAAACCGGCTGTCGCTTTGGTTCTTACGTTCTCGTCAATTTTCTAGCCCGTCTACGAATTATTTCGGCAGAAAGCACTCCAAATCGCGTTTCTTCGTTCGTAAAGATATTTCGCACGTGTTGAATGAAATGAGTCTAAAAGTTGGGGGACAGCAAACAAGAGACAACTTTTTATCGATGTGTGCTTGTCAAATCGTGCGCCGTCAAACGCCAGCTATTTTCACTACCAGTACTAAAACATGCTGCCAGTTTCTCAGTTGAAAAACATGGACGTTGATGACAATTTCGTAAACGCTAATTCGTCCTCCTTGGTGGGTACTCTAATGTCACCAAAGGATTAATAATAGCTGAAAAATAAGACTATTTAAAATAATTGGGCTATCCCTAAAAACGAACTATATACCTTCTGATAAAATGCTCACCTAATAATTTGTCGTCCTACAAAAAACGTGAAGTGTTTTAAATCAACCGTATGCTAACAAGGTTGTATATTGGACCTGTGATCGAAGAATCGTTCAATGCAATTACTTGTCCGACCTTTTTCTGAAAGAAATCACGATCACTCGTGTTGAAAAGTTGTTCTTACGGAGAATTAACCGTTCCCGTTTGAGTCTACCTGCGATAAATTATTCCGAAAACACGACCGAAGAGATCGGAGAGCGGAAGCAGTATAAACGGTACTACTAACCGAGTAACAGGTCTTTGGAATTACGTAGAATCAGTTGTTATGCAAATCTTTCGCCGGACTCGAAGGATATAGAGTACCTTTTTACGTCAGTTTCACGAGATAATCGCTGCAATTAAAGCAAACTGTAACCACTATAATAAAATGGTTCGGGCTAATAGCCCTTCCGAAAAACGATCACTCGCTGTGATTCAGGTTTTTCTGAGAGAGCGACTGGAAAAAGGTAGTTCAATATTTCCAGCACTACGAGTAAACGGATGAACAATTTAAACTTTCTTTAGCAGTGAAATAGTTTTGTTTTCTCAATAAACGAACCTACCGAATCTTTCATCGATTGTCTCTTAAGATAATTCGAAGGAAGTAGGAAAATTCGTACTTGTTACCAACGTTGTGTGCCAAATAAATAAATGGCCGGTTTTGACGGTTCTCATTTTATCACAGCTTTTACGAGCAACCACGAAATGTTTTTTTGTACATTCGTAAAACACTGTCATTCCGACGGAAGATTTGGACATTTAAATAAATTGTCTAAAAACGAGATAGTAATGATACCATAATTGTTTAGCAAACGAGTACAGTTGTATACATCAGTATATATAGGATTATTGAAGTAACACATTTTCTTCCATTGATGTGGTTAATTATACTCTAACATTATAATCACTGTAGTCCCATGTGTTTATGAAGATGAAAAATCACGAATACTACCATGCGATTAGGTGCATTTAAATCACCTCAAATTACGACAAACAGTCTTCCGTCGTTGGCAGTACGAAGGCGCCACTTAATGACGGTTTGATTCGGATCTCTTGAATACATGGAAATTTAACAATCCCATTCATCTTCCTCGAGGCAACTGACTACGCAATTACACTAGCCAACAACGTCGGATATCAGCTCTAAACGAGAAAATAGCTCCTCCTGACGTTAAGGAAATTTATTGCTAGTGACCGACGTGCAGGTAAATGGTTCTTTTTGTTTTCGATCGGACACTTACTAGAATTTTGAAGAAACGAATAACTCCTCTCCTCCATCTGCTACTGATGTTAAATTTTAATTTTGAATATCTCCATATAATATCCTCCAAAGCATTTCAAATTCGTTTGTTGTTCACTACGCATGTTTGGAGGGGTAAGGTTAATTTTGGTAGTCACCTGGATTAGAAAAATTATGGTTTCGTTCCTTGCAAGGATGCTTTGCTTTTGTATCAGAGCTAATAAAAACCCCAAGAGAAAATCGAAAAAAATTGTCCGTTTATCGACAAAATTTACGGCAGTTAGGTACATGATTAAGATTCTTTTCGGCTTTGAACATTTATGTTGGAAATCTTCCAAATTTCCTCCCAGCACAAATTAAAAGTTCTACGAGTTCCGGAAACTGTGCTCGTGACTTACACACAATCGATTAATTTTTATTATAACTACCTAATTATCTATTTAAAAAATATCTTATTTGATTTTTTCCAGACTCACTGGAGACCTCCTGTGTACAATCCGGAAGATTATCTGTCCAGCCTTATGACACGCAGCAAAGGGGCCGGGGTGGCGCCTCCACCTCAGCAGCCAGCCAAAGAGGAAATGGCGCTTAGGCAGTTTAATACGACTGCTGATCTCTTGGCCAAGCTGGCAAACGACCTGAGACAAGCTTATCCGAGGTAGCTAATTTTTATTCATGATTAAAATTAGTACCTACCGATATTTTTCCAATTAAAATATATCATAGTGGTGAAATTGATTGTATAGCTTCTTTTTATTTGCGATTTAATTAATTTTGTCGTATATGGTCAGCCAGAAATGTTCTCGTGTTCGACAATCGGATTGAGGCACTTGAAAAAATCGAATGTGCCTCTCAATATTGAACCAAAGTACATAAAAATGGTCAATGAATCTCTAACCAAAATATTTCGGCTGGTGAACCCTTCAAGTTCAGAACAAATGAACCCACTGAGCATGACTAGTGAATTATAATCGACCAATTGACTTAGAATTGTAAGAATGGGTGAAAACGAAAAAACTACAGATACGCTGTTGTAGTATAATTATTAATAATAGCATCATTATCAGACGTTCCTAAGTAGATTTGTTCAAAAACTTCTCACACTTCCTAGTTTTTCTTCTCCTTGTGGTCGCATTCTTTGATGTGAGGGGGAGAAAAACCAAGCGACTCATTCTTCAATTCTTTATTGGCTGGCCGAGCACTTTCGCCCATTAGGGCATCCTTATGGCGACGCGGAGCCATGGGGTATAATAATAATGAATCGGAGAATGATTCGACTGGTTTTTTTCTCCTCCTCGCACCTTCTGGACCTCCAAGTTACTTATATACATAATTCTAGCAAGTATCTTGTTTGTAGGGTCAATAACTGAGCTTTTATACCGGTATCGATACAACTAATTTCAATGCTCCAAGTTTGGCTCGGAGTTCGCTGGTTCCCTTCAGCATCAGTCTTTTAATAAAATTGTTTATTCTTTGCTGAAGGGACCGTTAGTGGATCTCGCAATTCGGACCGCTTGAGCTCGTGATTGACCTTACTAATGCGATTGACCCAGTAGAACCAATCTTGCGTGCTGCCCGCTCGAGGTTGGCATATGTAATCCAATTTTTATTTAATTTGATTAAACTCTTTTCCAAACACCGTTCAGAAAACTGTTATTCACGAAGTAACGGTAATTGAAGACAGTCGGGACTGAGCAAAGCGAGGAGTCGATAGCTTCGTACAGAAAATATCCATGACTTCGATCACGTCCGATTTCAACACTGTTTAATTTAATACGTGAGGAGGGCCGGCTCAGAAGACCAGCTTCGCAATTCGATTGCAAATTTTTGACTCTGAGAAATAATATTGAATATCGAGTGACGAAGATCTGGGAGTCTTTCACGCTTTCGATTTATATTAGCTTGAAGACTGTAATTATGATAATAAATGAGAAACCATAATTAATATTTAAGTCACTAGCGGAGAGAGACTAGATTAGTCGTGGATGAACAGAGGAATCGTGGTTTTTGTGTCACCCTGAAGATCAGAATCACCAACGGTAAAGAGATTTTTTATCCAACTGAAATTACAGATTCTTTTGTGTACATGTTGATGAAATTTAAATGAATAATACATGTGACACTGAAACGAGAAAATTCAGAATTTATTTATCACTTATGACAGGATGGTGTTGCAGCTGATAATTTCTCGTGGTTTGATCATGCCCGCATATAAATCGTTTTGACTAACCATAGCCTTCAGCTCTCGCATTCAAAAAGCTACAAACCACGTTTTCTAGATTTTGTTAAGCTCGCAGCAGGATCGTCATTTTTAAATATTCGGATAAACGATTCCGTATTTTCATCAAGGAGAACAATATCTTACGAAGATTAACCCGTCATGTTTTTGGGATATGTAAATTCCTGGATTTTGAAACGCGCCTGGAAAAAGAGACGGAACCTATGTAGAAATGGACACGGTTCCAAGCCTTAGGTAGCATTATACTCGTGCTTTAAATTGGAATCTGACGTAGTGATGACACTGAGCCGAGGACTCCGAGATTGAGCATTTTTTTACCGCGCTTTGAAATCGTGGACTATCTTCTGTGAAAAAGATCCAGCCGAGCGACGGATATCTTCTCGAAAAAGAGAAAAAAAAACGTTTTTCTTTCAGTCCTAGGCTCACGAGACAAGACGTCTAGCTGACCCATATACATGAAGCACGCACTGTAGAGAAGCTAGGCTCAGCGGGTTGCCGAGCTATTAAAGATCTTATAGGGTTGCAACATACAAAGAAAATCGGTGTCCGTCAAGTTCATTGTTGTTCCTGGTATAAAGAACCGTAAAATCGTTAATCTCGAAGGTTTCCCTCCGTCATCGAGGTGACCATGGCTTCGCGTACGGTTCGTTTCTGGTTCAGGGAAATTCCACAGCGAAAATGTGATTGAAATCAAAACGTGCCGCGATTTTCGATTCATGAAAACGCGACAAATATATGAATGTGGTTTTGAAATCTGAGTGAGGTCAGAAAAGTAACTGCGAAGATTTTCGGGTTGAGTAGCTGTGTGTATCTAGAGCCTTTCGGCGGCCTCAGAGGGATTAAATTTCTCTGCCAGGCCCTTGGCGATAACATGGGTTCACCGGTGATAAGCTTCGCCCTTTGACATTTTTTTCTAGCTCCCGAAAATAATAACTGAATGCTTACTGATTTGAATATAGGCTGAGTTGAAAATGAATATAATATGCGCAGACTGAAACCAACGTTGTTTGCGCTTAGATTTCTTCACGATTTTAACTATCGTATTTTTTCTTCCGATGGAATATTTTTAACGGTGCTATACTCGCCATTCGTATGAATATTCCAATTTTCCAACGAATTACAAATAAATTTCAAAAAATTGATTCTGACAATCGGTTAGTAGAAGTATTGTATAGGTACCTCATGCCGCAGAAGGTACTAAATCAGTTACCATCCTGATTTAAATACAATCGGCTCAAGGGGAACGGCCAACGGCAATAATAAAATAATCACATAGCTCACTTCTGGTCGGCCTCCTTGTCATCATCGTCCTCTGAACCATGGCCTTAAACGCTTTACGACTGCAAGTTGCGTCGTATTTCAACGTCGGATCGTATAAATACACTTGTCAGTCCAAAGATGGCATAATATTCCAAGAATTACAGTTCAAAATACGAAATCTATTGTACACCAACTTTCATAGAGGCAATTTATTAGTTGTAATATTTACTTTGAAAATTCTTCTGCCAGCGCGTTTAATCGCAAATTGTTGGGAATTTGAATATTCACGTGGATGCAAATCGCGGGCATTACACCAACATTTTATACGTAAATGGTCATTCGTTAATCTAAGGAATGTTCCATCTGGAATATTTACTTAGAGTCGTTCCATGTCGTTGGTCGCCGTTCCGGGGAAGGGAGCCCGGGAGCTCTCACGATCCTCAAGTGATAAGAAGCCAGTGTGAAGCACTAAGGTAATTAGCTTCTAGCGAAACTGATTTGTTACCAGTCGTTTACCTTAAGCGTTTCGAGGGCTCGTGTAAAAATAGGTAACTTTGGTGAAAATCACTTTTTCAGGGAAGAATGTAATTAGTCTTCCTCGGGGTAGAAAAATTCACTCATATCGACGTGACACCGGTTTGAAAAAACGCATTTCTTGGATTATCAGACGAATGTTTCGTACGCTGTGTACTTCCAAAAGCCTCGTTCGTATATTTTCGTGAACTCCTGATTAGTCCGGCAAGTGTGCAGTATATGGGGCTATTCAAAGTCCGTCCAAGTAGGTTCGTTAGCTGAAGGTATCGCATTGCGTGAGCGCAATCGCTTCGGGGCAATTCAATTTACATTATTTTCAAGCGTCGTAGCCAGGCCATCAGATGAGAAGTCTCAGTGGCCTTGTCCTTGCCCTGGGCGTTGTAAGACCCTGGTCACCGGTCAGCCTTCCAGTTGAAATATCGTCTTTGCTACCGGTGATCTCAATGACTGATTGGATACCGATGTACTGAAGATGAAGCAAACAAATTTACACTTTAACGTGACTCCGCTTCTTTTGAAATTAATCTGAATTCCTCCATTGCCGTCTTTCCCGATTCCTTATTCACGACAATCACAATACATCGATTAACTAAAATTTGAGGGAAGAAATAATGTCTCTCTCATAGCTGATATTGATATAGTTGAAAATGAAAACCCCGAAAACTATGTCCCGTCTATTATTGGATTTTATTAAGAGAACACTAATCGGTGTTGATTTTTCACCATCCAGCTTTTTGCATCGCTGAACGCTAATACTAATTACGTCCACACATTTTGCCAGAATCCGAGTGTATATTTTTTTCCAAAATGATGGCACATTGTTGTTAATTGCCATACATGTCAGAAGTTGACTTTCCTATTAATACGCAATTGACGCAGACTTTTGTCAACCCTTATCTTAATAATGCCGATTGGTTTAGCTTGAGGATATGGCACACGGCGTTCGGGCGGCCTTGGAAAATATCTTGAGAAGAAAAATAATAAAAATGCCTCTGTCATGTCTTCTGTAATTTTGTAACTAAACTGTAGTCCGATAACGCATACGTCTACAGATATTAGGGGAAAGAATGTGCCAACATTTCCAGGAAAATTCAGTGATGATGCAATAAACTGATGAGTGAGAAAATAAAATTTTCCTGAAGGAACCACATTATTTGAATTAGGGTAATATTACCAGACCTTTTTATTGGTGAATTTTCGTGCATTGCGTGTTTTTCAAAAATTTAAACGTTAAAGTTTTCGTCACTTTGTTACTCTGTCTGTTTCATACATTTTCATCATTGCCCCTTACTGGATGGCGGATTGTGGCTACCAAAAGAAACTTATGATTTTACAAAGTATCCAAAAGTATCTTACGTTCACGTTTTAAAAGCAGACTCATGCGCTAAAACTCACTAATATAGACTCACTAGAGCCACCTGAACGATTACAAACGCTGGTGTCAATTATTTCACATCGAAGTCTTTTCCAGGAAAATTACCATACCGATTCAATGAGAAGCCAAACGTTTTCCGTATTCCCACAGAAGAAAAACAGATACAATCAATAAACTATCCTACCCGTAGGTCAGGTCGTGGAATGCGACCTGATCATCATTCGCTACCGTGCGCTGGAGATCAACGAAGCGGCATCCAGCGAGTTCGACAAATGCGAAAACCATCAAAGGATTCCTTATTCATCGCGAGTTACGGGCACTTCGCAGGTCTCAAAGTCGTATCCTCATAAGGACTAGGGATTCGGCGAAGGGATCTTCCCAAGATCGAAATCTCCGCCTTTTGCCATCACTTCGGCCTTCTTGCTGATGCGAACACGAAGTCGCTTGTCCGCCAAGAGTCTTTGAGGTGCCCCTTTCATCAGGTCGAGGCGTTTCGATTATCATAACAAATGAGACCCCGGAACGCTGTCACACACTTGGAAAGAGCGTTATTGTATTCAAATTGTTTTTCCGTACAATAAAGAGCACGTTAACCTTCTCCTAATACCGAGGAGAAAAACTGTTACGTTTCGTATCAGTCGTTTCGTAACGCTCGCCACCAGCAGGAAAGAAATTGTGGCCAATTTCGGATTTTCGACCTTTAAAAATCGCCCTTTTTTCAACAGATTGTTGCCTCTACTTGGGATATTAGTGGTTCGTCCTAATTTAATAATATTTGTATTCTGGTTTCGTATTGGTAGGGGAAGCACTTTTTGTACAACCGATAAATTGAAATATCTCTCGGTTCCGTCAAACGAATTTCAGGAATAGAGATACTTATTGACGAAAAATCAACAAAAGCCATTATTCAAATCGATTTTTATAATTGATTTATAAAAATGAAGACTTTCGAATTTCCAACTTGCAGAAACAAAGTCTGGAGGAAAATTATTTCACAAATTACAGACCGCTGTTACCAGTATAACTGAAAAAAGTTTTGTTTTTACCATAGGATTTTTCTGATGAGTATATTGAGATGGATATAAAAAATTCCAAATCAAATCCAAAACAAATTAAGTAATCAATGACATGGAATAAACAATTGGCCGCAGAAATGAACATAAAACCAACAAAACATAACCAATAAATCATCATGGATGGCCAGCTTGCGCACGTTTGTTTCAAGGGTTGTGATTCGGTGACATGTTTTCGTAATTCAACGAGATAGGATATTGCAACGTCATTAGTTCATATTCGATAGTAAACGCATGGTTAATGTTCCTTCATCATCGTGATCTATGTTTCGTGGAAATCACAGGGATTGCCGAGGTGGTTCTTCGAGCCTGTGTCTTGTGAGGTTTTTGGGGCCGTTAAAGTGACGACTAGGCGCCTTATATGAACATGATTGGCGGTTTACAAAACGTTTTATTAAGCCATAGCAAAGGACATACAGCCGTATAACAGAGGGGAACGGAGAGATCGCGAAGGAATCATCTATCGGTAAAAGTGACGGCATCAGATCGAAACTGACTGCAAGGGATCGCGTAGGCGATTTTGGCGATCCCCTCCGGCGAACAGAGCTTACGTGAAACTGAGAGTAAAACACCTCGATATCCTTGAGATTAAATCTCGATGCAAGTGGTTATTTTCATGCAGGAACCAGAAAAATGCGTGAAATTCAAGGATGTCTGCTCGTATTAATCATTTCTCCATCACAGAATAGAGAATCTTTGTCCATCGAGGGGAATCGGGTCACGTAATCGAAATCATATTCGGGAACAGTTTGTAAGCGATAATTTTAAATGTAAATCTTCTGACGCATAACTTCTTCATTATTCAATGCGGTTGAAAAGTAATAGCCAAGCTTGAAAACTCTAGCTAGAAACATACTGATGCAAATACTTTCGTATTCCGGAACGAATCTTGTCATCATCGATGTCTTATGGGAGCCGCAGATATTTTTTACGCAGCCGACGGTCGTAAAAACCGACTAAGTTCGACGAGCCTTCGTTTTCTGAATTTTTCAAAATATATTTTCATCGTAAGTTATAGGTAAAAATGCAGGTTTTACGTGAAAAAAATATATTACGCGTTCTCAGAAAATTGTAAAACTTGTTGTTAACGACGCTGGCCAGTTTTCAAGGTGCATAGACCGACAATATTTTGCCGTTTCATGGTGAGGCGAGATAGCTTGACGAATTTACACTATGGTCAGGGAAATACCGTCATAAAATTAATCGGCTATTAACCGCCAGCACCTATAATTTCAATACGTTCGACGTTCAAGTTCAGTTCCCAAGGATGATCGTGTTTTTTTATTATTATGTAACTTGAATTTATTCAATGTTGTTTATCTGCCTACGACCAGAATTAATCCCATCAGTCGAGAATATTTTCTGAATGGAAAGGTTTCATAGATATTCTCAACACAATTCTGCTTTAACTTGAGCTGAGAATAAATTCTGACGATGAAATTCTGACGAAATGGAATAAATTATTCCCATAATCGTTACGGGATATGAAGTAGTGAAGATCTACAATGAGGAAACATGATTTTAATCCTCGCGTTGATGTAAGTCAGGTTTGTCTTTTATAGTTATCGAATGACGAATTTGTTATTAGAGACCATAAAAATTTACCACTACAATACTATCAGGATCACTGCAGTGGGTTGAGAAAACACCAAACAGCAAATAGGGAAGGATCGAGAGCTTAAAAAATAAAAAATAAATACGAAGCATTCACGCGAAATGAAACCGGTTGTTATCTGAGGGTAACTGTTTACTTTATTTCTTGGGGTGTACTGTTACTTAGAACTTGAAAATGCCTTCCGCAAAATTGGACTTCAAAACGTCAGACATAATACCTCAAGGTTCCATGTGCAGAGCCAGTTTTGCCTTGCGCTATATGAGGACGTAAGCGGAATACCGTTATTCTGATAAGCGGTTGATCTATTGCCAGTAAGAAACAGCCGGACATGGGATGCAACCGGTGGAACGTATCGGTAAACTTCGTATAGTGTTCCGAGTGCAGAAAATACTCATATATCACGATCTGCCCACTCGATAGTGCATAGCGATTCAGTTCGGAAATGCAGCGAGATGGAAAACGGGTCCGAGTCAGGCTCGATATGCGTAAGAAATATTCAGGGTAGACGGGACGGGTTTCTATAAAAAACAAACTTACCCAAGTCAAGGCAGCTCACATTTCACAGAAGACAGCTGGAGAAGGTAAAATAAATTTTTTCACTCGTGAAATGAAATTTGTTGTAAGAAGGGAAATTCAGAAATAACTTAGAAGTGTTCAATTCTTTATGCGATTATCGGTTCGTCGAAATATTTTATCAGCAATATTTTACTCTCACTCTTTCATTGACGTGCACAGCTATTTGTTCATATCTATGAAACAGATTCGATGAAATTCTCGTACAGTGAAACTACCGGATTGACGTCTTATTTTTCGTTAATTTGCACATAATTTGAAACTGAAATGTATCGTTGATTTGATTCGAGTTTGCGTTTTACATTGAATTTCACCAAAGAAGTGGTATCGCATCAGGAAAAAAAAACGGTGGTTCCTTTCTATACCTACGTTATGTACGTTACACATCGTTGTAAATTATTTATCATTAGATTTAGCATGCGATTTGCTATTCTTTTGCTCATGTGATGATCTAAATGAAACCCCCTCGTCTACAAAATAATTTTTTCATTTTTTTCGTTAATTTTAATTTCCTCCCCGTTTTTGAGTGTCGATTTCGATCATTCCGAAAATTAGTTGATTGTGATTAATTTTCTTCAAATTTTGCACAAGTTTATAGAATGCATTTTGAATGAGAATGTGCACAAATCTGTTTGGATGATTAAAGCAGATTATCAAGTCGTATTTTTCTGGGGCATTTGTGGACAAACGAGATTTCCTACGAGGTGAATCAATCTGATCCTTCCGGTCGGCTAACTCCAACATGGTTCATTGCCATCAATATATCACGCGTTAGTAAAAATTGTTTGATACGATCTGGTTCTCGCCTCTGTGGTCTGGAGATGAATGGAAAGTCGGCCGCTGCGGCTTTGTGCCTGGCATTGGATTCCCATGAACCCAAGCGCGTTTCCTGATTCTTTGTAATCAATTTGAAAAAAAAGAAATGGAGAGATTGAAAGTACGTCCGTAAAAGCCTAATAATAAAAATATGGTTTCGAAAAATCCCCAATTTTTGAATGGCAACCTATATTTTTTGATTGATCAACCACAGTTTAGCCAGCCCTGACGAACTTCAAAAATCGCCTCAGGAACGCGTCACCTAAGCATCGGTCATCAGAGAATTTCCCAGAAAAAAATCTGTTTACCTTCGGCTCCCACACCTTACTTCCATGTTATGCCCTTTCTTGTGGACATCTTCAGCTGGATGCAAAATCAATATATTTTAATGCTTTAGGTTTTAAAATTTTTGTTGCGGTGAGTGGATCAGGGCTGGATATGAGTACCTTTTTGGGTGTCCTTGCTATAAAAATGATCCCATTTAAGAAAACTAGGCTCGTATCGTAAGGTTCACATACTGCACTTCCGCATCATTAACCTAATTCGTGCAGTTTTTCTGTCTCCTAGTTAATTTTTCAACAAAAGTTGTAGAGTGCTAACGTAGTGGCCTAGTTTCGTGATTGATTTTATAATTCGTTTTTGGGTTGTCGCTTCATATCTTCTTGATTTTGAAGTTTGCGGGGGAGAAAAACTGGGCGACTCGTTCTCAATTTTCTTTATTGCCCGCCGAGCACTTTCGCCTCTTCGGGCATCATCAGGGCTTTGTAGCACCATTGGTAGCTACGGCATTGGTAGCTGGCCGTAGCTACCAATGCCCTGAGTGCTACAAAGCCCTGATGATGCCCGAAGAGGCGAAAGTGCTCGGCGGGCAATAAAGAAAATTGAGAACGAGTCGCCCAGTTATTCTCCCCCGCAAACTTCAAAATCAAGATTTTATTATTGGTTATACCTGTAACTCACTGTACACACCACTGGTTTCTATTCACGTAAGATAATATATGTGTCTTGAAGTATTAAACGTAAAAGAAAAACTAGAAATTTTCTCGGAAAAAACTTGAAAATCAGCAACGTTATGTTTTATTGTACTCTACCAAAACTGAAGGCGTTTACGTTTGAAATTCATGAATGGTGATTTACTGGAGCAGATCAATACCGTTGCTACGCAGGACTGCAAGGAATCTGAGGAAGCCGTATCAAAAACAGCCCACATTAGCATCCTTTCTTTACCCAAATATGTGGGCATTTTTTCTCGGGACAAATAGGTTGAAGTCCACTTTGAAATAGAGCCAACTAATAAGGAATGCGCCTTTGAGGCCGTTCACTACTTCCCTCAACTGGTTACCGAGCGGTGAATGTTGGTCGCCTTCGGCACAAATAATCCACTGAAGAACAGACCAATCTTCGCTGTCAGAAGTGTGTCTGCTCACCGTAACATTGACAGCTACATCAATAATTACGACAGTTTCCGTTTACGATTTGCGGTTTTTATACAGCCACGACTTTTGTATGTTTTATTGCGCACGGCTGTGACGAAACGGAAAATTTATGTTCGCCGGTTTCGAGAGGGCAAATTTCTCGCTACAATTAGTAGATCGAGTCGAACCGTAGAAGGCGCGAAACGGTTTGGGAGTTATTGAGAAGGAAACTGGCGTCGAGACCGTCAGCAAAGACGCGGCCAATAACTAAACTTGTCATCGATGGGAACGAGTTCACTTGGTAATGCTGACAAGCTGTAAATGTAGCGGCCATGGACTCTCTTTCGTTTTCTCAATAACTCGTCCAGACAGCCTATAGTAGTTAATGCTTTTTGGTTTATTATTCAATAATAAACCATTGTAATCGCCCAAGAAAAAAAATTTTATAACCCCCCTCAAAATTTGATGTTTTACGTTTCAAGGCATGTAGAATCCGAATATCCAATAAAAAAAATTCTGTCTGTCCGCCGTACGCCGTACGCCGTACGCCGTACGCCGTACGCCGTACGCCGTACGCCGTCAACACTTTTCCGGCCAAACCATAATAGCTACATTCTTGAAATTTTCACCAAAAATCAATCTCGGTCCTACGACGGCCCAATTCTTGAACCAACTTTCTAGCTCAATTTTAAGGGTATTTTTGGGGGGTTATGAGGGGGAGAAAATTCATATTTTCCACGGTTTTTCAGAAAAATGTGTACGAGGTATCAAATTATATAGATTTTTTGACGCTGAATCGAATGAGACCATCGCGGGGTCGATAGCTCCATTGGTTCTCGAGTTATCACAGCTTTTGTGCCGAATTTGGGAGATTTTCAGAAATTTGACATGAGGGTATAACTCGAGAGTTCTTGGAGCTATAAAAATCGTTCTATACTCATTGGAATGGTCGTGAAATGCTCTCTCCAGCTGTACCGTTAGGCAAAAAATTTAGTTTTTAATTAGGAAATTAAGAAAAATAAAATTGAATAAAATTACAATAGTTGCTACGGAGTTTTCCCCCATAGTTACAATCTGTTTTTCGGTGGGATTGTTCCGAAATGTTCGAAATAATTACTATCACAAATGGATAGTCTTTCTAAATCAATATTGAAGCGAAGGAATAATAAACCACTGTACAATCATTTGCAGCGTTTTCATTTACAAGTGGACTCGTTTCGGAGCGAATAATTTTCGACACTGTATTTTTTAGTTTTTCTGCTATTTATTTGTTTGAAATGTAACTTTTTTTCTGTGCATTGTGGAAGAGAGGCCTATAAAGGCCTAATAATGTACAGATTTATAATAAACATATTCTATTCTATTCTATGCGAAAGTTATAAAACACGATAAGCCTCTCCGCGGAATCTAATGATTTTTCGAACTCTGCAGTTGATGAACTAAGGTATCATCCGTCATTTTTTGCATGGAGTATCCCAAAATAATATTATTCTACTATTCACAACTTCAACGTACGAGACCTGATGTGGACGAACAGTTTGGAAATTATCGGTAAATCCGGGCCTCAAAGGGAATAATATAATAAGGCAACTGCGTTTTCGTTAACTTACATTATTTATAGTTTTGGCATAATCACGGTGGACCTAACCAATATTTGAACTTGCCTCTCGCATTCCTAGTTGGGCTCCCATTGGCGAAGTAAATGAACCAATATGGAGGTGAAGTAGAAAGATCATAGTCGAACGTTTCTCTGAACCGACGTTCCATTTTTGTGATTCCGTTTTGTGCTTTTTGCATTAAGATTGTCCTCCTTCAACTCAACAATCTATTCATTCGAGATTTTGCATAAAAAATAAGCAAAAGTCTAGCAGAAATACGATAATAATAAACCGCTGTTCAGTCAGGAATTTTCCGCTTGCACTTTTTCACTACCATTTTTGCGTAGTACATAGATTTTTTTTTTATGCGGATTTGCTAGAAGCTATTTTTTGGACATTAGACGTTGGGCTTAACAGCTTTGATTGATCTCTTTTTCTAGATTTGAATCATTTAAAGACTTGAATGTAAGAGGGGATGGGCTAATGGTAATTAAATTCCTATCTATTATTAATTGTGAATTTTTGCGATTCGACATTTGGTATAGTTTCAGTTTATTGAATCACAATTTTTGACAAACCACTTCCGAATGTCCTAAAAAATCTAGCTTACACGCTTTTTAATAAACTCTCGGGAACACCTTTTATTGATGACGTCAATTCTATTTTCGATTTACAATTCAATTAAATTCTTTCCTCAAACCGAACAAAGACAACTACAACCGAATAACAACCATAACCGAAAAAATCTCAAACTATACAACTGAAAATTCAAATCAAGTTTTGAAGTTTTTAAAATAATACTACGAACCGCATCAGTTTTTTATGCGTTGCATCTAATAAAAAACGCCTACGTGGGTGGACAGTTTGGACGTATTAAACTTGATATATAATACATGAGCTCCGTTTCTTTCCCCTTGCTGGTTTAGGCGGGCTATTAATTCGTGTTAAATCAACTCGTTTAAATCACGTTGTCGATTTCATTGATCGTTTCTCGCGGCTTCTGTTGAGAGGCGAACCTATTATTTGAAGATGAATATCGAACGTTTTTTGTTTCAATAAAACCTTGGGCAGTTTTGATTTACGTCTGCGTCACAAGTTGGTTTCGTCAGCCGTAAATAACTCGGTGAAGTTAATGATTCGGAAATAAACCAGTCCGGGGTTTCCTTTTCACTAGCTCGAATAAATATTAACTGATCAACGGGCTAATGTAGAAGTAATAAATGCTTTAATAATAAACCATTTTAATCTCGATTAGAAAGGAAAATTGCGGAAAAAGAAAGGAAATTAGAGGACTGCGAATTTTTTATTTCAGTTTGATTTCACGTGATGTAGGTGTTACTACACGTGTGGTTATGACGCACAGAACCCTCTTACGTTGTGAATTTTGAAATAACTCTCCACTGTAGCAAGAAAGAGTTCCAACATCATTGCTAATATTTTTACACATTTGTCGGTAAATTATATTTCAGTACCGTACATCCCTCATCAAACAGTTACACGCGATATAATGTATCGCACATTGGCATAATATATCTGAGAAAAATATATCAACAATCCCTGCTCAGCAAACCTAGTGCATTTGGAAAAAGGATACATTTTTGTGTTGTAGTTCTGAGTTTTCACAATAGTAATGTAGCCTACTTACTATAGTCCACGCTATGAAGCAGTAACTGTATCATTATTATTCAGTAGTTTCTGTTTTTTTTTTTTAAATAAATTTATTCCTTGAGGTCTTTGAAAAAATGACTACAGATAAATGCGTGTATATTCTCATTGAGCTGAACAGTCTTTCATTACCTATGTTATCATTACGTACATTCAAGCGCCGCGCTCTGGTAGGTGAACTCACGACACTACACAGCTATTCTGACGGTTTCAGCCTACCAACGCCTTAGTTCAAAAGCTTGGAGTCATTTCCATCTGATAGTAATAATATTTTCCAGCATCTGACAAACTTGTAATGTTGTCAGCGTAGATTTGAACTTATTAAATTATTTTTGCCGTTCCCTAAATTTGAATTTGCCTGCTATTTTAAATTATGCAGGTCGCGACTTTCATAATATACGCTTGTTAATGGTCTAACAATATTTGGTTTTACACCTCGATATAGATCGACTATCCGGAGCCTATTTTATTTTGGAGTATTGTTCTACTCACTTTTCAAATTCGGAATTACGAACAATGAAAAGTAATTTAGTTTTGGAGCCATAGGGTCCACAGGCCCCGCTACTTCCCCTACAGCTAATATAAGGAGGAAGCTAAGAACGAAAATAAATTATTTTTTGTGTTTTATCTACTTTGGTGTAGTCTTTCACGACAACGCATAGCAACTAAACACCCCTGCAACAATATTATGATAATTCTGCAGTTAATTTGATTGGTCCTTTCTAATTCATAATTTTTGTTCCAGTTTTGTGCAAGAGTTCGTTAGCCCTAGCCTGGACGGGATTACGGGTCTTCTCGAGCTGCTGAAGACAATACAAGCAGCTCAAAGTGGTACAAACAGGAGGACGACAATGGTGGAAGAGCTTGCTTGCCTCCAGTGCATCTCACACTGTCTCCGTTGCCAGGAAACTCCCAGGAGGCTCGCAAATTCGTCTGCTGGATTGTACACTCTGGCAGCATCTATCATGAGTAATCTCAACAAATCTCGAGTCCTAGCTCTCCAGGTGAGAGAATCCGACTTCATTTGAGAAAAGTGTTCTAAATTCAACGTTTTGACAAGGATCCTTGAGCATTGCGTGGGGTATTATTTCAAATGGCTCGACACTTCCTAGTAATTGAATATTCGACTGTCAGTGCTAGTTAGAGGCATTGTTTCGTAGCATAAATTATTCTCATTAAACGGAGCGCTGTCATGGCCAAAGCTTTTCATTAGGACAGCAGTGCTTAATGCCAAGTCCGGTTCAAGTAATGGACGCCAGCGAGAATTTACAATCAATCCCCTACTACTTCCCCTACTAGCCTTGTCCCACCTGTGACATATGGGGTTCAACTAGCTCACCTTTTTCCTACTACAGCAGCTTAGATTCACGTGTTTTTATTTCCTCGCTTAGAATAATTGTATTTCTTTCGCATCGATCTTATTTCTAGAACATATAGGCAAAATGACAGCTTCCTACAATGAAAATGTAGCTCTCGGCTATTTATCGAGGCCCTTGTCTCAGATCGGCGAGTCAAGGCCGGTAGTTTAATTTACTCTAGACGAGTTTTCTTCTTATTCTGATCATAGTGTAACAATACCTAACGGTGAACACAGAGGTGGAGTTATCAGAATATAATCTTTTCTATTTCATGTTTCCAAAATCTGATCAACATTATCGACGTTCTTGCGATAGAAACACTGTTTTAATTTTATTTTTTAATCGAGATTTTCAGCCTAATCAGGGTCAACTAGGAGAAGACTAATTGGTAAAAAGTCAAACCTCACAGCTCGCAGCAGACAATGTGTGGCAACTACGATGGTTGTAAAGTTATTATAATAATGCTTACTCAATCTGTTAATGGAACCGCATAAGCTCGTAACCCTAATCGTCTTCCAGCAATCAATCATGGACTTCTTTTCTTTTTCCGATCTGACAGGGCAGTTCGATGTGGGAGGAGGCTCGCGCCCTCTTCCAGTCAATTCGTACTGATCAAGATTAATGCCCAAGGCGGACAAAGTGGCCGCCGAATTTTGAACAATTCGACAATGTTTACATTCAAACGTCAGTGCAAACGTTATTTATTGGGAGATAGAATCTAGAAGAGGTCGGGATCTTTGTTGAAATTTCGTTAGGGCGAACCCTGCCGCAAAAACGAGACCTCTTTCAGTCTGTTTCACGCACCTTGCTGATGTTTAGAAATCAAGCGTATGATTAATGTTATACGGTAAGTAGCTATGTAGCGTGAAACAGATTGTAAAAGTGTCAAAATATGTTTTTGCCGATGGGTTTTCGGATATGCCTAATTTCCGATCGATTGGGCGGTGCTAGAAAAGTATGTACGAGGAATGTCTCAAGAGAAATTGCGAATATATCTATCCATTTTCTTCTCAATTCCAAGAACTTACATTTTTCAATCGATGCGAAGCAGTACAATTATTGCTTCTCAAGAGTTTTCCTCCATTTAATGGAATGATTCATAGATGCCCATAACCTAAAATTAACAGCTAATCCGACAAAACCTAGTTGATCTGTGTGAGAAGCGTGTGGCTAAAAAAAGTGCTGTATGATCCTAAACGATCATCTGTGTGAAACTGTTCGCTGCCAGGATAATTTTAAGACCGGTCTCTTGAATTGCAGCCAGCCGATATAAGATACTCGTACTTACTCTAGGGATAAAATGTAATGATCACTCATCATCCAAGAGCTCACTTAAGAACTTTCTTATTTCCTGCACGCACATCCGGCAAAAGCAGTGCCTTTCTTTCGCTTTTCACTCAGCTGTTCGATCTTGTGTAGCTATACTATTCCTGATTTACTGATCGAGAAGGAAACTTTGAATAATCAGTTCAAAACTGTAACAGTACTGATTTGAGGGGGAAATAAACATCATACACAATACATCCTCTGGGTGTAAATATTGGAAAGCGTACGCTACTTGTTGGTTAGATCAGGATCATCCATAAATCCATACGTGCAGGGAAGTAGAAAGGGCCCAGTGATTCAGGGAACTGGTCCAAGTTGAGGAGGAATAGTCATATGTTCATCTGTTACAGGAAGTAAGGTTTCTGGACACTATTCTTGCCATAGAAAAATAATAAGTTCAAAACTTGAAACCATTCAGGTAGCATTAATTGAAGGGTTTCTACGTTATCGCTATACACAGCTGTTTCGGTGAACGCAGTTGTTAGTAACTAAACTCTTTTACAAACAGTAGCTAATTAATTTTCGTCAATTTCATGCGCCCTTTCAATCAATCATCTTCTTCAAACTCTACCGCTAATTTTGACTTAGTAAAAAAATTTTTTTTCCCTAGATTTTAAGAAAAACCTGCGAAGAGCCGGGAGGGAAAGGCTACAGTCCAGTATCGGATGCCATGTCAACGATGCGACTCCGCTTTGGCGAGCCGGTTCGGTTCAGGTTCCTATGCGGTGTCCTCAGTTCAGCCTGTCCTGAGCTCCTTCTTGCAGGCTTGGCTTTCATCAACAGTTTCATCGAAGCTGCACCAGGACCGCAAGCTCAACTTTATATACAAGCGGAACTCGACCAAGCTGGCTACAAACCAATGGCCATGGCCAAAGTAAGCTTCCCTTTTTATTCACATAGACCATAAATGTCATTAATACTGGTTAAATAAACTCAGTTGACCCAGAAACTGTAATCTAATGCGGTTCAAACTAAATTTCATCATTTTCCAACCACATCTAGTTTCTCAACTTCACCTCGAACGTTAATAGCTCAAATTATGCCCGTTATGCTGATTCTGTTTCATTTCCATGTCGCAGAACGTCCCCAACAAACAAATGACCGAAGGAATCCAAATCGAAATCATCAGGTGGCAAAAGCTATATTTTGACATTAGCCGGATGAAAAACAAGGAGAACGAACTCGTCAAAGAAGTCCACTTGCTAAAGGATAAGATTAAGTATTTGGAAAAGCGACTACAGGTACGAACGACTTTTATCAAATGTAGGGAACTGTGTATCTCTTTGAATGTGATACATTTTTTCTACGAGCTCTCGCACTGCCTGGTGTACAATTTCAATCAACGCATGAATTATAATTTACGAATTATAAATACGAGTGAATATGCAATGTTGTAATAAACATAGCACCAAAGCAGAATTAACTAGCGTGGTTGAATATAAAGTGTCCAGTTGTTTAAATATTGGCTGAGACTCAGAAGTGAGCAGAAAATCCTAAAAAAGAGGATATAACTACTCAATTATTGTTGATTAATTTTTATTAGTTTGTTTTTGAATCACAATACTTCCATTTACTACTTTAAAGATGAGGAACCAAAAGTACTTAATTGAAAATGTACGCTAAAAAATCTATAGACGAAAAGTGACGTTTTTAAAAAAAAACTTATTTTTTTACCCATTAAAAAACCCCGAATTCTTACCTAGATACCTATAATTTTTAGAGGATGGTAATCTTACTCGGTATATATTTATACACGCGGCATTTTTTGATGAATCAATAATATCATTGAAGCATAGCGGAATATAGAAATGGGAACTGGTGTCTAGAAAATTAAGAACTTCTACCACAGGAACGTGTTCATTTGTCTGACATAATGGGCTATTGATTCTCTTCGGCGAGTGCCGGACATATTGCAAACTGTTTTTTAGCGAATTCACTCAAAAATTATACGTCCACAGATTCTTCAAGATGAAAAATCTCTAGTGTCAAGCAATGAAAGCCGTCTCAAGTCTCGCTGCGATGAACTAGAAAGAGAAGTGTCCTCTTTGCGAGGAATTCCTCATCAAGGCGGTTCGACACCAGCTGAAGACGAAGGGATCAGCTCATCCGGACAGGACGATGGAATTGAGCGTGAGCCACTCATATACGAAATGTATGCTGTGAACGATGATAAAATCATCTTGGACCGTGACTCCAAAGAAAAAGAAGATGTAAGTGAAAGAGTTGAGCAGAAGGTTTTGACCTTCAGTGTGATTGAACACTTTTTTCAAGACATCTGCAGCTAAGATATCTTAAAGTAGCAACTAGTAACTAACTAACTAGGAACCGGGTGGTAGTAACCGGGCGGGGTCACCGGGCGGGGTCGGTTACTGGGTGGTACTAACTTTCATTAGAACCACTAGGAATTCTACCATTTTTATTAACGTAACAGAATTGATTTTCAAAATATTAACTCAACAACTCACGTTTCAGGAGGAAACAACCATCGATGAAGTGATTGAAGAATTGCAAAACATCATCAACAAGGCGGAAACGGATTTTAACAAAGACCAGCCAGAGAGCAAACGTCCAGAGAAGCGGATGAACGGAAAATATTATTCAAGATATGTGCAAAGGATTACTTCGTCAGATCATCCTGCCCATCGTCACAGCGTTCACGGTATTGTCAATGGAGTGGTAGTTGGTCACGATGACGAAACAGAAATTGTACCTGTTAAACTTGTACCGCACCCACCCAGACGCTCTAGAAGCTGCTACCTCGAGCATGAATACGCTAACGGCAACAGCTACCAGTTTTTTGAAGATGAAGACTCTCAAGTTAAGTCTGATTCAATGCTGAGCAGTTCAAACGACCAAGATGCCGTCCAGCCGTCATACTATTGCAACCAGATAAAGCACCACAGTCACCACCACAGATCGAGTCCCGGGAATTTCGTCAAGCGGCGCGAAACATTTCATTATGGAGGCCTTCAGCCAGAAAGATCTCCCCAACCGATAAATCCCCCGCTCGAAATAAAACCAGACATCAAGAACCGGCGGGGCAGCCTTGATGCTGTTTTCTACTATTCAGAGAACATAGAACAGAATCATAACAGCACCAAAATCTACATCGAAGGAGCTGAAGATAGGAAGATCAAATCGAAAAGCCTGGACCGCATTAAGGATGGTTTAGACACAATGGTCGACATAGTCGTTACCGGTGGAGCGGCCGACTGCTCCTCTCCTCAAGAGGTCTCAAAAGTGGCGCAAAAATCCAAAGAACCTAAGATAGTCGCGACGAGGAAAACAGAAGACGTAAGACATGCGGCTGATAGGACCGTCTTTCTGCCCATTAAGAACGAACCGTCAGCAGCATCACAGACTTTTCTTCTCAAACGCGGCTACATGAACGCTGGTCTATATTCTGGTGTAAATCCAAGAGATTCGACCAACGGTACTATCGATTACTACAATAAGAGTTTGAACGGTGCTAACCTATCAATGAATGTTGGTAAACTTGCAGATTTACCATCTGGCTTGTATTAAATGTTCAATTTCGGCAGGTATTAAATTTTACCGGGCCAACAGATTTACTGGATGCAGCGCTGACTTTTATGGTGCTGATGTTAGGCTGTCAGCGTCATGCTGAGTAGCGTTCTATTGTAATTATGTATAAATAATAACTTTATTATATCTTCAGCGGTTCCAATGAGCTGGTAAAATTGAAGTGATGTGAACCGAATGTAAGTAAAGACACTATACTGATTTTCAATATCTTGTATTTGAGGTTTGGTTATTTAAAAAAAAAAAAATCGTTTATATTAGACGCTAAGTTATTATTTTCTTTTTATCAACCACCTTGTTCGACATTTATTAACTGCATGGTTTTCGAATCGGTCCAATTATGTTAACCGAAAGTTGTTCAAATTTTCCCATCATAAAACATCCTTCCCGCCTTCATGTGTACAGGTTGTTTTAACAGTACGATCTCAGCTTTCTATAACAGTGTTTAATAGCTGTGTATAGTATGAAGGATTGGCTTGCTGTAAAAAATAAAGTAATATTAAATAAATATTTGTGAAAAATTTGTGTAAGTAGTTATGTTGATGATCTCCTCAATCTTATTAGAAAGTAACTGGAGTTTTAAAGGTGTGAACTCATAACGAATTTAGTACTTTAGTATCAGAATATTGTCAGCAAAAAGGATTTATCATTTTAATCATCTGCTTAGCAGATCTTTCATTTTAACGCGGTATAAGCACCGCATATAAGTATTCCGTCAGAAAATGATAGGAAGCCATTTAGATCTGTGTTTACTAAAAACGCGCGGCTTGGGTGTAAGTTCACTGCAGAATTATAATTTAGGTGTCAGCATTCTGTACTCATAAACTCATAAACCGTACTCATATCCGCTTTTTGAGTAGGTAGTATCGATAGGATTTTTAGGGCCTCCGAAGGTTGAGGCTGGATTTCCGTGGTGCGGAACCAAACACGTTCTAGGGGATATCCGATGAAGTATTAGAGGGTTTCTCGATGTACCAACAGGTAGCACTCAGATCACTATGGCTCATCTGAAATAGAAAGACAACGATATAATACTGACGTCTCACACAGTATAATGCGAACTTATTAAGGTACATTGATGATAAATATTATGAAAAATACAACCTATCAAATCGTCCATTAAAGACCTCGTACTTTTTCTTTTTCGCTTGCATAGGGAAAAAATAAATCTGAATTTGCTAGGGTGGAAGACGAAGAGATTGCCACGAGATATTCCATGGCAATAATATTACTCGTTTACGCTCGTGACATTCGTGACTATCTTTTCCTCTCCTATTTTTGCAAAATCCCGTTTGTATTGTTCAAAATCTAATTTGAAATTTTTTTAAAATAGGAAAAATTACGGAAAACCTGGTATCAATAGGTTTAGCTAAATAAAAAAACATCGACGATTTTTGCAGCCGGTGAAATTGTTTCTAAGGAGTAAAATTGGGTCGAATAATATATTTTTACAACCTCCGTTCCCAATCAATCTTACAGTTATCCGAGAAGTATTGACATTCGCTTCGAATTTAAAACTCGTCCAAATTCAACTTTCAGATACGTTCTCGTATAGAAAATTTATCTGACAACAAAAAGCTGTTGTCAATTTTTTAAATGGTTTATGACATTTTTTGTTATAAAGTGAGCTAATCAGAAAAGTTAGGGATGTCAAACTACTCTACAGTTATTTTTAATGTTCAAGGGGTGTGAGGGGGTGAAAAACCAGGCGACTCATTCTCCCTGTTGCGACTGTGGACCCTATCTGGCTCCGCGTCGCTCCGAGGATGCCCGAACGGGCGAAAGTGCTCGGCCAGCGAATAAAGAATAGATGAGTGGTCTGATTTTTCTCCCCCTCACAACCCCTGAAAACCAAAATATGCAAAGACAAGGAAAAAAGTTATTTTGATTACTAACTCGCACGATCCAAAAATGTTTTAAGCACGGAAAAATTTGACAAACAAAAGAAAATTCAGAGAATACGTTTTATTGACTCACAATAATGTAATTCTGATCAGATGCAAAAACCAAATCACTCTACAAAACCGTTAAGTATATTTTTCAATTTGTCGAATGTTGATTGATTCTCCACTTGTCAGTTGCGGAGGATCAAGTGACAAGTTATATGCAGGAGTGTGAGTTAAAGATGAGCAGAGTTGTAGAACTGATCCGAGAACAGTAATAACTGTAACCCCAAACCGCGAAAGAGAAGGCCTTAGAAAGCCCGCATTAATTCAGGAAGCAATTTACATGAATATGACTGAGCTGGAGAGAGTTGACAATTACTTAGTTACTGAGGCTCTTAGCGGCTTCCATCCTGCGTTAAGTGACGATGTACCTGCGATTCAATTAGCGGCAACGTGTAGTCGGTGTTTCTCAACTCGTTATGCATTTGAACTGATGCAGATTTCGCTATATTGAGTCAAACTGTATATCGATTAAAATTATTTGCGACTAACTCGTACTAATTTTCTGCCCAGCCGGACGTGTTTTAGTTCTCCAACGTCCTTAATAATGCTGCAAGGGGCGAAGTGTCTCTCTCTCTCAACGTAAATACTTAAATCAGCGTAATACGACCTCCTCGAAAATTTTAGAATCTCCAAGGCAGAGGAAAACAAATGGACAGCTGCTGATCGCCTACTTCAACTAAAGCATAATAACGTAAGCGCTTTTGAGGATTTTTTCGATCAACATATTAATTGACTTCAATCGATGTATCAACGCTAAAGTGCGCTGGAATAATGTCCGCTCATAATATTGCGTCTCTCCTCAAACTGTACAACTATTATCATAATTATATCTAGACAGAAACATTTTTTTCACCATAAATAAACACATGATTGCCAAAAAACTGTAGGCACATATGTAGAGATTAAATAGGGCTAAATTGGCTCGCAGTTGGAACATATTTGAGCATCGTTTCGTAATCAATAGTAGGGATCTTGTCTGTTTCCTGTTCACCTTCCGTTCTTCTCGAGGGCATTGGGATGGCTATTGGGCACTATTCAACCTCGGCTCAACAGAAAAGATCTTTTCGAGCTTATGGCCTTTGTCCGAGGACGTAGGTTGCTTTTGTGAAGGCAATGGGTCTTCTCCGACCGAATAGAGAAAACCATGGAACCAGCAACGCTCTTTAGGATTTAAACATCATTAGAGATCAAAGCTATTTTCGCTCGAGGGCGTTATTTCAACGTTGCATTGCAAGATTGGTTTAAAATCAATCAAGTCAACTGGATGAATTCTGTATAAGTGCGATTTCGTAGCGATTCTCGCTCGAATAAAACGTGAGAGGGTTGAATCTGCGTATAACCTGCGGGTAATAGAATATTATGGTCTATGCTGAAAAACCAGAAAACTCTAAATATAGGTATAAACTATAACTAACAAAACTCAAAAGAAACTCAAACGGCTAAAACTGAACTAACGAAAGTAACACTAAACGAAAATAAAATAGCAAAGGTAAAATCTATATATATACGTAAAAGAAAGTTTTCAACGAGCATTCCAACGAGTATAGAAAGATTTTTATAGCTCCAAGAGCTCTCGAGTTACTACCAAATTTCGGAAAAGCTCCCAAATTCAACACAAACGCTGTGATAACTCGAGAACCAATAAAGCTATCGACCCCGCGATGGTCTCATTCGATTCAGCATCCAAAAGTCTATGGAAATTGATACCAAATACACCTTTTTTCAAAAAAGTAGGAAAATACGGGTTTTCTCCCCCTCAAAACCCCCCAAAATACCCTTAAAAATGAGCTAATAATGTGGGTCAAGAATTTGGCCGTTGTGAGACCGAAATTGATTTTTGGTGAAGATTTCTAGAATCTAGCTATTATAGTTTGGTCGGCAATGTGTTGATGCGTACGGCGGACGGACAGGATTTTTGTTAGTGGATATTCGCATTGTACATGCCTTGAAAGGTAAAATATGAAATTATGAGGGGGTTAGACATTTTTTCTTGTACGAGTACAATATTTTATTATTGAATAATAAACCAAAAAATCTGAAAAACCATTAAATTAATTCAAATTACCATAGAGTTATTGCAAGTATGTTCTGAGAGCAAGATAATGCACTGTCATTCAGCGTGCTATGGAAAGTTTCAAATCCCAAACAATTCAAATAATTTGATCCTCGCTGTTGAAAATCAATTTAAAAATCGTTCTAACGCCTCCGAGGTTTTTAGTGGCGATGAAAAAGGAAAACCTTTCAAACGCTGACTGAGAACCACTGATTTGAATTTCCCGAGTGAGTTTCAAAACGCCCATTTTGTCGGTATATTGCTCATGTAGGCCTCGAAACATTACAATTTGTTTCCAAACGTAGCATTCACTATCATAGTAGCCCACTCCTAATTTTAACCTCCTTAATTCCTTTCCCTAGACGCAGAGCGGTGTTGAGAAATGACGATTTCGTCATCGAAGCGAGTGGACGGCTTTTCCTCGGGGGAAATCAATCAGAAATTGCGTTTTCGACTTGACCCTCAGAAATCCTCAGTGTTCGTTCTTGCCGTATTCCCATGGAGATACGAGACGCAGTCTGGAATAATCGGCAATGGATTTTGCCCAATGTTCCAGCCAAAATACGAATATCATAAAACCAGTACTGAATTCGAATTTCGAATCAGGAGTAATCAGAATCATTCTGGGAAAGTAAACAGCATGATCAAAAAAAATTAATAATTAAGAAAAAATTGGGTGTAAAATGAAGAAAAAATAGCTGCCGAGCAAAATACACCACGTGAAGTGAGTGCTCATGCTTCTAGTTACATTCCTTCGTTTTGGACAGCTGATCGTCTCTTCACTATACCCATCAATGGACAGCTAAATAGAGAATCAAAATGGATGAGGTATTTGTTATTTAACGTCATAACGATTTTAACTTGGTCAATACACTATTTATATATAAAAATATAATAAAAATTTATATGAACTGGAAAACTACTCCATCATTCCGTTTTTAATATATTTTCATTTCACTAAGTAATAAAATCCATAGATTCCAATCTCATATGGGCTAAGTATTTCCAAACTTCCTGATCAATAATCTTATTTTCAACAACAAACAAAACAAATTACCCATGCTAAGAAAATTATTGATAAAAAATCACATAACAATCTAGCCGAATGGTGGACAAAGGAGAGAGAATTTTTCTCCTCGAAGTATTCGTGGATAATGTTCATCTCGAGAATTGCAAGCAAGATGGAAAGCCTATGAAAACATGTGTTCGATTCAGGTTACTCAATTACCCGTTCCTTGAAATCATGGAGGACGAGTACTGCCGTGTTCCCGACGAGAACTGCAACGTGAAATTCCAATCGGGGAAGTCGTGCCTTTTCTCATTAAGGAAAAATCCGCAGGGGTCGAAAAAGCCTCCATTGAACTTACACGTCAACGTGATTCGGATGGAATCGGAAACCAAGTCAGTCGACGCCGGTAAAACGGTGATCAATCTTAGTGGTAGTTTTACGAGTTTGCTACAAACTGCGAATTTAAAACAGGATGATGGCAGTCCAGTATCAAAGATAATAAAAGAGACATATGTACTTACGGACGACAAAATGCATACAGTTGGAGACATAACAATTTTCGTCAGATTGTCCTGTTTTGGAAAAATAATCGTGACGCAGTTTCAAATGTCTGGATTGGAATCAAAATCGTTTTTGTTCAAAGCCGTATCAGATATCAGGGGAAAGCAATACGAAGGAAGTGGAGATGCTGCCTCAGTGTTCAATTCATCGTTTCCACCTAGTCCATCTCGACAGCAGTCTGGTCTTAGGCGTGGTGAATCTATGTTCTCCAATGCAACTTCGAAGCAATCGATGGCCCCAAATTTTTCCCAACCAGGAATGTCCTTTGGAAACATGGGACCTGGAATGGGCTACCAAGGAATGCCCATGGGTCCTGGTGGTATGCCTGTTGGAGGTATGATGGGCCAACCTGGAATGTATGGACCACAGCCAGGAATGGGATTTGCAGGACCTAGCCCTCCAGGATGGAACATTCCTGGTGGAATGATGCCTGGGATGCCACCACAAGCAACGTCAATTGCACCGCCAATGTCTCTGAAACCGTTTGGTGACCTTGGGCTTTCAGCAAAAGATGGAGGGTTGGATTATAAAAACTTTAGTGCCACAGTCAATGGGCACGTACTTAACATCAAAGTTCTGAGGAAACCAAAAAAGCTAAAACAAACTCAGGCAGTCTTCTGCCAAAACTTGCCATGTGACGAACCTTCGTCTTCAGATGAAAGTGAAGATGAAAAGAAGAAACATAAACGTGAAAAGAGTCCACCATGCCCTCAAGCGTGTTCACCATGTCCACCATCGTGTTCACCTAATCCAACAGCAAGTTCACCTTGTCCTCCAGGATGTACACCTTGCCCTCCAGCGTGTTCACAGCCTCCGAGGCTTCCACTGTGTGACTGCGATATACCGATCCCGCCATGTCTCGTTTGCCCTCCGCCACCTCCTCCGCCACCACCGAAGAAAAAGAAAAAGAAGCGAACCCCTTGCCCCAAAGATGCCGGAATGTATTGCAAACCTGGCTGTCCGTTAGGATTTCCAACGCCACCAGGACTGATACCACCAAACTACGATATGCCAGCTCCAATGGGTGCAAGCCAAACAGCCGCAGGAGAGCAGCAGAATTTCTTGATTTCGATGGAACCTCGGACCGAATTCTTCCCAATGATGCTGCCACCGAAGCCAACATGCGTCACTGTGAGGGATACTCAATATGAACAAGGTGACTTCGGCTTCAGTGAAAAGAAGAAGGGAAGTAAATCTCCAGGAGGCAAGAAAGGGAAAGGAGGAAAAGGGAAGAAAAAGTGATGTCCTCTAACACGAAATAATAAATAATGGAATTTGCGAATCAGTCATTTCAACTGTTCATTTATAATGCGACGACAAGGAAAATAAAGAAAAAAAATCAATAATTTTTGAAGCTATAGACTGCTTTACTACATGCAAGACTGCAGCTAATGTTTTTCCTTCCCATAAAAATCACTTATTACTGAGATAGCCTAGACCTAGAGTCTTAAGATTCGATTTACTATCGGTGTAAGAGATAGCATACAGTCTTGATATCTGAGCGATTATGGGTGTGAAAATTATTTCTGGCGAACGGAATTAACATTAAATGCTGAGATTGCAAATGCCTCATAACTGGAATGAAACTGAATGATTACCCACTGCACATAACAAAACATCCAACATTCACGTCAGCTTTGGATCATGAAGTCTGTGCCCATACCTTCACGTTTACGCCCAGCGTTGCAGAGGGGCCCTGGTTTTATGCATGTTGAACTTTTCAGATTTCCCTGATGAGGTTTCTAGGTAGGAAAATTCTTTTCCTTATTTCATTTTTGTCCACTTGGTGACCTCAAATCTAGTTTATTGAAAATTGTAAGTTTTTCCTCTATTATCAATTTTGTGCCTATTGGCAACAAGGTGCGTAAAACGGATACTCGTAATCAATTCGAAGTAGTAAATAAAATGCCTTCAAACTTTCTCAATCCATTTTATAACTCAACAGCACACTGATCCATCGACCGACACATACATAAATGATTCTTCAGATGTAACCAGTGAGTTATTTCAAAATAACTCATTATCATTTAAAGACAGATTCAACTATTGTAGCTGGTTTTCTCGTTACAGCAATGTTCGTTTTCCTTTCGAAAAGTTGATCAACAACGACCATTAGAGTACTGAATTTCATGAATAATTATTAGCTTTACAATGGGCGGTCCTCAATTGCGAGGCTTGGAACAAATTTATTTTGAGGGGGCACTGTTCTCAGTGCGAATGAAAAAATCAAGAAACTCATAAATAGTTCTTTGCAAACGTGACCATTGAAAACTAACATGTCAGTCGTGTCTAAAATTCTTAATTTTGGCGGGAGAGGTGGATGTAATTCAAATATCGGAATTGGAATCGAGAAAATGACGTAAGTGCTGAAAATTTTTTTTTTTTTTAATTTGGATGGAAAATAGTTCTGACGAGCCACCTCACGAGCGTGTTGATCAACTGAGCCATTACGAACAGTCTCAATAGCGTGTAGTTTTTGTACTTAGGGAATATTTGAACGGATTGTGAGTCAGAGATCGATTGACCAAGAGCTTCAATATTGTAGTCCAAAATTAAAATAACAAAGGGGACGCCAATGCCACGACTTAATGTAGCCACAAATAGTGATTTTTCCGGTGAAACTTGAACCGAATTATCATCTTCTGCGATGTAAAAACGCATAACACTATGACGGGAATCTTGCAAAGAAGTCCTTATTTCTAGGAATCGAAAACTGAAGAATGTTCTCGCACGTCACGGCTCTGGAATCAAAATACGATGGGCCACAATATCCTACTTTGTCTGAATGTCGGCTGCAAACTAAAGTGAAATCGAAAGAAAAATTGCGCCACCTCAACGAAAATAGCGCTCTGACTGAAATAAGTCACGATATCTCTGCCATAACTGAAGGGGACCCAAGTTTTCCGGAAAGAGGAAAAAGTGAGACCACTGTTCAAAGTAGTAGGACATCAAAGCTATCTACGAAGTCTAGCTCTGGATCAAGAAAAACAGAAAAGAAACGTTTCAATAACAGTGCAAGCAGTATCGAAACCACGAAGACAAAAGACGAAGAGCAGGCAGAACCCGTGGAGAAACTGTATCATCCATTCGTCACCTTATACTGCCCAGTGTGTACCGACGCTGAGTGCATACTGAATAAAGTGGGAACGTGCTCTTTGCTCAAGGGTAGCTCCGATGAAAAATGCGAGTTTTGCGGTGAAAACTGCTCTTGTAATGATAACAAAAAATCCTACCTTCCGATCAGTGGATTGGTTTGTCGGGATCCGTACGGCGTTCCAGTGACTCTTCTGAAAGAAAACGGTGGTCATGTTGAGAATTCGTTGGAATACGTTAACAGGAAACGTTGGTGTGTGCCAAGCACAGTAAGATGGGACCGTCAAGTTAACGACTGGTTGACCGCCTACCGTGTCGAAAGGGAAATCAATCAGCCGGGAGCAACGAAGCAGAAGCATGCCAAACGGAAATCTGCCTCTCATAGAAGGAAAATGAATGACCCTGCGTCTGCAGTTACCGATTTATTTAGGAAAGAAAGACCTTCCGAGCCGGCCCTGTGTGAAGGGAAAACTAAAACGGAAGATATGTTGTTGATAGTGGAAGGTCAAGGGTTTAAAATTTACCAAAAAGGAAGAGAGAAGATTCTCATCAACTTCGACCGGAAAAACTGCAAATATCTTGGATGCAGTTGCATTAAACGCTCTCCTACGGCTCACCTTTCAACTTGCGGCTGCAAAGATTACACAGAAAACGAACCCCATTCAAATACAAAGAGCAGGAGCAAGAAAAAATCGTCAGTCTCAATTGTGAAGGAGACTCCTGATGGGTATCAAGAAATCGAAAAGGCCCAAATTTTGGAACGTAACAAAAACGTTTCTGATATTTCTTCAGCAGAAGGATCAGCCTGCGCAAAAACACCCAAATCCGAAACTATGTTGCGAGCGCCAGATGTGCTTCACAAATCAAGGGAAGAATTTTTGGATAGTTCGCTGAAGATGGTGAACCAAGGACAATGAATATTCTTCCTTTCAAGATGATATAAATAAAATACGGCATGTTCTGTCAATCAAATGCTCAGCTTGATTTCGGCGTTGAAAATACAAGGCTGCGAAATCCGATAGAATCAATGATTTTATTATGGTTATAAGAATTTCAGTCAGTTTGGGCTATAAATATAAATCTTATAGATAACATTTTGCACTGAATGTTCGTAAAAAAAAAATAATAATAATTAATAAATGAAAATAAAAAATAAGAACGTTCGCTTGTAGTAGTCATCGGAAGTGGCCCGAAAATTGCCTTCACCTCATACCCCCATCTTCATTTGATCGAGTTGAATTTCGTCAGTGTGGGTTGGAGGGTGAACGATTTTTCAAGTCTGGAGCTCTCATCATTCAAATCTTGAGATTTAAATAAATTTTCTATCCAAATGAGCAAGTTTATACCTCAGCCAACAAAGTCGTTGTTGAATTTCTTTCTAGTAAGTTAGCGGGAAACTATAAGTAGTTGAGTCTGTCTACTAGTATCGTCTCGTTGAAAATTATTCCGACATACACAGTGAATTACGGAACTGGAATGCTAGTAGAGAGAGTTCCTACAATAACTTAACTTATAAGTAGCAGGAGATTGGTATTGAGAGTGCCGAATTATACGTGACATTTTTGTAGGAAAAAAAAAATTGATTCTTTAGCAACGAATTCGGGGAGTTGAAGTAGAAATGTTATCAACAATTGTACGGATAAAAAAAGACAGCTATTAGAGTAAAGAAATAAATGAGAGACGTGTCAACCGTGAGATTTGTACTCGACTAAGAGTTCCAAATATATATCAGTCGTCAACCGATCAAATTCTGTTAAGTACATTGAACGTTAACTTTATTGCGCGATTTTAAATCCCCCATAATTATTTTCCTTGCAAAATAAAATGATTGAACAATACATTATTGTCGATGAATTAGGACCTAATTTTTAACTTTGTAACTTTTTTAACGATGTGATTTTTTCTTGTTGGCAACCGTAGGAACTAATTACGTTAAAAACATTTTTTTGTAAGAATGGCTGACGAAGCTGAACCAATTGTAATGGTATAGTTCATTTTATGTACAAAGATGCCTATAAATAGTGTAGCGACGAAATGCCTTTTCGCAGCGCGATTTCAACCCAACGATTGAAATACACAGCCAAAAGCAACCGCCACGTCTTCAAATTATATATTCACGGAAAAATGAATTTAGGCGAGAAATTTGTCGCCGTAGCTAGCATTAAAGATTCGTTTAGACAACTCAGCTTATTTTCCTCGTTGAATACGGAATTCCCTAAAAGAATCACATCATAGCTAGTAGACGTGATGAAAACAAGGCCAGAAGGCGTACACGAAGTCCGGGGTCTTTTCGGATTCCAGCGGAGCGAGCAAGGATCTCATCCATAGTAATAAGACACCCAACCCAACATGACTACCCATCTTCTCTCGAAGCATGAGCTGCTGTCTTTCTCGCATGTCAGGGGCATATGAAGCGCTCAGAGGCGTAAACATCTCAACAGCTGCCTTGAATACATGAAAACTCACTCCCTAAGGAACAAACTTCTGTGAGGTATACGGAGGAACTAACTTGAAGAGGATTTATTCGTCATTAAAATGTCTTAGCGGAATTAATTTCATTCCAAGTCTCACCCTGCGCTATTTGCAAAAAATGCTGTCCATGTCAAAGAATATGACCACGCGTGTTCGGATAGTCGAAGGCAATGACCGATTTACCTGTGTTCTAGGTTTACACCACTCAGAAGACACAAAAGACACACTATATTTCGGAAAAATGAAAAATGCCTCCGGTGAACCTGCTCGCTGCCATTTTGTGAATGTGGTGGAAAAGCTCGAAGGATGCCCATGCTCAGATGTGCCGAAAATTGACACTGGACCACCCTGCCCGTACCTGAGAGAGTGCCCTTGTTCTCCATTGCCTTGCCCATTAACTGCTGTCATCGAACCCGTCAGCGGAGGATGCCCTCTCGCGAATTTGAGGCCGCAGCCCAAAATGTGTATCTTCTCACAGCCCGAGGATATAGATTTCAAACGAATGGAGCCACATCGCTGCTCCTGCGTACCTGGTACTTGTCCAGAACAGGCTAAAAATTTTATTCGATCTCTCGGTTTCGATCCAATGTGCTCTTGCGAATGCCCAAAAACTCATGAGTTACGTCAACGACTCGACGAAGAGAATAAAGCTTGGAAAACCACTTTAGAATCGTCTGAAACAGTGTTATTAAAGCATCGTAAAAGTATTGAGAAACTGCCTAGCCTAAAACAAGATATCAATGTACCAAAACCATTGGATCCAACTGCATTTGAAAAAGAGGGCGAACCAGTTGAAGGAACATTATTGGTGCAAGGCAAAGGGTTTAAAATTTACAATATAAACGGTGAAAAAGTCCTATTCAATTACTCGTCCAAAAACTGCCACACCATTGGCTGTCACCCATGTAACGCTGAGGAGAAAAAATCATGCGGGTGCGACGAATGGAAAAGGAAAGCTCTGTACCGGAACTGCTGCTGCCCTGGAGCACAAAAAATGAAAACTAAAAAGAGATCGCTGCTGCATGATAGTAGAAAGAAGTAGTCAAATTCTCCCCAGTCCAAAAGATAAATCAACATATAATTAGATCAGACGATTCAACATTTCACTGCCGACTACATCTACAGTAATACCCATAAATAAATGTTTACGCAATACAAAGATCAATCATATAATCATTTCCATTGGAAGAATCCTTTATTTGTAGTCGGAATAATAGTTAATATAATATTTGTGTCGTATGAGAGTCAGTGAAGATGAGCGAATGTTTTACTTAAGAAATTGGGAAATAAAAATTGACTGGATTGAAATTGTCAATACCAATTACAATTCAGACAACTTAATATAAACTACATTATTTGGCGACTCTACTAAATTAATCAGGATAGGTATATAAAAAATTTCTCATCTTCTCATTTTGCTGCTTTTATTACTCATATTATTTTCAGGCCATGGCCCACATCTTGAAATTGGATCTAAATCATGTACTCGACAGAGTGAATGTAGAAAAAAACGAAGTGCTGCGGCGCATCAAGGCAGTGGACGACAAATTAAACTCGCCGGGCTACAGCTTTCTCCGGCGTTTTCAACCGGACATTCTATGCTCTTGCGAAACAACGAAGAAAGCTGGCCCACCTTGTCCGTGCCCACCTGAGAAGGGAAAAATGGCGTTCAATCTATCTGAAAGGTTTGTTAAAACGACAACAGCAGAAAACAAAGATGTGAATCGATTTAAAATCAATCAATCAATATAATAAATTTTGTCTAAAATTTGTCGATACAAGTGTCTTGCACGATATATTTTTTTGAGATAGCGCCTATTAGAATTGTCCTGATTTAATTTCAGTTATCAAAAGATAATAGATAGTTAGGTATTATAGCTATTATTATGTGCAAGGCGTTGATTACGCCTAAGCCAGTATAATAGTCTAAACAAACTGGATTTCAATGTCCAAGTCCCATCCTGACTTCGGTATATTATATTATGAAAATTGAATGATTTGTACCAACCGACTCATTGAGCTAAATTCCACTTGGCGTTGTTAGAAAGTGATACAGTACCCGATACTTCTATTTCTTAATAAGCGTTCACCAACGAGGTGTAGTGGGAGTCAATATTTTCAGACTACATGCTTATGTTTATTGATCATTTTCAAACTCTCTCCAGCAAAGTTTATGTATATCTAAATGAGATCAATTGTCGAACGGTTCAGTTGTTAGCATACTCTTTTGTCGTCAGGCCAGCGCAGGAAATTCAAAACCCTTGTCTTCCTAACTGCCCAAACTGCCAAACGTTGTGCAGATGCGGTATCAACTGCCCATCCAAACCTGGTCAGTTTGAAAAACCACCAGAACGCACATTCCACGTTCCGGGTTGTCCAGGAGACCGAATGATGTTCACGTTGCAACAGCCAAGATCTCCAGTTGCAGGAATGAAAGCTTGTCCATTCTCACCTGCCTGTTGCCCAATTGGTGAGAATATTGATAATAAAGTATACATTTGAATAGTGAGTGAAGAACAAAACGAAAAATACTAACAATCAATTCAAAGACAAAAATTATATTTAAGATAATAACAACAAAAATTACGTTAACCTGATGAATCTCTCAATAGGTGAAGTGTGTCCATTTCCTGTCAATACCTTATTCGACATAAATGCACCACCCCTACCAAGTATGGAGAGCAGAAGGTGTCCGCGTGTGCCTACAATCAATTCGGATAACACAACTGACTGTGTCTTGAACCCCCTGAAGAACCAGTCTCCACGAAACTGCCCCCTCGTTCCGTCGAGCGGATGCCCTTTAGCTCAGCAGTCGGATTGCCCTCTATTGAGCTGCTCACTCGGGCCTCTGAAGTCGTTCATATTCGATGGCAATGATAAATGTCCTTTCTGCCAGAGCAAGTAAGTAAAAACAGAAGTTTTATATTCTGTGTAGGGTCTGTGATTATCGTTTCTTTGTGCAATATTGTGGGTTTGATTTTTATGTTCAAAAGTTTTAGTTTTAGATTATTGTAAGAGTGGGTGGTTTCTAGTCAGGGTTCGAGAATTGGGTGGAAAATATTTCATTTTTGTGGAATAGGATTGGAGTGGTGATGACGGGTTGGAGGAGGTGGAGATGGATGAGGTGAGGATGTGCTGAGTGGTGGATTGACGGAGATAAGCTGAAGAGGCCACCTTAGTTGTCGGCGAAACGTTCAGAAGGGGAAGAAAATATAACGATTGGAGTAAGAAGTGTGGATCTATGTTCCCAACATCATCAAAGAAAAATGGAGATCCTGGATATTAACCGAAGAGTAACCGAAGAAGTTTTATATTTAATTTCTATTGAATTATTCTTCATTTAACACGATATATTTAAAGATATTTTTTGAGGTTACAGCAGGCTCATATAAACGATTTTCAATTGGTAATTCTGGTTCATGAAATTTCACTGGTCAGATAGGACCCATTTGTTTTTAAAAACGAACACGTTTTTATCGTAATTGTGTGATAAATCAATGTAAGTTATAATTCGCTGGCTTCCGTGGGTGACGTCTGTTTCGACTCTAAAAGGTCTGTGTTCACAGCCCAGCTACGGATGATTCATTTGTGCCTACAGATTTTTAAAAGTAATAATTTATTTTGAATATTCAAGTCGATCCTAATTCTAAAATTCAAGACATTATTTTCAAAAAGGGGAGTAGTAAGGGCGTATATTATTCAAGGAACCGCTTAAGGTTCTACGGAGACGAGAAATGGAAGTACGCTGATGTTCCCGTTTGGAAGTACTCGTGTATTTTTTAAGATAAAGGTCTTTTCTCTCGCGACTCATCCTTTCTGAAGCCTCTTGAGGCTGCAAGGCTCAGAAATAAGCGGATCATCAATAATTCGTTAAACTCGATAAGGTCGATACAGCGGATGGAGAACCGCCAGAAATCTTGAGGGCCTCCAAGGGTAGATTATCGGACCCCTATTGTAACGCTACCTTCAAGATGGGAATGGGTTGAAGGAAAGTGACCTAACTTGGTCGTTTCCATCTTTCACTCAAGCTGTTTTGATCCTAATATAATTTCAACCTTTTCGCCCCTAGGGCAACTTCTGAACGATCTGTCGGCGGAAAGTTGGCGATAAAAAGGCACCGCGTTTCATCTCATTTCTTTTTCGCTCGCTCGTCGGTAAAAATTTACGCCAACATCCAAGATAGCTTTAGTGTTGTAGTACCCGGAAAGAGGATATTCCGAAAAAAATGAGCGTGCCAAGTCACCCGCTTATCTGTTGCATACCAAGTGAAAGGACGGTTACGGCTGGTTAGATACCTCATTTGAACAATTTTTAAAAAATCATTGAATAACAGGGTCGATCTTACGGAAATATTGTCGGCGATGAAGCGACTTCATTAACGATCAACGTTCAAATAGGCCGTTAACTTATGAAGATATTGAGTTATTTTAAACGGATTGAAAAATAGATTTAAAAAAAATTATTCTTCGTCGCAATTTTTTTTTCGTAGGATGTAATATCGGTTACTCGTCGATCAGAATTTTCCTCACAACAGCATAGGGCATTTTATAGGAAAAAATTGACTAGTCAATAGTTTACGCCGGCAAATAAGGCATTAGGAAATAATTCTTTAAGCTGATGCCTTATGATGATTATTTTTCTTTATCAGTATGGAATCGAAAAGATTGTCAACATATCGTGAATAATTACACTAATAGGGCGTGATTATTAGATTTTTAAAGTTGACAATATACAGCACTGAAATATCAATATAAGTTACAATGAAAATATGATTCTAATGAAAATAAAGGATATTGTATTAATTCACGTTATTGTATTAACATAAACAAAACATTCCAATATTTTCAGATGCTGCCCAATGATTACCCCTGATGGCCCTGGTTGCCCCATCGGTATGATTCCTAACATTTGTGGGACGAAAGGCTCAACGTGCTGTCTTGAAAAATTTCAATCGCCCAAAAACATAACTGCTGCTTTGACTACTGACACGAAGGAGGAAACTTGTCCTATTGGCGATATGCTCGCTGCAAATTCACGAACGAACCGATGCGGCTGCTCAGGTCGTCAAAACCTCGCGTCGTCAATTAATTGCCCTCTATCTAACCAGAAGAGTTCATGCAACTGCGGTACGAACACAGCTGAATCAAGTGGGAATCGACCTGAAAGTTGTCCTTTGCGTGGTATGAAATTTGGAAACAATAATGCTTGTCCTCTTACAAAAACTTCAGTACAATGCGCTCTCGCTCAAAGACCAAATAACTTCGAGCCATCATGCCCAGCTACTGGATTATTTGAATGCCCCGCGTTGAGAAACAATCCGAAGACCATTACAGGTACAGTGGCATCATCTAAAAATATTGATCTCCAAGCACGACAAGAACAGGCAGGAGATACTTTGAAGAAAAATTTGGCAACCGTAGATGATAAAAAACAAATGGCCTTTCGAAGCTACTCAACACAATTTACCTCAACCTGCTGTCGCATAAATAATACTTCCAACAAAATAAATTTTGAGAGACAATACAGTTCTATGTTAACAACACAGAATGCAGATCCAACGGCAGTTAATCTGAATAAAGCTTCAATAAATGTCACCAAATCGTTTCTGAAATCTAACGGAATCTCTTTAGAATCATTGCCTCACCCACCGCAATCGGATGATACTTTGCAACTGCTCATAAATGCAAGCTCACACTCAAGAAACGAGGCAAGACCCAAAAAAGGGGATGTCTTGCGACTCGTTGGAACTACACCTCAAGAAATGGCCATGGCTTTCTTGGACGATTATCCGAACGTAAAACTAAAGCCGAAAAACTGTCCAATGCCAGAACCAGAGCCATGTGCTTTAGAGACCCAGAAATGTCCATTCAGTCCACTCGATCCATCGTGTCCGTTAGCAAGAAAGACAACATGTCCTTTACTCGACAGCCAACAAGGCGGAATTTTAGGCTCAAAAAAATTGGATTGTCCAGTTGAAACTGAACCTTGCAACTTGTTCCCTAGTGGCCACTGCCCAATGGAAGATATGAGAATGTGCGAATGTGCTTACCCCGTATCTCCTTGTATGGTTCCCGCACTACCAAAAGAAGCAGCTGAAGCTAAGGATCAGTATTGCTCCAGATTGAACTGCTGCATGGGATTGCCACTTCCGCCCATCAAACCGTCCGATGAAATAGCAACTGACAAATGGTATGCTTTTAAAACTCTTCCCCCAAGAGGACCGATCACCAAATATTGCTTAGAGATTCTTGACGTTCCTCCCGAACCGGAATTCTTCGTGAGCGTGAACGAATCAAGAAAACACCCGGCGTGGAAAATTCTCAAATATGGAGAGGGATACATGCAATGTAAAGGAGTGCAAGATATAATCACTGCTCGAGGTCCTACCAATACAACCGGGACGCAGTTTGATGAAGATGATCTCCCCGATGACGAAGAAATCCACATCCTCGAACAGAACCGTAAAGAAGCGGAGGTGAATATTAAGAAGGTTGCAGCTGAGTCAATTGAGGTGCCCTGGATAACGTGATTTTATTCGTTCCAATACATCTTTTTGCTGAGGTTGATGGTCAATTGATTTTCAATACAGCTGAAATAATTATGATAATTAAATAGGAACGAGCATTGTTTGGAGGATCGCCCTTCATACGTGACAGAACTCATTCTTAATTTTTTTTTAAAGTTTATTTTACTGTAACAAAATAATGTTTCAGTCGTAGTTTTGAGGATACTAACCCAGTTTAGACTATACGCCCAAAATAAAGTAAATCTGTACACTGCAAGAGAACAAACGATTTATTTCAATTTCACGGTTATATAGCACGAAATGATTGTTACAATAATTAATACTTTGACGTTCAAAGTTATTCCAAAACGACGAGAAATGGCCAAAAGAGGATATCAATTTCAAAAACTCCTTGGCGAATTGTCAACATTTTCACCGACTTAATTATTTCTTAGGTGCTCCTAATGTAAAAATGAGGGAGCAAACTTTGTGTTATTTTAGTTCTTCGAATCCCAATTCCGCACTTTCCTACAACTATAGAAGAAATGTCACACCGAGGGCTCGCCATTTTGGCTCAGGTGTCCTGGTCTGAAGTATTGCCACAATATTATTTCCCAACCTACGGTTTGCTCAATAGAAAAGCGGAAAGATTGAGCAGGTGGATGAACGATTGGAAAGACGTGAGTTATGGGGGGGATTCAGACCTGCTAAGCTCTCCGATAGCTCTCTTCGTCGAACCGCAGAAAAGATCTCTGTTGTGTGCATAGGACGTCGCAAGGAAATCGAAAGATAAATGAAAAGAGTTTCTTAGACTGGACTTGGATTTTTATGCCAGAATGATCCCGCTGTAATAGTGTTGCCTTACCTCTTGTCCAATCGCACGTTATGATGAGTCGGCCACTTGAACTCCGTATCTCAACGTCAATATTTATTCCAATATCTTCGCGTGGACTTGAGAAGTACAAAACTTACATTTCTATCCTACTAACTCAGTACGACTGCTATTTATCGAGTCAACTAGTTGGACTTATTCGCACAATATAGCTCACGCAAAGTATGTTACTCGGCATTATTTTATCTCAGGACATTGGAAATGCGAGCAGTACTTGTTCAGCAACTGGCATTGAGGTGCAGGAATTTGAATGACTCAGGAGCGCGGACGGGGTGTTTCCTACCCTTGGGAAATCCCTTCCATATTAATCTCGTTAGAAAATCGCTCCTCGTCGATGGATGAAGTTGTTGTTTCAATCAGAATACGGAAAACTTGGTTTCGAAGAGTAGAAAGCTGATGGAAGAATGAGAATTATCAGTTGCGGCGTTATTGTATTTTGAATAGCCGAGACAGAAAATTAGCATTGTTAGTCGATTTCGAGTGAATAACTATAGCATCAGCTCGACGGGTTTATTTGACACTAGAGACACTCTAATTCGACAGAAGAGGCTCCACGTCACCTTGAAAATGTCCGAATGGGCGAAAGTGCTCGGCAGCCATTAAAAATCTGGAGAATAAGTCGCCTGGTTTTTCTCCCCCTCACAAACCCTCTACTACAACAAATGCGACGACAACCAAACGAAGAATATTCATTTTTGCGATCTTCATTTAATCTCCGTCCCAAATACACACAAACAAACAAACCCCCAAAGACCCTCAAATACATTGAGTTTTCCGGCCTGTAAAAGCCAATAAACAAAGTGGCATTAATGAAATCTTGAAAAGAAAAAAATTCGTGACGTGAAATACAGTGTGTGACCCAGCAGACAAAAAATCAACTGTCATCTGCTCGCCATACCGAACATATTAAGACCTCAAACGTAGAAATATATTGACTCTTATACTCGTAAAAATCATAACAGGAAGAACTTTGAACGGTTATATCTCAAATGCACTGCGTGTTATCCAAAATTAAATAAAAGCTAATTGTACTCAATTATTTGGAGAACATTAAGTGAAGATTTCATTGAGTTTCATTCGTTTTTCAAGGAGATATGGCGATTTATGTCGCTTTTTGACTACAGGCACACAGACACTTGTTCAGAAAGTGATTCAGAGTATATTAGTACTATGAAAATTTCTTCTTACAGGACCTCAGTTCCAATATCGACTTGTCAGAAGATCACAATAGTTCCATTTAATATGTAAACATGGAAAAAAATTCGAAAAATATTAATAATCGTTCGATTTTGTTTGTTTTCACTTTAAATTCGAATTCTACGTCTAATTTCCTGTAGGAATCATTAATTAATCAAATTTGAACAGTACTGTAAGTATTTGCAACGGAATTTCAAAGTTGAAAAACGTAGGAGTGGCGTAGTATTAAACTAGAAAAACTGATAGTTGTCGTCAAATTTCCACCGTTTTGACGTCAAATTCGGATTCAGCGTTAAATTTCCTATAAGAATAGCTTTCAAAATCGCTTTAAAACGAAAATTTAATTTTTCACTATTACCGAGCTCGGAATTTCGGCCGGCGAAAAACTCGATTTACGGAAAATAATTTCTCTGGCTCTGTTTAAACTTTTTTCACCAAATTTTTTGCTATGTACGTATGTAAGGCGTTCAAATGAAGACTCCTGCATAATAAAACAATTGATTCGCATTAATTTTAACCTCGAAAATCACGGTTAAAGGCCAATTTTTGAGCTTTCAGAAACCGATTTTTTTGGACCACTTGCAGATTTTTCCGAGAAATAAAAAAAATAACAAAAATACATCTTGGTAAGACACAACTTTCCTGAAAATTTCAGATTTTTATCTGTATTGAGAGACGAGTAAAAAATCGTTAACTGATCGGTTGATGAAAATCGCAGGGATACCCCTTGGATTTTTCGCGAAAAATTTTTTGAAATGGATTTCGCTCAAATTCAGCATAATGATATTTGATGATGTGTACATCAATAATATACGGTTTATTCTTTGTTTCTTTCGCACTAAATAGATGAAAATAATGTTTAAAGTTGAAAAAATGTGATTTTTTCGTGTATAGTCCACTATTATTGTAGAATAACGCAAAAACGGCTGAAGAATGGATAGGTACATTACATTGGGAAAATGTGGACAATTAAATTACCTATCGTTTGGTATATTCAAACATCTGAATTGACGACTTTTTGTTTGAGTTATCCACTGTGCAAGTTACAAATCTTGGAAAACTTGAAGTTGTTACATCTAATTCTGCTACAACTTTGCTCCAGTTGAAAAACCCAATACTTCATGAGACAAAGTACATTCAAACACCACCAACTACATACCAAATTATAGCAACTACTACTAAGTACTACCTACTATAAAAATACCTATAGATTCCCACTCTCCATACACAAATAATTAACTACTACTACCTACCTATACCTATACTATATACTATATATATACCCCCCCGAACGTCTGCTGGGAGGGGGCGTTATGTAGAACTCTGGCCTAGGGCGTAAATAGTTGCTAATCCGGGCCTGACTGCAGAGTTGTTTGATTGTTGATGATTGGTTATACTTGAGTACTTTTACAATCTACACAAGTCATACAATTTACTATCTATATATATAAAACTACACAACCAGGAGGAGGAGAAGGTATACGATTGATTGAGGAACTGGCTGGAGGGATTTGGATGAAAGAAATAGGGGATGCTTAGAATTTAAGGCCATCGGCTGAAAAAATCGCCGATTTTCCATTTTCGACTCCGTTTTTGAAAAAAAATTCGAAATGTATCGAAAAACGTGTTTTGGGCGAAAAATCGCGATCGCGGAATTTTTTCTATCGGGTGCTGTAGCGGCTTAAATATTGATTTTCGTCTATACTAAGTGCATTGCAAAGTTGTTGCCAGATAAATTTCCTACATTTTTGTAATTACAATTGTCAAGTTTGGTGAAACCCCCGCGGAGCTATAGCGATCCAAAGTCGAAACTTTGTTTTCACGTTTTGAAAAAACTCTCACGGATGGAGAAAAATTGTGAAACGATAAAAATTTTTTGACAACATATTCGTCAATTAAATCGAAATTCCTGACCCCGTTTTTTTCATTTTTTCGATTTTCGACTTGGTTTTCTCGTGAGCTAAGATTATGTAAAATTTTGACGTTTTCCGAAACCACGTTTTTCCGCAGTCGATCGCGATTTTCTCGAAAAATTCTCACAACGCGATTAAATTTTATGAGCGCATTTTGTTCATGGATAAATTCTTTAAACGAAAAAGTACAAGAATTCGTTCGTAGGTTGATTTTAGCCGGAGCTAGAGCGGCCCAAAGCGAAGGTCAAAAAATCTTGGTCATCCAATTGATTGAGAAACTGGGAATAGGTAATCAAATTTTGGTCATAGTGCCGTTCAATTGAGACAAACTGATCGGGTGAAAAAATCTTCTTTTTTTTTAATTAGGCCTCTGTTCAAATTTTATTGCACTTTGAAATTTTAAAACCCGGTTTTTCATGTTTTTTCGCATGTTTTTCGCAAATAACTTTTGAACCGGTTACTTTTACATAGGTATATTACTCAGAGGCGAGAAAGAGCTATCAAAATCCTACAATTTGGTGTATTTAATTATATTTTTATGTTATGTCCCCGCGGAGCTATTAACGTTTGAAGAAAAGTCAAAACACGTTTTTTGACATAAAGTGGAATATTCCTCGAAAGCTATCATATACGCTAGCCATTTTCGTATTTTTACTGGATTCTACGTTAAATTTCCTACATTTTCTTCCACAGCACCTAATCTGTCCCATTTCCGGAACGTGACGAAAAAAAATCCCAAAGTTGAAACTTCAAAAGTATGAAAAACGAAAAAAATTCGAAAAATATTATTAATCGTTCGATTTTGATTTTTTTCACTTTAAATTCGAATTCTACGCCTAATTTCCTGTAGGAACCATTAATTAATCGAATTTGAACAGTACTGTAAGTATTTTCTACGGAATTTCAAAGTTGAAAAACATGAACCGTGCAGTACTAAAACCGGGAAAAACTAATGTTCGTCGTCAAATTTCCACCGTTTTGACGTCATATTCGGATTCAGCGTTAAATTTTCTATAAGAATAGCTTTCAAATCGCTTTAAAACGAAAATTTAATTTTTCACTATTACCGATGCCAGCGGAGCTCGGAATTTCGGCCGGCGAAAAAGTCGATTTACGGAAAATAATTTCTCTGGCTCTGTTTAAATTTTTTTCACCAAATTTTTTGCTATGTACGTGTGTAAGGCGTTCAAATGAAGACTCCTGCATAATAAAACAATTGATTTGCATTTATTTTGACCCCGAAAATCACCGTTAAAGTCCAATTTTTGAGCTTTCAAAAACCGATTTTTTTGGACCACTTGCAGATTTTTCCGAGAAATAAAAAAAATTACAAAAATACATCTTGGTAAGACACAACTTTCCTAAAAATTTCAGATTTTTATCTGTATTGAGAGAGGAGTAAAAAATCGTTAACTGATCGGTTGAAAAAAATCGCAGGGGTACCCCTTGGATTTTTCGCGAAAAATTTTTTGAAATAGATTTCGCTCAAATTCAGCATAATGGTACTTGATGATGTGTATATCAATAATATATGGTTCATTCTTTGTTTCTTTCGCACTAAATAGATGAAAAGAACGTTTAAAGTTGAAAAATGTCATTTTTTCGTGTATAGTCTACTAATATTCTTGAATAACGCAAAAACGGGTGAAAAATTGATAGGTACATTACATTGGGAAAATGTGGACAGTTAAATTACCTATCTTTTGGTATATTCAAACGTCTGAGTTGACGACTTTTTGTATGAGTTATCCTTTGTGCAAGTTACAAATCTTGGAAAACTTACAGTTGTTACGTCTAATTCTGCTATAACTTTGCTCCAGTCGAAAAACACAATAGTTTATGATACAAAGTACATCCAAACACCTCCACCTACATACCAAATTATAGCAACTACTACCAAGTACTACCTACCAATAATAATACCTATCGATTCCCACTCTCCATACACAAATAATAAACTACTACTACCTACCCATACCTATATCTATACCCATACCTATATCTCTACCTATACTATATACTATACTATATACAATATTTATATACTATACTATATACTATACTATATACAATATTTATATACTATACTATATACTATACTATTATAGTACTACTATATATAGGAGTGAAAAGGACACTACCCCCGCAAAGCTATATGTAAGGCCCGAGAGGAGGGGCGTAGCCCCTCCGACGGGCCGACCGAGCGCGATAGCTGAGGGGGGCGAAGCCCCCCTCTGAGGGGGTTGGGCGGCGGCAGCCGCCAGGGGCGCTCAGCCCCTAGTTATTTATAATTACTATATTTCGTGGCGTAAGGAACCTCAACTTTATTATTTAATGAATGAACGGTTCCACTCTTCAGTAACACAATTGCGCAATGAATGACTGTGTTATCCGATTCGAAAGAAACTAAATCTCTGATCATTTTATGTATTGATTATTCTATGATAAAATTCAGACCTAATCCTATGTCGAGGGTGCTCTGATCAAAATCAGGCCTTTTCCTCGTTTGTCCTTTGTATGACCACTTAGGTGGCGTAAACCCTTAGCGACCCTGTTCCTGGTAGCCTGGAACTCTTCCTTTCCTCGTTCTGACAGGAAACCTCAATCTAAGGAGACCCTACTATAAGGAGCTTAGCAGATAATCCTCTTACTGCCTTGACCGTTGTTGTCCTTGGCTCCATGGAACTGCTTCTGCTGCGAGGAAAGAGTAGAAATGGAACGACTGTTGGAAGATGCGTCACCAACGATTGTTAAATCACACCATGATCTTCATTCATCAGAAAATAATTTTACAACTATTTTTAATAACAAAAATTAATAAAATAATCAATTTAAAAAAGTAATAAAAATTAATATTATTGTCATTGGTGACTAGTAAATTAATATAAAAGCTTTTTTCAGCTAAAGCACTATTACTCAACCGGGTAATGGACAGTTGAACAGCGTTGATTCCTTTCACCATCATTCGGCCATCAGTCGAATATTCCAATCGCCCAACTTTATTCTGTGATTGTATCAACTTAAAAAAAGGAAAAAATTATATAAAATACAAGAGGCCTGGAAAGCTATAAAGATTAAAATCTTAGTGTATTTCGTCTACGTAATATGGCAGTTCACAATTTGAAGAAGAGGGCATCGAAGGTTAAGGGAAACATCTCCGACAAATAAACGGCCAACTAGAGCTCACATTAAAAATTTTTTTCTTTATTCATGCCCAGAATTGAAAATCATTAAATTCGTTTTAGCTGACGATCGACTGGTGGTCGATCGTCAGCTAAAAACTTCCGATTTGTCGGCCATCGCAGATAGTGCGGCAATAACGTCATTAAGAGCACCTTTTGTAGAGCTGCTTCGACAAAACCTTTGCGCCATACGATGCTAATGAAGGTGTCCGAAACACCGTCCCATTTGCGGCTTGAGTACTTCCTGAATTGAATTATTCCTTACGAGTCGGGCAATGGAGGACGAGCGAGGGGCGGCGATGCTCTTACATACAAAGTCCCTCATTCGAATAAGAGACAGTGCGACTGCAACGAGGTTCCAATAAATACTGAATTGCTATTGATCCAATGCTTCAACCTCTTTTGGGGTCGCATCAGGTGGAATTGTTTCTTCCAAATGCAAATGACTTGCATGGTTGGCGGAGTAATGCTCTTGTGTGATTCACCGCTAAATTTTATTGTTATTGATTGGTTGACGAGAATTGAAATGAAATGAAAATGAAATATCGTTTATTGTACAACCGTAAGGTATTACAAAAGGGTTGACGAGAATTTATTTTAACAATCCGAGTGCAAATAGGAACAGTCGGTCACATTGCTGGTCGTTGGTTATCTTCTCCACGTATTCAATGTAAAGGTCCATGAATTAAGTAACAAAGTAACAACCTGGGAAAACTGTAGAATCATTCAGGTCACAATTCTTATTCTAAAAATTTAACCTATTTTGGAAATTCGATCCTGTAGACGCTGCTACTCCAAAGTTTGCTCTTGTTAGACTTCAAATCGGTATCGTGTCAACTGTTTCCCTGCAACATTTTGCTCTAAGAGGGACAATAATAGCTTAAGAGAGTCCTTTTGAGCCATTGACACCAGTTAACCGTCACGAAAATCTCCCCTCGCTGAACGTTAACTGGAAAACCACTCAGAGGCGTTAATAACTAAGAATACGGTTATTTGGCAAATAGGAGAAAATCGACAGCGAATTCCAGCGTCTACGAATATGTCACACTCACTCCAGAAATGCTCCGCAGAAGGAGAAGTGCCAGCAGAGAATTTTGAGCCACTGTCTTTGCCGCCGCCACCTGCTGCAGAACCGAACCGATTTCCTCGCCCTCGACGTCAACGGCGTTTACCTCGTTATCTGCATGACTACGTACTTCAATGAAACCACTTCGAAGTTGCTGGTTATTTACTGATCTTGACTAGTAACCGCAATCATCGTTTTCACCATCATACCGTTCCTATAAGCCATCTGAATGTTTACCACCTAATTATATCTGATATTTTCATTATTCCAATCAAATAAAACTTCAGATTTATCACTGTTAGAGCTTCCAGTTGATAGGAAAGTACAAATCGGCCCAAATTTTGATATCATTTCATCATTCTAGTTGATGCACTTTTCGCGGGTAATATTGTAACTGCATGGTTCATAAAACGTCATACAAAATTCATGACGGAAAGAACAGGAAAAAATATTTTTTCAGAAAATAGCTAATGGAAAATGTAGTTCTTGGAGCTGTCTGACTATAGAAGAAAGCGGAACGTCATAAAAGCGATAAATGAAAGCAGGTATACACAGAATCGGCCATGTGATATCCTCGGATCACACTCTAGAGACAGTAGGTAGGTATACAGGATTATTTTAAGACCTCCTATGCATAAAGCCTTACCGTGAAAGTCGTCATCAGGAAAAGGGGACTGTAAAACAATTTCCCTGGGGTAGTTTTCTTCACCAGGTATGGGAAGAAAATGGCAACCCGACGCTGGTATCGTAGATTCGCTCGAACCCGAGATGAATAATAGTTACGTAGGTGTACTTTTTTCAAACGATAGTGTCAGCATTGCGCAGTATTCAGCATCTGAGCCCGATTATGCACCTTCATATTATTGCAAATTGATATATCGTGACAATGCAGATTCATGTCTCAAACGTATGTAGGATAATGCAGAACGTTACCTTAGGGTCCGAAATAGCAGAAGGAGAAATCATAATACAACTTTTATGAAGGTTGTCGCGCAACTCCCCTTCAACTGGAAAACATGAAGTATCAGTAGCATGCCATTGTCATGGACTAAGATTAGTGGCATATTTTCCGTTCATAGCGTAGGTATCCATTTTATATATTCAGTATGAAAGTCATCTGAGAGTTATCTGCTGCGTTTCCAGTAACTGCACCAACTTACTTGAGTTTTGAAACCAACGGAATTTTTGTGTAGCAGTTAAGTTCTCCTTAAATCCTTTTACGAGCCTGAATTTTTTCTTTAGCGAAGGTTGAAGATTTTACTCTCCCTCGGTCTTGAATAAGTCAGCAGGAACGAGCCTTGAAATTAAGGTTGCTCTACGTGGTTAACATGAGAAGCTCGAGTTCGTAGAAGGAATTTTAAACTGTTTCAACTACAATTGATCCTCTTAGCTTGAGCACCTCGCTAACGTCATTTCATTAATTGATAGTTCGTATGCAAGATGCAGATATTACTCCAGGAATCATTTTCACTTCTGCGATTCAAATAGAATGACATTGTTATATTTTAATTAAATTACCTTCCGACCAATAAATCAAATTTGCTGAGAAGGATCTAGCTATCGGCAAATTCGAGGGTATCGCATACTGAGGAATTTCATTAATAATGAATAAATTATCAATCAGTAACCGCGGTCGAAAAAACTTGGCATGTTATCCAGGATTTTTTCCTCCTATATAATGTTTTGCTTTACGGGTGGTTTTACGCCTTCAGTATCAAAATGTAAAACCCGTTAAACGTCGAATCAACGTGTAAGGGAATTTGGTGACAAAAAATAAAAATCGTCCGGCAGAATAACGTGAATTGATTTCTGATTTCAACCGGAACGGGAGAATACGTCTGTAAATAAGCCATTGTTCGCACGGACCCTCTCGTTTGTTAAGTTTCCCATTTGTCGTCGTAACTAATTTGTAGCATTGAACAATGCCACAACTTGTTCACAAACCTGAGAACAGTTATTTTCAAGTCGAACGACCCCTTTCCGTTCGAGGAAGCTTAGTTGTGGTCGACAGCCATCAAAGAAAGAAAACAATTCAGTTCCGAGGAGGAGGAGCATAAACTTAGCGAAGGGTGAAAGTTCAAGATGGGAAAAGCGCTTCGGAAAATGGTTTCTTCGCCTCATTCCCCCGAATCTGAAACAATTTACCGAGAGTTCTTTTTCGGCTGTAGTGAGAAAGTTTGCGAACTGGACAGCAAGACAATTTTGAAGGTCTTTCAAACGTTCGCTATTTCGCCTGACTTTTTTTGCGAGTAGCTCGTTTTATTAATTGACGAAAAATAAATTACTAATTTTACCTAATGAAAATTTAAAAAAGGGGAAGGGTGCAGCAGCATGTGAATAAAAGTGGATTTTTTTTGTGTATGGGTTTTCCGAACTTCCAAAAGAGCACGAAAGAAAAGATATTCCGTAATTTCGTTTATTCTGAATTGCATTATTACATAATTTAATTTTCAGCAAAATAACGTTCCCTGGTTATGCGGCGATGGGAATCGGGTTCAAATGAGAATCGTATTCTGTAGCTTTCCCGGTTGGTTTTGTGTATTCATCACTGTAGCAACAAGACTCACGAATCCCTTGGCAACTGATCAATAACATCTGACGAACCAGTCTGTTGTTAGTTATGGTTATACTTCCATTTTCGCAACATAATCCTCTGCGTTTCGAGAAAAACAATGCTTTGGGGGTACAGCCCGGCCCAAGATTTACTAGCCGCAATAATCAATTCGAGCTCTCGTGGAATCGAAGATGGTCAAACAGTAAATATTCTGCTGGCGGGTTGTTCGGATCCAAGGCACATTCTGAAAACAGTGGCGAAGTTTTACACACATAATGTCGAGGTACTACTATAATATTTTCTCACATTCGTATCATAAAGAATGATTGTGATAGGAGGAAGAGACAATCAATTTGAGACCAATCCGTTTAGCTGTTACACCGTCGACAATGCTCTTCGTGGGCTTATGATGGTACAAATTAAGACATTTTACAAAAATGAACAAATTTTGACATTTTCCTCCTCTGTATCACATGAGTTACTTCACCGTGTGTATTTATGGGTCCATCGTTGGAACTGTATTATCTGTGTTTTGGAGGTGATTTTGAACGGAGTAGTAAAATAAAACTTAATGGAATGGGATATTCGTATTTTGGTTTATTATAGAATAATAAACCAAAATAATAATAATTGTAATCGCCCAAGAAAAAAAAATTTCTAACCCCCCTCAAAATTTGATGTTTTACGTTTCAAGGCATGTAGAATCCGAATATCCAATAAAAAAAATTCTGTCCGTCCGCCGTACGCCGTTAGCAGTTTTCCGGCCAAACTATAATAGCTAAATTCTTGAAATTTTCACCAAAAATCAATCTCGGCCCTACGACGGCCCAATTCTTGAACCAACTTGCTAGCTCAATTTTAAGGGTATTTTTGGGGGGTTTTGAGGGGGAGAAAATTCATATTTTCCAGGGTGTTTCAGAAAAATGTGTACGTGGTATCAAACTATATAGATTTTTGGACGCTGAATCGAATGAGACCATCGCCGGGTCGATAGCTTTATTGGTTCTCGAGTTATTGCAGCTTTTGTGCCGACTTTGGGAGATTTTCACAAATTTGGCATTAGGGTGTAACTCGAGAGTTCTTCGAGCTATAAAAATCGTTCTATACTCATTGGAATGGTCGTCAAACACTCTCTCCAGCTGTATCGTTAGGCAAAAAATTTAGCTTTTAATTAGGAAATTAAGAAAAATTTAAATGATTAAAATCACAATAGTTGCTACGGGTTTTAATGACATTTTAGAACTTTCAATACTGCCATCTTCAGACTCGAATTTTGTCAAACCCTATCCAACTGTTTCAGGTGACTCTGCATTTCTTCGTTGCCGAAGTTCTTATCGACTTTGTTGCACGCGAGTTGCTGCTACTTACTTTGGCATTTGAACCGTCAGATCACCTGTCACTTCATCATAAGACACGGCTATGGATGGAAATCTTTGCCAACGCGCTTGTTCGACCCAAGACGATGGAATACATTTTTGAAAAGTCGATTCAGCTGGTTCATATTGTTACGGATTCAGACTTCTCCTCGTTCCGTTTACCCTGCGTGGACTTGAAACATTTGAAGTACAGCGAGCGAGACAAACTGGAAAATTGTTTCAAGTATTGGACGAAAAACAATTTCAACGTCAGCCTTCATTGGGATGCTCGCTTGAGGACGAAACTGGGAACGAGGTACGACTCGAGGAATGGAGCTTTTGAGTGGGATTATTTCATGAAGATCAAGGATAAACCGGGAGTGCTCATAACGGCCAACGAGTATAACCAATGGCGCAAAAACGGAGTCGCTTTTGTCTGGTTGGAAACAGAATATTGCATGTCCAATCCGACATTTGCAATGGGCGTGAGACAAATTGGAGATCAACTACTTGAATCTGGCTACTACGGTGATATGGAAATCAGCCCTTACTATACGTTTGCAACTGACTGCGAAGACGAGGAAATGTTGAAGAAAAATCATCACACGAACGTAAAGCGAGGGACTGATGTTTTCGAAAGAAATCTAATGCGATGCTTATTCGAAATAGAAGAACAAAAACCTTATTGCCATGAGTTGCAGGATGAAAGAAATTTGGGTGAAGCTGTCCTCAGGATTAACGAATTAAATATAGATCCCAAGCCAAGGCTTGAAGCGGATATTCCCAAAAACAAAGAGAACTATACAGCTATCCCAATAAAACATAACATAACGTTTCTTGACGTCAACGCAGTACGAAACCTACCAAAAAAATCGCAATTCGTCGAGTTTTTTGATGCAGCCTTCGTTTCTCAAGGTATGGAGAAAACTCTTACTGAAGCTGACCATCACAAAACGTTCTTTTCAATGATGAAAAATGAGGGTATTGTGGTTTTTGAAACGAGAAAAGCTTTTATTGATCTGACCGAAGAAGGACGGAAGGCGTTCGAAGAGACCATCAGAAGTATGATGCGGGAGAATCAGTGTGTATCAATCGGTAATGATGATTTTGACAATGAATTTACGGTGACATATCGAGTCAAAAGGAGTAACATGTGAAATGGAAGCAGAGACGATTTTTTAATATTTTTTTATTCCGAAGGAAATAAAATACATTTTGGCAGCCGGGTATTTAATGTTACTCGGTGAAGGGGATTTTCCAGCAATTTTGTTATAACGATAAGTACGTTGCACTTTTAATTCAGAATGAAACGGTGTGGACATTAATATAAAGGTATTAGCAGCACTCTCGTAAATTTAAATGATCTTGAAGTACAAATTTTTATGCAAATAGTGCGGATTTTTTCTTCTAGTTGACGTCTAATGAGACCAAATTGAATGACCACAAAATCATGAAATTTTCAACCCATCAAATCGTTTGACTTGTTTGAGCGTTTTCCAAATTTTACGCCTCGCATTACTTTTCATGTTTCTTCGTTTAAAATCATTTCAAGGTACTAACGAAACTTTTCAACCGTATTTTGTTGCAGTTTTTATGTTATATTTGACATAAAACTCGGGCCGAGGTAAAAATGTGTATAGAAGCGTTGAAAATATATCAGCTTCCTCGTTGTTGAACTCGAGTTAGTTTCTCCTGCGGGATAATCTATTTTAAATCCTACCGTGTTACACCAAGTCATGAGCAGCAGAACGTTCGTCGCAGACTTGCGCAATGTTGCCTCTATCGTAAATAACATATTTTATAGCCGATGGCAGGAGAGTAGTTTGGCAGATCGATCGCATCCGTTTGGGAAACGTTGGGGGCAGGTTTATGAATAATTCGCATCTATGCTTTGGAGATAGATATCAGAACCGTGAAACATTTGTCTTTAAAAGTTCAGTCGGAGGGAAGTTGGAAATTGCTCGCGGGAAGTTGACAGTTATGTAAAAGAGAGGTAAAGTTTTTCGCGACTTAGGAGTTCAATTTGTTGCGCATTGCTAACAATGGGTATTCGCACGGAGAGAATTCAAAAGCAGGATGCAACTGATATATACTGCGTTTTATTAGCTTGCGAAAATAAATAGTTAACAGCTCTGCGGAGTGCGAAATGATTCAAGATTTCAAAGGTAGAGGCTCTTAACCAGATTAACCTGGAGCCGTAAGAAAACTTGTAAAACGCCGCATCCGACGCTGTCCTCGCTAGGTAAACTAGGTACATCTGCGTTGCGCCAATTGCTTCCCGTTTTTCTTCGAGAATGCGAGTTAATTAAAGCAGCGACTCTTTCTGTACAACTAGAGGAGTGAACTGAGATGCGCTCAGGTTGAGCGAAGGAAAGCTCCGCCTCGAGGAATGAATTCCACTTAAGAACCTTGCTGGGAATAATTTTAGATTTATATTCTAGTACTAGAGGTTGAAAAGTAATACAATATAATTTACACACGCACAAAAAAAAAAAAATACAACGTAGCACACTTTTACCAACACTGTAAATAAATTGTTGAGCGTTGTTATCCTTTGCGTGTCCAACAGAACCTGATCGCCGTAATCCTGACCACCGAATGGGAAAGAAAGGTACGAGTCTGAGTTCAAGAATATGGTAAGTTTATTTCTCCCTCGCCGTAATAACTGCATCGAAGTTTATTCAATTTGGATTTCATGTATTGTACATGCATCGGTTTTTAGCGAGAAGCCGCTATTTATTTTTCCAGTATCGTTTATTTAATAAAATTAATAATGTATAGAATGTCTTTCTCAATTAGAGTTACACAACAAAAGTTCAGTAATATAGTTGACGTCAGATTTACATAGTTTATCAGCAGCCGCCACACTAAAAGAGTCAAATCTGAAAACGAATCAAATTGTGACCTTAGAAATTGGTTGAGAGGCGAACTTTCATGAAATTCCATCAGAATCCAAATAAGAAATAAAATTTGGGCTTCCCATTTGATAAAAAAAAAAAAAAAAAAAAAAAAAAAAAAAAAAAAAAAAAAAAAAAAAAAAAAAAACGAAGCTACTTACTTTGTAGGATAAAAATATAGTTATAGAAGATAGCTGTATAGAAAAATATTTAACGAGGGGGTACGGACAACGCTTAACGGAGGACCTGGTTGAACTCGGATCACCTACCTCGGGCCAAGCGAGCAACATAGCGCTGCGGGCTGAGGTCCTCCGGGATAAGGAGAATTTCCCTCCCTTGGAAATTGCCCACCCTATTTCTCGAGTCAACAGGCTTGTCAGCCGCTGGAGTGGGGAGGCCCATAAGGCCAGTCCTCCGCCGGGTTCGGCACCGTTCGCTTGCTACCGGTGACAGTTTTGCGGCCGCGTATAAACACTTTGGGGGTCGCCGTTTTTTGCCGCGGGGTGGTTTTTCCCTGGTCTGGAAAAACCACCGGGTGGATTAAAAAATTCAGTTTTGTGTTAAATAAATAAAATTAAAAAATACTTCGGGAAAAAATAATTAGTTGTAGTTAAAAAAATAAATTGAACATCGAATTGGTTTTTTAAATTCGTTTTTGGTGTAGGACATGATTTGGTGCCACCATGTGGCAAACAGGTGGAATGGGCGGTCACGCCCAAGGAAACCCATGGATGAAACTTATGGGGATTGTCCAGAAGGAGAGACGACATCACGACTCAGGGCCTGGTGCTCCCGGCACCGACAGAAATCAGTAAGTAACAATAAAATATACCCTTTCTGAACTAATTTCTTCAGTGCTCAAAAATGAGAAATTTTTTTTTTTTTTGAAAACCGTTAAGTATTATTTGTATCCCTGAATTGCGATCGATTATAGCATGAATTTGCTCACATGTAGAATTAAATAGATCACTTATGTAATATTGATCCGTCCATGAAATTAATGCTCCTGAAATGGTATTCAAAATTAAACCATCAGCGGAAATTTCTCATATACTTTTTTTTTTAATTTAATTTAATTATTTTTTTGCAAATTATTATTTACCTACGTAAAACCTGTGTTTTATTTTAACCTGCGGTACTTTTTTCTTAGGCTTTGAGTTAGTTTTTCTTTATATTTAAACGTTTCTTTAGTTAGGGATGATGAGTGCTGCCAAAATTTTAGTGTTAGCTAGCTTCCTCTAAAAAGTTGTTTTTCCAATGCCCTGCAACAGTTTAAAACAATGGACAATACTGCCATTTCCGATATTGACCATTGGGTTGCAATGTAAACCCGTTTCTGAGCCCTGAAGTAGGAAATATAATATCCGAAAGGTCGGCGAAAGAGACATTTAGTTTCTTTAGACCCTAATCCTTATTGACGACTACAAAATATTTAACAAGGGTCGTTCATCCATTTTTATCTATTTAAAAAAGCTTCATATGCGCACTACGGATTTCTTAATCTATTGTCTGTTATGTATAGTACGCAGTACAGAGAATGGTAGTTGTTTTTCTGTCTGAATATAATTTACTTCAACATAAAAATGGCTATCTACCAGGAATATTTTACTGAAAAGGAAACTCCTAAACTTATTCTAGCTTTTCTGCCTTTCAGTGGTTCAGTTTCCACATTTTCATGCATCTTTTACCATATTTATGAGATTGCGGTCGAATTTTCTCCCTTCGCTCCCTCTCATTTTTGTTTTCCCGTCCCATTTATAGCTGGAACAAGTTTTCGGAATTTTTTTCACTAACCTCCCCGACTTTTGTAGAGCGGAAACGCAACATCGTATTAGCGTTGTTTATTTATTTTTCTTAAAGAATTGATTATTTTTAACGATATTCAGAAGACCATCTAGGTGAATATAACCTATCTTTATGGGGTGACGTGCTAAAACATACGCATTGAGTTTAATCTTCGAAAAAACCCAGTACCTACGAAAAAAATTCTATGGGTAGTGAGTTGAGACGTTTATATATTCTTTAATTAATTAATTAGTACGTTGAGCAAAGGAGTAGGTTTTCGTACTAATTGATAGCCTGCATGTAGAATCACACTCCAACTCTTGGGCGAATAGTTTTCTTCCCTCTTTGAATGAGAGTGGTCCCATTTTGTGTGCCCTATACTGAGAGATACATCTGTTCACGTTACCCCAGCTTCACTTTCCTTTCATTAGTCTCACCTCCATCAAGGTTCGCCAAAGTAAACACACCTAGTCGAACGTTGGGTTAGCATTGCGGTCCTCCCAAGTGGCTCTTGGGTGACTCGTGGTCATTAGTGAATAGTTCATTGTCCAGGGGCAAGTCATGGCTCGGACGGAATTGTTTGAAACTAATTCCTGGTGACCTGGATTACGGGTAATTGTAGTAAATGCAGTTTAATGGTGTTTGGACGTTCAATTCAAATTGATTTGTGCATTCAAATCATTAACCCAGTATCTCATTACGTATGCGTTGAGCAAACGCAAAGCTACTCAAACCAAACACGTTACTTAATCGTTCACGACGCATGATTACAACTATATACCAAACCCTCTCGAATTACCCAAAGCTAAAATCGGTGGGCAGTTTCAATTATTTCATTGATTTTAGATGATACCTGTGGAATTGGAGAGTTTCTTCAGCCGCAATAGACAAACAAATTGGAACATACGATTCTAGAGCAGTTGAAATACGATATGTTGACGATGACACTCATGCTTCATCTGCGCGCCATAACTAGCATTTCAAGAGCAATCGATCTGCTTTCAATGACTGGTAGAAAATTAAATTGAATTTTTTTTTTAAGGCAATCATAAAATGATCTGATGCGTGGTTCAAAATTTACCATTTTTTCCATATTAAAATCGGTACTGAATTACCACTATTAGAATTTTTTGTTCAGATTTTTCAACCTCTGTAGAGAATTTAGTTTTTAATACGATCCAGATTGTTCCATTTACTTATCAGCTAAAGGTTCTATTCGCTTAACTATTCGGTAACGACAGAGATTCTTCTATTATTTAGGTTATTTCGAGTTTTATTATTAGGTTAATCATTATTGGAGGAAAATACAATTCAGATAAACTGATTGACGTAGTGATACTTGACAGTGCAGTATTATCCATCGAATAATTAGTTCTCGAAGGGAATATTATACCAAGACACATTCTTTCTATAAAAAATTATTATTTCAAGCACACCATAGGTTAATTATCCTAGATATTTCCCGAATATATGATTTCATGATACCCGATATGGCATTCCTCTCCAGGAATCCAAAACCGTTGCGGAATGCTCAAAAAACTGGACAAATATTGAGCCCAAATAACCAACTCGACGGAAGTCCCAGTTCTTGGCGGTTCTGTTCGTAATCGTCCAAGCGAGAGATGGAATGAGAATCGGGAGCTGGAGTTAAGTCATGAGAAGGCGGGATGCAACAACTTGTAGCGTAGCTAGAATGCGAATGTAACGGCGGCCATAACCAACAGGTTACCGCCACGATCAACCCGAAAATACTCCTCCCTATTTTCTTTCTACTCTTTCTTCCTGGAAACATTTTCATTATCTCCTTTCTCATGCAGTCTTTCTTTGCTAGAACATCTTTATTTCCTCCAGCCGAGCCCAGAATATATCGCGCTGTTTTTGTCTCACAGCTTCATAAAAAGGCTCTTACCACTGAAGATTTTTTGTACAGCAAGTTCCTTTACTGCGTAAGCAACGCGGTACCAAGCGATTCCAGCGATACTATTTCAGAAAATGCCTTCGATGTAGAAAAATACTGATTTACGTCGTATTTGCGCCTTTGTTTATACTTGGAATAAATAATAAATCGTTATCTTTCTCACAGTACTGATGATATCGACCATAAGCAAAAGGAGCTGACTATGCGTGCAGCACGAAAATGGGATGAATAATCACTGGCAGATTCGTTGCATTAAGGCAGTCAGTTCTTCGAGAAAATGTTTGAAACACTGGTCAGGCGATGAACATGATTCACTCTCGTATTATTTCACGCTGTGATTTTGATGGAGAATCATACTATATAAAGATGTGCATGGTACGATTTTTTTTTTTTTAATCGTGTTGCAGTATATTTCGAAAATCAATCACATAATAGGAAATCAATATCCGACCAGCGAGCTACTAATTTTCAAAAACGTGACTCCGACCTTCGCACGGGAAGCAATGAAAATTATCTCAAGAATAAATTTCTATAAACTCAACACGGGAAGAAATGAAAAATTATCTCGAGAATGTATTTTCGACACAAGGCAACGCGAAATGTCAGCCTCAAATGATCCTAACGGTTCAATAGAGCTAAACCCCATTGAATCCAATCCGTCAGGTAGTCGGACTCTTTATCGATTTAACGGCTGAACGAAAGAGCGAGTAAAAGGCGCAAAGAGGTATAGAAAAAGGTCGGGGAAAAAGAGAAAAACTATACCTATTCAGAAGTTAGAAAAGGTCGGTGAGAAAAAACACACAATACGCGGAGTCGCTAAGGGCAGGACGAATTTGCGTTTGAAAACTGAAAGGAGGCGGTTGAAAGTAAAATCAATCGAGGAGCTGGTCCGGAATAAAAGCGAAATTGCCTCTGGGGAAGGTAGACTAGAAAAATTTAGCCAGACAATGGAAATAGCTTTCAGTGACAAGATCGATGGAGTGAGTTTAAACGTTTTAACAACGTTAAGTCTTTGTCCCAGAGATTCAGCATTAGCATACGTATTTGAAGTGAATTAAATCAAAGCTATGATTTAAAATATAAACAATCTGAAGTTACGCATATGATTTTATTCCATCATCATTAAATTGTGACGAAACTCAAAATGAAGAAAAGAAATTCACATTATGATAAACATTGCACAATACGAGGTAAACTAAAGCTGAGTTCTCGGCAAAGGTAATCAGTTTTATTTACCAACTTTGAGAATGAAGATGTTCATTATGCATTTTAAGCCTCCATTCTTTCCATTGTAATGTGCAGTATCTTCATATTAGAGTTTAATTTATTCGACGTTGCGAGCCACAGCGGGGGTTTGTTTCCAACCCCTTTATTGACTCGTATGTAGGTTGAGAACTCGCATTTTTACAACTTTCCCTCTTCAATATTACGGACCAACTAGGGCAGAACGAATGTGATTTCTTCGTTTCGAAACAAAAAGAAAATTCCTTCTAGACGTCATAAATCTTCGAGCCCAACATTTTCTAATAATTCATCGGTATATGAATCAACAGAATGCATCAACTTACAAGTTAATTCATGATCCTTAATATCACAGGTTATCGGGCTCGTTTCAACCAACGAGGCAGCTTCTACTAAAAGAAGCGTATTCTCGATAGAACTAGTAGTAGTTGTTGAACGAAAAGAGGAAACATTGACGAAATCGGAGAATCGGAAGGAGGGCAAAATAAATACCGGGATTGGAAATGATATGTGATAATGATAACATACAAGGAAGGGATACACCTCAGAATTCATGTTCTAATGGATTTTGGTTAAAAATATCGAATTCAGATGAAGTTCATAAATTTTACAAAAATAAGGTAAGCGGAAACCAATCTCTCGATTTCCTTCAATAACCGGGGCTCTTGTTCCTTCGGTTAATATCCAGGATCTCCATTTTTCTTTGATGATGTTGGGAACATAGATCCACACTTCTTACTTCAATCGTTATATTTCTCTTCTGAACGTTTCGCCGACAGCTAAGGTGGCCTCTTCAGCTTCAAAAACAATACACACTATCAATTAACCAATACTCCCAATCCAACTTTCCCCATCCTATCTTCTTATACAAAAAATATGCGTCATTTAAATTTTAATTTTTCTACGTTTTTAGCTGTCGGCGAAACGTTCAGAAGAGAAATATAACGATTGAAGTAAGAAGTGTGGATATATGTTCCCAACATCATCAAAGGGGCTCTTGTTTTCTACCACTCACAGCCGTGAAGCCTTGAAGTAACGGTATAACCTGCTCCAGACCAAACACGAATTCAACGCTCACTAGTCGACCCTAGGAAATAAAAATTGGAACCGACAATATTTAACACCTCTCAGGAATATTTTAATTCTGATGCGCAAAAATAAATAACTTATTCGAAGAGATACTAGATTACAGGAGAATAACGTAAATTATATGAGCGAACTCATATACGCAATATTCATGTTATCCTTAGTGAAAATTAAACTTTGAACGTAAAAAAAATACAAAATAATTCAAATAATTTTTAATGTTAAAAAATGTATTGCTAAGTCACTTCAACTTCCACCAGTGGAATGAGTTCATCAATTTCTTCTATTCGGGAACTATTTACTGTACGCATAAGTATATTTTTGCTCCAATGTTCTAATTACACTTACCTCTCGTTCTAGTGAGGTTAGAGAGTTGTTTTTAAATACGATAGTGATCCGTATTTAAAAGGTCCTGAACTTGAATTACGATGTACTTAGTGATAGTACATAAAGTGCTTGCTGGTTTAGTGTCGTATCTGCAATATTGAAGGCGAACAAACGTGAGGCTGAAAGGTAACGAAAAATAGAACTATCATCGCAAAACGTGAACAATAGAGGAAGATAGGACAAAAAGGCAAACGAGTAGCCGGCAGTTAGATGGAGTTTTTTCGACTGAGTAAGAAATCTGCCTTGAACGCTTATAGCGAGTGGCGTAAGTAGGACTTGAGCGAGAGCAGAATACCTTTGAATGCGAGCGCAATGAAGATAGGTGGTTTAAGAACGATAATGGCGGCGGTATCGCATTTTCGCTGAATAGAACGAGCCGCTCCCCAAACGGCACATTTCTAACCATCGGGGCGTTTTTTATTCCTCTTACCTTTAAGATCAAGATGCTTCTTGCTTCGCCCTGGCAGAATCATAATGGCTGAATCCAGGTCTAGTGGTGCATAAAAAAAAAATAAAAAATTATCCATTGAATGGAGTAACGACCCAAAACGTAAGGTGACGGAATTTATTTTACGGATACAGTGATTCCGGTTTGGAAATAAGTAGTCAGCGAAGGCTGATCATAGGCCACACATGATGAGCCCACTTGGCTCGTAGCCTTCGGTCGAGTAGATTTGGCTCCCGTCCATGAGCAATTTCCGCTATGTTGAGTGCAGTGTTATCTTTCATTTCTTCGAACGATTGCCACTCGCCTGTTATGAGGTGAGTGGCGTTGATGAAACTCATTGGTCTGCTGAGAAAAAAAAAGAAAAATGTTTAGTTTTGAGAAGATATTGAACGGTATTGCGCTTTCAATCCGAGATAAACCTCTAATTTATTGGAATAAGAGAGCTACTAGACATTTTGGGTCTCGTACAAGATATGTCGTTCGACATCCTCATTAGTTCTGGATGGGCGCTGAGCGATGAGTCTATCCTTGGATTGATCGTCTCCTTATGAAGTCATTGAATTGCCGAAAATCGTTAGCCTCATCCACCACGAGTCTATCTTCCCGGAAATGTTTATTAACGAAATGCGCGGGCCCATCTGGCATCTTAAGCCACCCTTAACCGAAAGAGACAAGACACCTGCGTACAAGAAGTACCTAGCTTAATCGGCAGTTTGTCCAGTAACAACCTAAGTTCTAGTGTTTCAAGTATGCTCTTATAGTAACTCTGTACTACCAGGCTGACCATAATTTTATATGCACATAAGACGATTATCGTTTTTAACGAATCCCAAACTACCCAAGTACAAGCTAATTTTCGTCTTAGAGGAAAAAAATAGTGGCTGTGATAGTCAATAAAAAATAGGAAAATATTTTGTCTTTAATTTAGTCGGTGCGAAATCTATGAAATTTCTTGCATGATGTGACCACGACGAATGTTTAATAGTGATTCCCGGATTGACTATCCTTGGATTGATCATCTCCCTATGAATTCATTGAGTTGCAGAAAATCGTTTGCCTCATTGGATTGGCCACTGGATCGGCCCCTGAATCATAATGGTCTTCTATTAGTATCTCAGTATTAAAAATGACAATTACTTATTATATTGGCCAACTGAGTGGTATTGGTACTAAAACAGTCGTTTCTATCATGGTCACATTCGTTGGAGTTTTGTATCTTAGAAATTTAACTATTCAGAAACAGAAGTCTGAAAAATCATCACGTCGAGCGCAAAAATTTTGTTGTACTTTGAAATCTTCATGTTGGCAAAATTGAGTGAAGGAGGAATAATGTCACAACCTTTTTCCTAATAAAACTAGCTATAAATAGAATAGGCCGCAGACTAGAATTCTTGATAGTTCGAAATCTTCTTAATTTCACTGAATACGTACCGTAAACCACTCATCGGTTTGTTCAGAACCAACTAAAGTTGAATAATATTATTCATTGAGATATTTCGCCGCTACACATTGATGTATTCTCGCCCAGGAGTTCAGATAGATACACTAGTTACTCCACCATTCGTATAATCTAAAAGTAAACTAACCTACTGAAGAAGCTCCAACCACCACGAGAAAAAACCCCAGCAGAGTAAAGAAAAAATATTTTCATACCTAATTTTATAGATTCACACCTTCATGGTAGCTAGTTATTCATCATTGTAACGATGAATCAGTTTCGATTCATACTTCGTCGATAATTATCGGAAAAAACGAAACATTCCTTTTTCAAATTCACGGAAAAATAGCCAGTTACTTCATTTTTTCGAAAGCTTTTAAAATAACGATGGATGGAACAGAAAAAAAAACAGTATATCGTGATGAAAAAGAGAATAACCTGCCAGTTGGAACGACGCTAAACGGGCGTTGACAAATGACAATTGAACGGGGGCGCCGAAGCAGAAGAGCAAAACTCGTTTTTGTGCGTGTATGTGTGAAACAAGCAGGATGTGTGATGATGGTGCAAGGGGATATGGAAAATAATCCCCATTAATAGTTCCATGTTTCCAAAGCGCAACATCCCTCCTCACAATTAGATGCCATTCACGGTGTCTTGCATACTACGACGCACATAATTACGTATCATCACACCAAGTCATAACTCAGTTTCATATCAAATTGAACTGATTGGAATATTTTAATATTGGTTTTACTTCCATGTTTACGTAGTAACTGGAGGTAGGAACTCTGATCTGAAAATTCAGATTCGGAACGTAGATGAATTTGGAAGAAATTTTTACAATACCATAAGTACAAACTTTCTGAAAAGAACAAGCAGTAAAAAGCAAGTAGAGCAAAAGCAAAAGCTGCGTGTGCAAAATTGGCCATTTCCAGATTTAGGATAACACACAGTACCTCTGACGTATAACTGTTCAAAGTTTTTTCTAATTTGATTTTTACTGGCTTCAAGAGTCAACATTTTTAAACGTTTGTGGTGTTAAATGTTCGTTATGGCGAGCAAATGATGCTTAATTGTCTGTATATTGGGTCATATACCGTACCTCCATATTATGAGGTTTTTTTACGATTTCGCTAGTGCGTATTTGGTATTTTGATTTTCACAGGACGCCAAAATCAATATGTTTGTACCCTCAAGGTCTTGAAATGTTTGGGACGGCGATCGAATGAACCCAGGTTTTTTCCCGTGGGTCACATACATTAGTTACGCGTTATACGAATATTGACTATATTTTGATGTTTTCAGACTGCAAAAATTATTATGTTCAAACGCTGGGGGGCTTAAAATATTTCTTGATATCAGCTGAAGTTGTTTGATTTTTATTATTGCTGGTACACACTGTACTTCCTCATATTTCACCTCTTCAGTTATTTTATTTGAGCTCTTTCTTATATCTCGTGGCTTTAAAAATGACTCCATTTTACAAAACTTATTTGTATCGATTGGATCACACACTGTACTTCCACTTAACTAGAATTATTTTTTTCTGCGGAATATCCTCGAGTACGATTGTGACGTGACATTGATACGCCTATTCTTTTCTGCGTATGCGTTCATCGAAAATTTAAAAATATTCTTAGAAAAATATGCTTTCCATCGGCTTAAATTTCGCATTTAAGCTTTGGGAAAAGACCGCTCTTCTTTCGGTTTGAAGCCTGATCTTCACAAAGGTTGGGTAAAAAGGCCATATAAAAATCAACAAGTGCCTCGCGTTGACGGCGCCCTAGGGACGAGCTATCATTGTCGAGGAATAGACAGGAAAAGCGTGGGCCATTCAAGTTCTAAAAAAGAGCGATGGTATCGTGGGTGACAACTCCTTTATTCCAGTGGGAACCGTTGCCGTAAACGATCTTCCGATCTGGGGAATGATACAGCTCTTGACCGCTCTGTAATCTAATCCAGCACTCCATTTATAATGAAAATAGATTTACATGAAATTGGAGAATGTTGAAAGTAAATATTTTAGTAAAGAAGCTATTCGTTTTGCATTTGATAGAAGTGTGATTTTATGACCTCTTAGGTCATCGACAATTTAATCATTAATATTGAATGTGATAATTCCGGTGCGAGACAAAGTTAAGTATAAATGAAGCCTCGGAAAAAGCAGGAGAAATTATTAAGCAAATTGATTGGAGGATGAATTTTCTATCTTACCATCCACTACCCTTTCATGGAAAAATAACGTGGTTCAAAGGCGTAAATGATCTCAGAAGCTTCATTTTTCGTATATTATATTTCTTTGTAATTCAATTGTTTAGACTCGTCATCGTCCGTTCTATGCTTTAATATGATTCACTTTTCTAGCTTAGAACTTTCATTGTGAAGTGATGAAATGGTTTGTTTTTTCGAAAAACGCATTTGTGCCATCTAAGCCATCAATCGAACGATCGTTAAACCAAGCACAACTCGGGGCAAGATCGATTGCTTTTTCGCATGTTTAATAGTGCAACAGCGGTCTGATGCCGCAGTTCAACACAATAGAAAATCGGTTGAAACTTCAGGCAAAAAAAATTCAGCCCCCCTTCCGTTTCGAGATTCGTTAAAGAAAGATTATCGGCGTGATTGCGAAGAAGCACGCCAAAGTGGAATCACTAATAACCAGGCCAGCGTTACTTGGTAAAGAGTTTACGACTTGTTCTTACGACGTCAGCTTCACTTCATTTACGATGGTAAATAAATATAGAATCATAAAAACTGGAATTCGGAACAAAAAAAAAAAAAAAAACTTGGAAAATCAATTTATAGTCTCATTCTCGGAAATTCTTTCTGGAGTCACAAGTAACTGATGAGTGCGGTTGAAAAATAACAAAAGTCATTTTAAAAACCAAGATTGATTATTAAATCAATAAGTCAATGTACGAAATTTAACTCTGTCGCTTACTGGTTCCATAATTCTACAGGATACGATTATAAGAAGCCATTAAGACTCCTCATCAGCACGTACCCAATATATATTTCTTCTCGACCCCCTAAAGCTTCCTATTTTCGATTCCAATCTCACAGCCAGTAAGTCGTTAAAAATAATTTATCTCGTCCTCTGGAATCTATTTCTGTCGATTCAAGCACTTCCAACCCTTTTCTAGCGGAAGGCGAAACTTTAAAAAGACAATTGACTTCATTACGAAGTTATGAATATGGAAAAGAGCCCCATTCATTCAACGGCGTCACTGCGTTTTGAAGATTGGTATGAAGTTTCTTTTCTTTGACTTGGTTTTCTTGGTTTTATAATTTTTCAGTAGGGTATTTCCTTGAAACTGTCACCTATTCAGTATTTCTTATCGACAATAGGTAGAAAATATTATCTGGTTGCTTATTTTATATTTTGGACGAATAAGTGTGCCTAACATTTATCTCTGACTTTTGGTTTACTATCGCTCAAAAAAAAAAAAAAAAAAAAAAAAATCACCTTTTTTAAAGTTTTTGATGTTTTCTGTTCAAAGGCATCTACCATCTGACTATTCAGTAGTACGATTCAGCCCGCACGCCGTACGCCTTACATTTTTCTGAGGAAACAGTACTTAATAGCTGTATATTTGAAATTTTCCCCGAAAATCATATACTCGCTAACAATTACTGATGTCTGCCAAATCGCTACCTCAATTTTAAGGATCAAATCCGTATTTTCCAAGGGTTTCCAGCCAAACCAATCAATTTCCGTAGAGTTTTTGACGCTGAATGAATGACACGATTACCGGGTGCGCAGTTTTGATGGTTTTGATGGACATAATAACCCTTTATTTTCTTAATCATTCCTAATTTTGGCGTTAGTAAATTTTTAACCACACACAATATAATAATTTTTACACAGAAATTTTACCCGTATATTCAAACTGCTGATTACTTAGAGTTCGGTATTTTTCTTAACGATCCTAGCAATTATCGGTGTAGCTGACGTTGAGTTCCACCGAAAGTCTGTTGGTCAACTGTGTCACTCGGCGGGTGATGAGTTTCAGCCTGCGCTAAAGCGAACATTTTACTTGTGGCTCGCGAGTTTGCCTCAAGCCTTGGAATTCATGGTATAATACAAAGTGAGTGAGCCGCGGGAAGCACCTTCCAGCAGCGCGAGTTTCAGATGCCGGCAACGCCTTTATCAACAAAACTGTTGAAGACACGTGATGTAACAATCGGGATTAAAACCATCAAAAATATTTCCCCTCTCAGGATTTTTCGCGAGCTTGAAACTGTGATGTGAAATAATTTCCGCGATATTAGGTATAAATATCGAATATACATTAATACATCGCCCAACTGTTGTTACCCATGTATTATTTGTCATGTATTATTTTCAGTTTTGAATTAGAAAAACTACGTATGTTAAATATATTTTAAGCTCGAGAGATACCGCCCTCAATATTGATCATATTGGATATGAAAATGTGTTATTTCGCTAGGGTTCAATGCCTTTGAAACATTTAAATGTTGGAACTTTACATCTACTGTAAATCAAAAGGTAATTAGTTTATGATAATGATAATATGATTGATCGAAGACAATCACAGGCATTCAGACTGTGATAACAATGGCAGAGTACACGATTAGGTAAACATTTCTTATTCCAACCTAGGTGAGCTTAGTTGTCTTTATGGTCGTATTTCTGAAGAAGGAAAGTTAGATATCACAAGTCAAGAAGTGATAACTTTCCGTCGCAGTAGCGGATGGCAGGTGACCTGCGTGAGGACTCTTGACTCAGCTCAAGAGTCCCCTTCATCCTTCCCATGTGCTAATCGATAAAACAACTCTCGTCTTGTTTCATCGCAAGAGCTTGAGTGCTCGTTAATTATGTTTCTCCAAAGAGAGTATTCACATAAATTTGAGCGTATTAATTTATAACTTATCTACGTCGCTGATAACCTCATAGCACGAGAAAGGTGCGAATAATGCATATGGGACACTAATGGCAATCTACGTCGAAATATTTCGTTGAAGGTTTGAAATTCGCATGGATGGTGACAGAGAATCTAAGAAACGTGAACGTTTTCATAATGAGAAATAAAATTAACCGAGTAAAAAGTTTCTCTCTTTAACATCGATCTTAAAGTTCCATCAACCAGCATAATTTATGATTTCGATGACAGGAACGAGCATCCCATACAGCGGGACATAAAGTGTACGATTAGTTTTCATAACGTTCACGTTCACATCCGATAGACCTAGATGGAAATGTGAGCTAAAATCACCACGTATTGAACAAATTTTGGCTACGGCTGATTATTACATCGGCTTTCGTGATCTGAGCTCACACATAGAATCATCTCAGATCCTCCTTTTTTCGGTAAATCTGATCTTTTGAAAATTGTATTCTGTGTGTTCACGTTAAAAAGTCACACGAGAGAGCACAAAAATATTTTCCGGTGAAATAAATTACGCACCAGATTGGCAGGTACTGATTAGTTTCAAAATCGAGTGGAATTCATAGCATAACCGAACATTTTCTATTCTTCCGGGGAAAACACGAAGTGATCACCATCGCAATTTATCAGGTTCATCAAATACCCAAAATCGATGTAACAGCTGTTTGGTCTCCTGCCATTTCGGCATTCAATAGGACCTTTTTCAATGCCACTTTAGTAACGCATGTTCTTTTTAGCCAAAGAGTAAACCGCCTAATCCTTGCACGGCTTTCCACCTATTGTCGTGAGAAATCAAGGGGTGCTCAGCGGAGGAAATCGATCGTTCGAAGCCTATTCAGACTGCGTGGGCGTTTCTCCGGTAGGCAACACGTATCCCTCTCCATTCTGTGACTAACATGTTGAAGGAAGTGAACGCAGGTGAAGGATAGGACGGTGTTAAACAGCTAATTACGAGCCAATAATAAGCGTTGATGGAACGAAAATGATTAGCAAGCAAGGCAGGGGTGGAGGGGTTAGTATACACCCGGCACATTGCTACCTAAGCGTTAAGCATACTCAATATTAGCAGGCGGAGGTGAGGTGAATGTACAACACCTCAGCTAATAAATAATCAAGCGATTAATGAGATTCATTGTCTGACTTATGTAGTTACGGGTTTTGGCTAAGCGTTCCGTATTTATCAGCCGAACCGTAACCGCATTTCCCTACTTGAACTTTACCGGGAAAGAACTTGCGTGAATGTATTGTTATTGTACATTGTTATTATTCTTCTGTTAACTAAAATTTTTCACGGAGAGGAGATATGACGAGAGGTAACTTGGAAGATAAGGTATAGTCGGAGTTGAATAATGAAGGAAAATGATTTAAAACTATGATGACAGAAATAATGAAAAAAATAATAATAACTAGCGTAATAAAATACTGAGTAGGCATAATTTTGTTTTATTTCGTTTTTTAGCTGAAAAGGCGAATGTTGACTTTAGTAGCTTATTTATTTTCCAGGAAAGTTGCTCGATTTTAATTTTTGCCACGCTATTTTGTTTACTTTTTTTCTGCCAATGAGGGCCTAGCTCAAGATTCTGTCCTTCTTTTTGAGGAAAAGAAGAATATCAAAAAACGTGATACATAATTGCTTTATCAAATTTGAGTCAAATTGGTCTAATAATGACTATTTTATTTTTTGGCATCTTCAGATGGCTTTCTTTGTATGGTTTATCATGATTTTTTATGACTTCATTATTTCTTTGAGCAGGTTTTGTTATTCATTTATGAATAACTCGCAGGATATTTGATATAATATAGGGCATTAACGATTAAATATAATAACAAATAAAACAAAGTATTAGAAATATCTTTTAAATGAAATGATTATAATATAATCTAATGCTAATGAATAACTTAAAGTATAAAAAAGTATAATATTAACCAGATGAAAGTAGTTTATGTCGATACTCTCAACCAAAAATTAGAAATAATGTAGGAATCAGACTAGACACAAAAAAGCTTGTGTTCGACGACTACAGTTCATCTACCAAAATTACGCGACCGTACAAATACTATTATTTTCGCTCGCCCATGACCAAACTGACACATATAAGCTTGATTCTGATTACGCCAGCGAATCGCTGAACATGATATGTTTGCTTTACGAAATGATTTACAGAGAACGTTTACGCGCGCGAACATAAATCTGTCTCGGCAGTGCGTCGAGTTCGAACTGGTGTAGAAAATTGTTTACAGAAAACAACTGTTGAGGCCCACCTCACGGAACTTTTTCACTCCATATTCAATGTCGGGCGAATTTTTCTTGTGGAGGAAAACTTCAATCGGCTCTAGATCCATTGAGATTTTTTATAGTTCTGGTAATAATTGGATTATTCTAAATCACTAGTATATTTTTGACTTTATTACAACTGACTGCGAGGATGATGAATATTCTCTTCCTTCTCGTGATGAGGAAGCGAAGTTTTTTATGAACATTCTTCGAAACTTATCAGGAAAGGAGTTTTTCTCGTTTAGCAAAGTCAGGCGATGTGATTAGCGCCGTGTCGTAAAATACGGCCCCACGGCACCGTCTCACTCTCGTGGTGCCTTTGCCGAGTGGTTTACATATTATCAGCCCAGACCTTATCGAAGAGTAAATTTACCTTGCGGGCTATTTCTTTCTTCTAACGATGTATGATACGAATACGTTAACTCAATGGTGGAAAAGAGCGACATTCTGACGAAGTAGGAAGCCTTGGAGCTGTTGGAATGTTAAATCAGTATAACAGATCCATAGCCAAACATGATTGGACTTGGCCCCAATTATAGTTCGTATATTTTCAAAGTACCGCTGCTCGTTAATCTAACTCACAGAGTGAATAGGCGTCTCATTCGCTTCAGGAGAAATTGAACGATGCCATCATCTAAAAAAGTTCATAACTGTGGCTAATGTCTTCTGTATTATGGAAATCGACTGATTTAATTAAAATTACGTAAACATGGAAGTAAAAAAAAGGTGCGTTTTGTTCAGTCGGATTGACGTCATTTTTCGTCTGAATCGATCATGCACAAAACGGTACAAAAATTAAGAAATTTTTCTTAATTTCGAAAGTATGCTTGATATGCGATTTTTCCAATTTTCAGTTTTGCCCGCTACGTACGTTTAAAACTGGCCTCATAAATGCTACTCACTTTTAGCGAAGTCTTAAACATTTGAAAACAAGTTTTTCATGAGGTTAGAAATGACAAGCTCAGCGTCTTGATGGTAATTGAAACCTTCCTTTAACAAGCGAATCTGAAAAAATAACTCGGGGATAAAGTTTTCTTTCCTGCCCGGAGGAGAGCAACGGAAGAGCAATGCGCTTGTAGTTGGGAACACGTTCGTTTGACATTATCCTTTTTTTGTTCTTCGCACCTTTTTTTACTTCAACGCACTTGTCAACTCGCGTAAAAAAGAGTGAACACCGTGTTATTACTACAATGTTGATGCTCTTAAAAGGGCTGGTAGTTTCCCCGGGGACTTGGTATTATTAAACGGCCATAGGTTCACCTACATCCAACGAGAGCTTGCTCTTGGAAACGCACCTGTCGTAAGTTGGGAAAGGTTTATAGCTGGAAAGGGTCTCTTCACCTTCATTAAGTAAGCTTTACGCTCCTTCGGAGGGCCTTACGTTTTCCCGGTTTACGTTAGATACTCGGACGGTCGGATCATTGAAAAAAATGTTTATCGTACGTATAAAATAGCGATGAAATTTTGAATGTATATCCTTGCTGCTCAATTTCACAGAATGAGGATTTTTAAACTGAAATGCTTCTCAGTGTCACCTGCCAGTTACATTAAAGGCCAGTGATAACTTTGGCTAGCAGCTCCATGAATTTCAAAATCCTTCAGTACACTACACCAGCGATATTTCATTCTAGTTTTTAAAAATTATATTATTTTCGGTGAAATTCGAAGTGCTTTAATTGATAGATTTCTTCAAAATACATGGACACATACTCTGTCGCTGGTACGCGATATTGACTTCATTCCTATTAAATGATAAATGAAAAAGGTTCTGCTGGTATTGACGAGATGACTAATTCTTCCCTATGAGGCCAAATAATTACCAATTTTCTCTCTTTTCATTAGCCACTGAGTTAGAATAAATCGCGGTATCTTCGACGGTTTCTACAAAACGGTATTTACGACCTGATATCTATCACAGTAGATCAACTGTTCAATCAGGTTGTTATCCCATCAAAATATTTGAGCTTCGCCTCATAAACGATCCGGCGCGACAAGAACGGTTGATCATAATTTATTGCTTGGCGGAGGATGTTAGTCATAAATCACCCGTAAGATCTTAGCTCTGAGCCCGGACGTACGGCACACGTAACATCTCGTGTACACCTGCCTACCTCAACGCTGGTTTATTTAGGCTCGCTTTACTCGTGCATCATCTCACCCTCCGAACGTGATAGGACTGGTGAATTATCAAAGCAGCACTCGAGAATCGGATATTTCTTTCCCCAAAAGTGGCGAATTTCATTATGCTTGAAACTCCTCTTACTTACAGATAGGTTTAAATTGTTACGTTTCAAGACGGAACTATTGAAAATTTATGAAGAGGTGCTTCCCCTTGATCTCAGCAATAAATTATATGGCCGTTGCGATAGTATCAGAAATTGAACATGATTGAAAATTGATAAACATATCTAACAATGACTTATAAAGCATAGTATCGTATAGTACTGTTATACATATATTATAACGTATACTGCAAATCGTATTTTGTGTTGTGCAGTATCAAGAAAAACATAATATATCTGGAGACAAATAAAACCTAAAAGAAAGTTATAGGTTCTTAGCTGAAAAAATTAAAAAAAAAGGTAAGTTATTAATGCTCCTTCAAACGCAAACTGATCACAGGATTTACATCACCCATTGCTAAAATACAATTTGACGAGGATATCTTCAGAAAAACGTGTGTTAGCTTATTAAAACATCACATAATCCAATCTCTATATATTTTTCCAAACTTTAATTATTACCTAGTTTTTAATTAATTGCTGTACATGTTAGCAATTGAGAACTTGATGATGAAGAAAATATCTATCTCGAAGTTGAAGTACACACTTTCAATTCTTCTGAAGCCCAAAAGAGAGATAAAACATTATAATAGAATAAAATCAAATAGAATCTTTGAGTCTTCCTCAGAATGGCTAAGGGAAACGCGGCTCGTTTTAAGTGGATTTTCCAGGAGTATTAACTCCACTCAATTTTATCTGAATCCGGAAAGGGATGAAGAGGATTGTTAAGCGGAATTTGAAACTCTCCTTTCGAGGATTAGCGACTTGGAAACGGAGAACGCTGCAGGTCAGTCGGTTCTTCAAGAAAACGAAAATGATGGTAGGAGCTAAACGTAAGTTTGGAAGGAATGAAGGGAAACCCACTAACGGATGCGATTAAATTCAGGACGACAGGATAGACTTAAAGTGAATGGTAGGGGTTTTCATAATTCCGATGTGCCCTGCGATTAAGTTCTAGCAGCCTCGGGAACAAGCTTTCGTTTTGAAGATGCGTAAAACTTTGGATTTATTATTTTTCCTCATCAAAAAGGACTTACAAAATGGCTTTTGCGTCTCTTCCATCGCAGGAAGATCTTTCGGATTGCTGATTGGCTCTACTTTAAATCGAAAGACGCACTCAGTCGCATTTTGTGATTCGACCTGTGAATCCTATACTTGAGTAGCCGTTGAAAACGAGGAATACATCTTAATTGGAGGAAGAGAAACTGAAATCTGTTCACAAAGTAGAATGGTACAGCTTACGTTGATTCAACTATTAAAGTATATCAGACGTATCGATCAGTAAAATTAATTTCAAGTATAAGCGAAACTAGCTGGATATCACCAACAATGACAGCCGTCCTTGAGTACTTCTCGTTTGTTTTGATACAGAACGTTTGCACAAACGAGTAGTTAGTTTTTATTTGTATTGTGGAGAACGCATCGATCATTTTTTTCCCATTCAAGCCGAGCCACACTGCAAACAACGTACGTGGCAGTCATTGATTGATGTTATAGCATTCATAAAGACGGATGATTGAATCGTGCGAAACGTTCTCATGCGAAGAGATAGTTGGCGTTCATTTGCAATTCGCTTTGATGGATTTATCGATAAGGAAAACATGAACCTTAGTTTTTATTATACGTTGAGATGATATTATCATGAATATTGAGAATTTCAAGGACATTAGGGACTCGATTGTAGAGCTTGGGAGGCAGAGGAGGAGTTTGATCAAAAGCCAATAGAATTGAATCATATTGAGATTTATCTTTATCTTTTCCCGTACGAGAGTAAATAAAGCGAGTACGTGCCCTTCATTCGAAACATGCACGGTTCGAAATCGTGACCTAAATCTTTCCATCCAAATCCCAATAGCCCCTGAGTTTTACTGTATAGTCTTCTTCCTATAATAAAGTACTGAAGCCAACGACCATTGCCGTCACAAGGGAAGAATCCGGCGATGAAAAAATAGAGCTTTCTGAAAAAGAATTTCTGCAAAGGAACATAAGATAAGAATCTCGGGAGAATTGAAAAATAAGAGGCGATATGAGTGCCGCGAGAGTTGAGGAAGAAATAGACGATGGGAGATGTCTTTTGGGAGACACATCAGCTTTCTCGAGAAGAGAGTCTCGGATTTTTAAACAATGATAAATAAAACCTACAAAATGCATTATTATTTCAACGATAATTGTTGTAGCCCAGTACGATCTCCATCCTCCACGACCAATTCGTTTGAAAATCGGATGATCGGATTTCTTGTTAAAATGAAAATAGCCGAGTTCATTTTTAGTAAACAATATCTATGATTAAGAGGTACTTTGAAAATGCACTTATTTTTTAAAAAAATCATAATTATCAAGTTAATTTAATAAACCGTTTACCACCATGAAAGTACCACGGGTGATCTTAAATTCAGTCTGAAGTTTTGTTATCAATTTCTCAAGTTAGAACAGAGGTGAATTTCAGTCTAACGCAGAGGAACTGTTTCTTAAGAATCGTATGTAGATCTGTCTTGGTTCATTTGGTACGTTCACAAAATAAAGATAAAAACGAAGCAGACATTATTTCGCTCGTATATTGAATAATGAACGTCAGTGTTCTCCGTGTGGAAAATTCTTTTCTCTGAATCCAACGTAGTTAGAAGGCAAAAACAGCATCCCCTTATATTCTCAATGCACCGTGAAATCCTATTCGCGCTGGCTATTAGGTCATTGCCAGACGATATAAACTGACTTAAGAGCTAGCCCTACGAGGTAAGGAGCTTGGACTAAGTGCTGCTTAAAGTACGTGGACTAACCGGAGCGCGAGAAATTGCTTTCGCCTAGCAATGGTGCAGGAGATGGGCTGACCTTTACGGGCTGTAAACTCCGTTCACGGATGTTTGGGTTTCAAACAATGGTTTCCCAACTACTCCAACCTCTCAAAGTTTGGCTGAGGTGGAACGTACTAAAGATTTACCATTGAGCTTGGATGGAATTCATTTTCATAAATAGCGATAACCAATCGGGTGCCGATGGTCTCACAGATATTTTTTTTTACTTAATTTCAAGAATTCTTATAGTATCAGATAATGATACTTTAATTCAATAATCTCAGTAAATATTGATTTATGCTTATTAGTGAGGTTATGGGGCCACTACAACAACGAAATCGTTTTGATCAACCGTGCAGAATTTTACAATATCCACAAAATAAATTACTATCTAGTTTATTAAAATCCAGTGTAACCGTTTAATTTTGTCTAAAACTGTCGGGCTTTGTAACCAAAATATGTTTGTTTGAAAATAAAATCTATGAAGATTGGACCAGTATTGTAGCCTATATGCCAAAGTGAAAAACAGGCATCCGACAAAAATTCTAATATCATTCCTAAACCATGAGCGATCCAATATTGATTTCAAGACTCCTGAAAATCCGATAAAATAAGATTCTGCGCATGTAATAGGCTGAATACTTCCTGAGAATTTTTATTGAATTTGATTTATCTTTTACTATGAATATAAATCCATGAAAGATTGATCACTTAAAAACTAACACGCTAAAAGATGCAAACACTTGTGTTTGAATAACCGTCCGAAACAGAGACATTTGACAGGTTCGAATAAATATCACCTGTCTTGCACATTGGTCTGTTTGAAAATTACTCTCTAATTTGAGTGATCTCGCTCTGCGATCAAATACACTTAGGCACCATCGCCTCAAAGTTCCAACCTTTTACCTCAATGCGACCACTGAACATAGCAACGAAAAGTTAGCTTAAGCAAAGTTGGATTAATTAAATGACCATCGATACCAGAGTCTTCCAAGTTTCCACGGCGCAATTCAATTACGCAGTTCAACTAATAGACGTTTACAAGGTAAATCTAGATCGTTGAACGGCTACCTCCACAACTCTAACGTCTGTGTTTGTGTAAAATTTGCATCGTCGATGGCTACAAATATGAGCACCGCTAAGCGGTACGAATGGAAGTCCATCGAATAAATAATACTAACACATCCGCCAGTGGAAAACGTTAGCAAACATTTTTACTTACACGTTTTCGAAGTCACCGAAGAGCCGTTTCTCTTGCGGATGAATTTCAATCAGTCCCCATTCGTTCTTAGCCCTGGGCCGTTCGATGAATTCCTTCAAAACTTCCCAATTCAATTAAAATAGCTGACGGGGTGAAGCGGAGGTGGCTAAACGATCCAAACTTTCGGTAGCTCCTGGTCGTGATTAAAAAATAATATAAGAAGTTGGAGTCATTCAATATGACTCTCCGCTAACTAAATTAATTTTTGGATCGCGTGTTTTACCGCGATCATCCAACTTGTTTGAAAACTTTTAGTTGTTCGATTAAAGTCGAGATTTTTCAACAGTAGTCGTAATGTTTTATAGAGACGCTGAGTTAGAAATGAATTCAAAATTGGTGGATTAATATTTAATGCAACCCGTTCAAGAGAAGCGGAAAGCTTCCAAAACATTGAAATTTCCATTAAATTCGTTTTATTCCTGTAAGAGAATTGCAGAATATTCTGTAACGTTGAGAAACAGTTGGGAAAAATCAGAGACATTCTTGAATAATCCAATCTTCTATCAATTTAATTCAATACAATCATAATGAAATGTTACCAACGCAAATATTTTGAAATACCGACCAAAACTCACGAAAACTGATGTAACTATAAATCTCGCACGAATTCGGGAACTATTTTTTGTAACGTATTTACCAACGACAATCTGTAAAATAAAAATAAAATTAAACATGGTTTATTTTCCTTGTAATTAAATTAAAAAAAAAAAACTTATTTAACGATGATGAAATATTATCGCCAAATGAGAAAAACCTTATCTCTCGAAACATCCAGTGGATTCGTATCGTTCTAATTCTGATTCAATTCAACCCTTAATGAGAAAGGGCGGTTATGAAAACGACGACTTTTCATTTTCATCCGAGAGAATAAGCTTGGCAAACCACAGTTTCTCATAGAGTCGTGGTCTATTTAATTTTTCCAAGAGCTTTTAACCCTTCGGCTTGTTTCAACATTCTCGGTTATATCTTTTTCTGCCTGCGCGAGAGGTAAGGGTTTTTCACTTTTATTTTTAAGTTACGCCTCTCGAGTGCGAGGCTATATTAAAAAAATATATAGCGGAAACATCGCTGTGCTCTATCGCTTCACGCTCACACCTTCGGTTTAAATCTTCTTTTGCTTAATTAATAGGAAAAATCTCGAACGGTGAGAATGCACTTCTAACAAACCTTTTATTTGTGGTGGTTATAATTCTAATTATGATCATCGGAGTTTTTAATGAAGTAGTCAAACCACTCAACTTATTCAAACTCTTGAAAACTAAACTGACGACATTTTAATTTTAAGCCGTTGTATATGAAGCTACATTTCTAGCGCTAGTAAAACTTTCTCAGAAGTTTGCTATGATTTTTTCCCTGAAGTAAAACCTTTTATACGGAACCAGCTTCCGGGAGCACATTTCAATTCATGGATTAGTATCGCAATATAATTCCTTTATTTTGGTTTTCATAATGTCCGATGAATAGAAGGTGTTCTCCGCCATTGATATCGCAGCGTTGACTCACTTTCAACACCATTACCCCTCGTTGATAAAAAACCCTTCAGAAACCTAAGGGAAAACGCGAAACCCGAAGTCGGTAAATTTGTCAAGTAGAACGTGGAAAAGTTGAAAATAAAGCGGTCGAGAGGAGTTTTCGCATCGAAGGAAGTTCAGGCTTTCCACGGTACACATAGTCACCCGTTGCTGACAGCTTGCCGTCATTAATATTGCCGACGGATTTTCGTTCATTAATAAACGGGTCATACCCGCAAGAGGAAGCTTTGCATGGCTTGCGAATGGTTAATGCTGGCCTAATAACGAAACGGTTAGTTGAAAGACATACCTTGGGGATTCGAGTCAGGTTGATCCATTAATGTAGTGAAAATTATCCACCGAAGACCGTATTACGCTATTCACCATCCGAAACAAAGCTCCTCCGTCTGCAGAGGACAAGGAATTGAATTAATTTGAAAAAAATCTACGGGACAAAAAGTTACCTTGTCACTTCATTATTTATTAAAGAACTTACGAAAGTTATTGCTACAACTTTTATATCATATTCGAGGGTATTATGAAATGATTCCGATTGTAACTTTGGGATTTCAGCGCTGTCCTGAAGCTGGACGGTATTTACGAAATGTCACGTTTGCAAAGTGACTAATTGAGCAGTTACTGGATAAGCCATTATTGGCTTTCGACGCCGACTGTAATCTTCGTTTGCATTTCTGTCGAGTTTTCAAACGGCTAGAACTGTTGATGTGTTCCAGGGACCCGGCATTTATTGAAACAGAATCGCCAAGAGGAATATGAAACGGAACAGGTGTTGTCGACGGGAAAGCAAACGGCTTGGGTGGTGAGAGGAGCATATTGAAATGGCTGCGGGGTGAGAACGTTGGCTGTGTAATGACTGAGCTTTGCCAGTGATGGGTGATAACGTGAAGATCGAAGCACGATATGAGCCCGCACGATCACAAAGCTCCAACTTGAAACTCCATTATCAATTATTCAGTTCAAACCGGTTTTATCACGGCAGTATTTCTGAAAATTGAGTATTAATTTCGAATTTGGTCTGTAGTTATTCGAACCATTGTTTCAACAGTTTTCATTCGATTAACAATTGTTCAATATTTTCTATTTCTGACTTGAAAAACAAAAAATTTTCTTTTTTTATGTTATTATGTTTTTATTGAATCTCTAGTTGTCGTTTGTATTGCCGAATTTATTGTTGGCAGTTATTTTTAAGTCGTTTCATCAATAATAATTCGTTGAGTAAATATTGAAGAAAAAATGAAGATAACTTACTGCAAGTAGGAGAATGAGTGAATGTTTCCCTCTGTTTTTCCACAAGGCGGAGACGATGGTTTAGTCTACGCCTGTTCCGTGGTAAATCAATTCGCCGCGTACACGTTGAAGCTGGACAGAATGCCGACGATGAATACCTTTGTGGGCCCATCGGAGAGCCAACCCTACCATCTTCGTTTACATATATTTCAACGAATTTGCATTTGAGTGAGATGCAAAGCCTTTACGGCGAAACACGAATCAGGCCACTGTTCCGAACATTATAGATAACGTTTCTTATGAAAATCTTGCGGCTTCTAAAGACATTAGTCAAAATAACATGATATCAATTGATATGCAATTACTCGTATGTTATGGATTTCATGCGAAGGGCAATTATTAGTTTTCAGTAAAATATCATTCGGAAGTATTGAGATCATTTTATTTATAAATTAAGTTATTTATTGTTGTGTTTTCAAAACACCCACGTTCCTTGCTCTGTTTCAAACTATATTCTAGTCTTTCATTTTTAATCTAGATTTTCTCATTAACTTTTTAAAAAATGCTTTTATATAAAAAGAATGCTTTTACCCTCACCATCAGTACTGACGAGGAGAAGACCAGGCAGATAATGAATTATTACTAAAACTTTAACGACTGGCCGAACTTGGCTGTGGTAACCTATGGTTCCACATCGCCCTGAGGATGCCCGAAGGGGCGAAAGCACTCGGCCAAAAAATAAGAAATCGGAGAATATATGTCGCCTGGTCCTTCTCCCCCTCACCAACCCACTACAATGAGAGATGCGACGACTCAACCAAGAAAAAAGGAATTCTATAATTCTTTCTGCAGGTTGAGGGGGAGAATAACGAGACGACCTCTTCTCCATTTTTTCTTTTTATTACGACGAGTACTTTCGCCCGTTCGGGCTTCTTCAGGGCATTATAGGGCCAAGGGTACCTATGGCCCTATAATATTTCTTCTTTATGTCTATATTTCTTATTTTCCTTCTCATCGTATTTTTTGATGTCCGGGGGTTGTGAGGGGGAGAGAAACCAGGTGATTCATTCTCCAATTCTATATTAGCTGGCCGAGCACTTTCGCCTATTCGGGCATCCTTAGGGCGATGGGTAGCCTGGTTTTTCTCCCTTTTACTATTTTTCCCCCCTTTAACTCCCAATTACTATTTCTGTTGTTTTTCTAAAAACTGTTGAGATTTTCAGGTTTTACAGGAGAGAAACGTATGTTTGTATACATTTGTATGTGTGCTGCTATTATTATTTACAAATTAAATTAAGAAATAGGGACTTTTCACTTCATTTCTGGCGGTTTCCAGGAAAATTTTAATAGCGAATTGAATTATTTAGTAGTTTTAATTTATATTTTATTTCGAATTTTACGTAGGTATCAAAATCTAGCAAATATGTCCACAGATGAAACCCAAACGAACAGAAGAGCGCAAGTATAGAGACGATTAAATCAACGTTATTCTCGGCCAACGGTCGAACATTGCTGACCTATCGATTCCCCGATTTACGCTACCGGTTTTGTATCGATTCATGTCTTGTAATGAGGTGCTCCGAGTTAGTGGGCCTCCGCATGCTACCACTGCAGACGAAACTGTCTCGCCAAATGGAAAGCTGTGCCCTAGTTCTTTCAACTCATAGTGTCTGTGAGCATTGATATAATTGGTACTTTCGTGATCAGATATGCAATACGCTAACGACTCTTATCAGTCAGCTTTTTCGAATTCTAAGAAAAAGAAAACTGGATGAAATAAAACTAGAAATAAATTAGAAATGATATTTCCTGTACGTTTCACTTCTCTCTTGCGTCGTTTTTATAAAAGAATAAAGAATAATTTGTTTCGCTGCTAATTGACGGAGGGGTGAGTTGAAGCTACCTTGTGACGAGTAAGTAGCTGTTGGAATGGCTTAACCGCCTGCCCTCCAATTAAAAAAGACCCTTTCCCAATTTACCCGAGTACTGGGCCCGCGCTCTTTGAAGAACCCTCCGACACTGAAACGTCTTTCTATTATTCATCAAATTTTGAGGTCCATAGCATGTTTAGAAATGTACTGACGAAATTGCACGAATGGAAATTTCACAAGGGGTAAAACGAGAAGGTCGTATAAGCAAGTTGGGATAATAACCACTCCTACTACTAAGCGCTCGAGCGATGAAAGTTTTTCCATTAATATCACATCCTACCTTTATGTGAGGGGATCATATTTTATATGTTTGTTACCGAGAACGTTTTTTATCCCTGCGAATTTTGATCTTTCATATCGCAAATCAGCTATTACTGAAACTTAAATGGTTGTTATTACTCGTATATTTATGCATAAACTAGCAGCAATAATTATTACTTTATGTACATTATATAAGTTTTCATAGTCGTGTTTTTGCCATCGATCCGTTTTGTACTTGCAAGGTAATCCAGATGACAGGTCGTACCTGTGTGTATTACGTTATAGTATTATCGTCACGTTCGGTATTTTTTAGTCTTCAGCGTCTAAGGAAATACCAGTAACCGTTAACAATTAATTTCCCCGATTAATTATCACAAATTTTATTCACTCAAATTTTCTGTTTCAGGTGAGTACTCATCGGTTACTAATCGTGAGTTCAATATTAAATTAACGATTATTTTATACAGTTTTAGTAATCTACAAGTCACTCATCGCTTTAATTATTTTGCTTTCCGTATTTTGTACTTGATACGATGGCGATACGGTTTGGATGGGGATACGAGATAGTATTTTGTCCCGGCAATTTAGACCACATGCGGCATTTAACGGAATGAAAAAGACTTTTAAATATGATACGATATTTGTTTCTTTTTAGTTTAAGATTGTTCCTAACTGATCAGATATTTTGCCTAGGTACTTTCCGTGATCGCCAATACTTCTTAAAACATTAGAGTATTATTTTAATGGAATAGGAAAATTTCATGAAACTTTCCCATTGGCAAATTTCTACTGAAAAAAATGGGTAGATACTTGAACTGCAAATCATTCCAACCAGGCTTCATCCAACAACCTATGCACATTATGATGATAAAATGGACCGCATGTCAACGCTGTGTAGCCGAAAATTCATTTCGAACATATCGAAAAGAAAACTCGCGCGAAAGAGAGATAATCCCTATCCCAAAGTCGATCGAACGAATCATCATCCCGAACTGGAATGTTCGCGAATTTCAGTGTTGAACAAATTCACCTGGTGTTTCACTGAACGAGAGCAGGGCCGATTTTACCGAATTAAATTAAGCCTAGTGACTCCACAGACCTTTACATTAGCTCACTTATTTTTCTTTCCATATTAGTGAATGAAGAGTGACATGTACTACAGCTCCCATCGTTCCCAATGTGCAGAAACCTGTTGAGCCTTCAGACGAGTAACGTTCTTCCACAGAGAACAATTCGATCAAACTCAATTAGCAACGTGATGGGTGTATATTTTCCGGAAAAGCCATTTGCCATTGGATGTAGACGTTTAGTTGATCATGCATCCCAATTGAATAGCAAATTTTTTTTAATTTTATTTACTTGGACAAGTTGGTGGCATATATTATACTTACTCTGAATTTAAAGAGATGATCTTGAATAAGTGAAAAATCAATCAAATGTAACGTTCTAACTTTATACACAGATGGTAAAATCCATCAGAGACTGTAAGTTTCAAGTTTCGATTGTTAACTACAATCGTCCAGTCGACTAAACAATTCCAAAGATTAGACTAAAAGAGAATCTGGCCTTCAATTTTCCAGGTAGTTTTTGGGGTAAAAAAACATCTCAAATAACGGAAAATTTTTCTTCTTAAATAAGCGACGAGAGTTCTTTGTGCATTCGTTTAACATAACGTTGAAGAAAATGCCCGAAAATGAGACCAATGTCGCGAAAACTAACCATGACCAGGCATTGAATGGAAAACGGCGTAACGATGCGGAAAGAAAACCAAGCATTCGCCGGTATCGAGTTGGGGAAGATGGCTAAGTCGTGTCCTCTTATCAGCCGTGGAATAGCTTCCATCTACGATCCATAAAACAAGTGAAATCGTTCCCATTACGCCTTCTGAAGGAATGATCATTTTCATTATCGCTTGGTTCATGATATTTCCGGGTGTTTTATCATGTGTTGCGTATCGCTAAACAAGCGTTTCTACATTGGCACAGCTCCGTTATATTATTTATACGTACAGAATACCATTTATGTAATCATGTTATCAGGGATAGGGTCATTTGGGTTCCTTGCCAAGCTTTTAATAAATATATTTTCTTCGTCAGAGCCGATTACAAATTAAATACGTACATTTACAAGAAGTTGTTGACGAATGTATATGGTTTGTTATTGGCCGTAATGAAGATGACATTTTTTGAAAGCTTGGCTATCCTTGAATGCTTGACTAAACGAGATTTTGTGGGGTCGATCAAGTATCATGAATGAGATTTATGGAGCATGAAACCTGCATACCTTCAATCAAATTCCGGCTAACGAGTTTCTCTTTGGTGTACCGTGAAACATTCGCGTTGAAAATGTTTGAATGGACGTGATTAATTTAAATGAATGAGATACGATGCACTTTAGAGGGAACGGCCTCTATTTCACTCGAGGAATTTCGAGTTGCACATTACTTGACTACTTTACAGCACATTACAAACGCAAGGAGCATCTTTAAGCTTAAGAAGCGCAGCGCTTGAAGCTAACTACGAATAACTGAAGTCCTCATTAGATAGAATTACGTTTTCTTTGGCTCCCCATGAAACTCAAGAGGCTCAGCTTGAACAATTTGGAGGATGGTACTTAGCAAGATGGAATTGAGCCAAGTCTTTCATAAACGATTACTTCGCGTTTTGGCTTAGTCTTTGACAAAGCATTACTACTAATTTAAATCGAGATTCTCTGTTTTCGAGGAATAGAGATGTTCAAGTGTGTATAAAGGGTTAAGTTGTAATCAGGTTGCGATTCAAATTCATCATAGCGATTCAGTAATAATTGGCGATTTAATAGTTACTACAATTTCCAAATATTCAAATAAAACTTTTATATCACAATTTCGCAGAAGAAATTTTAATCTAGTTGAATTATAAATTCATTCAGGGTTTGTTTATCAATCGTATAAAGCCGAGATAACGTAGAAATAGCGCTTCGAACCAGTTCTCCGTATACCTACTCTATATTGCCTTGGCTCGGCGTGCGTTGTAATATTGTTCCGTGGTATGGTCACCGTTTAAGCAAATACCGAATTGGAAAAGATAATTGAATGGAAAAAAAAAATTGAAATAGTTTATCTTCTGGTATTTTTTTTCAGAAGACTGTTTTTTTTGTGATGCATTTTTAGTACTCCGTAATGAACAATACTAAAAAAAATAACTGCTCTAAAAAAATGGAATTTTTAATAACAGCAATTTTAACTTTTCATCTGTTTGTCGTAAAAATAATACTGCCTACTTCATTGATAAACATTCCCCAGAAAAAGTGATGGTTTTCAAAATGAAACTAAGCTCAATTAGTTATACTTAAAAGACAGAAACGTTTATATGAAATAGTCAGCGGAAGTTAGCGAGGAAAACCGGCAGAAAATGGTGGAAGTTGGTGGAGAGGAATCCAGCAGTTGGCCGAGGGTTGGAAGATCGAGTGGCTAAGCGTCAAGCGGCAGCTCCGAGAGTGGTCAGAGTGCTCCAAAGGCAATTTGTTGTCCGTGAAAGCAAAATTATTGCCGGGATCGTTGAAGTCTCGCGAAAAAGAAGGTGGGAACTGAGTTTAAATGAAATGAAGTAGACGGCTGTATGATAAATTAACTGGATACATACACTGACAATTTTTATTTTAATTTTCTTTGACAACAGACATGAACTAAAAAATTGTTGGGTCGATTTTCGTTCGTAAAATGACACTGCTATACTGAAAGTTATTGACGAAAGTTGATCAGTACTATTATAAATATCAGTGGATAACTTAAAAAAAAAAAAAATTGTCTTAACAAAACAGTATTATATAATTCTCTCAATAATTCCTGCTATAGTGTCAATAGTTTTATTCTTTCGATAGCAAGTTGCCTCAATTTTCTCAGGCTAAAGTATACGCGAAATTTACGCTGTTTCTGAGGCGTTGTTCATCATAATTGTTTGACATGCCTCATATTCAACTCTCAACGGGATCAGAAGTTACTATCTGAATCATTCGCGTATAATAATGGAGTTCAACGAGAACGTGGACGAGGTTATCGCCATTTATCACATGTTTCCACCTGCTGCCCTTGCTACGCGCAGGCCGGAAGGGTCGTGCACCCGCTAGTTCTGTTAGCGTAGGACCGCCGAGTACCCAAGCAACACTCCAGCCCATGGAAAGGGTGATCGTGTGACGGCGTTGCGTGGTCTCAGCTTAAAATACCGTTTTGTCGGTCACGAAACCTGACTCATTAACGATTAGTAAAGCGGGGCCTAAAATCCGTCGAAACCCAGGAAACCTAACATTGTGAAGAGTTGAGGTTTCCGAAGAAAACCGTCAATTTCCGAATTTCTGTAATGACGGAATTCTTGAACATTTTCGCAATTAAGTTGGCATGATGTGCAGTATTTTTGAAGACGTTGTAGAGGATGTTTCGAAACTATGACATAATAGAGAGTTTTAGTGGCCAAATCCGACGACGTATCGAGCGACGTAAACGTATTGCACGCTATCGCCACGTCGTAATGAGGCGTCGTATCGAGGAGCGAGACGCAAAAAAGCCTTTCGATACGTCGCACTTATTTCGATTCGAGGCGGAGCGGAAAGGTTTCATAACCTTGAATAAGGCAAACTGAAGAACGTGGCGTAGAACTCTAGAAAAAATGAACTCGTTGACTTTTGTAACAAAAACTACCGATAAAGACGTCCAAATATGATCAGTGAAATCGGGTGTTGAACGAATTCAAATACAAAAGGAAAACTTTCCTTTGTGTTTTTTTCCATCTAAATTTGAAATCAACTTTGAATAGAACGCTGTAACTGCGCCTTCCAGCTTATGCAGGGCATAGTAGGAGTTCTGGAAGATTGTCAGTACAATTCATCTGAATCATCTCGATTCAGAGATTTTTTTACCACCAACTGAAGCTAAGTTTTTCTACTTCACTTCAAGAGTTAAGTAATCCTAAATTTGGCAGCAGAAACCTTCACTCGTTTTATTTTCTTATTAGGTTATTATTGAGATTATCCCATACAAGTCTCTTCGTCTCCTATCTTTGTTCACTCAGCGTTTTCGGTGGTAAACATGTCATAAATTGTAATCAAATGTTTCTATACGATAGATTTAAAGACGGAGAAATGCCGAAAATTGTAAGAAGTTAGCCATAATGCAAGTGAAGTTATTATTTTCAAAATAATAATATAATTATCTTTTTGCAATCCTAAATCGAGGGATATCCGCTTTCATTTGCTGCAGAAATCCTATCCCCAACGGTTTAATCGGATGATATTTATTCTTGCACGCAAGTCAGTTGGGGTTGTTTATCAAAATAAAAATAATAGTCTAGTCTCCCAGTGGAAAGGTCGTTCTCTAAAAATAATATCCCGCTGACCAAGTTCCCGGCCCAAAGTAAAAACGGCGAAACCTTCGAATTCGTATCCGCGAGAAGAAAACGGTCGTGGGAATTGTATTAAAATAAACGGATCTCATTTTCTAAAAATACTCCACTATCTTTCGTGCTGGATGACATCCGTCGTACAAGAGGTCACGTCCATTTCAGGCTGACTTCCTTCGGAGGGCGAGAGAGCTCGGTCGGATATATTGCAGTTCGTAGCCACTAACTCTTTAAATTTTGGCATATCAGTAATATTTATTTCTTGAGTGGCAAAATCTCCAAAACATTGATAACAATGGACCCTAATTTTCCTACTCCGTTCCTCGTTTCATACGACGCTTTTCGTTCCATCGTTGGTCAAATGACTAATAACAGAGTCAATGGATGAAGCTGAGTCCATGAATTTTCCAAGCAGATCAATCACCGTAATTTTATGGGTTTTTTTCTCTTGCTTGATGAAGTTGTGGGGCCATTTGAAAATGTAGACTTTTCGCGTGATGCAGACCAATCATCGCTGTCCCCCATTGCATGACACCATAGAGATACCGATTTGTCAATATGAATGAGTCCCTTCGGTGTAATGATCGCCCTTTCGAAGCTGGTAAACCTGAAGGAATGACTATTTTATATGAACATTGTGCTGATTCTCACTCGTTTTAGTTATATTACAATGAAAGAAGAGTACGTTGTTTTTAAACTGTGCGTGATTGCATGTTTTTCTGTACTTCTGTGTTCTGTGCACTATGATCGTCTTCGCGCACTATCGATTTCTACGGAACCCAACAATGATACCAGTGACAACATTCAGGCATCCAACGTATCAAAGAAGATACTGAGAATTGATAATAACTTACTTCAAGCAGTTGAAGATAACGATACTTCAGACGTTGAGTTTGATTTATGTGAAATTCGACTCGCTGGAGAAGATCGAAGCACGAGTGAAAATCATTATTTAGAACCTGTCGAACTATCTAACGAAAAAGATCTGTCCAAAAACAAATTTGAAAAACCCCATAAAAATTGCAAGGGGAAGTAAAAAAATTTTCAGTACTCATTGTAAGTTGGTCGCTTTGTTCATACAGTAATGTCGGTAGGCGAGGTGTAGAAAGGTGAGTAGGAGAGGTGAATCTAGGGTCGAGTGGGGTAAGATTTAAGTTATACCAATCTTTGAGTTAAAGCAAATTTACCGATTCGGTAACTATAATTCACAACTAGTTGGGATAGTTACTAACATGTATTTCATTTGCAGCATTTTGGTTTATTATACAACTGTAAACCATTGCAATCGACCTTGTAAAAAAAAAAAAAAATTCCTAACCCTTACTCAAAATTTGATGTTTTACGTTTCAAGGCATGTAATACGAATATCCAATAAATGGTTTTCTCCTTCCGCTGTACGCCGTCCACACTTTTCTGACAATGACAACTAAATTCTTAAAATGTTCACCAAAAATTAATCTTTGACTGAAAATGGCTAAACTTTGTAAACAAATCGCTGAGTCAGTTTTGAGAGTATTTTTGGGGGGTTTTGAAGGGGAAAATTCGTATTTTACAACGTTTATCAGAACACATGGTGTACCTATTTGTTTTAAATTTCTTTAGATTTTGGACGCTGAATCGAATCAGACAATAAATTGCTGGTTCGTGTAGTTAGCGCAGCGTTTGTATAAATTTTTTGAGATTTTCAGATATTTGGCGTGAACTCGAGAATTTTCCTAACTATAAAATTCGTTCTATACTCGTTGATAAGCTCGTCAAACACCCTCTCCAGCTGTGCCGTTTGACGGCCAATATAGCTTTTAATTTGAAATGAGAAAAATAAAAATGATTAAAATTACAATAGTCACTATGGAGTTTTTTTTTTTTTTTTGGTTGGAGAGTTCACAAATGTTTGGAGTAGTACCTAGTTACTATCACAAATATAATTATGCTCTTCTTAATATATCATTATTGAAGTAAAGGAATAATTAACCATTGTACAATCGTTTGCAGCGTTTTTTATATTCTATTAGAAGTTGATGAAAAGCACGATAATGTTAACCGAAGAGCGAAACATTTTGCATGGTTTATTAGCACGTAGCATAACTTCGAGTATTTGAGCAATTTCATTTCAGAGCTGCGAGTCGACGGAGCGAGAGAGCGGAAACAGGAACAGGAATCAAAGAAGAGGGTTGAATTAATAGTAACGTTGTGCGACGCTCTTTTCCATACAGCTTTCGAACGATCTTTCGGTTAACGGGGTATCAAAAGATGGCTCTTTTTCGAGCAAAGATACCCGCCACGAAGGGTCTTCCTTTTAATCTCGGCTTTTGCATATTTCAATAAGACTCCATCTGTTGAAGGCGGATAGGTCTACGTTGAATAGGGTAGCGAAAAGGTGACCGGGAGACGTTGCGACCTTATTAGTTGGGTGTCGTTGGAGCAACAGCTGGAAAAAACGTTTTACCTTCCTTTGCTGATGGCTTTATCATTCAAAGCTATTCACGTATAGATGAACCTTCTCTATAAAATAAATTTGAATTTTTTTCGAAGTATACTCTCATTTTGTTAATAGTGCAACAGGTTGAAAACCGTTGGTCGCAATCGGTTACCGGAAAAATGTGACTCATCGAAAATGTGCAATGGCCTTTGATAAAAAGCGACGGATTCTGGAAAGCCGGCGAAAATACCTGAGCGTATTCGAAAGCGGAACTGAGAACGGAAATTCCGAAAAGCTATCGCCGAGAGGTCGAGCGGTAATCCTGAGCGCTTCCAAGCGCATCGAAACCGGCTTCCGAATGAGGAATTAGTTCGAATTGCCCTTCTTTGCCGTCGGTTTAACGCCGATTCATCGTCACCGCTGTCGCTTCTGACCAGCGACCATTATCGGAAATCCACGTCAGCACACTTTTCACTCGAGCAACGGTATTTGTTCGAATTGGCTAGCGTCGCTGGCTAATGCGTTGCAAGTTATCGGAACGTACAACAACAAGGCGAATTTGCGACGAGCTGTGGTTCGACAGCTTCGATTCGGCGAGAACAATAAGGACATAATTTATTGACTGCAGTGGGTTTTCGACGATAATCTATGGAAAATTGTTGCTACAAAAGTTACTTTTCTTGGTGTGTTAGTACAGTAAGAACGGAATTCAAAGTACTTGCTCAAGTGAATTTTTTTACTAACTCGATCAAGTGGAGAAAAATTTCCAGCCGAAATTCGAATTTGAAGTTCGTGCGCGTAGAGCATTTTTGTTCTTGTAAACAATTTTGTACTGGGTGTTGGTTTCATACTCGAATCGTTGGCTAAATTAATCTCAATTTCAGCTGATGGTGTTCAATTATTACCACCACCTTGGACAGAAATTAGTGCAAGGCCCTGAGTGTATCGACGAAACAATATCAATAGTTTGACTGACGACGATTGTCGTCATGGCAAATGTTGAGGACTGTTGTAGTTCTGGGTTAATTTCAAGAATCCATCTGGAGCGGTTCGAACGCTCTCGACCCGAAGAGCTCACTTATGTAATTGCTCTCTAGTTCTATCAACTTTACCTCGCGCCTTGATCCCACTTTAGACCTTGGAAACTAATTTCGACTCTAACGGAAAAGTAGGCCCATCAGAACCTCTGACAACCCGTCTAATACCCTCTGAAAGTGTTATAAATACATTCGTAGTTCAAGCTGATTGCGGGAAATTAGTCTCCGAGAACTTCTCAAATAGGGAGACTAACTTTCGGGTTTGAAGGGGTTTGATTGCATAAATCCGAGCAATCGGGTGACCGGCTACGTTTAGAGCTTGGATAAGACGAAATTGGAGTTTCAGAGAGGTCACAGTTGTTGTTCTAGGCGAGCGCTGTAAGTTGAAATTATACCTATTATTGGTAATTCTACGACAATGCCTACGGATCAAGATTCTCAGAAAATCTAGCTCTAGACAGTATGATCATCCAATCCATAGCTTGATGTATTTCCACATAAACCTGACGTTAGGATAGTGACGGTGAACGATAGATAAAAACGGAAATAAAATTTATATCAAATTCATTTTATTTCTAAAGCTTCAAATGTATTATTATTTCTCTTTTTGCAACGTTTTCGGAAAAATCACGAAAATTGGTGGCAGCGTAGCGCAGTTCAGAGTCGTGTACTGTAATGATAGTTTGAGGAAAAATAAATATCATCCAGACAAACAAACATGAAACATTCGATTAAATTAGCCCTCAGCGGGTTGAACATTTGATCGTACAGTTTTTCAGATATCATACAGTAACCTTGGTATTTTCAACCTAATATTAATTAATCATACTTCATCAGCACTCTTTACCTTGACGAGAATCATTCAGATTTGCCATCATTTATCCAATCGATAAATGATGGGTTACAAAAAACGAATAATTGATTCGTGATTTGACTTTCGCCCTCCAAGATTCATATTTCTACTTCTAAGCAAACAATGGCTGCACCTGAAGGTTCCGCTCGTTGATGGTGTGTGCTTAGGCGAGGACTGCTGTACTCCGTAGGTGCCAAAGTGTTGACGCAGTGGTCAGCACACAAACGATTAGCCTTCAAGCTTTCCGAACCGCATAAATCAAAATATTTTGTACTTCAACACCGCTTGGCTTGCAAAGCATGCCTACGCTGGTCGTATAACGAGTATATTAGGCAAAAATAATTTAAAAATGAAAATTAGATAAAAGTACGCCGCAAGAGACATTGAAGAAATCTAGTTGAGGAAATAAGGTGATGTATTTTCATCTCCATATATTTTTACTGGATGCTCGAATTTCCAGCCAATAAAAGTATGGAAAATAAGTCGCCTGGATTTTTCTCCTCTTTTATCAGTAGGTATGGCCTTATACAGAATGATACGACAAGAAGAAGAAGGAGAAACATTTAGATTTTGTCAGGTAGAATTAAATCCTCACGTTCAGAAGCTAACCTAACTACAAAATCATGGAAGTACTAATAAAATGTAGAACTGCGAGGTGTAATGACAAACCATTCCACGCGAGGATATAGAGGTTTTTGAATCACGCCGCAGTTTATAGCAAATTATTTAGAAACCGTTTGCGTCGTTTCCTTTCACGACTCCATTATTCTCCTCTCGATCCGATCTCGCTGTTTTGGCGCAACTAGTATCCGCGAAGGGATTTTTGTAAAAGAGAGCACCGCAGAGGAAGGTAAAATATAGTCAACCTTCTGCGGGAAAACTGGATTACTAAAGACAGGTGCCTGCAAGAGCATGGCGGAGAGGGGGCTGTTCAATTTCGTGATTTATGGACTTTTTCGCCTCTTTTGGGAAAACGAAAAAAAAAAAAAATTGCCAAAACAGCGCCAAATGCCGCCAAATGCCAAACCCCCTTGCCAAGCGAAGGGGATATTCCCTTCGCCGGTTCGCGGTCAGGTTGGCTGAGCGAAAAAGAGACGATTTCACTAAAAAGGTGATAGGCAACAGGTCAGTGCGAGGTAATTGGATCGCAGCAATTGATAGGAACTACTGCATACGGCTACTGATACTATTCTATGTAAAAGCGTAGAACAACGCGATTCCAGAAGAGCGCTGGTATCAACGCTAGTGGTAGAAATAGACAGTTGGACATGAAGCAATTTAGATTAATTTTATAAATTTAAATCCACGTAAGCCAGTTGGCGCACCACTATAAAAGTTAGGGTTCGTTTCATATCTGTATTGAAAGAAATAAGACATTCAGTGCATAGGTAATTTATAAGTACATAATTGACGATGAAATGAAATACTGAGAAAAAGAAAAAAAAACTGTTGGGTTCTATTTATTGGCATTCCTAATTAAGCACATGGAAACTCGACTGACGTGCCATGATTGTCGTTGCTCGTCGTGGATATGCACTTACGCGTTCCTTTCATACATTATTTTCTTGAGACAGTTCAGATAAACGCATTTCTTCATCAACTAGCTAACTAGACAGTGTTACGTTGCTTATATGAATTTGAAATAAACCCGGTTGCTAACTATTCAATGATTATAAATCAAGGAATATCGTGGCATGACGTTCAACCGCTAGATGCCCTAGAGTAAAATAAAGCGTGGTGCGAGACTAATTCCCGGGAAAGTGGCATCCTCGGTTTAGAAACGTTTTCTAATTGTAAGGGAGCAAATCTATTCACGAAAGAAATGACTCGGCGGATCCCGCTTTTCCTACATAATTGATAGCCGTGACGACTGGAAACCCTTCGCGTGCGTCCTATGCCTTTATAAATTAAACCGCCTTCCTCGGGCGAAACGAAAACGAAAGCAAATGCTAGACAAAATGAGAAATTCCCGTTATTTAACTGCCTTTCGAGGTTAAAAGGTCGGCAACGGGAAATCTAATTTACTCTTCCGTGGCGTGGCTTCGTACTGGCTGTCTTAAACGTGAGCGTTGAGTTCGTTCTTGCGAATCTGGCAAAATACACAGACGTAGGAAACAGGAGAGAAAAGACAGTCAGCGCTGGGGTAGTTTGTAATCGTTAATTGATAGGGGAAAGTCCAACGTTCTTCATTTTATGTTAAAAACGTCGTTATCTTCTGTGATACTCTTGTAAACGATTGTCGATAGTTTCTGTTACATTTTGAGTTCTCAATTCGGATCAAGATTGACTTAATAACGTAATTTAATGTTCAGCTTTCGATTCGCAGTAATATTATGGAAATATTTAGCTATTCTGTACAGATTCAATCAAATATTTGTAAAATTTCGCTCAGCAGTTCGACTTTATTAGACTTGAAGCAAATATTCTTAGTAATATGGTTACCACATGCGGATGTATTCGGTGAGAAATAAGATAATGTAGAAAGAGTTGCCTTATTGTTATAAGTTTCTTCAAATGTTGATAATCGTTCAGCAATATGAATAAGAATGAACAATTCTTTTTACTTTGCCTTGAGAGAGGAAGTAGGTACCTACGAATTTATTGAATGCAATTGGAAATTTTAAACTCACATTATCATCGGATATTTACGTTTCAGAGACACACAAACTGGAATGGGAAGGTGTTTTTCTTTCTTCTTCGTTGCTCCCAGAACGGCTACTAGTACACGTTATGCGTCGTGTACTGGAGGTGCGCTGGGAGGATATTCTATTTTCGTTGAGCTCGTAAAGTGTAGCCAAGAGAGTATGTGAATTCCGTTGCTGGCGCTTGAAGTGTTAAATGAATTCCCGGCGACTAAAAAAGCTATAAAGTGAAAAAATAACTCTTAACTCGAATCGCAAAAAAGTGACAGCTGCATGAAGCATCGACCTATCAAGAAGCTGTTTCAGGCATTTTCGTCTTCTCGTGATAGATTGAGGAGGGTTAAATTGAAAATAAAAAAATATTATTTTTAGGCAGAAATGCATTTTTATAAGTTGTTTAAAATGCAATCATTCTTCCATAGGTTGTCTTTAGGGCGATATTAGACTATTTCGATTTCTTGAACTAAATTTCCTTCATTGTGTGCATAACTGTTTTCCCGATCTTCTAGAGATTGTTTTCATTTACGCCATCTTTATTAATAATTATTACGACTTAGCTGGGTAGCAGCTAGATTATTTCGAAGTTAGTCATATAACGCGCTGTGAAAAGTTCCGCGTCTCCGAACGGCGCTTGGGCTGCTAGCTAAAAAGTTGGAGTCAACTGCGAGGGGCTTTAACCCTGTCACGCGAGACCTTGCTTTATTTAGAGCATAGTTATCGAACATTGGGAACTAATAAATCCCATTCAAGGCACCCTTCGGGCGAATGCGTTTGTCAGTTTGATACGACCCGAATAACCGGGTTGGTAACAAAAGTTGACCTGGAAAGACGGCCTCGAAAAAGTACGAATTTGTCGAAGTGTTAAAGTTTTGGTGGAGCGTAAAGCCTATTTTAGCTCAGTTAGCAGCAATTAGCAGCTCAATTAGCAGCAAGAAAGTTATCCTAAATAACGATGCAATTATCCCAACACCGCCTAACAATAAATTTTAATAGCAATTGATGAAAATATAACAGCCAAGTTTTATACCAAAATCTACTAGTACGTTTAGAATACTAGGATCTAATTCTTCTCCCTTACTTGAGGCAGCTATTGAATGGGAAGAGGAAGCGAGAAAAGCTTCTTGGCATAATGTTCATACCTGGGAAGCCGGTTTTATAAATGTTCTATTTATGGTAATCGAGGGTCCGAAAGCCCTCCGGCAGATGAAAGCCTGATACAATCGGTTAACATGGAAAAAGTCTGTCCAACGAACTTTATACTTTTCAGCGGTACAGAAACACTTGGAAGATACGAGTTTTTTCATACCACGATAGAAGACAAAGCTATAGACACGAGCTCCACTGATTTTAATGAGTTATATTTTTGTATCGATTTCGGCGATTAGGCCATTATCAGTAACAATCTCACAACAATGTTACTGATGATGGTCTAATCGCCGAAATCGATACAAAAATATAACTCATTAAAATCAGTGGAGCTCGAGTCTATAGCTTTGTCTTCAATCCTGGTGAAATGGGCTCACACAATCTCAGCCTAAGCGATTGTGTAAATATTAATTTCATACCCCAGTGTATTTTTATAATAATTGTCATTCAGCATAACTCCATCACAAATCACTTAGGATCAAGTTCTAAAATTAGACAGTTTCATCACTGTTCCCAAAGATTTTCGCTAGTCTACTAGGGAACTTTTTACTCCAAAATCGTCGGGATACACATCAGCAAAACAAGAATAAATTTTCTGCCAATTTCAATAGCACTTCAGGTTCCACGGTTGGTGAACCCAAGAGCTCCCAACTCACTTTGGCTTTTCCTGCAAAAGTTCGTTTTGAAAATGCATCCATTATTTTCCAAATGGCACCAAGGTGTGATTGCGGTACGAGGTAATTATTGATACCTAAGATCAAAACCAATATTTGTTTGTAGGTATCAAAATTATAGGGCCAATATAATACTGTTTTCAAGTGCATTATTATTCTTCAAGTCTCCTTCCTATAAGCCTATTATTTTATCTATTTAGCAAAATTTAGCAAAAAGCTTGGCTTCATTGTCATCATGAGTGGCAGCCAAATTTATTTTAAAGGGGACAATTTTGAATCAAACTAGGATATGAAAATTCGAAAAAATTATTATCGCTAAGGGTTGTAGAGGCGTACGATTTGGTCGATATAAATCCATGATGATAATGATAATGTTTTAATCTTGATAACAGTTCATCATCCTCCTAATCCGGGCACGCTCATTAAAAAAAATTCAGACTAAATTGTACAGGGGGTATTTTAAGGATATCTCGCGCAACGCCTGAAAATGTCGACTAAAATCGGACCAGAATACAAAGCTTTCTGCTTTGAAGAACCGGACGCAAAATAACACTTGCTCCGAACGGTTTGCCCAGCGTAACGAATTGCTTTGTTTTCATAAAGTATGCATTCCTCTACTGGGATGTAGAGCATTGTTCCCCAATAATTGTTCCCTCAATGATGCTGATCCCATCCGATCGCCAATTTGGAGGTCGGTTGTTGCAAAATAGATGAACTGGATAACATTAAGGTGGTCTTTTATCGATCAGATCCAATCAATGGTGCATTCTCGCTAGAAAAATCGTTCAGCTCGCCCGGTGAAGCTGAAAAAGACGTTACTATTAATTGATTAGGTTGAAAAAAAACTGTTGAACGATTAATTGATATTTTGAAGACGTTCAGAATAACTTAGTAGATAAAACATAAATTCATTTCAACTACAGTTGAACTTGGATGATTAATTTTAGTTCTTAAAACCAAATAATACCGACGACCTTGTGTGTGGTTGTGCAACCAACGAATATCGCAAGTAAAAATTATAACCTATACATTATTATCACCATATAACTGTGTAGAGTACACATACTACTAACTAACACGATGCACATTGATTTAGTCCAGCTGGAAAGGAAAAATAAAAGATGAAAGCAGATTTGTAATGATTCAATATCGTACATAGTTATTAGCGTATATTAGTTGCTGGCTTGTTCAAAATTAAATGAAGAAGCAGCTGAACCATATCTCTTAATTGACAATGCGAGGGTTCTATCACCATTTGAAACAGAAGAGCCAAAAATTGAAGCCTGTGAGGCTAGACTTCTAAGAAAGACAATGAGTATAATCCCCTGCAGATTATGCGAAACTACATAATCCAGAACGATCTTCTACGCCGTTCTTCTCGGGTTACCTTTAATCGTGAGCTGATCAGTATTTCAAAAGAGAAACGAAACGCTCAGCATCTTACTTTCCATCATCTCACTTTTTGTCGCAGCACTCTATATAATCCTTTTCTCAACTACCTACCATCCCTTTTCCTCGGAAAATTCGTTAAAAAAATGCTTTTGATCTTATTGGTAAAAGGGATGCTCCTTTGTGAGGAAGGTATCTTGGAAAGTTGAGCGTCCCTAATGGTTTGTCGAAACAAGATAATGCTTGGCTCACTGACGCTGTACGTCAATTGAGTTTGCTGAACCTTTTGCCCTACCAATTTATTTTTAAAATGACACTTACTAACAGTTCTTACTTCACCGAACTGTGCTCAAAGATATTGCCAACAAATTGATTGAAAATTTTTATAAACTATATCGATATTGACTTTTTAGCACGCCTATAAGACCAATGTCGATTTATGTTTCCCATCAATCCGTTCTCTTACTGACGGAATGATAATTTAAATAATTTATAAAACTAGTATTCAATTAAATTTACCTAAAAGCTTTTACCATAAAAACCCCTAGGAAAATAGAAAATCGAAAGATTTTTCATGCATTTCTCGAAATTTCATCAGACTCAAAATTAGATTCGACGGCAAATTTTCTATAGGATATACTTCGGTGGTCCAATGAGCCATCTCTTGGTAATTTCAGGGCTGAACTACTGCGTCGTTTTGTAGAGACTAAGCGCGGCATCATAGCAAGAACGTTCACCCGCCTAATTTTGTGTCCGGTAATATACTTAGGCAGTAATTGGTAAATAATTCTCAGCCACATCGTATTCATTAACCAAGTGTTTCTGACTCATGCTAGAGCTATGAAAATAGGCACAGCAGAACAAAACCGTTTCTTTCGCCACCTTCCGCTTCCACTACAACTCTATTCCGACTGGCATGGGTGATTTTAATTTTACATTCCCCGAGCTCGGGGCCGACTCATGTTATGCTGATTTGACATCAAACATTAAAAGGCGTTCATACTCGCGGGATCGCGTATTTGCCCCTTCCGACACCAACCTCCTCATGGCTTTGAACTCTCTCGGTTTCTATGAATAAAAAAGATAAAAGCAGGTAACAAGTGACAGCAACGGTTACCAGCGTAACTGTACGTATGGCTAAAATAAAGAAAAACAGGATATTTATATTTTGTCAACTGGAAACAAAGCTTCATGAGTTATTATTTTGTTGTCGCAAGAACTTCATAATTATTTGTCAAATTCTTTACTCTTGATGTTGAAATAGCTAATGTTCAGAAAGTTCATGATTTTAATTGTTTAAAAAATTGTGTTCAAGTACTGCAGATAATTAGCCGATCAAAATTCTTACTACCTACCGTTGCAAAATATTATTAGAGAGAATAATGAAGGAGCAAACTACTCCGATATTGTTTGTACACCACCGTATTATTGACGCTATTGACTGTAATTTGCGAAGGATTCTGACCATCGCACGAGAAAATCCTGACACCGAAATTTAAAACTCGAGTCCCGCGACGTAAGCACATATTCACACGTCGGTTTATATTCGGTTATGAAGTGCTATGCAAATACGAGGATGATAATACATCTTGTATAATTAATGCAATATCCAGAAGACATCGTTAGACGTCAAGAGGCGGCAAGCCATCTGTTGGCGGTCGGCTGCTGTGGAGAGAACGTTCTAGGAAATAATGAAGAAACATGAGAGTCACCAAAAAACCTAGGCGCGTCGAGATTATTCCTTTTTCCCTCGCTCCTCTACCTCGTTTGCTCGTTAGGTATACTGTCAGAATGAGTCACCTAGAAAAACTCTCCTTCAATTGGACAACGATGGAAACTCGGCATACAAGAAAAGATAATTTTGGTTTATAATTCATGATAAAATACGGCAACTGCCCAGGAAAAATATTAATAATTTTTGCAGCTATAAAAATTGTTCTATAAACGTCAAACAATCCCTTCAGCTGTATCATTAGGTGAATAATTTACTTTTAAAGTTAGATAATTAAGCAAAATTAAAAAATTATAATCACGATAGCTGCGATTGAGTTTCCTCTCTCACTTACCAATAAGTGGTTTGGTGAAATGTTCATAAGTAAATGTTCGGAATAGGTAGGTCTTATCATAAATAATGTACTTCTTTAAAAATTATTGAAGCCAAAGGAATAATAAACCACTGCACAATCATTTGCAGAGTCTTAATTTTGCCATAAAATGGCTGTGAATAGAATCTTAATTATTTTTTGCAAATGATAATTTCGAAAATTCCTATTTTAATGCTGGAAACGCAGTGTAGGCCACCGTGCTAAGCCGCATTTATACTGAATAAGACCAATTTTCTTCCAATTTATTCATTATAAGACCAATTTTCTTCCAATTTATTCATTATTGCTATACTTGTAAACTGAGATCTTTCCGACTATAACTCCTGAGTATTTTCAAAGGATCCGATTTAACCTGTTGAAGCAAATTCGCTCACAGCTTACACTTCTACTGATAATATTCCCAAGCCGAACGTTCTCACGCTGTTGAATTTAATGAGCTTATCTCACCCGTTCTACCAACGATGTATAGATACCCCGTCTCTATATTGCTGCAAACTTTGCTTTATAAACAGAGGCCTCTGCTGGGGAATTCTCTACGGGAATTTCGATAATCGGATGAAGTATTCACCTATAGTTTCAAAAAGCAAGATAAGGACTGTATCTTGAATACGTTTTGATAATACTTGTGACACTTTATCGATGAACTAGGGGCTGTGCGCCCCTGGCGGCTTCGCCGCCTAACCCCCTCAGCTATCGCACCCGGTCGGCCCGTTGGAGGGGCTACGCCCCTCCTCTCGGGCCTTACATATTATTTGGTGGGGTTGTTGTCCTTGTCACTACTATATTTATATAGTACTATATATAGTATAGTATATATATAGTATAGGTATGGGTTTAGTAGTTAATTATTTGTGCATGGAGAGTGGGAATCTATAGGTATTTTTATAGTAGGTAGTACTTAGTAGTTGCTATAATTTGGTATGTAGTTGGTGGGGACTGTATTGTACTTAGTATCATAAAGTATTAGGTTTTTCAACTGGAGCAAAGTAGGAGCAAACTTAGACCACGTTTTCCAAGATTTGTAACTTGCACAATGGATAACTCAAACAAAAAGTCGTCAATTTAGATGTTTGTATATACCAAAAGATGGGTAATTTAACTGTCCACATTTTCCTAATGTAATGTACCTATCCATTTTTCAACCGTTTCTGCGTTATCCAACAATATTAGTAGACTATACACGAAAACATGACATTTTTCAACTTTAAACGTTATTTTCATCTATTTAGTGCGAAAGAAACAAAGAATGAAGCATATATTATTGATATACACATCATCAACTATCATTAAGCTGAATTTGAGCAAAATCCATTTCAAAAAAATTTTCCTGAAAAATCCAAGGGGAACCCCTGCGATTTTTTTCAACCGAACAGTTTACGATTTTATACTCCTCTCTTAATACAGATAAAAATCTGAAATTTTCAGGAAAGTTGTGTCTTGCCGAGATGTATTTTTGTGATTTTTTTTATTTCTCGAAAAAATCTGCAAGTGGTCTAAAAAAATCGGTTTTTAAAAGCTCAAAAATTGGACTTTAACGGTGATTTTCGGGGTCAAAATAAATGCGAATCAATTGTTTTATTATGCAGGAGTCTTCATTCGAACGTCTTACACACGTACATAGCAAAAAATTTGGTGAAAAAAATTTAAACACTGCCAGAGAAATTATTTTCCGTAAATCGACTTTTTCGCCGGCCGAATTTCCGAGCTCCGCTGGCATCGGTAATAGTGAAAAATTAAATTTTCGATTTTGATAGCTATTCTTATAGGAAATTTAACGCTGAATCCGAATATGACGTCAAAACGGCGGACATTTCACGACAACTATCAGTTTTTCCAGTTTAATACTACGCCACTCCTACGTTTTTCAACTTTGAAAATCCGTTGCAAATACTTACAGTACGGAATAAATTTGATTAATTAATGATTCCTACAGGAAATTAGACGTAGAATTCGAATTCAAAGTGAAAACAATCAAAATCGAACGAATAATAATATTTTTTGAATTTTTTTTCGTTTTTCATACTTTTGAAGTTTCAACTTTGATGAATGTTGAGTGGGTTTGATTCGAAGGTAAATTTGATTTACATCGATGCCTCACATTTCTCGAATATTTCACTCAAAGCTCACGTAATAATTATTTACGATTCATTCTATGTCGATTGAAGATAAAATTTTGACTGTTTACCGGTTTTCCATGTGTCGTGAATTACATTTCGAATCCGTTTCTATCGGTTGAACCAGTTGATAATGCATAAATTATACATGCGTTGAAAGACACATTTGGTCTAGTGGAGAGATAATGATAATCGTGCGATAATCTGCCTTATAATTATGCTTCCCTGTTAGTTATTTTTATCTCTTCCTTGCCTTAGCGCGAAGGTTGGATTCTCGCTTCAACGTTGATCAGAATTTTTTTTACACTCCGGATTCTATTATTGTTTCCGTCGATATTTATTTCGATGAAAATCGGGATGAAATTTTGTTTCGCTGACAAACAGAGCTTCTTGAAATTCCATAAACACACTATCCAATAGCAAAAACTAGCAGTACCAATACCAATATAAAAAAAACGCGAAATTAGCTTCAGTCGGTTCAGCTCAAAATGACGCTACGTTTCAAGACACATTCGGCTTTCATCAGAGCGTGATTGTATTATTTCGATGTTGCCTGAATTCGTCTTTATACTCACAATCACTCCGACAATAGTCTTTACACTTAGTTACGCTGAAAATTTAATACGATTGTACATGAAATCCGGATAAAATATATCTATTTAAAAATTGTAAAATCTATTCTAAAACGACCCAGAAAAATCTCAACTCTTTCTAAGATAACGATCAGGATGTATGTATTTCGAATCTATTTTAAAAGTAATGTTTCTACCGTTATCTCAGTGGAACATTTATCTCGAATTCTCGACAGAGTGAAGACATATCGAAAAGAATCCAGACACATGAAGAGGTTTATGAAATACTTCGGCGAAATGCGGTCTCTCTGGGATCCCTTGCAACCGCTCGGTCGACCACCACTTGCTCTCGAACTGAGAGAAGTTCCGGCGGAAACTTTGAAGCAAATTCGTGTTTTCCCCTCTGCGGTTGCAAAAGGAAGAGATAATGATTTTGAAGTAAGTGGAAAGTTTCAAGTGCAGTCCCTTGAGGATTCCGCCAAAAGTCAGAAAGTCAGAAAATCTAACGCATCTATCGCATTCGTATTATTTCAATGGAAGCTAAGGATTTCGAAGCTTATTCAGGTGTTTCACAAAATTTCTCTCCGATTAGCGATTCTGAATGAACATTTTTACCATAATTGTGGTAAGTTCAGTTCTCTACGTATGTTCCCTCAACATTTGAGTAGAAAAAAGGTCTAATAAGATCAGTGGGTAGCAGGTTCAAACATTCCAGTTTATTTATTACCCAAAAATGAATAATTTTCAAACCTCTCTAGACATTTTCTGATGTTTTACTTTGAAGGCATATTAAATTCTTTTTTCGGTTCGTTACCTCAATTTTAAGAGCTTTATTTCCTTGTGCAAGGACTATAAAAGAGAGAATTATGGTTCTCCTTCCGATTTCGATTAAAATTCCTGCAAACGGCTGGTTCTATATTTATTCTATTCTAAGATTTATTTTTCTTGCGATTGTAATTTCTTTCAGATTTCTATCCAAGTAGTTTCTTTTTGCACTATTGTGTTTTATAATGAACTGGTACCTACGAAACTTTCCAGTAAATTTGCATCTCTCGAGGGAAATTACTTCGTTTCTTCAAGCGATTTCAAAGAAGGAGTTGTAAGTTTCATTCACTTCTCATTATCAACTTCAGAACTCGACCGATCTTGGGTTGCGATAGCTGAAAAGTTCACGAACGCATCAAAAACTCAACCCTATCTATTTCGTGATCATCAAGGCCCTCATCTTGTTCACTTTCATATCGCTTCATCCGGAGCCAGCACCGACCTTCTAACATAATTTAATCTTTTTCTTTCAATGCTACGAAATTCCTCCACGGATCTCAGAAACAGGTAATCAAGACGAACTTCACTCGGCGTATTTATTTTTATTTATTACGCAAAATTTTTTTCAATACCTAGTTCATCATTGCATTTAAATTAATCCACTGTGTTTGCTTGTAAATTCCATCACTGTGATATGTACGTAGATAATCGTGTCGGGAAATCAGGTACTATTTTGCGAGTTGGGTATCATTTTCGAGATTAGCTGAAAATCTCCTTGTGTTCAGCCGAATTTTTACAGCATTATTGTTCGCGTCTGGGTAAAACATAGTCAGAAAGAATTATTTAGAAACGCTTTGCATTTCTAAGAACCCAAACGGCTTATACCTACTTCTCCATTTTTATTCCACAGTCGCGAGTTTTCATTTAAAATATTCCTTCCTCCGGTCGACCAAGTTTCGATTTCCTGTTGCGTGAAAGAAGAAAAATTCCAAGATGAGCTCGGATTATGTTTCCATTATTCATACACTGAGCTTCTTCATTATTCCAAGGATCGTTAATTCTTTCGAATCTTCCGCCTTTCAAAATTTATTTTCCCTTCTCCCGCATTATAGAATTGAAATTGAAATGTTAACTTCATAACTGGCTCGATAAAGGTGCTGAGAACGGGCTATTATTGGAGCTATGGAAGCCAATATTCGCAACTCTCTTTAGCGACAGCAGAAAGGCGTTTCAATTGAATATCAAGTCTTTTCAGGTTCAATTAGGTTTTTTCGAAGAATTAATACAGGCCTTTATCAGGCTTGCCGTTTCCGCGGCAGTTTTAAAAATGGGATATCAAATGAAATCAAAGCCACCTGTGTGGTTCCGTGTTTTCAAAAGAACTGTGTACTTTACTGGATTGATACTGTTGCTGTCAAAATTAATGAAGTGGAAGACAATTAATCAAATCAACAGAGGAGAGAAATTTGAATTTGACATTTTTACATCTGAGAGTTGAGCTCGATTAGAAAGACGATAGTAGATAGGGCAAAAAAGAAGACGATTAGTGCACTAAATTTATTTGTGTTTCGGTTCGTTATTTTACTTTATTATTTTTTTTTCGTTTCCTTTCCTTTGTAATACCTTACGGTTGTGCAATAAACGATATTTCATCTCATTTCATTTTCATTTCATAACAGTCCCCCAATATTTTTATGAGTTGCTTCCTTAAGTAAACTTTTTTTTTGGCTTACTCGACAAATACTTGTATAGTTTTTTTTAACTACTTGAGTTAGAAACATTTTTTCACGTCGTTTGTCAAGAACTCAAGCTGTTGTAAAGAGACTGTTGCTTCTGAAGAGCGTTGAGAAAGGGTTGAAGGGTTTCACATGTAAAACTAACCATGCGCTGAGCGATACGTGTGGTGGGCAGCGGGCGCGAGAGTGGTATGTAAACAGGACCTTTACGGCTGAACCGCCCTCGGAGTGTGTCGGTTGTGGGGGATTAGATCCAGAGAGCGTTTCCTGGAGCAACACATTGATCGATGGTCGGAGATTTCACTGCTGGAGAACGTCCTGTTTATATAGGAAGTGTGTGCACTGCAGTTTGACGAATTCAACTCCCGGGAATTCGTAAGAAAAACGCAGCTTCTGAGTGCTCTCATATCGGTAGAGGATGATACAAACTTGGAATTATTATTTACTTTTTGAATTAGGCCAGTATAGAATAGGATGATAGTACACGCGCAGAAATGGAATATTTTCTGGATATTTCCTCATAAATATACGACTAGGTAATTCGGTTTAGATGGTTTCACCTGTTGAAGATTTGTTTTTTATGTGTATTTATTGTTAACATAGGACTACTCTAAGGGTGAAATTTGCTAGCACAAAAGCGTTACATTCAACGCAGTGAAAGACAGCGCATGAGCTTCACTGCGTATTTATAGCCCGCCACCGCAGCGAAATTACTTCCCCTCTGGCCCATTACGATTCACCGTCATTGCTTTTATCTCGTTGAACGCCTATTCGTTGAGGGCGGAAACATGATCGATGAAGGAACGACTCTAATACTCCCGTAAAGGTGCCTCTGGATAGTGAGGGTTTCAGAATTTTTCACGAACCGCATTCGTGGCTTCAAGCGGTTGAGGAGAATTAATTTCTTGAATCAAACGATTTTCGAATGCTGTGAGTTGATGGACATGATCATCCTCCATTGCAGTAGCCATTATCAACGTTCGAAATCCTGCGGTCACTCCTGGATACATGCGTAATTTAATCCACCCTCGTAGAATTATTTCTTCCCAAAATAAAATTTGTGAGAATTTTTTGTGAAAAAATAATCATAGTTACTTCCGCGTCAAAATTTTGATTTTTTTTTTGTTTTTTTTTTTTTTTTGTGGAAATTGTATGGCCTTTTTGGATTTCAAATATATACCTTACATACGTCACACACGTTTAAAAAAGCGTCAGAATATTGACGTTCTACACCTTCCCCGATTTTAATCCTCAAGGCCCTCAAAAATGACCGGTTTTCATTGAATCTCGGCAAGTCACGATTTATTATAGAGCCTTCTCTGCCTAATCATGAAGCTCACGTGCTGAACGTTTACTATTATACGAATGTGATCTCTATACGATTGTGTAAATCTTCTGAAATTAATTAGGGTGGTAAAACTAAAATGATCTATATTTCCAAAGATGTTGAATATCGAGGTTGAATGTCTGTTGAAATACTAAAAGAAAATGACGTTGGAATTGGAAACATTGTGCTTCAATGTCGTTGCTATAGGAGTGAAGAAGCATAAAACAAGGACGTATCTAGAAAACAGTCATGCACACGATTCGTCACACGATGTCAGATGGTTTTGCTCCGTAGCTCGGAAACGGAAGGAGCCCGGCAATTCGTGACTTGAAACCGAACGAAGTGGCTGCGCGTGCAAAGAAGACAGGAAGACAAGAAAATACAGTACCTACGAATTAATAAAAAATATATCTTATGCCTTGTCCAGCTTGGAAAAATACTTCTTCCTTTTAGACGGCTCAGCCCTGAGTAAAATCAATACCACGTGTATAATAACTAAACAGACCGATGTATAAATAGCATAATTTTCCGTTTCCAATACTCCTCAAATCCGCCCGTTTTTTAATTTTCAAAGCATTTTTCATTTTGAACTATTCTATCTCAATACTTCAAAATGCCAATCATCCAATAAAAATTGGTAGATTCTCTAAACAACTTTCAAAAAATATTCAGCCACCTGCGTAAATAAATTCTTTCGGAAGTCTTCATGCTACGTTCAAGTTGTTGCTCGAGCAGCACCAGTGCTTTTACAAAACGCTATAAATTTCAGGAGCTTCGGACTCTAGATTGGGCTACAACCGCAAAATTAAATATTCTATTAACTCGCGTTACAATCTCATTTCCTACACAAAAGAAACCATTCCCCCTCTACTCACACTTTCTCATCATCCTCAATCTCAGTTTCTCGCCGGTCGAGAACACTGGCTTGAAAAGAATAGCCGAGAGAATATTCCAAACCACTGGCGGCGATTTCCCGCAAGAAAGCCAAAAAGAAGCTCGTCCGGGTTCGAAGACGTGGGTTGGTAGTGATGAAGACGAATTGGGATGCGAATCGGACAGACCTATAGACGGCGTCGAGGGTGAAAATGTATCTAGATTAAACCCAGTTCCGAGTACGCTATTTTTCACGTAGTATTTCATTTTCCTCAATATTCGCTTAGTTCAACCAGACTCTTCGCTGTGTCAGGTTCGCTGGTTGGAATTGAAATCAGGCATGAAGGTAATTTTCATTCGTAGTAAACGCATTCTTGCTCTCGAATTTTATACTATAGGGTTCACAAGCGCCGAATACAAAGAAGCATGATACATTTTCGATGGCTACAAATGAACAGTCTTTCAGGATGTTCTAGGATGCTCGAATGGGCGAAAGTGCTCGGCCAGCCATTAAAACTGTAGAGAATGAGCCGCCTGGTTTTCTCTCTCTAAACACTATAACTAGTATACAAAGCGACGACGAGAAAGAATAATTATTTGTTATTTTTGTACCCTAGTTATAAATAATCGACATTAGGTAAATCTCATATTCAAGAAACTATTTTTATCCATTTTCCCGGTTTTTTAGCAGATGCATTATTTTTGCTTTCTACCAAAATAAATTTTGCATCCGGAGAAAATTAGAAAACTTTATTCCGAAAACTGACCTACGAGGGAGACATTCTGAACCGAATCCATTCAAATAGGTAATCGGCTTCCTAAAACAACTTTTTCCCTGAAAGTTTAAATATCACAAAATGCACGAATTCCAAGAATACGGAAGAACATGTTCGCTCCGTAAAATTTTGAGTTATATTTTACTCTCCAGCGAATGTGAATTGCGATCTTTCTTCGTGGTTCTCCATGTTATCATCATCGCTCAAGTGCGCAGACATTGCCAGCTCTCGATCGATCTGCAAATGGTGAAGGAGTCTTAAAATCGTGCACTTTATACCATAACTTAAGGCGTATTTCAATCATACGATGATTATTATGTAAGGTGTATGGGCTTATAATATTGCCTCGATTTTATCTTTTTATTTGCGTGTTATGGATACTGTTCCCATGTTCTGATTTCTTATATTCCACAAGTCGAATCAAGTTGTCACTTTAAAATACGCCATTAATTCCCATGGAAATTAAATCCAATTCCATGACATTAAATACGTAATTGTAATTTTTTCAAGTGAACTAGCCATCTTAAGATTGACTTTATTTATTTATGGTTTGTTTGAATGTTTTTTTTTTTCTCATAGTTTTGTCAGTTTTGCTTGCCTCGGTTCGTAGATAAATATTTTCATGGTAGAGGAAGTGGTGACTGTGTAACAGCTCTTTCTGCTCAGCCAACAGACGTTTGAACCCTTCGTTTTTGCGATCCCTGCACCTTTTCGCCGCTTCTCGATTTATTTTCCTACGCCGCCTTTGTGCTTCAGCTTCAGCACCAAAGGCTGGAGGGCTTGGACATCGCATTCTAGTGGTTTTCCGAGTTCCAGGTGTCTTGAAAATGTGTACTTTGCCCGTCAGATCCCCTGGACAGTTAACGTCCCGGCAGTTGGATACATCAACGGCTGAAAAAATAAGCATAGGAGTCGGTGTAAGGTGAACCCAGGAGGAACATTTCCACCTCACAACAAATTGGTAACTTCTTAGTTTTAAAACTAAACGTTATTCACCTAACGGTACAGCTGAAGAGGACTTTTGACGACCATTCCAACGATTTTAGGGCAGTTTTCATAGCTCCAAAATTGTCAAGTTCTGCCGAATTTCTGATAATTTTTAAAATTGTACTCCAAACTTGAGAAATCTCGAATAGACGCAAAAAAGCTACGATAACTCGAGAACCATTAAAGCTATCGACTCCGTTATGGTCTCATTCAATTCAGCGTCCGAAAATCTGCACAAATTCATAGCAAACACAACTTTGCCCAAAAAACCGTTGAAAATATGAATCCCCCCTTAAAGCCATCCAAAATTACCCTTAAAATTAGGTAGCAATTTCTGGCGGACGAGCAGAATTTTTTTTATTCGGATTGAACGTACCTTGAAACGTAAAACATCAGATTTTGAGGGGGAGAAATTTTTTTTCGTGTGTGATTACTATGGATTATTATTGGATAATGAACCAAAATCAAAAGATTTATTTTTCAACCTCTCGAACATTCTCTAACCCATTTAGAGAGTTACCGTTCATCTTGAGAGACGAAACAACTGATTTGTTTACTTACATCTTCATAGTGTTCAATAATTTATTACTAAGCATTACCTGTAATGTGTGGAGGCGATGAGGAATAGCTGTGGTCAACTGTCCTTGAAGTCTCAACCGAGTCAGCGTCAGATGTGCGAGTATCGATTGTCTGATCAGGAACAGCCTTGACATAATCATACGTCATGGATGATGTATCCGACGCATCTCGATCATGATGCAGTTCCCATGGTGCGCCAGATTTATTTTCCACGTCCAACGGTGAATTTCGATCAATGATTGATTTTTCTAGTTTCACGATACTCGAATTCGTCGATGAGCTGGATGCCTGCGGACAAATGGTCGTTTGAGCTTTCTCGTTAGGCGCCTTCAGAACGGTCCAAAGGCTTTCTGTCTTCTCCTCGTCCGTGTCGATCAAATCGGCGATATCTTCCCACAATTCATCGCCCTCCATTTATTTTAACGACCACGAAAATGTCGACACCCGAGAATCTTTGTCAACTTCAACGCGCTGAACCGTATCGGACAAGGCACTGATTGAAACTAGACGCGGTTATTACTTCCTTAGCATCCTATCATTTCTTTCGTACGACACGGGTGAACGTCTCACCTCCGATTCGCGAATCACGTGCTAAGAATGCGATGGTGTTTTATCTCTTAGATTCCCACGGTAGAGCATCACAAGAAGACTCTACGTGCGTGACTGGCTCTTACTCACTTTCCCAATTTACGATCAACTCTCAATTGCCAGCCTTCACATTCGATCTAAGCAGTTCACAGATTCTAATAAACGACTGGAATGAGATCAATAAACGAGCGACTATTTGTAAAGCTGTCTCATCGTAGTTGAATGATGCACTTTATACTCAGCTGATGTCTCGATTAAGTTTTGAGAGGAAAAGTTCCAAAGTAGTACTGAAAATGGAAAAGAATTTTCAAACAATTTTTTTATTGCCGTCAAATCTAATAATATCATTAAATAGTACAATCTAAAGACCGTTTATTAAGCAATTTAATATATTTTAAAGAAGAGTACATTTATTTTGCATACCTATTTTTAGAAACTGAAGTATGTTTTGTTAATTAAGTAATGATAATAGAAAATATGAATTCTTTACTTACTATAAAACATTTTGGTGTTTTGAGAATATTGTAAAAAATTAATGCTAGTTAGAATTCAATGCATTGAAAAATCATTAGATGACAAGTAGTTTTGTTACAAGATGAATTCTCAGAATTGTACCCCATCATAAATCATTAAAAATAAATAAAAATAGAAAAAAAACTGAATCGATTTTTCATTTCTTGTTTTCAAAAATTGCTTGGTAAGAACTTAATCTACCTCGACAAACAATTACAATAATTTAGTGTTTTTTATTTTTTTTGGTCAGATTTTGCTCCAAAGTATGTGAAACATTTCGAATTCCGTTTCTATGCTCCATTTTTCTGTCAAAACGTTTTACACAGGGAGTGTAAAAATTTAGGGAAAAGAACCTTTTTTACACGGCCAATAAGAAATATTTTGTTACGAACTGCCACTTTTCGAGCGAGCCTTTGGAAAGATCATTTTATCAGTAGGGCGCGGAGACTTCCGCTCATAACACCGCAGTTCATCTGATTAAAGATTTTTATGGCCATTTCGTGCTGAGGTAGACAATACTATTCACACGACCTGCAGCTATTGGCAAGGTATTTATATTTTTAGAAAGTATTGATGTCGTCGTATGTTATATTTTGGACATTACCTCTGATTTTAGTTTCGTTCTCAAATCAATTGAGCTGCAAATATAGAATGCCTATATTACTTAACTAAGTATTAAGGGAAGAAAATAATGCAATTGTTGTTATTGGTAGCTCAAGGAATAAAAATTGTAAGTAAGTAGAACGAGGTGAGATGTTTTTCTATAGTTGTAATTTTTTTCTTCTAATTCGTCGTTCCATTAAAAATTGTTAGTAGATATTCGTTGAACGAAGTTTCTAGTGGAAACGTTTCAGTCTCCATAAATCACTTGTTGTCTCGAAATCCTTCTCCCATATTATTGCAAAAGAACGCAAGAATGCGAATAGTACTTGAGAAATCCAGAGGCAGTTTTTATTCCCTTCGTTCCAATGCTACAGTAGCCTCGTTTGATGGGCACTAAAGTTAGTTGCTGTTGGCAGTTGCTGGGATTTCTGTCAACAGCAGAAGTCATGAGAATCGTGACGGCAGACGGGACTGGGTTTGCTTGCGACAGGAACGATAACGAAAAGTTGGAACGGAGTTTTCGAGAGGCTGGGGTGATGGAAAAATCTTAATTCACGTCAAAAGTGTTGGCACTACGAGATATATTTGCGGTTAACAAATTTCTGATAAACCGATAATTGAATTCGAAATGTTCGGATATCTGAGGTACGATATGGATACATTTTCAGGGCCGATTTATTGCTATTTTACAACTTCGCGAGTTGGTATCGACGTTTTTGAGACGAAAATGGAAACTTGACTGAATTTCGTTATTGTGAAAGGAAACCGCTCTTTCAATGTTCACCTTGCGAATCAAACGGGCTTAGCGCGTTGAAAGCTGCGTTTGGTGCTGGATGGGAATTCCAGAATAAGGAAGCAACTGGGATGAATTTCACAGGAATACCGAGCCGTGGTAAACGGGAGGAGCAAAGCGAAGATGAGAAGAAAGGAGCGAATCGGCAGAGACATTTCACGGTTGAAGTACCCTTGAAAAAGGTTTGGTCGTTACCTTTCTCATTTCATGGTCTTGGTTTACTGGTTGAAATTTCTAGCAAGATGTCAAGCATTTAGTTGTTAGATATTCCGTCAACACTGTCATACGCAGAAAGAAAATAATATTACATGGGTATTTATTTGCCTATCGGACAAGAAGGAATATTTATTTAATCGTTATTTAAAAATCGTGAAAGTTTGCTGTGAGTACATATCTCATACAAAAACGTCATTTTCAGACGTTTAGTAAAGGCAGGTTTCAATTTAGAATTGATTGTAAATTATGGAATTGAAACCCCTGTTTGTCAGCGGTCGACGCTGAATCTAGCAATCGGATCCGTATCGTTCGCGTTTCATGGATTGATTCGACGAACGAATTGAATTAAACCAAAAAGGGATAAATTCTAATTGGTAAACCGATTCCGGAGCAAGTTAATTGGGATGGTGTCAGCCCTTTATTCACCGGAAGAGAAAGCAAACGAGCTATTCGATTCGACTGGTTGACGCATAAGAGCGAAGGTACAGAGGAAGGAAGACGTAACGGTGGGTAACATTAATCAGACAGACCCCTCCGGTTAACGCATAAATCTCACGGAGTTATCTCGAAATCTACGGTAAATATCTCGGAACGGCCGCGAGTTTGAATTATAAGTGTCGAACGATGGTGTAAATTGTGCAACGGGAGCTATCCGATAATCGGGGGATGGCAAGTTTTATTGCTCCATCAAAGCACCGATAACGGTCAGCATTACAGCGAATGGGATTTCGCTCGATTAACAAATTCATTCAAAAACTGAAAGTACAGTGATTTCACGACGACATTATCGTTGACATTACATTATAACATTGTTTTCCCTTTTAACTCCCGAACAAGTGTCTATGGTAAAAAAAAAGACATAAATCGTCATATCTCCGTGAAAAATGAATGAAAATCAGTGAAATTTTCAGAGAATGTTCTCCCAGTAACAATGCGGAATGGTACGTTTCGGGATGTGGATAACACACAGTACATCCGAGATATAAGCGTTCACAGTTTTTTTCTATTTTGATTTTTTTACACTGCGAAAACAACGTACATCCTCGTAATTAATATCTCCCGTAATTTTATTTGTGCACTTTCGTATATTTGGGCTCCTACTTGCTTAAAAAATGACTCCGTTTCACAATACTTGTATCGATTGGAAAACACACCGTACTTCCGCCGTATGAGGTTTATTGACAAGTTCGATTTTTATAGACCACGGAAACAATATATTTGACGATGGCGGTTTATAAAAATTATCCCAGTTTTACAAAACTTGGCTTGTATCGTTATGTTAGGCTCATACACTGCACTTCCGCATTATTAACCTAATTGGTGTTTATTCTATTTTTGGGATCTCCTATCTAGTTTTTCATTAAGCAGTAAGAGTAATAATGTTGCTCTCTTAGTACGAGCTTCTTGATTTTATAATTTTTTATTCCTGTTAGCGTCTCAAACATGGAAGTACTGTGCGATCTATGCACCCCACTGGTTTCTAGCTAGTTTTGTATGCGAGTAATTTTCTATTCCAACTACCTTCACATTGAATCTCGAATTAAACTTTGAATACCATTGAAATTGGATTCGATTTACTCTTGAATAAAGTCAGATGTAAGAATGAGTCACGGCGTGTGAATGAAAACTTCCGAAGAAATACGAAATCACAATTTGACGGCTGTGAGGAGTCGAGTAAAGCCTACGGAAGTGAAAAACTTCTATCTTGCTGAGAATCGATGAGAAAAGATACAAATCTAACGTCTGTCGTGATCACAAGGCGACGGTAGCTGTATAGAACGGGATACGGATACAAGCGTGGTTTTAGAGGCGGACAGGAAATGTATGTGTAGAGCCTGTGGGTTATAGGGGTTGGATTCAACAGGCTGAGGCTCTCGCTCCCGCATACCATTACCTCAAGGAAGAAAAAGTCCCGTCGGTCCGTTTGTGCGCTCTCCTTCTCACTCATGAGGCTTGAACACTTTCTAATACCATCTCTCTTGCGTCAACACACGCGAACTTTCCATCAGCAGGCTAAGCAAGTTCGAAACTTTTACAAACCCCGGTCTCTCCTGACAAAACATTATTAGAGCGAGTCGTGTGCTCAGCTATTTGAAGCAAAAAGTCCAATGCCTCATCCACTCAACTATTGACGAGTTAGAGGCCTCTTGTAAATTTAAAATAATCACTTTCCCAGTATCAATTGTTAAATATGGAAGTAGCTGATTTGACAGCTTAACTGATCACCAGAAATGGTGAACATTTTACGTCTTCTTTAATTTTATGGTTTTCAGCATCATCTCAATTATATATTATATATGTTACGAGCAGAAAGAAAGAATGCGTACTTTCTGAGAGAACGGAAGAAGAGGCTGTTGTGTCAGAGGTTTGAAACAGGGAGACAGTGCTTTTTAAAGGATAAGCCTTTCTTGCTGTTCTTCGGCAATATATTCAGTTCACCTCATTGCTCTAACCATCTACGACATTCGTTCAAGCGTTTCATGTTCGGAAAAACCCTCGTTGTTCCTACCTTATTTATTCATTTATTTCAACAGTTCACGGGAGATATCCCTTTTCATAATTACGACTAAATATTACGTATCAACAGCTCACACATTCTAACGAATAACTAGTGACATCTCTCCATACTCGATCAAAACACATGAAAAATACCCAAAACATTCACAAATATCATAATCAATTTGAAAACAAATATAATTATTAATAAAAATTTAAAAAAAAACAATTAATTTATAATAAATAGACACAAAAACACTCGGGCTAAGAAGCAGAACTACGACCTAAACACGCTCAGGGGGGACACAGATACATCAAGAGAGGGATCCAACTGCAGCAAACAATTTAGCCGTCTCGCAGTACGATGAAGCGGTCGGTTTCTCAGATGGTTATCAACAATAAAAACACCCAAGTTTTTCCTCTCCAGTAGAAGTTATCAAAACATTATCTCTAAGATAAATTTCTGGAACATAAACTCCCCTTAAACTACGTGATTCAAAATTGATGGTAGTAAAGTGTGTAAGCATAATTTTAAAAATGCTCAACAGCTTCTGTATCCGCAAGGAAACAATGAAATTGAAGTCTAACTGACGCATTTTGATAGCATATTATTTTTAGTTTACTGTTCATCGTGGTAAAATATGTTACACTCTTGAGAATAACACGATGCACGTTTTATGTAAATAGGCGTATGTAAAAACAAATCCGTGCACGTTCTACCCAATTAGGAGTCACCGCAAGCGACATTGTTTGCTGTGGATGCTATCCCTTGAGTCAACTCGTTAACCTTATTTTACCTCAGCCAAGTTATGAAATGCACAACCACCGTTGCGAAAAGGGATAGAAAAAGAAGCTGAGGCATCTTTGTGTGGCGTACGTGCATGTGTGTTAGTATATGCAGCACCTACGAGTATATCCCTCCAAGCTTAGGACGTTATTTACTTTTCTCGCGTTAAGAGCGCGGAACACGGTTTCGTTTTTATGCCTTGTACTGAATCAACTGCCGTTTTACGTTTTTCTTTCTTTCCCAACGGCGTAGTGTTCTCCAAGTTTTCACTTCGTTTTAGATATTCAACTGCGTTTTATTCTCCAAGGCGCATTCTCGTTTATTTCAATTCCGTGTTACACAAACTCTACGAGTATCGTTTATCAGAATTATGCCCAAATTCAGTTTCATACTACTGAACTAATTAGAAAATCAATTTGAAGCCAATCCTTCCTTCGAATTCCGATTACGCGCGAATAATTCCAGCCATCAAAAAATGAAATTGATTTCCGTAAAGGGTTATCAAATCTGTGAAGAAATTATTTATGCGGTTATAAAAAAATAACAGTTTCACGTTATCGTCAATTTGAATCTCCCTATATTTTACTGCGCGGTGTTTTTCAAGCCGAATCGATAAAAGTAAAGTCTGTTTTATCTCAAAAACCTACTAGCTTTGGCTGTATAGGAATTCAATGGACTTATGCTAAACGTTTTGACGTACACATGGCACCTATTCCAACAGTAGTTTTACAATGAATTTATTTCTCATTTTTACTAACGTTAAAACGTGTAAATGTGTACTCTTTTTTTTCTTTATTTTTCTTTGCATTGTTTTTACCGCCATAGTAATGTAATTGGGCTTGCCCGTTAATATACAAATAAACAAAAATAAACAAAATAAACGTTTTCGTAGCCAATAACCAATTTAATTATAGCCGCGATAATTAAACTCGTATAGCGTCGAGTTTCATTCTATGGCAAGGATATTCATTTTATAATGACAGAATAATGAAAAGTTCATCAGTTATCCGATGAGTTCTAATTGGCATAGCTAAATTCAATTAGTCGAGCTACAACGCTCTCTCCGGTGGCTGCACTAATCTCATCTTCATCCACGAGGTTGAGATTGAAACTTGTTGCTTTCGGAGAAATGCTTGGCCTCGGCCATTGTCGCACTACCTATGGAGCAGCGAGCGAACTAAGGGAGAAGCTATGGGTAAGCGGCGGAAAACTGTGGCATCAGGGGCGGGAAATTCGCAATGGGAGGAGCGCTATGACGTACCAGCGCATTGCGGCACGCTGTTTACACTCGCTGCCCGCTTCTGTGGTTTCAATGCAAGTTTTGACAATGCGCTCACGGGTGGGATTGCAGAAGAATGATACAGGCGAAAATTCTATTACTTCGACCTGCTTTGCATTCGATATTGTTGCCAGAGGCGGATACGAAAATAAGCATTCCCCTAGCTATTCACGCTGGGAAAAGTAGGTTATCATAAATATTTCCTTTTTATATTTTATGGGAAATTATAGAACGGTATTACATATTTTTATTCTGTTTAGGCACTAAGAACGATACGCTTTGTTTAAATTAATTATGCACACGTTAACCCCCTTTCACGATCTTTCAGTGGATATGGTAAAATCACATCTGATGGTTAGTGCCCTCGACCTCAATAAATGAAGATATTATATTTATTACCTATATAACTTTCATTAGGATTGATGATCTGATTCGGAAATGAACAGAGTCGGTACATGAAGATGAGTTCGATTAAAATTGGTGAATGTCTGTGAATGTTTTTGTACTATTTCTGAAACTTGCTAAAATATGCTGAACATTTTCAGATGTTAGCTATTTTGTAGGCCAAGGTTTTTTTATATTACTACAATGACATGAAGTCGAAATGAAGTACAACATCGTCTCGTTTGTACATTTTGTCGAATACTATCGATGGATGGAAGATCATTATTGAGCTTCAATTTAATTTTAAAAATCAGAATAATTAATAATGACGATTCTTATATAATGTCGTTTGCTAACAGTGATACCTATTTTACTTACAACGATTTTTTACTATCACAATTTCACATGACACTCATCTTTGAAGTGCGTTAATTTTTTACCATCTTGAGTGTTTCATGACCCAACAATTTGGTGTGGGATCGGGCTGGAAAAACCAAGCGTCGCTATCTGATGTATATATTTTATTCACCGACGACCGTACCGCATGCCGCACTGCACTGAACGCGTTCATATGGACTAAAGTTAAGTGAGTACGTTCGCAGTGGCTGGGGCTATTTACGACAAAGGTCGAGCATCAGTAAAAAAGGCAACACTGCTGAGATCAGAATTTTCCAAGAGCTTAGTATCATATTTAAGTTGAAAGCGCCAAGAGCTATAGAATACAATGCAGGGACGTTGCTGTGCCAGCAACAAAAACTATTGCTTCCTCGTATCAGCTAATAAAATGCTTTAAATAAAAAATTAATAAATAATAATAATAAAAAATAAATAAAACCGAAAATAATTTTCATAAAAAATGGGAACGAAAAATATTTAGGTAGGTAGTGCATACCTACTAATATTTTATCCGCCGATTTCGAAAAGTCCAGAGGAGTTTTTGCATCCCAAACCTTTAGGCAATGTTTTTGAACGGCTAAAAAATGTGGAGTAACTTCTTACTCGAGTTAACTTCTGTTTTTTCTCATTTCTAAATAAATCTCCGCGTGCAGAAAATAATTTAGTATAAATATTGATTCAATTGTTGGGTGTCCAATTACAGCTCAGTGATATTTATTTTCTTGAGGGGGTGGTTAAATTGGCGACTTCTTTCCAATTCATTTACTTGGCCGAGACTTCCGCGAATAGAATGGTGGAAAGTATATATTATTCCGCCTTGTACAGCATTTCATTCGGGACAAACGCAGTAACGGATGGATATGAGTAGGAAATGCTTCGGACGTAGGCCCAGTGCGAAATTGAATGCGAGAAAATACGTGTGGATTCCGAGCGCTTTACTGAAGAATCCCTCGGATGGTCCACAATCGAGAATTGCAAATTGCATGGCAGATGTTTCTGCGTCCACTGTTTCCCTGTTTCAATGTAAAATCACATATTCGGACCTCGTTCCGGGTAGAATCGCGATGTAAACAATTATAAAGACAATGAAGTTTGTAATCAATTATTCTTCGGCAGAGGCGTTGTTTTTTAAACCCGATTTTTTCCAGCTAGTCTCTGAGTCACGCGACGTCTAAAAGAAAACTGCTTGTATGCGAGCTTTTTTAGAGTGGCAGAAAAAAATACACGAACCATAAATCGACACAAAGGATAGGAAAAGATAGATCTATCTCTGGGGGGAGCGGATAGATACCTATGGATATCTGCATAGACCCGAACGGGTAAAATATTTGGCGGAAATAAGTCGCCGCAGTTTTTTTTTCTCCTCAACCTCGCAGATTTTGAGTTGATGAATCATTTATCATGCGATGACCAATTCATGAAATTTTACTCTCCCGTCCCGAAAAATTCCACTTGGTTCGTGTTTCAACATTTTGAAAAAAAAATCTGAAATACGTAGGTAATGTGAGTTGTACCAAAACTAATTTCACCTTGATCGGTCCAGCGATTTGCTTAGCACATGATCTAACTCGTATTTGGTACTCGATTATCTCGCGCTAGATTGGTCCCATTTTGCTCAGATCTCACGGCTAGCTGTCGCAACCTAAGATGGTGATACCAAATAATTTTTACCACGGTATAGGATAATGAGTTTGCTGAAGCAATGCCATGTTGATTGATGAGTAAATCCATAAAAATAACCGCTTATGGTCCAGTAGCTCCTGACATAGTAGTTACCTACCTGAGTTCAATTAATTGCGGAGCGTGAATTTTCCTCTCAAATTTCTTGTAAGTTGTAAGTATCAAAAATTTGATAAACAGCTGAATGATTAGTTATCAGCAATTGAACAAAATCGTATAATTAATTACCTGCCAAATCAATTCGACAATCGGGTCTTTTTTATTCGGCGGAGTGTTTGCACTATCTACCCCAGAATAGTCGAACTATATATTTATGTAGCAGGAGTTCGAGACATCTAGCGATTCTTGGCAATACTATTTTCGACTAGATTCTGCAATGCGCTTGCGCTATTTTACCACCTCTCTTCTCGCTAGTTCTCCCAATTGGTTATGTAGTCTCGAATGACGTCATTTAGGTTTTATTTTACCAGTAGCTCGCTAGAGTTCGGGTCGATGTTCGTTGTCGGGTATGAAACCGACTGCCGTCTCAGACTGCGGGAAGATGGCACGAATCCTGCCGACGCAGGCCGAACTCAACTTCGGCTCCAAAACGGATCGATAATTCGTGCTACTGCGAACTGCGGACACCCTCCTCCTGCAATACCCCTAGGGTAAACTGTGCGAGCTTTTGCGAGCCGTACACTGACCTTCCTCACCCGCCCATTTTTCGCACTCTCAAACGACATTCTCACTCGGCGGTACACTCAAATTAGTCTTCACATTTTTCTCCATTTCCGTAAATTACTCCGCTTTTTGCTCGTTCGTTAATCCCCTCGTCGGTAAACAACATGACCCCATTATTCTTTGACAATAATTTCCAACATTTTTCCGCTGGGATTCGAAAAATATGGGACATTAAATTGATCTGGTTTTAATTATTTCAAGAGACAGCCTTCTCTTCGAAAATATTTATAGCGGACGGAACACAGAAGGTCAAATCAATAAATGTATACACGCAAGATTTTCATGGTCTGAAAACCTATAATTGGTAATTTTGTACTTCAGGCATCGATCACATTTTTGGACAGCAAGAAATTCCAGTGTAGGAAATATTATAGCTTTCAGAAATCAGACGCATTACCTACGTTAAATATTCGATCTAAAATTCAACATCGTCTAGTAATATGTGAGTCCGCTGGGGAACAGTTCTAAATTATATTTAACAAGTATCGATGGCTTTGAATGAGATTGATTTTGTTGTCTTCAATAACAGACCCTTCACCTTCAAAAAATGTTTTTCTGAATTTATAGAATTATAATTTTTTTTTGTTTGAATTCATATCATCTGTCACGCATTTCAAATTTTAATCGATCACTTCGATCTTCTTCTTGAATTTCAATGTGACAAATTCATTGCAAAAAACCTTTTTTTTTTTTTTCTTAAGAATACCATTAGGTACTGCGGAAAAGATTCTGTAAGATGAGAAATAACGGAAAACGTCTAAAGATTTTAACGCGAGCTGTATCAATCTGTCTTAGCAACTCCGGTGCGTTCTTCCCAACGGAATTTCAGTCAATCTGGCGTCTGCAATTTCAAAGGAATGCTCAGATAATAATGAAGATAATGAATCGCATCGGGCATTGGCTCGAAAATTATAATTCCTTTGAGAGCAAAGAACGAATGTTTAATAAGTTCGTAATTTATTGATCACGGCCGAAATGGTCTTTTGGGTAATAAAAATTTTCGGTAGTACCGTAGAAAGATTCGAATTCGAATTCCCATTTCCAATTAATCTGTACGAATGTTAGAATAGACCGATCATAAAAAACGAGATGATTAGAGAAATGCGATCACATCAGTCAAGTTGGTATATCAAGTATTCTTGGATTCAGGGAATTCTATGCGACAAAAAGAATAGAACGAGACTGGCGTGGACGGGCGAACCTCACCGAGACAATATTGGCCACTTGTTATAATTCCACGAGCCCAGTGACACAGTTTGGATGACTGAGGCCGTTTTTAATCTCTCAACTCGCAACAATGGGGGCTAGTTTAGGCGGCCGGATGCCAGAAGACGACGGACTCCCAACTCGAGATAATTATACAGCTGAGAATAGTAGCGAAGTGATTATGAACAGGGCTTAGCTTAGGTGTCTCATTGCTGACGTTTCGGTGACATGTATTGTCGCTCGTCTGCAAAAATGAAGCATGGTCGAAAAATTGGCCATCTTCCCGTGGCAAATCTGTTTTCTGAGACAGTGGTCTTAATTACGTTAAATTACTCCGCGTTGATTGGGACTACCTATTTTAAATTTGCTCTTACTCCGTTCGTTTTATGAAAAATCTATAGAACTTACATTAGTTCAGTTTCGTACATATTTCAATCTTCTGCAATTTGTATCCGTGTTGCTTCCTTTTCGTTAGGTTAAACGGCAAACCGACTTTTTTCAGCATCTGAAAAATATTAAGTGTAATTTTTCTCCTCGAATATTCAATCCCCGCTAAAATGCCAATTTTCAGTCAGCAATCGAAATGATAATTTGGGCAATTTATGGATCAATTTCCAGCCTTCTCGGCAAAAACAGTTAATTGTAAAGCTCAGCTTTTTTTTTATACCTAGTTCATGAGTTTTTTTTCAGGCTATTTCCTAGCTGAGCTGAAATCATCGTACGAAGCTTGATCGAAATTCTCAGATTGCGATTTTACAATTTGTGATGATTTGTAGCAAAATCTTTGCCAGTAAATTTTTTTTTGGCATTTGGTTCTTAAATTTTACCTTGGAACGTACAACATGCAACTCTTGGTTGTTATAATGTACAGAATCGATACGTATTGCGAAAAATCGGGATTAGATTTCGATCTGTTTTTCGCAAACTTTCATGGTCAACGTTAGGGGTTTATTTTTCTGAGCAACGTATATCTCGTTCACCCTCTTCAGGACCGATATCTACCTGTCAGTTGGATCCCAATTCTAGTTCAGCTCTTGGCGGTTCAGATCGGGCCGAATGGAGGGTTTATTCGCTTATTTTTCTTCGTACGAAACCCCGAGGGAACGACAGTCGCATTTGTTCGTAAATCGAACAGGATTTGTATTGGTCCTTATTCTCAGTTGGTATATTTATACTGTCCTTCATTTTCATTCGCATCACGTTGAATTTCTGATGCATTACAAGAGCACTCAATTACGCTAAAACGGGGCGTTATAAAGGACCAACTTTGTTTTGCTATTGTAGGACGATTTCATTTAAACGTCATCGTGACGATGTTGAATTAACGAAGTTGCGTCTCTAAAAAAGTATTGCGTATCGTGGAGGGTTTGACACGCTCCATTAATTAGCATCACGCGGACTGTGTTCAATCGAAAGTAACCTTGAGCGTTTGAATGTGGTCTATTTTTTGTTGTAGTTTCAGAGTGAAGAGAGAAAAACGTTTATTGACTGACATTAATTTTTGAAGGTTTTCCAACAAGAAACGGTTCTACTTATCAAATTATCAAACAGATCAAATTACCTAATAGTTTGAGGGCGTTGGGCTAACATTTTTTTTAAAAGGTTTTTAGTAGGTACGCAATAAATTATACCCACGCCAAATAGTACGAAACAATTTTTACAGCTCCTCAAACGATCAAGTTATATCGATACGGAATTCAAGAAAACCTGTCGAAACAGGTAATTTTCGAATGCATTGCTCTATAGCAAAATAACAATCATCATCAACGACTTGGTAAGTTATTTTATAGGTACCTTTGCCTGTATTCTATTTATTCTACCGACAGGTTTTATTCTATCTATTCTTCCCGAAGAGCTTTCATCAACTAAGTAGGTACCTATAAATAGAGTGTCAATAAATGTCAGTTTTCATTGCTAAACCGAGTGTATTGCCATTATCTTCTTTATTTAGTTGTATCTATTAAAAACTATTCAACTCTTCGAACACAAATTGAACGCTTGGTTTTGAAGTTTGCGGGGGAGAAAAACTGGGCGACTCGTTCTCCATTTTCTTTATTGCCCGCCGAGCACTTTCGCCCCTTCGGGCATCATCAGGGCTTTGTAGCTACCAATGGTGCTACAAAGCCCTGATGATGCCCGAAGGGGCGAAAGTGCTTGGCGGGCAATAAAGAAAATGGAGAACGAGTCACCCAGTTTTTCTCCCCCGCAAACTTCAAACCAAAAAGATATGAAGCGACTACCCAAAAACGAAAAAAAATTGAACGCTGTGATTCGGAAATCACCAAACGCACCTTCATCCACACTACCGTTTTCATTATTTTTCCGATAAGTCATAGTAGGGAATAATGGAAAAGCGCACTTTTAGAAACGGCGATGCCTAATGGGGTGTTCTCACCTCAAGCTTGGATGGTGGTTCGAATCACGCTTCCAGACAATCACGTACTTCCGACGTACTTCATGCCATACTTACCGACCAATGGTATTTCAAATGACTCGAGAAAACGTCCAGCAACTAAAAGGTTGAACTAGGCCTTGAGGGGATGGAAAAGGAACTTGAAGCCGTAGGCCGTTTCCCATCAGGGTAACACGTCCGCGACGGCTACGTGAGCTGACTTTCAGTTTGTCTACAAGCTCGCTATTGTTCCAAGAGTTCGGAGGGTTCTGACCAGAGGAATTGAGAATTTTATTGTGTTCGAGAGCGGTGAGGGCCCATCTTATAGTTCAGCGCTTGATCATTGTACAGTCGCCATTTCGTATTTAAATGTGAATGTTCGCAAATACTGACCTCACCTTCACTAGGAACATAAAATATTTCGAATACACGTCATTCAAGTTAGACGTATTTCAATGAATGTCGGGAAAGAACACATTGTTTTTTTTTTTTTCAGTTTTCTTCAGGCAAAATTTCTCCTGTGATTTTTCTGTTTTTGTGTCAATGTCAATGATGGCAGAAAATTAGGTTTGCAGAGAAGCGCTTCGCCGAAAGTCAATATTTTTCCATTCTCATGAACAGAGGATGGCTAAATTAGCTGCGGGGTACGGCTCTCACTTTGTGATCTCTTTAGTGGAAACCGAACGAGAGTTTGAGAGCAATAAAGGCGGTACCCCAAGAACATTGCCTTCCAATTTCACTCTCTCGCACCAGTGAGCGCTACCCGTTTTATGTAAGTAGCCAGCTTCTGGATCAAGGTAGTTCGTAATAAGTTTTCATGAAGATTGAGATTAGTGCTTTAGTGGAAGGTCAGCGAAAGAATGCATTTTTATTAATAAACATAAACGCTTGTTGTCCAGACGAAATAGACACTTCTAGTATCAACGAAATAATTAAATAAATTAAGGACCAAACAATTTGAACTTCCTGTCCACCCAATAGTTCGAACCATTTCAGGCCCTGGGTCCCGAAATCATTCTGAGCCTTCTTGCAAAACGAAATAGTTCAGCAAGTGTTTGTAGCAGTTTTGTTAGCATTCGAATCAATCAGCAAAGAGAATGAATGCAGGCTTCAAACTGCGTCTCTTCAAAAAAATGCAGCAGTGAATCATTTTGACTTCGCTCATTGGAACATAGAAAAAAAATGGTTACAGTCTTGTTCAGTTGTATGAGTGTCCTTCCGAGTCGACTTAATTGCTTTCTCTGGGAGGTGGGTGGTTTTCAGATCTGTCCTTGAATTCTACATACACACAAACCTGTCGTTGGCGAAAACCAATCTAGCTGTGTTCAAATATTTTCAAGCCACCGAAGTAATCAAATTGCCGATCTAATTTCGAGGCTATAGTGGACGGTGGTTACCTCGCCATCGCCACATCGCCGAAAGTTGATCATAGGGATACTTTGAATTCTGTCGCAATTTTTTCCTTCAATTATACCTACTTCCCTGGTTCCCTCGTTTTCTACCTGGTATTATATACGATGAAAATTCAATCAAAACTTCTGTTAATCTAATGTTTTTCAAACAACAGTAAGAAAACGGATTTTTTTTTAAACGGAAATGAGAACTAGGACCCACATAAGACGGAATTCAGCGCGATTTGAATAACATTACCGTTAACATTTTACTAACCATTTCGCTGCACGGTAAAAAAAAAAAAAAAAAAAAAAAAAAACTGACAGAAAGATAATTTAAATCGACAGCTGGGAAGGTTTCCTTTCCCAACAGAATATTCAAACTTACGTTAAACTCAACGAGCGGTAGAGCATACTTCTAATCAAGGAACGAGTTGAATCAAATTAGAATTTGTTTGTTCAACGAGTAAAGTTGATCCTGTTTGGTGGAAAATACACTTCTTGTAAAAATACTCTCGCAAGAGTAAAAATCAAGGGAAACATTCATTTAGCTCTTAAGAATAATTATGTAGCCGTATATAATTTGCTCTTGATATTGCTGGCAAATTGTAATTGTTAAAATCCGACTAATTTGGTGCCCTTGAAAATAAATGAATTGATCTTGATGAAAACGATTTGGTTTCAAAAGGTTGATAAAACTCAAAGACAGTTGGGAAACATTTTCTCGAAAACATTTATTATTTATATATAACCCAGTCGTTATTTAATTTGCGTCGATTCCGAAGAATCACAGCACCGCTGGTAGTAATATTTTTTCTTGATGTTAAATCGGTGACGATAATTTGTCAGTCTGGGATCCCGTCCCATTTAGTTTGGGCCGAAGATTTGAAAAACGATCTTTTATAAAAGGTGTAACGAAGCCAGTAGCAACAATACGATCATTTGTACTGTGAATATTGCAAATAATAGCTATTTATTTCAGTTTCCGTATTCTTGGAAATTGATAAATAGCCTGAATACAATATGAAAATAGTCTCACTTATTATAGATAAATTGGTCCGAACTAGCAGTGCCAATTCTCATGAGATGACAAAAAAGTCGAATGCCAAGAGTATTACATTCTTTGTCGGCAGTTCTTAGAGGTTTCTCGAGCGTGTCGGTCTGAATACGAACAACGTTTGAAACGATTTTCAGGAAAATTCTATCATTTCACGGATAGAAATCAGGAAATTCTCGCAACAGATGCTAGATTTTCTATTGTTTGAAATGTTTTAATTCCGAGTAGTTCCGCGACGGTTTATTGTTCGAATGGACTAAATGCAATGTTTTCTGCTATCGGCACTAAATTTCCTATCCGTTGGACAAGGTAAGTCAAACGTTTTGTAACTGTAAAGCAGTGTGAGCAACTGAGTCAAATGATTACAAATTCAACCTGGAATCTTCAGGTTCATAGAACAGCCAAAAATTGTACGCAGGCCAGTTTGCCTTACGATTTATTTATCATTAATTAATGGTATATTGAGTTCAAAGAACAAAGAGTTCGATCAATGATCTAACCAATGATCCGTACGTTAAACTTTGTGAAGACATGAGCCATATAATAAAAAAATAATAAAATAAAATAAATAAAAGACGAATCAAAGCTGTTGCCGCTCTGTCAACAATATTTCGGACTCGAATCGTAATAATCCCAGCTCACGAGGGCAAGCGTAAATCGCTAAATGGGTGTTTTTGTCCGAATGTGGGGTCGTTCCAAGCGTAGAGATCCGCGATGCGTTAAGCGGATTAGCACAAATGCTCGATGGAAGATTCACCGCCAGAAAGCGAGAACCGTTTAAATTTCACTTGGCGCTCTAGTAAATCCGAAATTCGCCGACAACTGAACTCTGTAAACAAGGTTCCAGGGTTCATCGTCGGCAAATGTATGACAAAATAATCTCTTTTCTGTTACTTCCTAATTTTACGCGATGAGCTGTTGTACGAATCAATGAAGTTCAATTCATCAATGTAGTTTAGTTAGTAGTCGTCTCCCTTAAAGAATCAAAATGTCCTACAAAGAAAATTTGTCTCTCCTGAAATTTTTTTGTTGAGATTTTGGTGATATTTTTTAAAATTATTGAGTTAATATTCTGAGATATGCTGTGCAAGTTCGAATAACATTATTGATAATGATACGTTTAATGGAAAAAAACCAAAGAAATCCAATCTGGTCCATTGTTGTAAATAGTTAGGTAATTTCTAACATACATTTTGTAATTTTTAAATTGAAAAATACTTTGCGACAGTTTCATATCATGAAAGAACTTATCGAATAACTCGGTAATAAATTCTTCCTCACAAATTTTGATTGTAGATTTCTAGTTTCGAAGATAGTTTCTGGGTTGAAATGACAAGTTGGCCGAGATGATAAGCGTGGCAGCCTAATACCGGGCTACTTAATCTGAAGGGAACTGGAACTGTGCCAAGCCTAGTTAGAAGCGTATTCGATATGGTCATATATTTCTCACCTAGTCCTCTGCTTTATTTTTTATACTGAATCGTAGAGTTTATTAAACTTGATATTGCTAAGAAAATACTTCTTAGAGGAATTCTCCTAATTACCTTCATTCAAGGCAACCCATGAATCTCATTCTCCCAGACTATTTAGTTAACCCGTATAAAAATTATTTCCGTGCGAGAACTGTCAAAATATGGTTTTATAGTTCACAACAAAACGTAAATTTTTCGATTTATACTTCAAATAATCTTTCCTCTTTTTCGCCCATACAACTGTCAGACGAGTTTAACGCGGCGACAAAACAGCCGTCGTGGCTGAGGAAGCCCTTTAAAATGCTCACCGAATCTTATCCAATAAGGGGCTGCTTTGGTCTGGCCATTTCCAGTCCTGGATGAACGTCCAGTGCACTCTGGGCTCCCTTGCTATACTTGCGACAATGTGATAATTTTAGCAATCGACAATCAAACTAGCAAAAATGACCAAAAGCCATAATTTACAAGAGGCCTCGCTTGAGTTTAAAAGCCGAGGTGGGAGACGCGTTGCGGGGGCTTGTGAAGTTCTATTCTGAGTGACCGCTACTCCGAGCTGTTTCCATTATTAGTATAGAAGACCAGTCGGTGTCTAGTGTCGGACAAGTGACTTTTTTCGAGTTATGTAATTTTTTCCGCTCAAATTTTAGGCGACAGTGTTGCTTGTTTTATTTATTTTTTTTCCATTTTTATTGTTTTTTATTTTCAATTTTTTCCGCGATCGGCTCGACCAGGGGAATAATATTTATTTTATTTATATATTTTTACATCGGCAGGAAAATATGATCAGTGAAGTGCGATACCAAATTGGTCGTGAACCAATTGATTCTGTGTTGTGCTAGTGAGTGAGATGTTGGAAATTCAATTATGTCATATCTGACAGCTTCACATGGCCTCTCCGGACGAAGGTGAGCTAGTTTTTCAAGTTTAACCTTCTCAACAGTATTTTATTCACAGTGTAGCAAGTTATTCTGACTATCAAGTGAATGAATTTTTCAGACTTTCCTGACATTGAATGAATTCCGTATTAGGACGAAGGAGGCCCTAAATAAATGCTCTATTTGTTTTCTATCTATCATAACTTCATTTTACGGAAATTGCCTTTATTTATTTTCACAATAGCGTTCATTAGAGTTGCAAGATTTCTTCAAGCATTTCAAGTGTGTTGGTGAAGAAACAGGAAATAAATTATACTGAACTGATCAGTGCCATGAATTTAGTTGCATTGAGGCCAAGGACATTATCATACGTGATACAGAGTGAAGAATGATGCTTCACACTATTGTAAAGCAACCCTGAAATAAATGCTTCAGAACTGGTAAACATTATTTTTTTCTCATTTTTTGTTGGGGGGGGGGGGGGGGTTGGCGTAAATATAATTGCCTAATTACGTTTATCAAATCCTTCATTTTCATTATCTAACATAAGCCTTAACAACATAAAATATAATTTGTAAAATATTGTAGCGTAGTTTGTTATCAAATAATGGCAATGAAATAAAAGCGGTGACATAGTCATTGTCAATAATAAAGGTCTTTGCCAATTAGTCAATTGATTCAATTGATATGATGTCACTTGTATAATTTGCGTTGTGAATAATTTATTGATTTATCTTGTAATCTCAAATGGAAATATGAACAAAAGAAAGTTGTTTCCACATTTTGAAAACGTTTTTCAGTTCGAATTGGAAAGAGGAAAGGAAAATTTTTTATATGATCGTTGGGAGGCTATTTCAAAAGTAAACGACTAGTAAACGAATTTCGGTTCACGTGCATGGTCTGACGGAGTGTCAATTTAATTATGACGAAAAGGCAATCAGAAATCGGGAATGAGGAAAAGACGATTTGAGCATGATCGAAAGGCAACCCGAGTTTGTATTTATTGTAGAACGTTTTCTCTGCCTAAATGAATCAGATGGGTGTGCATTGTAAAAGCCCGAATCATCCGGCCTTGCTGAGAGAAAGAGAAATTTTCGCGGGGAATGTTCCAAGAAGATCGGATTGACGAATCTTTCTCGTTACAAGTAATTACGTATTCCAAAACTTCCATGTTCTCTTGCTCAAACTTTCAGTTTAACTATTCCATAATCTAATCGTATTCTCCACCATTCTGGTGATATAATCTTCTCGAAATACCTTTTTAGGTGACAAAATCTCACAGCTTTTAATCGCCGTGAAATTGTCGCTTGACATTCCTAGAAGCGTTTGGTTCCGGCTCGGCGCGACAGTCCGCCGCGTATTTTGGCTCCTTTTGACCCTCTGAGTCACTAGGTTAGTCCCGATTAAGCCTACGGTGAATTTCCAGTCCCAAGGGATCTTAACATTCATTAAAAGATTTATCTTGAGACTCCCCGTTCAAATCAAAATATAGTGCGAATGTATAAATCACGGAACGCTGTCGAATTTCCTTGTTCAGCTGACTTTTCTAATTCACTGAGTTTTGTTTAATGTTTGCCATCATCATAATGAAATTTGACATTTTTCAGGAGACTCAGGTGATTAACCGTTTGGTTCGTTTTCACTAACCGCATCCTGGTGATTAACCTTCAGTCGGTATTATTGTATGGAATACATATACCATCTCGATGTTGCTGCACGAGTGTGAACTGTTGCACTGCTTTCTGTGTGTCATTCGTGGCTTTAGTTAATGAACGTTTTGTATCACATAGAGCCTAATTATTTGAATTGCCGAAACTTTTTCCACATTATTTACAGCGCACTCCATTGATTTCTCATTCACTTACTTAAACTGGATGAACAATGGTCGGCTTGAATACCAAACCTAATTTTTCATCGAATGCAATCAAATTGTAATGAATATAAGTTTGGTCGGAAATTTCAAAAGAGAATCACGTATTTACTGATTTGATTCCGTTCAATGACCTGGTCCTTTCTTCGGATAATCATGACGGCTCTTTCAAATTAAATGTAGCTCACCTACTGTACATATGAATCGCCTTGTAACTCAAAGTACCTCAAAAGTGAATATATATTAACAGAAACAGAAATTAAACGTAGTTATTTGGGTAAGGGGGGATAAACCTGGCGACTCTTCCTCTATCGTTCCTTTTATTTGTAATCTTCCACCCGTTTGGAACTTCTGAACCAATTGTTACTTTTGAAGGTGTTTCAGATTACCATCATGTACGGATGAATTATTTTCTCATTCTTCTAGTTATATATTGTCTCAGTTTGAATCCATACATTCGTGAGCCGCACATAATTGATTCAGCTCAGGCCAATCATATATCTTTCATTTGATCATCTCTGTTTGTGGTCGTCGATTTCTTCTCGAGGCTCTGAAAGGTAGTTGGTAAAATCTACGTTACGGAATAATGAAAAATGCTGTGCTTCAAGTCGAAAGGGAGAGCTGCCTGTTGCCCTTGCCTCCTGTTGCCCTCATATAACTCTAACGTACCCTTCTCCGTACCATTTAGTACGCCCTACGATTTGATTTTCTTCACATCTGCTCTACCCATACCAAGGCTTTTTCGACTTCCGGCCGCGGAATCACAGCGAACGCTAAAATGGGCTATGAAATGGGGTAAGTCACGGAAAGACGAAACGATACAACGTTGAGCAGTTGAGCCTCCCGCTGTGTCTTTACGATCGACTCACTTGAGCCGCTTTCGGGGATTTTTTGACTTGTTGCCTCCATTTCGACACAATAACCCTGTCTCTCCGAAAGCTCAAAGTTCGGTGATAGAACGATTATTATCGCCGATTGTTGAAAACCTGTGTGCGTATAGATCACACAGTACTTCCATGTTTGAGTCGGTAACAGGTATAACAAATTATAAAATAAAGAAACTCATACTAAGATCGCAGCGTTAGTACTCTACAACTGTTAGTGAAAAACTAGCTAGGAGACCCAAAATAGAATATCGCACGAATTAGGTTAATAATGCAAAAGGGCAGCATGTATTTACCTATCATTTTTATTGCAAGAACACCCACAATTGTATAATCAGCCCTATAAGGGGAATCAAGTGTCATCCACTCACCGCTACAAAATTCAAAGCCTCAAGCATTCAAATATATTCATTTTGAGGTCAGCTTATGATACCAAGAAAAAGCTCACAACATGGTCGTACCGTGTGGGAGCAAGCCTAAAATAACAAACGTCATCTGCTTGGCATAAAGAACATTTTAATGTCCAGGAATGAGGGGGGAAAAACCAGGCAGCTCATTCTCCGATTCTTTATTAGCTGGCTGAGCACTTTCACCCATTCGGGCATCTCAGGGCAACTCGGAGCCATAGTCATAGATGGACTACGCACAGTACACTCCGATGAAGTAGATATTTGAGCGTTATTATTATAGAGAAAAAATATTTATTGAAGTTAAAATCTGGTGTATATTTTTTAACATTTTTAATAGTAGTAGGTATATAGGTAATTTTTCATCTGGAGTATAAACAGTTGGTGATATATTGATGGATACCTGGAACAGCTGATATCAGTATTAAGAGAAGGGGTATTGGGGTATTCGTGGGGGCGTGGGCGTGAACCACGTTGAGCTTGGGCCGGCTTCAGGAAGCCCAGTTGAGGGAGCGGCGCCCGTATGGGTGGTACGGGACAGAGGCAGCCTTCAACACGGACCCTTGGCCTCGTCATGAAGCAGGGCGGCGGCGGTGGCGGCTTGGGTGGCGGCGAACGACGGCCGGTCCGTCGGAGGAAGCAACCTAGGTACCAATTGCTCCTTCAACACCGTACACCCTTTTCCGAACCTGGACAACAAAAAGAAAAAAAAAATTCCAAACTATTAATAACCATCACCTAAGAACTACTTGATCCAAGTACAAAATTCACACGATCTCCTTCGCATCAGACTTTCTCCACACCAGCACAAACATTTTTCAACAACGAACACTTTCGCAACACAATGGGATTGATAATAAAATAGTAAATTTATACTTGATTCGTCATAAGAATTTGAAAGAGTCATTAGTTCGAATTTTCTTAACACGCGGAGAGAATATCAAATGAACAACTGGATTTATAATACATTCTTCTCCAGCAACTGCGAGTATTATGATTACCGGAGGGAATTGAAAAATCCACTTGATTCGAAGACCGATCAAAATGCTGGTCTCCTCGAGTACTCCAGGTTTGGGTGAGAAAAATTTTCTTTCTTGAGATGAGAACCGATATGCAGTATAATATTGTTATGGTCACGATTAACGCACAAATGGAGAAAATTCAAGCATTTGTTGTAAAAAAAAAAAAAAAATAGGGTATCCAAGTTTTGAGCTTTCAAAAGAAGGGAAATTATGTGGTGCATATAACAACGAATTAGAACAGCGAATCATTCCTGAAATTTATTTATCACTATAATAGTAGACGATTTAATGGGGGAAAAATATTATATATAGACACTACGATTTTCACGCGCTTAGTATCCAGTATCAGGGGTAGTTTCCACAAATTAAACAAAAATATAAGTAGGTATCTAATAAAAATAAAACCGAAAACTGAAAATCCAAAAAATATAAATTTTTCAAATAACATATGAAAAAATTTATTTATAACGTATAATTTATTTATATATTATATAAATCATCAATTTTTATTTTTCCACAGAAAAGTGATAAGGCTGTGATTTTCAACTATATTTATAATTTGATGTTTTTGAGTGATGATAACTGGGATAAAATATATACTGGTGTATTTAGATTGAATGTAATTAAAATTTTGAGTAGTTGACATGATGTTCTTCTTGTAAATTATTTCCAATGGTTTTCCTATAATAGGAGTTTCAAAAAATGGACAAAATTACATTTATTTTGACAGTGGCCATTGGATTACAATGTAGACTTGTTTCCAATCCCTGAAAAAGGAAATATATTATGTATCCGGAACCTTGGCAAAAGAGACACGTTTAATTCGTGGATCCCACCCCTGATAGACGACTACAAATATAATTTGGAATTCGGTTGGAGCGAAAATCGATTGTTCGTTTCGAAAGTTAGATGAGATGGAATAAAATTTATTTCAAGTGCACTATTCGAAATAGGTTGAAAGCCATTTGTAGAACTAATAGATTGCTCAAGTTCAATATGGCATAGTTTTATGGTGATCGCTCGTCTCAAACGTACGTATATTCGATCAAATCGACAGCTTGGTAAATCTAATCTGAAAGCCGAACGAGAAATTGTTTGCGCTGCTCCGTAAACAAAAACTTTTCTCATTTCCAACCTCTTCGGAAGTCTGTCCCTGCGTAAATATAAACTATTGTGAATAGCCCCTGCAGAATTTTTTTCTTGTGCGGAAAGTCATCTTGAACTCAAATCTCTCTCTCTCTCTCTCTCTCTCTCTCTCTCTCTCTCTCTCTCTCTCTCTCTCTCTCTCTCTCTCAGTGTTTATTTTTTCTCCACCACTCCGATACTATACCTCATTTTGGAAAACTTAAAATGCACAGAATCTTTAATATTTTTTTGTAATACCTCATATTCTTTGCATAATGGATTATTATTCGATCGTAAACCATTGTGGTCTAAAGGAAGTTCTGATCTTTCTCAAAATTTGATTTTTTCCATCTCGAAGCCGAATCTTTCGATTGTTGACTAAAAAAAGTCAGTCTGAGGGTTTAGAGATTTTTGGCGATTCTGCAGCTGTTACTTTGTCAAAGTAATGTACGCTTTTGGTAATTTCTGAGCAATTTATTATCAATTAGCGTTGTTACCTCCTAGGTAAAGATCTCTAGAGACTAGTGAATACGAGAAAAAACAGCGAATGGTTTCTTGCGGTATGAATAATTCGCGCAATGACCAATTAAAATCATAATAGCTTTCCGTAAAAATACCTAGGTATGAACATTTAATAAACACCGAGAAGCCAATTTATCATCGATCTGAAGAAAAGGCAGCAAAAATATATCCGAGCACGGCTTGCACTTCGGGTTGGCGAGGGAGAGGTTGACCGAGAGTGCTGGTTATTTTCCCCCCTTTGGAGGTCTCGTCAACAACACGATTTGTTTGCCTTTCCGGACAAGACGAGGAGTTATTTTATCGGTTCAACTGTATGATTGTTTGCTCTTCCCAAGTGTAAACATTCTTCTATTACATTTCGAGTGGTAATCTATGATCCCTGATAAATAACGCCTTCGGTGTAGTGCCCCTTTATTTACTCTCAATCTAAACACTCAAACTAAAGTTTGATCTGACATTACTGGGTGGCAATTTTCATCCAATTCATTTTGCCTTGAAAAACAAAGCCCGCACTAAGCCTATAATTTCGATTGTCGAATGTAAACATCATTCATCGTAAAATGACCAACTTAATTAGCAATGTGAATAGAATCATGACGAAGCTTTTTATTAGCGACATTTAAGTAAGTAATATAAATTCATTCACTCTTAAGTAACGAACAATGCCTCCAAGGGGTTTATTTCGTTAAACTGGGAACAATATACTGTTTTGTGTAAAAAAATGTTGCAACCAGTCCCTCTCGAAATTTTCCAGCCTGCAGTTGAAAATTTTTTTTTAATATCAATTTTAAAAAACCGCTTATTTTAACGTGAAATAAAAAATACATTTATTTCATCGCGAAATAATACAAAATTGGCAAAAATGGTTTAAAAAAAGTTTCTTTCTCATAATATTTCTAATGTTTTGTAGTTCGGAATTGATCATATTTCTTACATTAATTCAACAACAATTACCTTGATTTCCATACTCATTGACTTTGGCATCTGTTCCAGCACCCTTGGAGTTCTTAAAACTATGGATCGATAGCTGTTGAATAAAAAATGATTTTGAACGAAGGAAATCTTAAAAATCTGAACGAAGGAAAAGCAACTTGTGTTGGCTAACCCTATCGACATTGAATCCTACTAAAATTCGTTCTCAAAGACCCCTCTAACATTCTTGGAGAACCTAAAAATTAATACCCATTGTGGATGTTTTCAAAGCTCTCGACTACGCAAGATTCGGTGTCTTGAGCGAAGTAACGCATAAAAAATTTATAAGAGGCCGGGAAGCTTGGCTGAACTGGGAGTCGGCTCGTTGCTGTCTTCGGTTTGCCTCAACCGACGTTACCTACTCCAGAGGCAAAGCTGGCTTTGCTTTTTTAACTCTTCCTCCAATCGTTTCTAAAAGACTTTCCACTTTGTTTCAAAGGTTTTAATGAACTAAACATCTTTTGTTGAAATTGATTTTATTTCGATTGAAGATCAGACGTGAATTTTACGTTACTCAAAGAACTGGGATGAAAAGACCGAAAGGTTGGACGAATCGTTTCTACCAAAGCTCTAATTTTCGCTGAATCCGAGTCAATCGAGGTGTCATCTTGATTCTCCCAACCACCTCTTGTTTTCCTCTATCTGCGATCAAAGAGAGAGGATTCATTTTGTCAGAGCATTGATATCTTGAGGGTAGGGAATTTGAGGGTGTTTTGGGTACTGTTTTGCTTCTTCGTCTGACGGAGCAACTATTCTAACAGAGTAGTGATAAATTAGCAAAGGCACGAAGAGTATTTTTAATATTTTACAGTTCAAAGACGTTGCTTCGCACGTAGTGATTGACTTTCAAAGCATCGAAATGGCTAAATTTACCGACGCGGCTGAGCTCCGATTTACAAAGCGGAATATTTATAAACTTTGGGAAGCACGTCCGGCTGGGGGACTAAGCTATGTCGACAGAAGAGAGGATGTCTGGCTATTACCTCTCAATAGTATCAGTGTGAAAATAAACACTAAGCCCTTGAGCTACATTGTTTTCAGTTTGGGCTCACAATAGAACGAAAACGGTGATGACTGTGGCATACGTAGTCCAGTTTTTCTTATTCGATAATTTTCCTCTCAGTTTAACGTTCCTATTGCTACCAAGCTCGCCTCCGATTTATTATTTAGCGCTACTTTATTTTTAAGATTGTTTTTGGGGTTTATAAGGGAGGGAAAATTCGTATTTTCCAAGATTTTTCCTGGACAAAAAGTTACCTATTTTTTATTTTTCAGTTTCTATAGATTTTCGGACTCTTCATCAAATGATACCGCGAGTCGATAGCTCTAATGTCGATAGAGTCGATAGGTTTAATGTTCTCCAGTTTTAACAGCTTTGCTGTGGCGTAGTCGAGATTTTGAGAAATTTGGCGAAATGGCACCTATTACTCTAGACTTTCCGGAGCTATAAAAAACCGTTCTATGTTCGTTGGAGTGCTCGTCAAAAACTCTCCTCAGCTGTATCACTAGGTGGATATGTTCCTTTTGATTAGATGATTAAATAGTGACCAAACTGTTGTTGGGTTGAAACGTTCACAATGTCCGGGATAGTTAGTAAACAGGATCTTAAAATCGTAATTGAAGCAAAGAAATAACCTCTGTACTATAATTCGCAGCATTTTTCATTGAGGCATAATCATGATCTTCCTATTAACCTAACTGGTGTCCATAGACATTAAATAGATCAAATACCTGATGGCGAATGAGTAAATCTCGTTTGGACCTCAATCACAGACATTTCAAAGATCAGCTTCTCAGGTAAAAAAAAAAAAAAAATCATAGTGGAATAACCGACAATTTCCCATTTTCCATAACTTGTCTTTCCCCGTAGTTAAAACTTGAAGAAAGAAGAGAACAAGTTGACATTCGATTCGGGCCAAGATTAATGATACTTCAAATTAACATTGTCCTTTTTACCGGGTCAGCAAAGCTCAGAGAAAATCAATCAACCCTAATTGGTCCGTATCCGTGGGAACGATTTTATCCAGTGAAGAATAACGACCCATTGTCAGGTTCGAGCTGACACTGAGTAACAGCGACAATGCTCGAAAAACGTGTCGCTCGGCCCGTCTAATCCCAAGATGGACATTTGCAGGATGGGAATACGAGAGCGAAATGATGAAAGCTTCAATGAAAAAGGCCAATCCCATATCCCCCGCAATCAACCAAAAAGGCTCATACATGAATATTATTCTGATGGGTGTTTTAAATATTTTTTTGTGCGATTTTAATGTCAGCCCTCCGTATATATAATAGAAGATATCAATCCAAACATCCATATAAACAATCGAAAACGTGTGCTTACAGTTTTCAATTTTTCTCTTAATAAATTAAAACAACTCCTTCTGTTCGTAGAACTAATACTCGTAAGTCCTCATTTTTCTCAATGTAACGTTGTCAAGGGGACAACGGCGTATACTATATAGTATATAGCAATGTTCATCACGATATCTTCCCTTAGAAATTTCCATTCCAAGATCCTGCGTTCTTATTTTGTTGGGTCGGTTTTTTCAGATGAAACTGTGGAGTCGGATATTATTGATCGTCTTATTCGCATTCAAGCCTTGTCCGCGATTTCTGTGGTACCGTAGTTGCAGCGAATCACTTTTCGTTCTTCAGATACTGATCCTTCGTTTTCAGTTCCCGAAGGGTATCGAAAGTTAGATTACATTTTCTTTCTTGAGGGTAGTTACATAGAACTGAACTGTCTTGTTCGTCCACAAAGCACAGTTGGTACTTGAAAAGAGATAGTATGGACGGAAAAGCCCTTCTATTTCTTCCATATTATAATCTGCAGTAAATCTTATAAAGCGTAATTACTTTAAAAAATCTCAACAAACTTAACTTCCATTTTCCGATTCAATTCTCGAGAAAAATTGCCAAAACATAATGCGTGAAAATTTTGAAGGTAATACTATCATATAAAATATAATAAGTTTAATTTATTTTGATAACTGGATGAAATTAATGAACTAGTACTAAAGATAATCTTAACATAATATGACAAATATAGATGTTGAACAAAGCTCATATGCTTGAAATCTATTTTCGTATTCACTCGACTACGTTAGACGTTTACAATTACCGGAAGCGTTAAAACCTAGAGACCCAATTGATGAGGTTCATCTCTGCCTTGTCTCCATCCCTCGAACTAATTCGGTAGCAAATTGACCTTGTCGGTTTAAGTGGTGGTGAGAACCTAAGATAGCGGTCTTCGCTCTCGTGATGCTTCATTGGCTTGCTTGACGTTCACTACTGAAGCCTATTCGCCTAAAGAAAACATCATTGTTCGCTCGTGTCTTGGCATCTGACACGTTGTCGGTTCCTTTCGCGTTTCCCAAATATTCAACACGAGCTACATTTGCCCAAAAGATTCAACGTGTGGATTTTTTCTCGAATAATCGGTGTTGGCTTTTGTAATTATATTATTTTAATTTATTTATAATTACTTATAATATAAATCATATTAAAATCTATTTTACATATTTATATAATATAAATCTATTTTAATTATTTTATATGATTATTTTAAAATAGTTGTTTATATCTATTTTAATTATTTTATATGATTATTTTAAAATAGTTGTTTATATCTATTTTAATTATTTTATATGATTATTTTAAAATAGTTGTTTATATTTTTCAACTGTAGACGGAAGGTTACGCGATTAGCGTTCTGCGCTACATCAACCTGTCAGACGCACATAAAGCTTTAGTGGAATCCCTACTACCTTTAGCAGTGGAAACAAGCGTAAATAGTTAAGACATGGATTTTCTTTAAGAGTAAGCCTGTAGAGCAGCCTTACCTCTCATAATGGTACCTGAACAGAACAAAAGATCGCCAAAGGAATCACTTGATGACGCGAAATAATTTGATTTTCATTCAATCGTATTGGTGACTTAAACATAAAGAAATAATTTTTCCGTCTATCCTCTCAATATTACGAAGCCAAATTCGATTTGCGTTGTCGCTTTCTTCATCAATATTTCGAATTCTTCGGTTATATGAAGATTCCTCATGCTCAAATTTACGGCCAATCATTCTATCAATCATTTTGAGCTTACCAATCGTACTTTCTCTGTTGAGGATATTGACCGAAAATCTCGTCCGAAGAAGGGAGAAAAACTTGCGTTTTTAAATATTCGGATTAGAAATACGGGAATTCATCTTTAACCACATTGCGGCGTTTAAAGGCTTTCTCTTCATTGTTATGCATCAAGATACGTTCACTCGATAGGTATTCGAACGGAGAAAAATTGCGAAAATTGATCCTCTGACGACGATAAGCGTTGCAGACAAACAAGGTCTCTCGTTGGATAAAATTTTACTCGGATGCTGCGGGGAAGACAAAGATTTAGATAGCTTATTTTTGGCTCAATGCCTGCTTTTTGAAGGGCTATCCTCCTTCACCACTGGTTGTTCTTCTTGGACCTCCCGAAATCCCGTTGCTACCCCCATTTCTACCCTAATGCTGGAAACTCGTGAACTCCACCCTACGGGAGGAAAGGTTTCCTTTTCGCCAGTAACGCTCCCAGTTCTGTGCTAGTGCGGGTACCGTGAAGTGCCTTTTTTGAAAACCACGCTCCCGAATCGGTTAATTCTATTCAGTTGTCATCATGATGTAAAAACTATATCTGAACACGACTCAAATGAAGGCGTTCCTCGTAGCTACTCACGAACAACAAATTCACCTAGTGCCATCTCCATGGTTGACCTCCTATTCGACTTAATAAGGTGCCGCACTTACAATTCTGCGGATTTTTACCAGCCTCGTAGATTCGAACGCTTCACGATGGCATTTGTTCCAAGCTACAAGTCACACTAGCCTTTCCAGTTGAGTCGGCTTACAGTAGAAGTTGTTCCACTGCTAATATTATAGCGTTCTGCTGCTGCTACTTTGCTCAATTGCGACAAGCGACCGATCAAACGACCAATCAGCGTTAACTCCCTACGAAACGTGCGCCGATGGTCGTGCAAAATCCTATTGCGATTTTCTGCTGAACAATTTTTCGACAACGATGACGATTCTATTTTGTAATTTGCAGGGTAGCTTGCTATTACTCACAAAAACGAATGCAGGCAATTTTCCAGATATTTTAATTTTTCAGCTTCTATTGTACATTTGAAAAAAATTTATCTGTAAGCATCCTCGAATACATTTTTACTATCCTTGAACGGAGCCCAGAAAGCGTTTGGATAAACTGATTCGCTCTCAGATTCTCATCTGTGTGAATCAGTTAATAGGTAATGCCAAGAAAAGATGGTCCATCAGAGTATTTTTATTTAGGTACTTATCTTTTAAATGGTGTAATTTAGAAATTTATGTTTATTTCAGAACCTAATTTATTTTAAGAATGCTAACCAACGTCATAATATCCTTCTTTCGCATTGTGAAATTCTAAAACACGTGAAGAGGTTGGTTTTTTCAGAGGTTGTCACACAATGCCATTTGAATAATCACTGTAGCAATGCAAAGCTTTGATTAACAATTATTTTCTTTGATTAACAATTCGGATTACATCTGCGCCATTATCATCCCCTTTCACGCAGATTCGCTTTCATCCGAACATTAAATCAGGTTAAATTAGGGCGTTTTATTCTCAAGCTCATCCTAATCGACAACATTGTCGAGCGCGAATGTAAATAAATTAGCATTCGCCGTTCGTAAACTTTTACGTGATGAAAATGATAAAATTTCAAATTGATACTTCGATATTTCGGGAAAAGAACGCCGCACAATTGAAATTAGGTATCAAGAGTTTAGAAAAAAAAAACGCTGGGAATTATTGTTCTGTGGTTTATTATTCCTTCGCATCATCATTATTTAAGAAGACCCTTCTTTGCTGATGATTCTTCGCTTTGTTAAGTTTCTACAGGAACTTCTTCTTGAAGTCAGATGTCAACATAATCGTTGCCTTGTTAAATTTAGCTAACTCATCTCCTAAGAAAAACCGATACGATCATTGCTTTGATGTAGCTGAACATAATATCGTAATATAATAATATCATAACATAATATCATAATATAATATGAGCGGCATAAACTAATTATTTTTCCCGCTCAATACGAAAAATCTGAAAGAACTGAAAACAATTTAATAAATCATACTATTCAAACAGGAGCGCAATATTGAATTGTAATTCGACGTTTGAGAATATTGAATAGATTTTTTCTTCATTGGAGCATCGTTCAAAAATGATCAGTCATTCAGTGGAACTTGGAAGAAAATAGTACGTCACATGAATTCGTTCTCAATGAAAGATTGAAATTTCCTCATCGATTATTTGTCGCTGAACCTATTTATTTTAAACGTGCGGGCTAACCCCCAAGGTTTCAAAGAAGCGTCTCATATCTAGATGGCAATATCCGTTCCAATATTTCGGTGGCAGAAAGGATAACGATAGTATTGTCGTTGAGAAAATACAGCTCCACTATTCTTACTGAATAAAAATAATGATGTCGACTATACCGAGCCCGAGTGAAAATGTTTGTTGGCAGAAGCCGAGTCTGGTAAAGGAAACAGAAAGCGCCAGAGTTCCGAAAAATGAGGCAAGGTTATGAATGCTGACATAAATCACCAAGGAAAGAGACCTCGAAGACGCCGGTGAAAATGGAAACGTTCTTCGATTTATTATCAGCATGAAACTGTATGGAAAGAATAGGATGTGAGCAACAGACAACGGCAATCTTCATAGCGTTAGGTAGATTTAATACTCTAAATAAACTGGGCATTTTCTTCTAAACTGCGGCACATTTCATCCAGCGTTTGCCAACACGAGCGATACATGATCACATTCTTCACTCATGGGAAAAAGGAGCTATTATGCTGTTTATTTAATCCCTCCTTCCAAATATTAAAGTGTAGGGTAATTTATTTGAAGCATCCCACAATATGAAAGTTGGCTAAAAATTACTTTACTGGTACAGTATTAAAATGAACTTCAGACATAATATTTCTACATATTTTGAGTTTTGTTGTTCAATACTGTGAAGGAAATCAGGGCTGTAAAGCTCTGTCCTGCTGTGAAATATTTGATAAGAACATTCATCCGCTTTTTTATTTATGGGAGTTCTATTCGACCTCAAATCGAAGTTAATAATTTTCTTTCAAGTATAATCAAAAAAGTATGGTACTTGAATAAAATTTGATCATTTTTTCTCGAGTTCAAAATTTGTATTTTTGGAGAACATTTTCACATGAGAATGGGAGGAAAAAAATGGTGTAAATGGAATAAGTAAATACATGACATTAAAAAAAAGTTGAATTTTCTCGAAAATTCCATGTTGCCCATGTTTATTACCAAATGTGCGAGGTAACGGTGAAAGCATGTTAGAAACGTGGTTCGGCTTCGGCGGTTAGTGCGGTCAGTCAAGGGAAATTCGTTAGTGGTATTAGATGGCGTGAGAAGGCGAGAACCGCACGCAAAGCGACCCCTCGCTCACACACGCACAAATTAGCAATATCCTCTTTCTTTCTTGAAACGAATGTGGAGAGTTAGCACGACAATCTCGAGGACATATTGAAAAACGTAAACTATACGAGTTTAAAGCACTTTTCATCGCTACGAATATAATCGGTAGCTACAGTTTTGATGAAAAGTGTATGAGATGCTGTAATTTTACGTTACGTCAAGTAGACGGACACAATTTCAATAACCACTTTATTACCACCTAGCAGAAGAAGCGAACTATATTATAATAAATGGTATATAGGTATAGGTATAGGTATGGGTTTAGTAGTTAATTATTTGTGTATGGAGAGAGGGAATCTGTAGGTATTTTTATAGTAGGTAGTACTTAGTAGTTGCTATAATTTGGTATGTAGGTGGTGGTGTTTGAATGTACTTTGTATCATAAAGTATTGGGTTTTTCAACTGGAGCAAAGTAGGAGCAAAATTAGACATAACAGCTGTAAGTTTTCCAAGATTTGTAACTTGCACAGTGGATAACTCAGACAAAAAGAATACCAAATGAATGAATATACCAAAAGATAGGTAACATAATTGTCCACATTTTCCTAATGTAATGTACCTATCAATTTTTCAACCGTTTTTGCGTTATTCAACACTATTAGTAGACTATACACGAAAAAATGACATTTTTCAACTTTAAACGTTATTTTCATCTATTTAGTGCGAAATAAACGAAGAATGAACCATATATTATTGATATACACATCATCAACTATCATTATGCTGAATTTGAGCGAAATCCATTTCAAAAAAATTTTCCTGAAAAATCCAAGGGGAACCCCTGCGATTTTTTTCAACCGAACAGTTTACGATTTTATACTCCTCTCTTAATACAGATAAAAATCTGAAATTTTCAGGAAAGTTGTGTCTTGCCGAGATGTATTTTTGTGATTTTTTTTATTTCTCGAAAAAATCTGCAAGTGGTCTAAAAAAATCGGTTTTTAAAAGCTCAAAAATTGGACTTTAACGGTGATTTTCGGGGTCAAAATAAATGCGAATCAATTGTTTTATTATGCAGGAGTCTTCATTTGAACGCCTTACACACGTAAATAGCAAAAAATTTGGAGAAAAAAATTTAAACAGAGCCAGAGAAATTATTTTCCGTAAATCGAGTTTTTCGCCGGCCGAAATTCCGAGCTCCGCTGGCATCGGTAACAGTGAAAAATTATTCTTCGTTTTTGAAAGCTATTCTTATAGGAAATTTAACGCTGAATCCGAATATGATGTCAAAACGGCGGAAATTTGACGACAACTATCTGTTTTTACTAATTCAGTACTACACGCTTTCATGTTTGAACTTTGAAAATCCGTTGTAAATACTTAAGTACAGAACGGATCAAATTTGATTAATTAATGATTCCTACAGGAAATTAGACGTAGAATTCGAATTTAAAGTGAAAACAATCAAATTCGAACGATTAATAATTTTTTCGATTTTCATATTTTTGAAGTTTCAACTTTGGAATTTTTTTTCGTCACGTTCCCGAAATGATTAGGTGCTGTGGAAGAAAATGTAGGCATTTTATGTACCTAGGTTCGATTAAAAATAAGAAAATGGAAAAAACTTTTCTGACAGAACTATGACAGCTAATTTTTTTAAATTTTCACCATTAATCAATCACCAAAATTTTTACTTCCCAACGATTTTCCGACGAAGGTGTTTTGATAATTTATTCTATAGATTTTTGGATGCTAAATCGAATGAGACCATGAGATAACGTTATTGATTCTTGAGCTATCGCAGCTTTCGCGTAGAACTTTTCGAGAATTTTTGGACCTATATTAAGAATTGTTCTATACTTGTTGGAATCATCGTCAAACACACTCTTCAGCTTCACCGTTTGGCAAATACTTGAACTTTTATTTTGAAAATTAAGAAAAATGAAATATTAAAATTACCGTAGTTTTCCCGTATGGTTCACTATCGGTTGTTACGTTGAAACGTTCACAAATGTTTGGAATAGTTACTAGTATTAATTTGTAGATATTTATATTGCATTTATATTGTCGTACGAAGCAAGAGCTGAAAAATTATTTTCACTCGGTTTATTCATTCAAGTACTCGTAAATATTATTTCATTTTAGTAAACCAATAGTTAGTAAAATATGAAATAATTCTCCTATATCCTAGTTTACTATTAAGTAGATGATGGCGTTTAGGCCACATATATTTTGTAATGTTTGCAGTGTTTTTCGAATTCCCAAAATATGCCACGAAATAAGTTGTAGTTCTACTGCAACGATACTTGGAAAATTTGTCAATATACCAAATAATAATATATGAGAAGCGCCTGGAAAAACCTTTAGCTTAGTGTGACCCAACTAGCAGAAGAGAAAAAATGTTCGTATTCTCGAGCCTGATCACCACCTTTATTCTTCCCGGCTGCGGAGCACTGTTTCAGGCCCTAGTAGATGTTTTTTTTAAGGTTCGGCTTTGACGAATGATTGAAAAAATGATGAAGCGGTAGTCGGTTCATAAGAAACCTCCTTTTGATTGAGAGGCCACAGCTGCATATGACGGACGTCATCGGTGGACGGCTAGGAGATTGTGGGAGTGACGAGTAAGGGATGAAAGGTCTACTTGAAAAGGTATCTAGAGAGCTCTGTACTGGCAGTATGTTATTCTATTGATCGTGATACCTCTTCGGATATAACTATCCTTGTTGCCCTCTGGTAATCATCTGTATCACAATCATACTCTTGAAAGATACCTTCTTTGGTTTATTATATTATAAACCGTAGCTATTGCCCAAGAAAAAAAATTCTCAATCCAGCGGGTTGGAATTGTTAGGAACTATTGTTTTACGTTTCAAGGCTGGTATAATCCCATTATCCAATTAAAAAAGTTCTGTCTTAAAACGGATAATTTCTTTAGCCAAATCAATAACTCAGTTTTGGGGGTATTTATGGGGGTTTTGAGGGGGAGACAATTTTTATTATCCAATGTTTATTAGAAAAAGGCATCATTTCTATAGATTTTTGGACTCTGAATCAAATGAGACAACTGCGGGGTCAATAGCTTCAATGTTTCTTATGTTGTCACAGCTTTCGTGTAGAATTTTTGAGATTTTTAGACATTAGGCAAGAGCGTATACCTCGAAAATCTTTGAAGCTCAGAAAATTGTTCTATACTGGTCATCAGGTCTTACGTTGAACCGTTATGAAAATAATTTAATCTTCAATCAAATAACCAAAAAAAAAAAAAATTAAAATAACCAGTTTTTTCTTTTATATTTACCGATTGGTTGTTTGGCGGAAACGTTCACAAATGTACGGGAGAGTTATTTTCACGAATAGATGGTCTCCCTCATCAAAATTTAAGGAACAATAAACCACTGCACAATCTCTTATGCAGCATCTGCATTCCAATATAATTTGATTTGATCGTTGATTTTTTTTATCCCACTTGATCACCAGCTTTGGATAGCTGCACGTACACTTACACAAGAGCACTGATCGCATCTGTAATTCTCACTAGAGATAAGTTCAATAAATTATATAGTCAACAAGGACAACAAGTCAATGTTTATATTTGACATTGAGAATTTTATGTATACACTAAACAAAGCAAAGAGTTATCATTTTGAAATTTTTTAAGACTCGAAATAGGAATAGTAGTAATTGTAAGAAAAATTTAATGCACAGCCACAATGGTACTTGTTTTTCACTATACATATGACCGACACATGAATACACTCAAATCGAAAATTCAAACCTCTCAGTAGTTAAATTTATATTTACAGTATATTCACGTAACTCCACTATCTTCCTATCCCTCTCCGAAGCGTTGAATATAACTGACTCCTAACTCCTGCTATCCCGTTGCTCTTACATGAATTGGTACCTTCCACGAATGCTTGCATTGTTCGGACTGTCGACCTGCTGTGTTGTGCATTATGAAAGACAGCCTGCCCGTTACGGTAAACGGCAATGTTTAAAAGCACCAATTCCGCGAATTGGACGTTTCAAACGGATAATGAACCGCAATAATGGAATGTAACGAAGACAAAAAATGTTGGTGTAATTGTATTCACCTGGCTTTTTAGAAATATATGTGCTTCTATCTGTGTATTATTTTCTTCTGTTGTTCACCTTTTCCCTTGCTTCTTGTTGGGATGTCACGCTTGGACCTGCTTGGCAAAAAAGGAATCGCTCAGGTTTGTGTATTCATTTTGCTGCTGTTTGCTTCTCGTATTTGCATAATGTATTTGTATCACCATTTTTCTACCGTTGATATCGAATTGGTCGTTGATATAGCCACTCCGTAGATAATTAAACTTGCATTAGTTGTTGATTTTATTGTCCTGGGCATCTACACCCGCATAAGATAGACCTTTATATTAAAAATTCTCCTTTCTCCTTATAAACTTGAAATGTAGTAAAATTCTCTAGAGACTAATATTAGGTTATTTTTCAAAATAATCGCATTTAAAATAATAACTTTTTCTAAATTTAATACAATTTTGAGAGAATGAATATAGGAATACTGTAAATATCTGAAGTAAAATTAGATCTATATTATAATTCCCTCAGTCATAATACGATTTCTTTTAGTCCAGCTCGTGTCGTGATTGAATATTCAAGTGAATAGATGATATAACGTGAAACTACCAGGAAATTATTACTCTCAAAAATTTTTTTTTGATGCTCATAGATTGTATTGAAAACATGGATGTTCAAAAGTGCAGCTGGTATTGCTGCGTGGAAATTGTTTGACATCTTTCCTGCTCATAGTGCGTATAAAATTTCCTTCTGATCAATTACAGTGTTTCCCAGTTCATAATATTTAAATTTGCAATTTAGTATAGTTTGTATCAGATCTTTACTCACTGTTAAGTAGTTCGATATAAATCCTACACTTATTCATTTATAAAGGCGGCTTTGAAACTCTCAACGTTGGGTTTAACGTTAATTGGAAGACCAAAGGGAATAAAAAATTTAATGCGGTTCAATCCATTTCAAATTAATCGATCGACGAATTTGAAATTACTACAAGGCTGGATAGATACGCTTAGAACTAGTGAAAAAGTTTCAATTTCTGAACTGTATGCGAAACAATTTTTCGGTAGAGTCTTGTCAATAATATTCGCGAGATCATCATCATTTGATCCACCCTAGCGATAACTTGGCAAGTTTTCCGTCGGAAAAACCTCGCAGAGTAAAAGCGAAGCCGGTCGCATTTGAGTTGTAACTCGAACAAACTCATGCATAATTCAACTTCGAATTTCCCACGTCAAAGTGCTTGGTTGAAGTTTGAGTAACTATCTTACAGGAGTCCTCCGTCTAGTAATATTCCACCTCGAAAGGAGACGTTTATGGTGTTTTCGAATTTCGAAGCTTTTAGCATGGGATAATAAAGTTACCGTTTTTCTAAAACAGTGTGGAAAAGGTGGATGATTTAATGTTGGTTTAACAGTATGACTGTTGAAACAGTGGGTCTGCTCTCATTCTTGTTGAAATGAATTTTCTCTGTTGATTTACTATTTTGAGGTTGGAGGGTATATTCCAGATCGAAATTTTGTCAATAATCACAATTTGGTACTCATATGAAAACAGTTCATTTACTTGGATACTATCGAATTTCTTCTTCTATCAAAACCGTCGCTGTCCAAGTTCAAGCTTTTTTCCTTCTCTGCTATTTTTCAAGATCATCCCGATCAATTCCTCCAACGTTATCCTTCTGGTTGGACGCAAATGCAGCGAAACAAAAGGGTCGGGTGTCGGTCGCTTTGGGTTGGAAGGTACTACCTTCACTCGTCAAGACGTAACCCCCAACTTTTCTGGGTGTGTATAACGGTGTCTACATTTATCCATGTCAAAAAAGATTTTTCAAAGTAGCTATTTATTTGTGTCTACAGTTATCCGTGTCAAAAGAGGCTACGAATTCGTTGAAATATCATGTGTATATCGGTATCTACAATTATCCATGTCAAAAGAATTTTTCGAACTTCCTATATATTTGTGTCTACAGTTATCCGTGTCAAAAGAGTGGCCGCTACCTTGCACATCGATAATCTTTGACACGAATATACGACACTACAAAACTTTACGTTTGGACGCGAATATTTGTAGACACGATTATACGTTAGCAGATGATGAAATACAACGAATATCGGTGTCCAATGATATCGATGTGCAAAGGCAGAAAGTGACTTCGTTTCAATTGACTGTATATCCGTGTCTACGAATATCCGTGTCAAAAGACGGATTCGGTCAACGGTATCCAATCTCGAACTCGACTTGGCTACAATCGATAGTGGCTGATCGATGAGATTGAAAGAACGCGTGTACGTAAGACGGTTAGATCAAAAATGGCCGATTCTGTTTCTCTCACCTCGAAACTTAGTTTCTGCCGAAGGAAACTGCAATTAATAGAAATAATTATAGTTTTAGATTCATCTGGCTAAACTTCTATAAATAATTCAATACTGCTGCGTTTTATATGAGGGTAATGACGAAATGACGCTTGAATTGTCTATTATTAACTAGTGAGCTTTACCTTCTCGGTAATTTGATCCCGATAATATTTTGTGGCAACTTAGTTGAACGTTTCACCAGTCAGCCGTGAGATCTCAGCACTATTAACGTTTTCATGAACTCGAGAAATGAAGGTTTGTTAATGAATTATTATTCAATTATTACCCATTGTGATCGCCCAAGACAATTTTTTCCTAACCCCCCTCAAAATTAGATGTTTTACGTTTCAAGGCATGTAGAATCCAAATATCCAATAAAAAAAATTCTGTCTGTTCGCCGTACGCCGTCAACACTTTTCCGGCCAAACTGCAAGCTATTTTCTTGAAATTTTCATCAAAAATCAATTTCGGTCTCACAACGGCCCAATTGTTGAATTACATTACTAGCCTAGATTTTCCGAAATTTTGCATCAGATTATAACTCGAGAGTTCTTTACTCGTTCTATACTCGTTGGATTGCTCGTCGAACACTCTCTCCAGCTGTACCGTTGGACAAAAAAATTAGCTTTTAATTATTAGGAAATTAAGAAAAATAAAAATTATTATAATTACAACAGTTGCTACGGAGTTTTTCCCTAGGTATAGTTACCAAGCTGTTTTTCGGTGGGAACGTTCACAAATGGTCGGAATTATTACTATCACAAATGGATAATCTTAATCATTATTGAAGCGAAGGAATAATAAACCACTCTACAATCATTTGCAGCGTTTTTTTTTATAACAGATTAATTACATTACAGGTATTAAAGTGCTAAATATTTTTCTAGAACCATGGGTTATAAACATACAGCTCCTCAAAATGATCGAGTTTATTTATTTATTTTGATGAACTGCAGCCAAATGACAGTTGAAGAAATGGACTATTCGTGTATTAAATAGATTGGATTTAGTGAAATGACTAAATCCCAAAGGCGGAAGGTACCTTTATAATAGTATTTGTTCTCTCCCTTGGGCCATCTTTTTATCTATCTATATAGGTATATAAATTTACTTATAATCTTGGAAAAAATCCTATACCAGAAAAATCGATGACCAATCAACCTTACATTGATCTCGAGATGCTGACAAAAGGTTGTCAAATTGAAGTAGCCACAAGTTCTTTTTAGCCACACTAGAGCACTGAATTGTTGTTTATAAATGAATTTAATCTGGTCATTTTTGCAAGACGTAGTCAGCTCAAAAAAAGATGGATAAACCGAAAGATGGACCGGTTGGTAGGTGCTCAGTCAATCAAATTAATCCTTTTACCTACTAGGTATTCCCTGTGTAATGTGCCAGTCAGTCCAATCTCCAGCGTTTGTACTATATTGAGAAATATACAATACACACACGAGTCATTATCAACTTAACAATTTTTTCATCATTTCGGGGCAACGGAAACAGAGAATATCGCATTTCTGTTATTGATATACGCATTATCATCTGTCATCATAACAAATTTGAAATAAATAAGAAAAATATGAACATCTTAGCATGTCTATTGTTTTTTCACTCTACCATCAAAACGATAACAATGAGCAATTTTAAGGGAAATTGTGATGGTGTCTTCCCAAGGTAGTTTGTATGTATGGGTAATTTTTGCTAAATCAAGAACAAATGCACATGGTCTACATTGTTTAATATGGGCCACTGTCCTTCCGCTATATCCAGAAGTTATCGCCCTTCTTTCAGTTTTCTCATAGCATCTCATAAAATATCGGTTCTATCGAAGAAACATCCATTATCCGTTTCTATTGTATATTAAATTTATTACAATCTGAGTGCTGTTACGAGTGTTCATCGGTAACATACCTAATAGGTAAGTACCTACATACATACAGTTTACTACAATTAGATTAATCCAACTTTGGTGGTTATTTATTTTTATTGCCATGATCTAAAAGTACCTATTGTGTTTGGGCACACACATAACTAGAGTAGCGACGATATTTATTATGTCGCATTCATTTCCTCAGAATGTGCATGATAGTTATGATTGAAACTAACATTTAACTTGTTCGCAAGTACAGAAAAGGAAAAAAATCTTGAGAGTGTAGTAGAGTGATGATTTTTTTCCTTTGGGTATTCAATTATTTGAAAATAATCCGTAGGCCTAGGCGTGTAATGTAATGTGAGGTTATGTAAATTAAAAATAAAAATGCTCATGGTGATAAGGTTTTTTCCTTGACGATTATGTTCAAGCTATCGATACTAGCTAGGATCGATAGCTTAACATCGCACGAGGAATGTACTACCTATAGCTCTCATCAACTCTGCAATAACGCAGTAAGGAAACGACGGCTTCCTCTATTACGCTGTAAAATGATTTTTACAGAACGTTATTAGGTATTTTGTCGGTGTTGGAGATGCAACTGACCACATAGATGCATATCAATATTGTTGTATGGAACTAAATACGTCACATATCGATGTTGTTGTATCGATAAGTATTTCCAAAAGACTGCCACGTGCTTGCGCAAGCTCCAGTATATTTGAGGTTAAGTCAGAATGGGCGATCACTTGCACCTTGCTCGTCGATGGACGCGACGCCATATAACATCCGTAACTACCTAAGATAAAACCTGTGTTGCCGTACCTATTAGGATTTGGAATAGCCAGTTTCAGTCTGCTATTTTTCTGTTTTCATCATACTGTCGTACGCGTTTTCCATTCGTCTACGGTGAGACTGTTTTGCTTGGGACGACTGCTGCGATTATCGTTAGTATGTTGCTACTTAGTTGGTCGCTTGTTTAGGCGTGGCGATTTTCACGTCAGGTGCAAGCCGTTCGGCGAGCTATACGAGTACTAATCACTTGAACTAGAATTTACTAGAAGTAACTCATCATGTAACAGCTTATCAATTTTAAATTTTTTTTAATGTGATCGACCTAGGTACGTACAGCCGTTGTGCGTGCTCACGATTACAACTAACACGATTAAGACCGTAGTCGCTTGAAGCAAGAAAAACCTCTAGGTGAAACATATATATTATAAAAACTCAACGACTTAAACGATAATCGCCATAGTCGTTTTCAGCAAAGCAGCGTCGCAGGCGATGTGATTGGAAATGGATTACCTAGTTAGTTCATTAAGCGCTTGAATTCATGGAAAATGCTTCCACTATATATCAACTCTTGAGCTTGATTTACAGTAAATTAGGTTGTCAACTGAAACACTTTGCTGAAAGCAGATTGTGCCATTGAGTTGCAACGATCGTGAATTGAGTGAGTTGCAATAATTTCCTCGAATTCGTTTTTGCATCCTAGCGTCCCTATTATCATTACTAATTCTTTCTTGTGTTCTTGCAGTATTCTTGTTTGAACAGTGGTTAGTAGGCGTAGCCAAAATGTTGGAAGTTGATAATTTAACCTGCTCTGATGCTGTCGTACTTGAAACTTGCACGTGTACGTCAAGGAATCAAGCCTTCGTCTTACACTTACGTGCGTATTCTACAATCATTTTTTTAATTGTTAGGTTATTTTCATCCAAAGTCTAATTGAGAAGGAGGGCATTTTAATCTCCCTTTGGAGAGATTTTCAAAAGTGCTCTCCCAACAGATACGAAAATCAAATGAGTTGTATTTTTAGTTTATTATAATCGCCCAAGAAAAAAAAAAATTCTAACCCCCCTCAAAATTTGATGTTTTACGTTTCAAGGCATGTAGAATCTGAATATCCAATAAAAAACGCTGCAAATGATTGTACAGTTGTTTATTATTATTTCGCTTCAATAATGATTTGTGATAGTAATTATTTCGAACATTTCTGAACAATCCCACCAAAAACAGATGGTAACTATAGGGGAAAACTCCGTAGCAACTATTGTAATTTTAATCAATTTTATTTTTCTTAATTCTGCTTTTAATTAGAAAATTAAGAAAAATAAAATTGATTAAAATTACAATAGTTGCTACGGAGTTTTCCCCTATAGTTACCATCTGTTTTTCGGTGGGATTGTTCAGAAATGTTCGAAATAATAACTATCACAAATCATTATTGAAGCGAAATAATAATAAACTACTGTACAATATATAATTATAATTAAAATATAATTATTACCTAACTAATTTCAATGTTATTATGTTGATTGAGAGTGAGTGAACGTTTGGAATAATCCATCCACTGATAAGGGACCTTTGGACATCATACCGCATGCTTTGATTCCATTGATCCCTTACAAAACTCAAATAATCTACTACACCATTGTTGTTAACTGAAATGCACAAATTCACTCGTTCTTTTTTTCTCAAATGATAATGAGTTATGATTTTCTCAAGCATATCTGCAATTACATTGAATGAGAGAACCCTAACAAAATTGTAGAACGCCACAAGACGTTAGTGAATGACAATTAAATTATTTGGCCCTCAAAACCATGCTATTTGTTGAAAGTTTAATGCTGAATTCAAATCTTTTAACAAAAATTCTATGACTCACAAAGTTTTTTTCTACAACCGTACGTATGCCAAAAACTTATTTTTTACCCTTTTTTTTTTAGAAACACGGCATAAAAAGTATAATACTTTTATTACAGTCAATACCAACCTTCGATCGCGTGAACTAGACTCAAAGTCCAACTGTTTGAGTCTACAAACTATGAAGAATCATTTTTTGTTTAGAAGTTAAAGGTTTCAAACAAAGGTCCATAAAACATTGATAGCTCCCTTATTATGTCATGTAGAACAAATTTTCTATTATTTTTGGAAAGCTCTGGCTAAGTAGTTTCATGTGCAATAATGTTTATATTTTCTTTCTTGACGTGGTGGGAAAAGGTGCTCGAAAAACCCCAAAAATGTGAAAATCGGCATCACGTTTTTGTTACACTTTCTTCTCTTCCCGCCATATCAGAATGCCGAACAAATTGACGCTTCGCCCTCATTGGCAGATGAACAAACAGCAAGTGAACAAACAAAAAAACGAGCACTATGATGAACAAACTGACATAAAAAATATAAACAATTGAGCATTTTTTCTACATGTTATAAACTCACAAAGTCAAAACTTGCTGTTTTTCCGGATCACGTTTTCTGGCATTTCTCTGGATCTGGGGCTCTAACTACTGACTGGATGCACTCAATTAAAAAACCCACCTGGATAGTAACCCTTTAAAAAAAAAGGAACCTGATCGGAATAACTGGAGCTGAACGCCAGCATACAACACATAAAAAATCGCAAGTCAAGCATAGTAATGCTAAATATATGTAATTATGCTATATATATATATATAGATGTGTATACGTATTATTTTGAGATGGGACGCTTGAACACAAGCTCATTGAGCTCTGCCACGTCTGTTGGTGTACATTTTTTGATATTGGTAATTGAAATTAGCCTGTAGTCATACACGTGTGTAAATCATTGATATTTCAGATGCCTTCTCAACTGCTCATGAAAAGGCACGAAGAAAGAGTGAAAAGGTGTTTCAAGAAAATTGGCGCCCTTGATCTGCTGTAGTGAAAAAACCGAATACGGAAGATGAACATGTGTGGCTATGCCATCCAACAATGGAGTGGACCTATCAACGCCCGACAGTTTCTGAAGTAGCACCATTATTTGCTAGTTCTATAACCGTAGGTTAAGCACTGGTGTCCAGTAGAATTAACCTAGGTCTAGATTGAAACAGGGGCTTTGATTATTGCAATATGGGGTTAATTCATGGATAATTCATTCGAGCCTAGATAACTTCTTTATTGCACCACTAAGCATACAGTTGCACAATATCAATTGAGGATTACAAAAAGATTTCTCAACTCAATAATTAAGTACCAGATTCACTAAGACTACAATACTTAGTTCGATAATATTGTTAGGCTCATCGGGCGTAGTACTTGAAATAGGTTTTGAATTTTAGTTCAATATCTCTGACTGACGACCTGCTCCCATTCTGGCATCCTCAGGGTAATGTGAAACCAATACGTTTCTACGGCCGGGAAACGTAATGGTTAAACACTACTCAGACGATTCCACTTGGGACCAGGTGAAATAGTAGATTGATTTTACCTAGGCCTAGTGCACTGAGTGCTTATTGACTAGATCCCCACGCTCAAAGAGTAGAAGTCATCCAAACATGGAGCTTCGAATTTGTTAAGAATTTGAGCTAAGATGATGATAAGTTTTATTATTACAATAGGACTCCCACTGCTCCAAGAGAGGAGCAGAAGTATCCAAACATGGAACTTCTAAATTCTGTCGATATAAGTTATTATGTAAGTAATAAGGACATAGTTGAAGTGCTTTTGAAATATTATGACCCGCATATTGGGAGTGTCGCTCTTGAGCAAGACGCCCTAGTTCTTTCATTCTCCTTCTGTAGTACCTGCACAGATTCGTATTGTAGTTTAATTTCACCTAGGCTTAGTGCACTGTGTACTTATTGACTAGATCCCCACGCTCAAAGAGCAGAAGTCATCCAAGCATGGAGCTTCAAAATTCGTTTAGAATTTAAGCTAAGATGATGATAAGTTTTATTATTGCAATAGGACTCCCACAGCTCCAAGAGAGGAGCAGAAGTATCCAAACATGGAACTTCTAAATTCTGTCGATATTAGTTATTATGTAAGTAATAAGGACATAGTTGAAGTGCTTTTGAAATATTATGACCCGCATATTGGGAGTGTCGCTCTTGAGCAAGACGCCCTAGTTCTTTCATTCTCCTTCTGTAGTACCTGCACAGATTCGTATTGTAGTTTAATTTCACCTAGGCTTAGTGCACTGTGTACTTATTGACTAGATCCCCACGCTCAAAGAGCAGAAGTCATCCAAGCATGGAGCTTCAAAATTCGTTTAGAATTTAAGCTAAGATGATGATAAGTTTCATTATTGCAATAGGACTCCCACAGCTCCAAGAGAGGAGCAGAAGTATCCAAACATGGAACTTCGAATTTGTTAAGAATTTAAGCTAAGATGATGATAAGTTTTATTATTACAATAGGACTCCCACAGCTCCAAGAGAGGAGCAGAAGTATCCAAACATGGAACTTCTAAATTCTGTTGATATTAGTTATTATGTAAGTAATAAGGACATAGTTGAAGTGCTTTTGAAATATTATGACCCGCATATTGGGAGTGTCGCTCTTGAGCAAGACGCCCTAGCTCTTTCATTCTCCTTCTGTAGTACCTGTACAGATTCGTATTGTAGATTAATTTCACCTAGGCTTAGTGCACTGTGCAAATTGACTAGATCCCCACGCTCAAAGAGCAGAAGTCATCCAAGCATGGAGCTTCGAATTTGTTTAGAATTTAAGCTAAGATGATGATAAGTTTTATTATTGCAATAGGACTCCCACAGCTCCAAGAGAGGAGCAGAAGTATCCAAACATGGAACTTCGAATTCGTTAAGAATTTAAGCTAAGATGATAAGTTTTATTATTACAATAGGACTCCCACAGCTCCATGAGAGGAGCAGAAGTATCCAAACATGGAACTTCTAAATTCTGTCGATATTAGTTATTATGTAAGTAATAAGGACATAGTTGAAGTGCTTTTGAAATATTATGACCCGCATATTGGGAGTGTCGCTCTTGAGCAAGACGCCCTAGTTCTTTCATTCTCCTTCTGTAGTACCTGCACAGATTCGTATTGTAGATTAATTTCACCTAGGCTTAGTGCACTGTGTGCTTATTGACTAGATCCCCACGCTCAAAGAGCAGAAGTCATCCAAGCATGGAGCTTCAAAATTCGTTTAGAATTTAAGCTAAGATGATGATAAGTTTTATTATTGCAATAGGACTCCCACAGCTCCAAGAGAGGAGCAGAAGTATCCAAACATGGAACTTCTAAATTCTGTCGATATTAGTTATTATGTAAGTAATAAGGACATAGTTGAAGTGCTTTTGAAATATTATGACCCGCATATTGGGAGTGTCGCTCTTGAGCAAGACGCCCTAGTTCTTTCATTCTCCTTCTGTAGTACCTGCACAGATTCGTATTGTAGATTAATTTCACCTAGGCTTAGTGCACTGTGTGCAAATTGACTAGATCCCCACGCTCAAAGAGCAGAAGTCATCCAAGCATGGAGCTTCGAATTTGTTTAGAATTTAAGCTAAGATGATGATAAGTTTTATTATTGCAATAGGACTCCCACAGCTCCAAGAGAGGAGCAGAAGTATCCAAACATGGAACTTCGAATTCGTTAAGAATTTAAGCTAAGATGATAAGTTTTATTATTACAATAGGACTCCCACAGCTCCAAGAGAGGAGCAGAAGTATCCAAACATGGAACTTCTAAATTCTGTCGATATTAGTTATTATGTAAGTAATAAGGACATAGTTGAAGTGCTTTTGAAATATTATGACCCGCATATTGGGAGTGTCGCTCTTGAGCAAGACGCCCTAGTTCTTTCATTCTCCTTCTGTAGTACCTGCACAGATTCGTATTGTAGATTAATTTCACCTAGGCTTAGTGCACTGTGTGCAAATTGACTAGATCCCCACGCTCAAAGAGCAGAAGTCATCCAAGCATGGAGCTTCGAATTTGTTTAGAATTTAAGCTAAGATGATGATAAGTTTTATTATTGCAATAGGACTCCCACAGCTCCAAGAGAGGAGCAGAAGTATCCAAACATGGAACTTCGAATTCGTTAAGAATTTAAGCTAAGATGATGATAAGTTTTATTATTACAATAGGACTCCCACAGCTCCAAGAGAGGAGCAGAAGTATCCAAACATGGAACTTCTAAATTCTGTCGATATTAGTTATTATGTAAGTAATAAGGACATAGTTGAAGTGCTTTTGAAATATTATGACCCGCATATTGGGAGTGTCGCTCTTGAGCAAGACGCCCTAGTTCTTTCATTCTCCTTCTGTAGTACCTGCACAGATTCGTATTGTAGATTAATTTCACCTAGGCTTAGTGCACTGTGTGCAAATTGACTAGATCCCCACGCTCAAAGAGCAGAAGTCATCCAAGCATGGAGCTTCGAATTTGTTTAGAATTTAAGCTAAGATGATGATAAGTTTTATTATTGCACTAGTAGGACTCCCACAGCTCCAAGAGAGGAGCAGAAGTATCCAAACATGGAACTTCGAATTCGTTAAGAATTTAAGATAAGATGATGATAAGTTTTATTATTACAATAGGACTCCCACAGCTCCAAGAGAGGAGCAGAAGTATCCAAACATGGAACTTCTAAATTCTGTCGATATTAGTTATTATGTAAGTAATAAGGACATAGTTGAAGTGCTTTTGAAATATTATGACCCGCATATTGGGAGTGTCGCTCTTGAGCAAGACGCCCTAGTTCTTTCATTCTCCTTCTGTAGTACCTGCACAGATTCGTATTGTAGATTAATTTCACCTAGGCTTAGTGCACTGTGTGCAAATTGACTAGATCCCCACGCTCAAAGAGCAGAAGTCATCCAAGCATGGAGCTTCGAATTTGTTTAGAATTTAAGCTAAGATGATGATAAGTTTTATTATTGCAATAGGACTCCCACAGCTCCAAGAGAGGAGCAGAAGTATCCAAACATGGAACTTCGAATTCGTTAAGAATTTAAGCTAAGATGATAAGTTTTATTATTACAATAGGACTCCCACAGCTCCAAGAGAGGAGCAGAAGTATCCAAACATGGAACTTCTAAATTCTGTCGATATTAGTTATTATGTAAGTAATAAGGACATAGTTGAAGTGCTTTTGAAATATTATGACCCGCATATTGGGAGTGTCGCTCTTGAGCAAGACGCCCTAGTTCTTTCATTCTCCTTCTGTAGTACCTGCACAGATTCGTATTGTAGATTAATTTCACCTAGGCTTAGTGCACTGTGTGCAAATTGACTAGATCCCCACGCTCAAAGAGCAGAAGTCATCCAAGCATGGAGCTTCGAATTTGTTTAGAATTTAAGCTAAGATGATGATAAGTTTTATTATTGCAATAGGACTCCCACAGCTCCAAGAGAGGAGCAGAAGTATCCAAACATGGAACTTCGAATTCGTTAAGAATTTAAGCTAAGATGATAAGTTTTATTATTACAATAGGACTCCCACAGCTCCAAGAGAGGAGCAGAAGTATCCAAACATGGAACTTCTAAATTCTGTCGATATTAGTTATTATGTAAGTAATAAGGACATAGTTGAAGTGCTTTTGAAATATTATGACCCGCATATTGGGAGTGTCGCTCTTGAGCAAGACGCCCTAGTTCTTTCATTCTCCTTCTGTAGTACCTGCACAGATTCGTATTGTAGATTAATTTCACCTAGGCTTAGTGCACTGTGTGCAAATTGACTAGATCCCCACGCTCAAAGAGCAGAAGTCATCCAAGCATGGAGCTTCGAATTTGTTTAGAATTTAAGCTAAGATGATGATAAGTTTCATTATTGCAATAGGACTCCCACAGCTCCAAGAGAGGAGCAGAAGTATCCAAACATGGAACTTCGAATTCGTTAAGAATTTAAGCTAAGATGATAAGTTTTATTATTACAATAGGACTCCCACAGCTCCAAGAGAGGAGCAGAAGTATCCAAACATGGAACTTCTAAATTCTGTCGATATTAGTTATTATGTAAGTAATAAGGACATAGTTGAAGTGCTTTTGAAATATTATGACCCGCATATTGGGAGTGTCGCTCTTGAGCAAGACGCCCTAGTTCTTTCATTCTCCTTCTGTAGTACCTGCACAGATTCGTATTGTAGATTAATTTCACCTAGGCTTAGTGCACTGTGTGCAAATTGACTAGATCCCCACGCTCAAAGAGCAGAAGTCATCCAAGCATGGAGCTTCGAATTTGTTTAGAATTTAAGCTAAGATGATGATAAGTTTTATTATTACAATAGGACTCCCACAGCTCCAAGAGAGGAGCAGAAGTATCCAAACATGGAACTTCTAAATTCTGTCGATATTAGTTATTATGTAAGTAATAAGGACATAGTTGAAGTGCTTTTGAAATATTATGACCCGCATATTGGGAGTGTCGCTCTTGAGCAAGACGCCCTAGTTCTTTCATTCTCCTTCTGTAGTACCTGCACAGATTCGTATTGTAGATTAATTTCACCTAGGCTTAGTGCACTGTGTGCTTATTGACTAGATCCCCACGCTCAAAGAGCAGAAGTCATCCAAGCATGGAGCTTCGAATTTGTTTAGAATTTAAGCTAAGATGATGATAAGTTTTATTATTGCAATAGGACTCCCACAGCTCCAAGAGAGGAGCAGAAGTATCCAAACATGGAACTTCGAATTCGTTAAGAATTTAAGCTAAGATGATGATAAGTTTTATTATTACAATAGGACTCCCACAGCTCCAAGAGAGGAGCAGAAGTATCCAAACATGGAACTTCTAAATTCTGTCGATATTAGTTATTATGTAAGTAATAAGGACATAGTTGAAGTGCTTTTGAAATATTATGACCCGCATATTGGGAGTGTCGCTCTTGAGCAAGACGCCCTAGTTCTTTCATTCTCCTTCTGTAGTACCTTCACAGATTCGTATTGTAGATTAATTTCACCTAGGCTTAGTGCACTGTGTGCAAATTGACTAGATCCCCACGCTCAAAGAGCAGAAGTCATCCAAGCATGGAGCTTTGAATTCGTTTAGAATTTAAGCTAAGATGATGATAAGTTTTATTATTACAATAGGACTCCCACAGCTCCAAGAGAGGAGCAGAAGTATCCAAACATGGAACTTCTAAATTCTGTCGATATTAGTTATTATGTAAGTAATAAAGACATAGATGCAGTGCTTTTGAAATATTATGACCCGCATATTGGGAGTGTCGCTCTTGAGCAAGACGCCCTAGTTCTTTCATTCTCCTTCTGTAGTAACTGCACAGATACGTATTGTAGATTAACTTTACCTAGGCTTGGTGCACTGTGTGCTTATTGACTAGATATATATATAATATATATATATTTTTTTCTCTGCAATGCTGCGATTCTCTAATGAGCAAGGGTACGACGTACCAATCTATCACGATTCAAGTTTATTGATTTTTGCTTTCACATCTTGGTCGTTGATATTAGTTTTTGTTAAATAATAATATGATGTATGTTATATTGTCTTACCCTTGTAATGAAATTCGATTGAGTTTTGTGTTGTTCGTTTATCCTTGCGTTCCTATCCAAATATAACTTTCGTCATGAAGAACGTCTGACAAAGGTTTGAGAAATTACCATCAAGTATTTGCAAAATTTGGTTTTTACTTAAGCTGACGAAAACTGCTAACAGAGGTAATCTCAGCACGTATCTTGTAATGTAATCTATCAGCACTGCTGTTGGGCGGATGAAGATCAATTCTATATGCATGAAAATATTCTGTTGAAATGTTTGTTGAGGAAATATACGTTATTCTTATAACTGATGTTGGTTCCTGATTACCTCTTATTTAACTTCGTTAGCATTTTAATCTGGTGCATGCGAGTGAAAATTGACCGAAGTAGCGAGATCAAATATAATCAGTTAGCGATAAATAAACACTGATCACTACCCACTTAAGTAATGAAAGAAAGTTGGAGCCGTTTCGTGTTAGGAGGTGGGAAAATGATGTTCATGTCATTCACATTAGCTATGAGGATGTTCCTAGCATCTCGTTTAGCGGCTGTTTCTTAGTCTTTACTGAAAGTATGGACGTGCCGTGATATGGAATCTTCTCAGCAGACGCAAGAGATGATTCAAATTCGCGGAGTTGACAATCCAATCGACTAAATAAGTTACTCACCGAAGATTGGCTATTTTTAATATCATTGGAATTGAGAGCAGAATTAGAATACACAACTAGATACGCGCATTTCAGCAATATCATGGTCTAATTTTCAATAGAACTATAGTAAAATGAGTATTAACAAGCAAAACAGCAAGTTTAACGGTTAAATAGAAGCAGAAAACCGTAAGCGATACATGCGGTAACAGTTGTAAACTTTCTACTTAACCAAAAGCCCGCTAGAGCGCGTTACTTCTAAAATGACATGTGAGGGGCACTATATATTGCTGAGGTTCCATTATAGTGCTCAATAGATCGATTATCGAGTCAAGGACCCTGATCGATTCATACCTTTCGATATTTTTTTGACGCCGTTATTCGTAGACACGAATAAAAGGCTATTGGAAAATAAGCTTTTGACACGAATACTCGTAGACACGGTTATACGCTCGCTTTGTAACGGCGCCCTAAGAGTTCCGACGCTCGTTTATTCGTGTCTACGTTTATCCATGTCATCAACTGTCCGTCTGTGTAAAAGAATAGGCTTTTAAGCTTTTGACACCGATATTTGTAGACACGATTATATGCTCACATTTTACTTCTGTTTAATATGCCGACCAAGTTTTTGACACCGTTATCTTTTGACACGGATAATTCCGAATGTTTTTGCATTAAAAAAGCTTCTTCCGTTTAGCCTTTGCACACGGATAAATGTAGACACAGATATGCACTCCCAAGTCCACAAACTCTCAGTGGATTTGGCGATGGTATTTGATTGCTTGTCTAGTGCCCATCTGATAGCCAAGGTGTAGTCCATCGAAGTATTTAGCCCAGACTTATTCTGGGTGCAAAATTACCTTTCTGGTCGTCTCGATGGTTGTCCGGATCAGAAATACTCTGTCCCAACCTCTCCTTGCGACCTCGATGTGGTCCCATTGCTCTTCCTTGCATTAGTTGATGGTGTTCTTCGCTTGTTCAGCGTCGTTCCTACTCTCCTTTTCACCTACAACCTAAATTTGTTCTGGAGATTCGAGTCCTCTGCGGATTGTCAACGGTTGCAGGATATTCTGGATGCGTTGTCTATGAGGCACGACGTAAATTCTCAGTCAGTCAATTCCAAGTCAGCATTAGTAAAACGTTTTCATTATTAACCCAGTATATTTTTCTGTTTGCCTCTTCGGGATGATTTTTAGCGATATCGTGATTTAGTCAATTCATTCATATGCCTCGTCATTTAGTGACTTTGGTCGAGAAGGCGATAAATTCTGATGAAAATCGTATCCCAGCTTCACATCATCATCAATTAAGGAAGTATTTTGTGGCACTGAAAAGGGCTGTTGGGAAACGGCGTGAGGTTTGGGGGTGGCAGACCCTTAAGCTGTTGAAATTGCTTGCTAACTGCATCTTCCACTCTACTTCACAGAGTGATCCTGAGCTGACGTTTGTGGACGAAATTGGGTGGGTAAGCGTTGATCCAGCTCTTAGTCCCAACGAATCTGACGGTTGAAGAAGTTAAGTTCATAAATCCCCAGTACAGGATCCTACTCGGGTTAAGCGATGCAAATATTGGACTTCATTAAGCTCAAGTTGATTTCCAAAGTGTTTCTGCCTTGACTAAGCTCTCTCACTTGTGCGTCTGGTGCTACTCTCAATTGTCGTCGCGGCACTGCAAGGTTCCAGACTTGAGAGGGTACAGAGATCCTGTTTCAGTATCATGTGGATCTTCTCGATATTATTTTGTGTCTTGCAGGACTGGTAGTGAGCTTCTCACTTTCAGGTTCCTGTAGTCTGTTGTGCTTTGCTTCTGTCATGACTTATCAATTGGATCGTCCTATTTCGAAGCCTGCTTTTAATGGGCTATTGGCTTCTTTTATTATTATTTTCATTGGCATTTTTTCATGTCCAGAGGTTGTGAGGGAAGATAACCAGGCGACTTATTCTCTGATTCTTTATTGGCTGGCCGAGCACTTTCGCCCGTTCGGGCATCTTCAGGGCGACAGCCCCTATGGCACCACATCGCCCTGAAGATGCTCTGCCAGCCAATAACTTCTTTTATTATGAGCATCCTCAGCTTAAATGGCATCTCGGTTGATTAAGGGCCCTGAAAAGAGCTGTCGAAAACGTGTGGTGTTCTCCACACTCCGTATCATTGTTGCTTGGTATCATTGTTACTTGGGACGCTGGTTGCCTGGCAGTTTGGCTATGCGGTTGCTGTGGGTGACAAAAATTACCTTCACCTGTCATTGAAGCGAGGGCACTTCGGAATAGTTTGCAATAATTTGCACCGTCGTTCCCTTTGTCATGGCGAGCTCTTTCGCCCATTCGGGCCCTTCAGAGAAGCAGTGATATTTGGAACCGATAACAGAAGAAAGCGTCATACAGAAGAAATATGGCACTTGAATTTTCTCCTGAGAATTCATATTCCTTTGACGACGTGACGTTGAAACTTCTTAAGATGAAAGTCATTTCACTTTCATTATCTGACAATGAAAGGCGGCGTTGAAGCTGGTGACGTTCGACTCGTTAGCGGTCCATTCTATTTTTTTTTACGTAACAGAAAAAAAGGCAGTCTTCATTCTCAACCATGGAACATGTCAGCATCTACATCGGATGACGGGTGACCTCGCGGCCGAAAGGGAAAGGACTTCACGTTTTCATGACTTGGAACCTATGAAAATCGTTGGACTTCTACGTAACGTCGGTTTATCTACGGTTTACAGTGGCTCGACTAGATCGCTATCTGAGTCAAGGTTCAGCAGCGTGATTTATTGCGATGTTTCCGATGCAATTTGTAAAGAAGAGATCATTATATTGTCAACTCTTGTCTTTTTCACCTAGTAAAATTTTATACTGGTGAAAAAGTAGAGTCTGAATACATAGAAGTGATTCGACGGTGGAGTCAAGTTCTGTCCGATCTTAATATTGCACAATCCGAGAATGAAACCTTGGCCGGTGAGAGAAGTACGGTAAACGGTTGTTGGTAGACATGAAACGGTTTTGCTATTATACTCTCGTACAATGGTACGATAAATCTCCCATGGGAGTCTTGCGAGGCGATAATGGAACCGAAATATGGCGACAAATCTCGTGCGAATGAAACCATTGTTATGGGATTGAGAGTGGGACGTTTTATGAGATGGTTTCGCCACGTGTCTGTTTTTTGGGCATTTTTTCACCTTGTTTACGTCGATTCGAATTGAAAGACGGAAGCAAGGAAGTCGGTTAAAAAGAATTAAACTCGTCCTCGTTTGGCTAGCGTTAGAAATCTTTACAGATGTCCAATCTCGTGTAGATTTGATATTTAATCGGTCCGAGAAAAATTAAGAGAAGCAATCATCGTACCGGTACTAATAATTACACGCTATTCTTGATTCACTTCCGATTTCGACGACCCGATATTGTCATCGTGGAAGTGAAAGTCTTCCGGCCAATAAACTTGACGTTTTTCGTTTCCTCGAGAGCTCGACGTAACGAGCTCGTGGGAAAATTCGTCTTCATTCGGCGTCCCGGGAAAACGAGAAATTAAAATGCCTCGCGCCTGTGAAAACTGTCGGATTCCTGAAAGACGAGCGTGCGATTCCTAGCGTGATTTTTTTTGTCATATTTCTGCGCACGATTAATTTGGATTCACATTGACAGAAGAGCGGACTATGGTTAGGTTAATATCCCCCAACTTCGACCGATCTGATCGCCGTTTTGCTCCTTCCGGCTCTTATCGAGCTGAATAAATAAGCGAAAATATTAAAAGCTCGTTTGCTCGTATCCTTTATCTAAGCTCAACGTCCTAGTCTGCCTTGCGTTTTAATCCGGAACAAGTGCGAATTTGGATGAATTTTCATAGCACGATACAATCTTGGCACTCTCTTGGAATTTTTGAAGTATCTATGTTCAACAAGTTTTAAAACTCGTCGTATTTTCGCGGGAAAATTACAAGCGAGGAAATTTCAATAAATTTTTTGCCGTGCAAATTTGCAGCTATTAAATTGCGGATAACTCACGTTCCAAGACCAAGCGTTCAGAATGTTTTCTATTTTGATTTTTATAGCCCGCAAGAATCAACAGATTTAATCGTCTTAAAATGTTCTTTGTATAATGACGTCCGATTTTTATCGTTGGTGTCACACACCGTACTTCCACGTTAGAATTGTTTTTCTTCGTAACTTTTTTGAACTTTTTCATTCTCTATCTTTTTTCATCATAGTTTCATTTTGATTTTTACAGGCCGCAATACAATAATTACAGTAATTTTTTCTCGTCGTTGTTTTGTCGCATCGATCATTCTTCGCCCCTCAACCTCAACAGCGAAGGGTAATTTTTTCATAACATTTTCACCATTTATTGTTCGTATTTCTCATTATTTATTCTATTTACATTTTCATTTTTACAGGCTGCAATAATCAATAGATCTAATCGCCCAAGGTCTTGGAATGTAGCTGGCGAATGACTCTAATTTTTATCTTTTGTGTCCCACACTGTACTTCCGCTTATTCGCATATCCCGTGCGTTTTTTCGTTTTTCGGTCTATTAGCTAGAGAAATGGCCCTAAATTCCGAAATATATTGTCTTGGATAAATTACTCGAGCTATGAGTAGGGTTTTTCATTTCGGTTGAATGTAAACCTGACGAAAATTGTATTTCTGTTCAATTTTAATCTCTCGCATGTTAATTTAAGTGAAGACCCAAATTTAGCCTTCTTTTACTAAGCTTCCTCTTGATAATAATTTTTGCTCAATCTTTTCACCTTTTCGAGTTCATTATCTCCTTTTTTCCACCTTTTATCCCTCGCGTTTTCCTTGTCCGCTAGTACTTTCAATAGGAATCGCTAGCTATGCGGTGGAAACCAGTCGAACCATGTTTTTGACGAAATTCGTTTCTTGAAAGTAACAGGCCGCTAAGGTGCGCCTCGTGAAAATGGATTTCGCCCCAGATTACTTCATTCGCATTACGTTCCTTGGACGGGGTCTTTTGTAAGCGTCTGGTCCAGTTGCGGACCTCGAATGTGACCCGAGTTGATTTTCTCGGCTCCTCCTCCGGCCCCGGATTTTCACAATGGAAAAAATATCGTTACTACACGCGACACAGAATTGCGAGCGTCGAAAGGCGAATTTTTTATCCCTTAAGTCTCAATAATTTCAAATTTTTATTTTATAAATGGTAATAAAACGACAGTAGTGCTTATATGATTATTTTTTGTACTTTAAATAGTCAACTAGTTATATTTTTTCTTCCGTATTATTTATCCCAATTTTAATTCTGAATAAATAATTGATATTTAATTTTAAAAACGTAGAATTCGAATATTTAAAGAGTGCCAAATATTTAGGATGAAAAAATATTTATCTATTGCCGAAGAAAAATTAGAATTTAAGGGAAAAAAATGTTCAATGATGGATGAATAGATTGATTTTGAAAGCTTTAATCTTTTCGCGTGACTGAAATATTCCTGGGTCACTTTTCGTTAGAAAAAATCCTAAGTATAACTAATAAGTAGTATAAAAATAGTAAGTATAAAAAATACTAAGCATTAGTATAAAATACTAATAGTAGTATAAAAAATACTAAGTCAGATGTAGACAATTTAAATGAAAACTGTCTCCCTTCTTCAAATTATTTCCTCCTTCATATAACTCCTGACATATCCTCAATCTATATTTTTTCACCAGGGGAATATATTCGAGATGATGTGAGAGCGAATGTACGCTTGGCGAAACAGAGATTATCATGCTCATCGCATTTGAAAGCTGCTTTCATCGCGAGTTAGCTGCGAGATTCTACTTGCCTTGCCGTTTATTAGCTGGTTTGAATTTAAACGATTACTCACTTTGGATGTTGACAGCAGCTATAGAACTATGAACCTTGTAGAGCACCATACAGACATCAGGTCACACTTAATCGCGTTCACTACCGTCGAAATATTTTTTATATCCAACAGATTTTCGGAACTCGCGGTACTGGAGCAATCGAGGTCGAAAAACTTCGCGGAATATCTCCGGTTTTGAGTGGATTATTTTTTTATTAACAATAACTGCTTACTCGACGGGGGAGTCGCGGAAAACATGTCATGAAAGTACCTTCGGCCAGCTCAAGACTGGGACTGGTCGATGAAGCTTGCGGACAACTCTCACCTTCTTTTTCTCCGCGAGGTTCTTTCGTGGTGGCCTCTCCCACCTGACGAGCGCAAGAAGTCGAAGGAGTCGCCGAAGAAGGGCTCGAGCAAGGAGCTTTTTCGAAACGGGGCGTTCGAAAAATACACAGACCTTCGAAGTGCGTCAAGAAGCTGTCAACGGAGAAACGGATTTGGATACTAATTAAGAGCCTTTAGTTGCTCATTTTGGTAGCTGGTAAATAACAATGGCCAGGGGTTTTTTTTGTTTAAGTACCTTCCAGTGCTTAAATGTGCACTTTTCAAGCTCTTACGCATATTTTGATGCCGAGCCATGGAAAAGTGAAGAATGAATACTAGCAGAGATGAGAAGTGTGCATATAAAAGTCTTAATGGTTTTTTTTTAACTACCTAATAAGTAAGTAACTCCAGTTTTTTTTCGTGTTAGTTTTTTTTTAAGTTTTAGAGGTACTTTTTCAAATTAGAGGTAATTTTAAGGTTAAAAGCTAAATTTTTCGCTTATATAATGATAGTATAGATAGTATAGAATGATTTTTAGAGCTCCAAGAACTCTCGAGTTATACCCTCATACCAAAGTGCTGAAAATTTCCCAAATTCAACACAAAAGCTGCGATAGCTCGAGAACCAATGAAGCTATCGACCTCGCGATGGTCTCATTCGATTCAGCGTCCGAAACTATAAAAATTGATACCAAATACACCATACACATTTTTTTTTTTTAATTGGAAAATACGAATTTGTCTGTTGTTCATATTTTTGAGGAGAACGAGTAGGTTGGTTTTCTCCCACTCGCAACTCCTGGACAGAAAAAATCCAAGTGTCTCCAACATTCTTAGTACTTTTATCGAACTTTACATCTTCAAAGAGCGAGACACCCTAAAGTTGTGACGCGACCGCTTGAAAATCCGCTCTTTGTATGGTGTGCCCCTTGAATGAAAATCCTTCGTTAATAATGACCCAAGATCGGGAGCGTTTTAGCAACTGAACTCTATTCAGCGCGGCCGTTCATTATAAACCGAACCATTATCTATTCAAAGACTTCTTGTAAAGAACCGTTCATCCTATGTAATGAGCGGTAAGGGCTCTTACGCGAATTGCAACGACCTTTCGTCCGCTTGAGTTACTAAAAAATATTACCTGACGAATCCAGGGCAAGAGGATGATTCTTTCATAGAATTATGCGAGAGAGTTATCCTGATTCTCTGTTCGCAGGAGCACTGACGTGGAATAATATATTCTGTTTAACATGATCCGAGATGCGTTGTGATTTGTCGCGTATCCATTCGATTCGACATTCTATTTGACTATTCCATTTGATATAGACATTAATGGCGACGTTATCTCATATTGCATTTTTCTGTATTTCTAGCGCTTTCGCCGCTCTGGGGCTCTTTTTTAACGTTTTAGATTCATGACAATCCCAGCCTTGCGAAGCTATTTCAGGACCTAAAAAAAAAAAAAAACCACATACTATACACATTATTTATTGATTCCTATCGGCGAATGTGATCATGGTGTGCTGTCTCAGTAAAAATATCGATAATAGCTATGAATTGACGTATGTTTCCTGAAGAGGCCCAGAGCGGCGAAAGCGCTAGAAATACAGAAATGCAATATGAGATAACGTCGACATAATTGTCTCTACCTCAACACCTCGTCTGATCCGAGAATTCGAGCCCGTGAATGTGCTTCAAGTTGACTGAAACTGGGAAACGACCGATATATCAATTGATGTTGCAGTTGACTCTATTTGAGAGCATCAAAGTCTATAAAAATTATACTGGGTTGGTGAGGGGGAGAAGAACCAGGCGACATATTCTCCGATTTTTTATTTACTGGCCGAGTACTTTCGCCCCTTCGGGCATCCTCAGGGCGATGTGGAACCATAGGTTACCACAGCCTGTGGGCCTAAGAAATCCTAAGCCTAAGAAATCTGTGTCAAGCACAATAATTCGATACCATGATCAAGACGTGATTATCATCTTCTCTTCTCGAATTTTCTGCTCGCCTCGATAAATTTATTCCAAAGGGAAACTGATCGGTCGAGGAAACAGTCCGGTAAATAGCTAGAGAGATGACGTTGGTTCCAACAATGAAAGTTTTTGGCCGGTCACCAAAAGGCGTATCTTGTCTTATTGCTCAACGTTGCGCGAGCTTGAGGGCCAGTTTCTCCCGTCTGAATCCAATGCAATGCGGAGCATGATCTTTTCAGGTTTACGTGTGTGAAATGCGACCTTGAGACAGTCGGTCTAGCATGACCTAGATAGTCGACAGTCATTATTTGTGTTTTACTAGGCCAGTAGGGTTTAGCAATTAATATTCTAAGTAAAAAAGATTGTCCGTTTTATCTATTATTTATTTAATATTTATTATTATTTTTTTTTGAGTTCAAAATTATTGAACAGTTGAACTTCTGCTCACTTTTAATGTTGATAGTTTTATAACTGACGTATGTACGTGTTAGCTCGGATGGAAATTTTCAATTAGAAGCGTAAAACAACGTTTTTTTCCTCCACACAAAAAATATCATTGGCTCAAATGAGAGTCGTCCCAATTCCAAGATCAGCAGGGCTTCTCCTGTTGGGAAGAGGTATATTTCATCTGAGAAATCAGATCAAAGGCTAGACGTATTTACTGTCTCCCCCAGCTCCCGAGGCGTTTTTGTAGCCCCTCTTAATAATGTTTGTCCACTCCAGCTCCGTGGCCTGAGTCCTGACAAACGCCTCAACTCTTTCTCCCACGGAAGCTGGCCAAATATGAAGCGAGCATCACTAACGGATGGTCGTCTTATATAAGCAAAAGAATTATAAACCACTGTACAATAATTTGCAGCGTATTTCACTGGATTTGGATTCCACATGTCTTGAAACGTAAGGCATTAAATTTTGTGAGGTGGAAGGGTGAGCAAATTTTTTTCGTGAGCGATTAAAACGGTTTATAGTCGAGTAATAAACCAAAAGTAAGGAAAGGAGCGGGTTAAAGATATTACAGGACAAATTTGGTCTGAAATTGGCTGTAGAATCGATATCTATAAAATACTCGCCGATGTTATAAAATTTGCAAAACCGCTATAGGGGAAAATTTAATCGTTTAATTTCTGACCGTGCGTTTTCTCACGGAAACGCTCTTCGAAAAGCTGAATTGAGACCTCGTATCTCCATTTTGACGAAAATAAGATCATGGTTTCTATAATGTAAGTTCCTTGGTTTTTACCGATTTTAGCGCTCATTTGGTCGACTTTGGAATTATTTCGGCTCAAAATTTCAATTTTTCATACCTCGTGTCCCCCGATTTAGAAATATTATTCAGAAATAATGCAGTTCTTTTGCTCTCATGTGAAGTAGGCAAAAAGGAGATACGAAGTCTCAATTCTTCACCGTCCGTATGTCACAACCTTCGCGTTTCAACAAGATCCGATCCGGTCACGGAGAAGATGTCTGTGAATCAATCACCGCGATCTCGAGACCGGCTAATAAGACCCGTTCCGAAACCGACTCGGTCTGGGAATGGAGTTTGAGCGATTGAACTTTTGAAAAAGAGGCACGATGCATGTAACATCTTCGTATGCAATCGAACACGATAGCGCATCAATAGATCGTTTGAAAGTTCCAATAAAAACGATCCTTAGAGGCTACGAATTGCCGTTAAATTCTCTAGTAGTTCGTTTACGAGTTTCTGTGAGAAAAACGGTAAAAAAGTGTCTCTATGGAGTAAGTATTCAATTTTGGTTTATTATTCAATAATAAACCATTGTAATCGCCCAAGAAAAAAAAATTTATAACCCCCCCTCAAAATTTGATGTTTTACGTTTCAAGGCATGTAGAATCCGAATATCCAATAAAAAAAATTCTGTCCGTCCGCCGTACGCCGTACCCTGTCAACACTTTTCCGTTAGCAGTTTTCCGGCCAAACTGTAAGAGCTAAAAATGTGAAATTTTCACCAAAAATCAATCTCAGTCCTACGACGGCCCAATTCTTGAACCAACTTGCTAGCTCAATTTTAAGGGTATTTTTGGGGGGTTTTGAGGGGGAGAAAATTCATATTTTCCAAGGTTTTTTAGAAAAATGTGTACGTGGTATCAAATTATATAGATTTTTGGACGCTGAATCGAATGAGACCATCGCCGGGTCGATAGCTTCATTGGTTCGCGAGTTATCGCAGCTTTTGTGCCGAATTTGGGAGATTTTCAGAAAATTGACGTGAGGGTATAACTCAAGAGTTCTTGGAGCTATAAAAATCGTTCTATACTCATTGGAAAGGTCGTCAAACACTCTCTCCAGCTGTATCGTTAGGCAATAAGTTTAGCTTTTAATTAGGAAATTAAGAAAAATAAAAATGATTAAAATTACAATAGTTGCTACGGAGTTTTCCCCTATAGTTACCATCTGTTTTTCGGTGGGAACGTTAAAAAATGTTCGGAATATTTAAAATGACAAATGGATAGTCTTCTTAAATCAATATTGAAGCGAAATAATAATAAACCACTGTACAATCATTTGCAGCGTTTTTAATTTTTTAAAAGAATTTAGGTATCTGGTACTATAGAAAGATATGGTTTTAAAAAAACCCGATTCCAAAAATTAACTTGCCCAAAAAAAAGCTCTGAAAAGGGAAAAAGTATAAACTATTAAAAAATAAAACCGACTTCAAAATTATTTTCCTGTTAAAGTAACTCTGAAAAGGGAAAAATAAATGTTTCAACTTCATAGCAACTCAATACACATTTTAAGGACTAGTTTACTACTAGTATTGACCTGACCACTTCCTGATTAATTAAACCACCTCTCCTAACAATATAAAATTTAATTATTTCTCATTTCATAAATAATTGAACTGCCTTCCTTGTCACCTCTCAATCGTTTTCAAAACGGTCACTTCTTAAAGTTGCTCTCTTATTTTGTCACGTAAGACTAATTTACTATTGTTGAGTACTACGTTCAACTATACGAATGTTCGTATTTTTTTTTCTTGACGTAATTGAGAAAGGTGCTTGAAAAACATCAAAAATTTGAAAATAGGAATCACGTTTTTCGTAATACTATTTTTTCTACACGCCATATTAGTTGACCGATCTAAAATTCGAGCTAGGTACTCATTGGCAGATAAAGTATAAACAAAATGACGTAAAAAAAAATTGTAATCGATATCTAAAAGTTATGAGCTCGCAAAGTCATAGGTTGATGTTTTCACGAAAATCACGTTTTCTTGAATTTCTCCCAATCTGGGGCCGTATTGCTCGACGGATTCGGTTGTAAAAATTATGATGGGACCTACCTGGATTGTTAATCTTTCGTCCAAAAAAAAAAGAAGAAAAAAAAAGCTATTTGATCGAATCGAACTTGTGTAGAAGCTGAAAGCTAGCTGACAGCACATACCGGAAAAAACCCGCAAGTCAATCCTCCTCCTTTTGAAGTCGGTTAAAAACTATATTTTCGAGCAATATCTCTCTATTCGTTTTTGCTGCTCAAGTTAATTAATTAATCGTTCAGTCTGATATTCCTTTCGAAGTACTCTCTTGACTATCGTTGCTGCCATTTTGCCAATCTATGGTGGACACAAAATACTGCAGGTCGTACAGGGAAGCGAAGGTATGCGTATAATGAGGCGATGGGCGTGTCAGGAAAACCTTGGTCTGAAACTGCCTGCGGTCTGCGGCGTTGACATTGGTCCAGCGAGAGCTAAGCTTCCTGCATTGGGCCTTAACTTGCAGAGCTTCAAGTATAGCGATTTGAAGTGCTTTGGAAAAAAGACCGATTCGAATATATTTAAGTTCGAGCCACCTCTTTGTGCGAAGAATTTGTCGCTTCCTGATTTGGCGTCGATATTCACCTTCTAAATTATTAGCAGTTACGTCGTTTACGAATTTCACACTTGTATCGATAATTCCTATTAACATCGACAATTATAATTCTACTTATTTATTTTTCTTTATTTGTACTATCCGAAGACCTTACTATATTTTTCCCCATTAATATGACACAACGATTTTACAACACTACAACAACACTAAACAATATATAGGTAAAACTGTTGAATTTAACTTGACTCGTAGAACTTCTAGACAGCAACACATGAAAACATCAGGTCATCAAAAACAACAGGTTTTGGTTGGGGGTGAAAAGTCATTGTGGTAATTTGTCACAATAAGTCGCAAGACCTCTTAATTCACAAATTTGGGCCTTATAGGTGATTAAAAAAACGAGGACAATTTTTCTTAATTTTTTCAATTTACTGTCAGCGCAAACAACATAAATGTGGTGATTTTCGGTGTTACTACAGTTTCTCCCCATAACTATCTTTGCCTTACTTATTTGTTTCCTGGATTTTGACACTAGCTAATTTTGAAATGTCCTCATTCTTCGTGCAGAGTTCTTGTGAGTTGAAGCCTATGTTCTGAAAGGTTTATTACAATGAGCAGAACATAGAAATCAGTATAATAGGTACAATGACAAGAAGTGTTTTGGTGAATGATGAATGAATCTCAAATGGAATGAGCGCCCGTTTTCTTCCGCTGTATCGCGCGCATAGCTGTTGTGCATTGCAAGACAAATAACCGTTCAATATTAGGCGTAAATTTCAGAAGGAAAATCATCGATCTGTTGTAATCAATACACAAAAACGCCCAATGGCAGTCAAATTCACTAGCTCCAAGGACTGAGCAAATGGAAATGCTCAAACCTAATCAATCCTAGGAATGATCATTTTGAAATGCACGACAGCGACCACTCTTCAGTTTCACATCGAATCAAATTGGCGCTCTTACAAATCATGTCATCGCTTTCTGTCCATTTTGGTTTATTATTCAATGATAAACCATTGTAATCGCCCAAGGAAATTTTTCGTCGTTTGGTTGTCGTCGCATTTATTGTAGTAGAGGGGTTCTGAGGGGGAGAAAAACTAGGCGACTTATTCTCCAGATTTTTAATGGCTGGCCGAGCACTTTCGCCCATTCGGCGGACGGACAGATTTTTTTTTATTGGATATTCGGATTCTACATGCCTTGAAACGTAAAACATCAAATTTTGAGGGGGGTTATAAAAATTTTTTTCTTGGGCGATACAATGGTTTATCTTCGAATAATAAACCAAAAATTCTGTCCGTCCGCCGTACGCTGTTAGCAGTTTTCCGGCCAAACTGCGAGAGCTAAAAATGTGAAAATTTCACCACAAATCAATCTCGGTCCTACGACTGCCCAATTCTTGAACCAACCTGCTAGCTAAATTTTAAGGGTATTTTTGGCGGGTTTTGAGGGGGAGAAAATTCATATTTCCCAAGGTTTTTCAGAAAAATGTTTACGTGGTATCAAATTATATAGATTTTTGGACGCTGAATCGAATGAGACCATCGCCGGGTCGATAGCTTTATTGGTTCTCGAGTTATCGCCGCTTTTGTGCCGAATTCGGGAGATTTTTAGAAATTTGACATAAGGGTATAACTCGAGAGTTCTTGGAGCTATAAAAATCGTTCTATACTCATTGGAATGGTCGTCAAACACTCTCTCCAGCTGTATCGTTAAGCAATAAGTTTAGCTTTTAATTAGGAAATTAAGAAAAATAAAAATTGTTAAAATTACTATAGTTGCTACGGAGTTTTCCCCTATAGTTACCATCTGTTTTTCGGTGGGAATGTTCACAAATGTTCGGAATATTTAAAATGACAAATGGATAGTCTTCTTTAATCAATATTGAAGCGAAATAATAATAAACCACTGTACAATCATTTGCAGCGTTTTCAAACATATTATTCCAGCGTTTCTGTCTAGGATGATGTCTCCTCGGGAATTTTTCCGAGACATGAGAGAGTTTTACAACCGAAAGTGAAGTGAGCTCGGTTGCATGACTGCTGTGAGTAGTAAACGTCAAAATGACGTTGTAATTTCACAATTGAGCCCTGATTTTATCGCAAAGAGGACCGTCACGATACAAATTTTATCGCCACCATCTCTTGAATATATATCGCTTATTTTTTTCGACTGACGCTGCCATCACCGATTTCCCGCAGGACTTTTATTTCATTAGCGATGTCGTGAGGCAAGGTTTCGCTTTTCGCACGGTTCGTCTCTTTTGGACGTTAAGTCGTAAATCTGAAAATTACCCCTTACAACAAAACTGCAAATTAGACGACCTAGAAGGACGAATAGGGGGGATCAGGGGCATAAATGGAGGGGTGTACATGTACTTAGTGCAAATACTAGAATGGCTCTTCGGTGCTAAATGAGCAAGTCTAGAAGTTAGGGCATCAGTTGACGCCATGTTGTCTTGCTTGACAATTTTTGTGCTGTACGTGTTCGCGTATGCAGCCGTAGATGCGAAAATACGTAAGCGAAATATCATTATTAAACAGTTAAGATTTTTAGTTAATTTATTATTATTCGATTATAGCGCGTTGTGATCGCCCAAAAAAGTTTCCATCCACCCCTTCAAAATTTGATGTTTTACGATTCGAGGCATTCGAAGCAATCTGTTGTGTCGGTGGGAACGTTCACAAATTAATTTTTGGAATAATTACTATTACCAATGGTACTCTTCGTAAATCATTGTTAAATGTATAATAAACCGCTGTACAATCATTTGCAGCGTCATTTGGGTCTCTTGGCGATAAAAATGTCCCAATTTTGACGACATTTTCAACTGATCAAATATTTGCCTCGAGTACGTTATTAGATTACAATTGAAAATCGAAAGTTCTAAAGTAATTTTTCAAGTTGAACGGGTAATGCATTTTCTCACATGGCAGGATCAACTTTCCTTCGATATTTGCACGTTCGTCAACAGAATATGCTGAACAAATCTAAAATGGCTCAACCGGAATTCAGCAATCATCATATTAATCAGCAGAATTTTCAGTTATGCTGGTCAATGTCAATTCGCCGCGTCACTCGCGATTATTGCTATTACAGGTGATTGGACAATTAATCATTTCGACTCCCGACGTCCTACTGACGTGGTTTCGTGACTGACGAGGCCAAATTAGTCTAACAACTTTATTCTCTGCGTCAGCCAGCACTGTGCGATAAAAAAAAAAATAATAATAATAATTAAAATAAATTAATTAAAAATTAAATTATAATAATAATAAACTGAATAAAAAAAATATGAATTAGTAAAAATATAATAGTACTCCGCTGTTGGGGTTGAGGGGGAGAAAACCATGGCGACTCGTTCTCCTGTTTTTTATTGTTGGCCTGCCAAGCACTTTCGCCCATTCGGGCATCATCAGGGCTTCGTAGCACCATTACAAGGTATCCACGGCCAGTATAATAGTACTATTGATAGTGTTTGGGCAGTAGTATTTAAAATTAGTTCGTAAATCAGTGTTTCTTGTCATTGCCGATCTATATGGATTGCTTCATATCGACAGCCACGCTGCAAAAGCCTGTAAAAAAAATTCATAATTGTTCAGGGGACGTTGTGTTGTTATCTAATGTTTGGAATAATTACTAAAAATTGATTAATTATTATATTTCTTCTTTTTCTTGTCGTCGCATTTTTGGATGTTTTGATGGGGAGCAAACCAGGCGACTCATTTTCCGATTCCTTATTGGCTGGCCGAGCACTTTCGCCCATTCGGGCATCTTCAGGGCGACGTGGAGCCATTGTGTCCATAGGGAATAATACCAGACACACTTTCGAAAATACGAATTTTCTTTCCCTTGAAACCCCCAAAAATACGCTTAAAATTGAGGTAGCGATTTGTTTAAAGAATTGAGCGATTGACAGACCAAGATTGATTTTTAGGGAAAATTTGAAGAATATAGCTTTTGAAGTAGCGTCAGAAATTAGTTGACGGCGTACTGACAATGTTTTATTGGGTATTCGGTTTCGACGTACCTTGAAACGTAAAACATCGCATTTTTAGGGGGTTCGGACATTTTTTCTTTCTTGAGTAATCACAATGCTTCATTATTGATCAATTTTTGACGAAAAGTTGTCTGCAGCGTGTCAGTCGATATATGATACTTTGAGAGCTCTTTTATTTTCAGCTGAGTACATAAGAATTTGCAAGAGGAGCGAGCCCGACATCAACCGATGTATATTGAATTCAATCGAAGCCCTCCGACCGAAATTCGTGGAAGGAAAGTATTTTTTTGTGCGATATCAATCAATTCCGAGCGCTGACTTCTGTTGAAACTGTTTAATTTTGAAATTTAACCTTGAACTAAATTTTAAAATTTTTAATTTGAACCATTGATTCTTCTTAATAGGAATCCCCGAATTGGACATTCCAGCCATTGAACCGTTGCATCTGCCAGAAATGGTGATTTCGAAGGGTGGAGCTTTTAAAGCTATCGGCTCCAACATTACCGTCCATGGAGCGTCAAATTTCGTCATCACGCATTTAGAGTAAATTATTATTTTTTGCACATATTTCAGACTAGGTAGCGATTCATCTCACTTTCGAAAAATCCCAATGACAACCCTCTCCTATCTGTATAAATTTTTATTTACATATAATATGACGTTGTCGGATACCTCTGTGGAGTGGAAATGATGGAGTAAACTGTTTAGCATAATTCTCGTTAACCTTGATAGGAAAATTATTTCTGTTCAGCACCGATATTGACAACATAGTATACAACGCGAGTCTGCATTTCCCTCTCATCTCGTTCGACGCGATTTATGACGTTGATGCAAAAATCCTCGCAATGCCTTTGAAAGGTCAAGGACCAATCAATGCTAACGCAAGTAAGTCAAATTGAACAATAATTATCCTTTAGTTCGATATTATTCATTTAAGCAATCCGATCGAAGATCATCATACGAATAACTCCCTTCATTCATACGAATTCACAATAATACAGATAATGTCGATAATAATGAATATTCATACAAATCCGTCGCTTTAGATAATATTAATTTATTTTTTTAATTCATTTTTAGTTAAAAAATTAATTTGTTATAGTTAATTATTTAATTTCAATCATTTTAATTAATAATCCTTTAATTATTATTCATCCCCTTGTCCTATTCTTTGGTGAATATATTTGTTCGGTTCATTCTTTTTCCTTTCTTCCATTCATTCTCTATCCTTCCTTTTCTTTCCTTCATTCCCTACATCCGTTCTAATTCGAGAATCCAAAATCATAGCTGAAAATACGGCGAAAAAATAAAAATGGGAAAAAGAGAAATGGAATAGTGTAGCAAATAATCGATAGAGTTATTCGCCTTTTTTGTTCATTCACAATTCGTTATGGTTTATTATTCTATTGTAATCGTCCGAGAAAAAAAATTTCTAACCCTCCGTCTAAATTTGTTGTGTCACGTTTCAAGGCATGTAAAATCCGAATATAGAATAAAAAATTTCTCTCCTTCCGCCGTCAACACTTTTCTGACAAAACTATAAAAGCTAAATTCTTGAATTTTTCACAGAAAAAAATCAATGTTGGCCTGTCAATGGTCGAATTCCTTAGCCAAATCGCTATCTCAATGTTAAGGTTTTTTCCAAATCGGAAAAATTCGTTTTTTTAAATTTATTTATTATTATTATTATTTTTTTACTAAGGTCTGTCTGGTATCGATTTCTATAGGTTTTTGAACGCTGAATCGAATGAAACCATAACGGAGTCTCACAGCTTTAATGGTTATTGATTTATCGCAGTTTTAGTGTGGCATGTTCGAGATTTTGAGAAATTTGTCAAGATGGCCCAACTCGAGACTTTCTAGAGCTTTAAAAAAAGTTTTATACTCGTTGGAATGCTCGTCAAACACTCTTTTATGATATCTTCTTGGGCGAATAACTAAACTTTTAATTATATAATTTAAAAAAAAAAATTATTAAAATCACGATTGTGTTGGAATTTCCCCTTGTCAATCATTTGTTAAGTGGAAACGTTCACGAATGTTTTCAGGTAAAAACGTTCACTGATGTTCGGAATAGTTACTATCACAAATAATTGATGGTGTTCCTAAATTAATAATTTATTGAAGCCTAAACTACTGAACAATCATTTTTGCAACGTTTTTCAATAGTAGCTAATAATATGATGGAGCCTTCTTATACAATGATTACTAGATTAATTATATAATACTACTTCAAACATATATGTGATCTATGCACTCAATATATATTTTTTATTTTAGCCGATATCGAAGGAAGGGCTTTTATAAAAGGGCACAAGCACGTAGAAAATGGCAAAACGTTCGTGCTTTTCGACGAATTGAAATTGAAACTGAAAATGAAAAACTACCAGATACGGCTTGAAAATTTATTCAACGGCGACAAAAATTTGGGTAAATATATATAGAGTGCGCTAAGTAAAATAGATAATTTTCTCAATATAATCCTTCTATTTTTTTAATTTCACAATAATCGGACAAATGCTTGACACTGTTGGAAAATTCGGCAACTTATTGATTTTTCAGGCGAAGCAGTAAACGCAGCCTTGAACGAAAACAAACGCGAGCTGATGAACTTCATGCGGCCTAAAGCCGAGGAAATGGCTGCTAGTGTGCTTTTAGAACGAGCCAATAAAATCACCAGGCATTTCGAATACGACGAGCTGTTCCCTCTCAGCTGATACGAAAAGCAATCATTGTAAAATAAACGCTGACGAAAAAACTGGCTTAGATTATCCTTGTATTCCGAGAAGTACCTAGCACCTATGGGAAGATGCTTAGTCAAGACTGACGTCATTCGTACGTGTCTAAGCGCTCGCAGCTCGAGAGGAACTTTTTCAATTTTTTTTTTAATTTTCTATTTTTATTTGTCTGTTGTTTATCAATTCTGGTATTCCCAAACAGTTGAGAAGCTTTCCCCTCGTTTCTGCTCACTTGAATCTATACAAAATCGCTCTTAATAAAGGTTTTCACCCAATGGAACGGGCGATGTAATATTATAACCGCTATGAACTTTCAATAATAAACCATTGTAATCGCCCAAGAAAAAAAAATTTCTAACCCCCCTCAAATTTAAAGTTTTACGTTTCATGGCATGTAGAATCCGAATATTCAATAAAAAAAAACTCTGTCTGGCCGCCGTACGCCTTACTATAATAGCTTACATTCTTGACATTTTCATCAAAAATCAATCTCGGCTTCTTCACAACGGCCCAATTCTTGAATCACATTGCTAGCTCGATTTTAATAGTATTTTTGGGGGGTTTTGAAGGGGAGAAAATTCGTATTTTCCAACATTTATCGGAAAAAGGTGTCTCAAGTATCAATTTGTCTAAATTTTTGAACGCTGAATCGAATGAGACCATCGCGAGGTCGATAGCTTTATTGGTTCTCGAGTTATCGTAGCTTTTGTGTCGAATTTGGGAGATTTTCAGAAATTTGGCATGAGGGTATAATTCGAGAGTTCTTGGAGCTATAAAAATCGTTCTATACTCGTTGGAATGCTCGTCGAACACTCTTCGACGTTAGGCGAAAAATTCAGATTTTAATAGGAAATTAAGAAAAATAAAAATGTTTAAAATTACAACAGTTGCTACGGAGTTCTCCCCTATAGTTACCAATATCTTTTTCGGTGGGAACGTTCACAAATGTTCGGAATAATTTATTACTATCACAAATGGATAATATTCCTTTATCATTTATTATTGAAGCAAAAGAATAGTAAACCACTGTAAAATCTTTTGCAGCGTTTTTTCCATGATCTTAGAAGAACAACTTGCCAGGGCCAAAGAATTGATAACTATGAATTTAACAGAAATAATTTATATACCTAATAGCGGACAAATCTGAATTCACTATGATCAAAATAAACACAACCGAATTTGAATCTTTCGAAGCCAAATCGGGATCTTTCCGAGCGTAGGTTTTCAGCAAAAAAATTTGATAATTTCCCCTACGGAAATTCGAATCAAAACGTGACCCAAAAGTAGGTAAATCAAATTTTTCTTCGGGAAAAATGATTATTGTGCTAGAATGCATAGAGGAATGAAAATCCTCTCCGAAGAAATGATCGTTTCCAGCAATTACCAGCTTCCACTGCCCGAATGATTTACGAATGAGAACGTTCTTTATCAAGGACATTTTCTTCGAAGCGTCCCCCTCCAACTTGGTGAAGGAGTCTATAAGATTAAATCTTGGAGGACTCCAGCATCATTAACAATTTTCAACGCGCACAGGTAATTTATTCGAAATTTGGTATTTTTCGAGTTGAGTTGGAAACCGTAAAAATGAGCGTTTTATTTATTTTCGCGGTAGCGCTGCTGTCGGCAACATATGGTGAAATACGTAAGTAAATATTAAATTTTTCAATTCGTAGAAAATAAGTATAAGCTGAAATTTGTAATGAGAAAACATGATATCGCTCGATTTTCACGAAAATTCATTAAAACATTAATAGTTATAAATGAGTCATTAGAATTCATCAAATCGCTCGATACAAATGCGATTTTTATATTTACAAAAAGAAAATTCTGACAAGAACGGCAAAATAATCAGTCATGATATTTTTTAAATTGTATTTTTGTTCGATAGTAAATGTAAAGTAAAAGTTAGTACCGAATTGAACGTTAAATTACGGGCGAATATTGAGGATTAACAAGCTGCCTGGATTTATTTTGCACCGTGAATCTGTTTAGTATACTACAGTGTATGTTCAGGATATTGATTTTCTTTCTTTTCGATGAGGACAGCTATCATAAAATATATGGTGAATATTATTCGGATTTATTAGTACCTATGTGTGGTTAGCGTTACAACCAAGTTTTCTATATTGTATGTATGTTCGGTTGCGTTAGGCTATTGCTGTATGTTCAATAATAAATTGATCAACGAAAATTACTTATTGCTCAGCTGGGGAGGATAGAGTAGAATCTCTTATTTAGTTTACCGTTTTATACTTTATGTATCTGAAAAAAAATGTCGTCTGTCATAATAGCCAGCTACATTCACGTTTGCAAGAGGAACGATCCGCAACTCAACCAATGCATACTCAAATCTGTTCAAGCTCTGCGGCCGAAATTGGAAAAAGGTAAAAAGCGGAGTACATTTCTCAAGTGTAGCCATTTTGTGCCGTTTACGACAATTATTTCATAGAAAACAAATAATGTCTAATCACTAATAATGAATAATCACTTGTTGAACAGACCTAGCTTTTTTTTGGAAATATTTCACATTTCAATGCTCCCAATGTATTATTTTATACCATATTGTAATACGGTATTTATTTTTATAACGCTCATTAAACAACAGTGTTGGGGCATCGAAGCTTCAACATCGATGTTCAAACATCGAAAGTCCATAACATCCATGTTTCGTGTACACCGATAAAAAATAATACCGCTGTTTTTATTTGTTATTAAATTACAATTATCAACTCAAAGGGTGAAACTGACACCAGTGTTGCCAAAGCATTACACCCCGTACCCACTGAGAAAATAAATAAAAATTCCCAAATTTTTCTTATATTGTTTTACCTAATAACCCCACGAATATTTTATCTATGAGACAAAAACAAAGCTTCTATTGAAAAAAAAAAATATTAAAACATCGATGTAAAAAGTATCGATGTTTTTAGTCCGATTGTTGAAAACATTGTTATTAGCATTTTTCAGTAACTTTCCTTTCACACCGAACGCAACATTGTTGGCAACAATGTTATCAACATCGGGCGAGGAATTGTTAATAACATTGTTACGGCACTTGAAAAATGTTGATAACAATTCCTCCCCCGAAATGTTACCGGAAACATTGTTGGCAACATTTTCTCTAACATTGTTATTTTTTCCGTCAACATTGTTGGCGACACCGAGTTTTGTTATCGAGCCATGAGCGATAACTAACCGGCATTTGTGACTAACATTGTGGATAACATTTTTAGAAAAGAAGACCCAAATAAAACAGACGGAAGAATTGTTGGCAACAAAAAAGTTGACGACATTGTTGCCAACAATGTTGGCAACATATTTTCTAGATCATCTCATTTTGTTACAAACATTATTGTTATCCACATCTTATGTTAATAACATTTGTTTTCACTAACATTTTTGGTCTGTAAGCACCTTAACATCAATGTACATGTTCCAACCCTATTAAACAGAAGTATATTAATCTCCTCGATTGCCAGGTATACCCGAACTGGACGTGCCTCCGATTGAGCCGTTAAATCTGACAGACGTCGTTCTTCAACATGGAGGCCCAAAGGTTCAATTGCAAGGGAGCGATTACGTGCTAAGGGGAGTTTCAAAATTCCAATTAATCGATTTCAAGTGAGTTAAAAAAATGAATTTTTTTAATTGATTTGCGTTCAATTAATTCTATGCGGGGACGATTTATAATTTACAACTAAGGATTTCTTTGAAATGTGATGAAATTTTTCGTTTTCGACCAGGGCAAACATCGCAGATCTAATATTCGGAGTGAAATTGAACTTTCCGAAAATCGTGATCAACTCTCACTACCAAGTTCAGGGAAAGTTTTTAGGCCTCTTCTTGCAAGGCGATGGTCCCGCCGAGGTCACTGCTGGTAAGTAATGATAATTCAGTTGACATGCAAGAATATACGATTAACTGGGTAAAAAAATTTAGTACCTAATCTACTCTATTTTGTTATTGGGATGAGAGGGAGACAAACTGGGCTAATTTTTCTCGTGCATAAATACCTGATTCGACATGGGGATTAGGTTGAGATGAAAGCGGCGACGTTATCTCATTTTGAACTTCTGCACTTCGAGCGCTTTCGCCATTCGAGGCCTCTTCAGGAAATATTTTTTTCATAAATATTTTTTAAAAAAATAGGTCTTTTAAGTAGCTCTACAAGGTTGGAATTGTCGTGAATAGGAAATTTCTAAAACACGTCCACTTTTTGAAGTTAATAATTGAACTGAATTGAATTGAATAATAGAACTGTCGTTTTCACAGTACGCGTTTTATTTTCCAGAAAACGTCGAAGGAAACCTGATGTTTAAAGGGAAGAAGGTGACAAAGAATGGCAAACAGTACCTGTCTATGGATTCTATAGATTTGAAACTGAACCTGAAAAACTACGAGGTGAAATTGTCCGATGGATTTTTCAAGGAGGCGGCCGTCAGTGAGTATAATTTTCATAATTCTAGAGTAAAGTTTCAGTTAGGCAGCCGGTTCGATTAATGTCGATTCGAGTTGCCGAAGTTCTGATGAAGTCGGTGGGAAATTCCTGAAGGCCACCAAGGCCAATTAGTTTTTGCAGCGTGGAAATCTCGATTGTCATTCGAATAATTGGATGCTCGGAAAGTCTCTGGGGACGGCTTTGGTCATTTAAATCTTTTCCATAAATTAATTCGGCAATTTCAAAAGGTGATGATGTCAACTTTGATCTAAATTGAGTTTTTTTTTAATCAAATCCGATTTATAATTTTTTTTTTCTACAACGCCAACTCAGATTTGCCTATTATTTTCCAGCCAACGCGATCAACGGTTTCCTTCGTGAAAACAAAAAGGACATCATCGCTATGATAAAACCTAAAGTGCAAACGATCGTCAAAAGTCTTTTGCGCCGGAATGCGAACAAAATCACCGAACATTTCACTTTCGACGAGCTTTTCCCTGAAAAATAACGGATGAAAAGCTACGATTCCGAAGAAAATGCCCTTGCCTGTAAAATCGTCAATCAAATGACTGCTGCAAATTTTTCGAATCACTTGTGAATTAAACTGTTTTGCGCCCATTTTGACTTATTTGATCTCAAACCGTTTGACTTATTTTGACCATTCCAGCGAATATAGAACGATTTTCATCGCTCCAAAAACTTCCAGAAAATTTCCCAAATTCGACACAAAAACTGCGATAACTCGAGTACCAATAAAGCTATCGTATCGACCCTGCGATGGTCTCATAAGTTTCACCGTCAACAAATCTATAGAAATTGATACAAAATACATATTTTCTGAAAAACCTTGGAAAATATGAATTTTTTCCCCTCAAACCCCAAAAAAAAAACCCTTAAAATTTAGCAAGCAATGTGATTCAAGAAATGGGACGTTGTAGGATCGAGATTGATCTTGATGAAAATTTCAAGAATGTTCTGTCTGTCCGCCGTACGCCGTTAACACTTTCCTGCGAAACTATAATAGCTAAATTCTTGAAATTTTCACCAAAAATCTACCTCGGTCATACGACGGCCCGATTCTTGAACCACATTGGTAGCTCAGTTTTAAGGGTATTTTTGAGTGGGAGAAAATTCATATTCTCCAATGTTTTTCAGAAAAATGGGTATTTTGTATCAATTTCTATAGATTTTTGAACGCTCATTCGAATGAGATCATCTCGGGGTCGATAGCTTTGTTGGTTCACGAGTTATCCCAGCTTTTGGGCCGAATTTGAGACATTTTCAGAAATTTGACACTAAAGCTGCTATTGCTCGAGAACCAATAAAGCTGATTTCTGAAAAAAATCTTGGAAAAGATTAATTTTCCCTACAAAACCCTCCAAAAATACCCTTAAAATTGAGCTTGCATTGTGCTTCAAGAATTAAGCCGTCGTGAGACCGAGATTGGTTTTTGATGAAAATTTCCAGAATCTAGCTATTATAGATTGGCCGGAATAGTTCTCTATTATAGTTTCTGGTATTGTCAGGATGAGGGGGGGATTGAGATTGCGACTTTTTCTCCATATTTTTATTCCACGGCCGAGATCTTTCGCCTATTCGGGCATCTTCAGGGCCGTCTGGTACCTATGACCTTAGGGTCATGATGGCAGATGGACCAATGCAGCCCTGAAGATGCGAGAATAGGCGTAAGATCTCGGCCGAGGAATAAAAATACGGAGAAAAAGTCGCAATCTCAATCTCCCCCTCATCTTGACAATATCATAAAAAGAGCGACACCCAAAAGAAGTATTATAGTTTCGGATTCTACACGCCTTGAAACGTAAAACATCAAATTTTGAGAAGGTAAGTAGACTGCTGTTTTTTTTTTTCCTTTTTTTTCTTTTTCTTTCTTGGACGATTACAATGGTTTATTATTGAATAATATACCATTGGCAGGGAATTGACATAATCGTTCTTTCGATGGGAGAGAAAAGCGCGATTCGATCTTCTTTATTTTGTACAGCCGAGATCTTTTGCCAGTTCGGGCATGTTTTGGCTTTGTGAGACATCTGGCCAGTTAGTTTTCCCCCTCAAATTCTCCTACAGGTTCGATAAGGCGCTGACATGTCGAAAAATATTTTTGCTCCGAGGTGCTATCCGCAGTTAAAAGTAAATATGCAGCAAATGAAAACTTAATAAGTTTCCGAACGGTTTATTTCAAATTATCGCCAATACTAGATTGTCATTTAGGCGCCAATTCGTCGTAGTCGAGGCCGTCGCAGATTTTGTTCGCCGATTTTAACACGAATGTCGACAGCGTATCTTGGATAACCGGTTTCAATTCTTTAACGAAATACTGGAAGTTCAAGTTGATCGCGGCATTGATGACATCACCTGTTGGATAAATAGAAAATTATATCAAACGCTTATTGTTTCAATGGGACGATTATTATGAAGACGCCGTCAGTAAAACAAGCAATTTTTTTTCAACGTTACTTTAGGATAGAAGACAATTGTCACGGGACAATGTTGAACTCCGCTGATTTCAAAATAATTATATTGTTCTATAATTATTTTTATTTATTATTTCGGCGTTTAGGCCATCATCAGTAACAATCTTATAACTAAAACTCTACAGCGAAGACATTATCTTCAATAGTTCTAGGTGAAAGGATGCTTGACATTTATTGGCTAACAGAAGTGAAAGTAGTGAAAGGAGGTGAAAGTGCAATGAAAATTAACTTTTTGTACTTTCTCTTCTGTTAGCCAATAGAATCAAGTTTCTCGTTTTACTCTCACTTCACTGTTGGCCAATTAGAGTCGAACTTCCTTTCACCTTCAACTATTTAAGGTGTGGTGATATGAAAAAAGGCATGTTAAATTGCGTACACGTCCGCAACTCTGTTAGACATTTATATGTGCTTCGCCATCAAGTAAAGATAGATAGAGAGATAGATAGATATTATCTATCTATCATCTATAAAAAGAAAGAAAAAATATTTCAGTTGTCAAATAAAAGAATAGCTAAGATTTGTATTTATCTTGTAATGAACTATTTTGTGAAAATCAGTAAGAATTCGATAAAAGGATAAATGTTATGATTAAACTCGTAATTAATTCGAATTGAATGTTCTGAATTACATCTAACGCTTTTCTCTAACGTTTGTTTCAACTTTATAGCAACACTAATGCGAAATTGATCACTGATACATTTTTGAGTAACCTTTAATCTTACTGGTGAGGCGAATTGTAATTTAATTCGTGTTGTACGAGTTTTGGACGATTTTTGTGACATGGAAAATGAGGAAGTTACTCTTCCTTAGCAACGACAATCATTGCGGCGCTTTTTATTGGATATTCGGATTCTACATGCTTTGAAATGCAAAACATTAAATTTTGAGGGTGTTAGTTTTTTTTTTTTTTTTTTTTTTTTTTTTTTTGGCTATTACAATGGTTTATTGTTGAATAATAAACCAAAAAGTCAATATTATCGTCCCTGAATGGCGAGAGCATAATATATTCTGGCAACCGCGTAATTACGCCTGGTTTTTCATTCCCTTTTATTTATCGAGTAGATGCAGGTACATCTGAATAAATCTTGCTCACCGATCAATTTATCGCCGCCGAACAAATTCGACAAATGGATCTTCCCATCTTTGACGGAGACGTCGATTTTCAAGTCGGTGAATCTCATCTGACTGATCCCGTCGATCTGTTCAACTTTGCTTTCCAAGTCGACGTAACTGTCGACTGCATCTGAAACCGTACGAATATCTTGGATTAGAATTAGTTTCGAAAGGGAACAATGAATTCAATGAATCATGTGTGGCCTCAGGTTCTTTCTTGGGAAAACATTAAAATTTGAGCGGCATAGAGAACGAAAAATGCTGCAAATTAATGTCTAGTGGTTAATTATTCCTATGCTTCAACTGTGATGAACGGAGAGCATACAATTGTGAGAGTAACTGCTCCGAACATTTTTTGTGAACGTTTCCTCTTATATTCAGATTGAAAAACTCCAATTTCACTGGTAATTTTAATTATTCTCATTTTTCTTAATTTTCAAATTAGAAGCTAAATTATTCATTTAACGCTAGAGTTTATATTATTATAACAGTTTTTTAGTTATAACAGAGTTTATATTATTATAATTTATATTATTTAACACTTTATTTAGCTGTACCGTCAGGCAAAAAATTTAGCTTTAATTTCGAAATTAAGAAAAAGGAAAATGATTAAAATTGCGATATCTAGTTGCTACGGAAATTTTCCCTTCTAGTTACCAATCTTTTTTTTTTGGTGGGAACATTCACAATTGTTCGGAATAATTACTATCGCAAATTTATTGCCTTATTAAATCAATCATCAGCGTTTTTTGTGGGCGATCACAACGGCTTATTATTGAATAATAAACCAACATGAAACGGGCGTATCTTAGAAACTAATTTGCTGACTATTTATTGATTACTCAACACTTTCACGACCTTGAGCACACTATATCGGCAAACTATTATTACCTCTCATGTTTGTGCAAATTCTAAAATACTCACAGACATCGCATTTCAAATCGCCGTCGCCTTTGATGGGAATCATAATTATCTTGCCGTCTACCATGTATTTCCCTTCGATCGACAAATGCGGAAAGCCGAGTTGGAATTTGAATTTGAAATTTTCCAAGTCCGCTCTGAAAGTAATGTAAATAATGTCAACGTTGAATCAATATTATCGTTGATTTAATTCGTACAAAAAAGTTGACGAGAACTAGTGATAAACGTTTCAGAGAGTACAGAATTTTATTTTATTTTACTTATTTATTTTTTTACCAAAAAGTAGTAAAATACTGTGAAATGAATTAGACCAGAATTATTTTTATAATTTTATGATATTTTTTCTAGTGAAAAAATGGCAAGTTTTATGGTGAGGTTAGAATTACTAGAATATTCACATATTCCAGAATAGAACTCACTCCAAGCTTTTTATTGTAAAGTTTCCTCCCCCGTATGCGACTAAATCTTTCGTGGTGACTACGAGGCCGGCTCCTTGCGTTGAAATCGGCTCCTCAATAACTAGCGGCTCGATCGACGGCACGCCCAATTCAGGTAAACCTGGAAAACTCCGACAATAATCGACGCAGCAGCGTAATTTGTATTCAATAAATTTCCAGTATAAACAAAATCATTGAAAATAATTAAATCGCCAACCCGATATTAGTCGATCGCGCAGCGATTCTACGGAGCTCGTTATGCATTCGGCCAGCTTCGGATCGGATCTGTGGCAAACGTGGAGGTAATCCGCTGAAAATGACAAAAACCGCATTTTTCTCAGGTCGAATTTTACCGGTACTATCTCGGCCCGAGATAGAATAAGCAAGCGGTGAATGCTATTCCTATACAAACCGTAACATAATATTGAGATTAGTGATCAAAAATAATGGAAACGGTTTTAGCTGTTAATGGGTTAGGGCCAAGGTGCCTCCGTGGAGAACGAACCAACAGATGGCGCTGAAAATCACTCTGGTACTTAATCTTTTTCCCCACAGATCGCAGCAGCCTGGACCACCTCCGACCCTCTTACCTTTCCCACCGATTCATTCCCGTTCCGACGTGTATGTTGAAGAAAAATACAGTGCAGGTCCACTCAAAAATTTAAATGCTCAAGGCCTTGAAATTAATGTCGAGGAGGGCGATTGAAGGACGATTGATTTTTATCGCATGGGTGACACCGTAGTTTTGTGTTATTTTAGCATATTGACGATTTATTTTGATTTTTACAGACAGCAAAGGTAAATAATTTCAACGCTGGGGGACCGTTTACGGATAGTACTCATTAGTTCCTAAATATTCAAGTGATCAAGGTTTTTTCTATTTTGATTTTTACAGGGTGTAAGAGTCAATATTTTTTTTTTGCGTCTGAGGTCTAAAAATGTTCGTTATGGTGAGCAGATGACGCTTGATTTCGATTGATGCGGTGCATCAGGCTACGTAGACTCCCCAAAATATGCTTCAAAAGGCTTTTGGAGCTCTCGAGCCTGTGGGTAGATATTAGATGCAGCTGGTGGGGCCAATTGGCGGAGTCTTTCAGGCTTATTGGGGAAAAAACTGCTATTTGGGAGAGCCTGGACGTCGAGGCAATCAGTAGGAGACGTGTGTCGTTAGTCTCGGAAATGTCAGCTTGGTGTGTTAGGCGTGATGCTGAGATGGTAGAAAACTCTACATTCAGCAGCTGCTTCAAGTTTCTCAACGTTCTCAGTGTTGTGAGCCCCTGCCTAGAAGCCAACATTGGGCTATCCCTCAAGAGGTTCAGGCTAGGATGGCCCAATACTCGAAGTTAAGCTGGGCTAGAATGTGCGTTAAGTTCTGGGCTGCAAATGAATGCCCCTGTTATAACTGGGGAGAAGCGGACATACTTGAGTACTTTGCATGCCTTTGTCCCGTTTTCAGAGGGGATCGAATTTCCTTTTTTAAGGCTGACTAGATTAATTCTGAATGTTTTGTTCGCTTATTGAACTCAGAAAATATATTTGCCCTAAGGATTCCATAATTTTTTTACAGATTACCAGCGTGTTTTTTCTCAACGAGGGATTTTCTATTAAAAATGTCATATCGCCAAATAATTGCAAAAATTATTTAGAACTGGTTGTTTATTTTGGGCCGTATAGGCGCCAACTGTTACACTTTATTAATGTATTGGTTTAGTCATATTATTATTCACCATTCTTAATTTCACTGTTTATGCCATCTTGTAATACTTAATTATAGTTCTACAATAAAAAAAAAATAAAAAATGATATTGATACCTATTGATATTGCTGTATGGAAAAACCGTTGAAAAAATTTGGAAAATTTAGAAGCGTAAAAATTTCTATCGAGAAACGGCAAATAAGAAAAACTAGCTAAATTATTATTTTCGTATCCTCGCTGAAATGATAAAGGGGAAAATACATTTGGAACTCAACCAATACGATCAGCATGAACTTACGGATTCGTTTGGCTGCTTGTGATACCGTTATCTTCAGTGTGAGAGTGAGAACAAGGACGAACCAGCCGGGCATTTTCAGTCTATAAAACCAAATATCAAGATGAGCTATTGTAAAAAAAATTACAAATTCAAGAAACTGTTGAGATATTGTTCTTATTGAAATGCTCGATAGAAACTTCAAATAGTCAATCGCCCACTAATAATTCCTTTAACGAAAAATTATCGTTTCATACGGAATTACCAAACGCAATAACGGCTTAAGTTGCAATACGAAAAGCAATTCCAATTTCCCCATCCAATTTCTTCAATTCAACCATGGTAATTTAAAAAAAATTATTTTTCTCAATTATTTAATCAAAGTTGAATTTTTCGTTATATAGCTTAAGAGCTTAGAACGTTGTTTATAGCTCTAGAATGTCTCGAGTTATGCCATCTTGCCGAACTTCTCAAAATCTCGAACTACCCGCACAAAAGCAGCGATAAGTCGAGAAAATTAAAGCTGTTGACTCTGTTATAGACTCATAGAAAATACAAATTCCCGTTTCCTTGAAAACCCTAAAAATATTCTTGAAATTGAGGTGGCGATTTTGTTAAAGAATCAAGCCATTTTCTGACCACAATTGAGTTTTTGCGAAAATTTGAAATTTTAGCTTTTGAAGTTTTGTCAGAAATTTGTTGACGGAGTACCGACAATTTTTTTTGGATATTCGGTTTCTGCGTGTCTTGAAACGTAAAACATCAATTTTTTAGGGGATTAGAAATTTTTTTTTCTGCGAGCGATTACAACGGTTTATTGTTGAATAATAAACCAAAATTCCACGATTTACTCTATTTGATGAGAAGAGACTAACAGATTTAGTTAATTGATTGATTAATGTCCTTATAAATCGTATTTCCCTGTTAACTAGTAAATTTTGATCCTTCCTACTTCGTCTATTGAAATAAACAGTGAAAAACAATGATAAAATTATATTATATGATTATAATAATTTATCCTGGTTCTCGACGTTCAATTTCCCTAATGGCAGGCTTGAGATTTTTGCATTTTAATAGGACTTCAATCAATTACTAATTCGGTGAACTCAAATATTTTCTATTTGATTAGGCGCCTAGGAATTATTGAGACGGAAACACATTATTCTGAGCTGAAAATTATGTGACCTCACAAAACAATCGTTGAAAGCTTCGCCTTAAAGTGTCTCCATTCTTCGGATTATTATCACTCGCCGAATCAAATGCATAAAAATATTCTATGTTCCTCCCCCCCTCCCCCGTTTCCCAATCTATTTCGAAAACTGCGCGAACTTATGGCTAACAAATTATTCGCCGCAGGATCTGCAGACATTTAAATCGGCCCTTTTTTCAACATCAAATGCAGATTCGACCAGGTTTCCTGTATCACCATTCGTTATACCGTAATGACACGAAGCACCACAATATTGATCTTTGAAACTCGTTCTATGAATCCGGTCCGCCAACTTGACACGAACACTCGATAGATATTTCGATAGAGCACTTTATTGGAACTCAAAAAAATAAAAAAGTATTTGGATTGACCTTTTACTTGGACAATATATGCGAAACACCGATACGCCACGAAATGTTCAGTGACTCTATTGTCTCAGCTTATATACCGAAAGGTAAACAAGGCCAATAATAACCACAGTGATTTCTGCAAGCGCACGAACTTACTAGCTCGAACTTTGTTGAAACCGCCAATTTTCAAACTTCCTGGCGACAATTTCAGGAATTTTCAAACGGCATTGAATTAGCGCTTACTCGAGGGAATTCCACTTCAGTAAGGTGACACTACTTATTTTCATACGTGAACATTCTCACAACCAAACACGCTCGATTGAAAACGCTGCAAGGATTGTACAGCTATTTATTATTACTTCGCATCAATATTGATTTAAGAAGACTATTTTTGTGATAGTAATTATTCCGAACATTTGTAAACGTTCCCACCGAAAAACAGGTTGATATTTATGAGGAAAATTCCGTAGGAACTATTGTAATTTTAATCGTTTTTATTTTCTTTAATTTCCTAATTAAAAGCTAAATTTTTTGCCAACGGTACAGCTGGAGAGAGTGTTTGACGACCAATCCAATGAGAATACCACGATTTTTTATAGCTCCGAAAATTCTCGAGTTATACCCTCATGTCAAATTTCTGAAAATCTCCCAAATTCGACACAAAAGCTGCGGTAGCTCGAGAACCAATAAATCTTGGTTTCCCACGATGGTTTCATTCGATTCAGCGTCCAAAAAATCCATAGAAATTGATACCGAAGACATATTTTTCTGAAATAACACGGGAAAATACGAATTTTTTCCCCCTCAAAACACCCAAAAATAACCTTAAAATGAGCTAGCAATGTGGTTTAAGAATTAGGCCGTCGTAGGACCGAGATTGATTTTTGGAAAAAATTTCAAGAATTTAGCTATTATAGTTTGGCCGTGAAACTGCTAACGGCGGACGGGCAGAATTTTTTTTATTGGACATTCGGATTCTACATGCGTTGAAACGTAAAACAACAAATTTTGAGGGGTTAGAAATTTTTTTTCTTGGGCGATTACAATGGTTTATTATTGAATAATAAACCAAAAACCCTAAGGAAAAATCGTCTTTTTTATTAGGCCTTCGTTTCAGTTTTATTGCGCTTTAAAATTTTATGACCCAATTTTGGGGAATTTGGCACTGTTTTCCGCAAATAACTTTTCAACCGACCACTTTTACATAGGTATATTACTCAGAGGCGAGAAAGAGATATCAATATCCCACAATTTGCTGTATTTGAGTATATATTTATGTTACGTCCCCGCAGAGCTATTGTAGAAACGAAATCACGTTTTTTTTAACCAAAAAGTGGAAAATATCTCGAAATCATAAAATAAACAGTGACTTTTTTTAAATCGATTCTAACTTAAATTTTCTGAATTTTCTTACACAAACCTTTTTTTTTAAATTCGCGAACAGAGCGAAAAAAAGTTAGAACTTCGAAAGTGTGAAAATCGAAAAAAAATCGAAAATTTTGATTAATTGTTACAATTTGAAACTGGCAGGGCAGCGCCTCCGTTTTAATAGTAATCCCCGAATTATAATCGTCCGATTGAAGTACGTTCAATGTTTCGAGGCCTTCGAGAACGATCCCCTCCGCCGAGGAGCGACTGACCCGAATGGGACAGAGAAAAGTGAGCCGATGAACGGTCCCCGAGGCGTGAGATGAGAGCCAGAGGAAGAAAGAAACGAAGGCTCTCGCCGAGGGCTTTCGACTGACGTCAGTTACAACGGAATAGGAAGTTCGGCTCGTGAGGGACCACGGTAAAACTGTCCCTTAGTTCCTATATTTTCAATCTAGTGTCCAGTAACACCCGCGCTCTCGCCCGAACAAAACTGGTACATTGACAAAGACTGCATTTCACCGGGCTACCAATCGAGCAGGTACAAATTTGGATTTTTTTCATTTGCATTATTTGTTAAATGGAAGCATTGCGATCGTCGAAAAGCCGATCGAGATAATAATGCTTCATTATTCAATAATAAAACGATTTTCTCGCCGGAGAAAAAATGAATAGACCGCATAATAATTCCATGTTTAAGTCGGCGAACAGGAAAAGCCGAAATAATATCGAGGAATTTATACAAATGTCGATTAGTGATTGATGATTTATATGAATTGATTTTATTAGATGATGATTTATACAAATTTATACAAATGTCGCGTTAAAGTAAGTAGACTTATTCCCACGATGGTCTCATTAACCGACTTCAAACAAGGAGGAGGTTACTATGGTCGTCTAGCGGGATTTTTTTTTTTTTTTTTTTTTTTCGGTATGTGTTGTCCACCGGCGTTCAGCTCCTGTACGTCCGATCGGGTTACTTTTTTTTTTGTTTGAAAGGGTTACTATCCAGGTAGGTCCCATAATTTTTTCAATTGAGTCCATTCAGTAGTTACGTCTCCAGACGCGGAGAAACGCCGGAAAACGTGATTTTCGCGAAAAAAGAAAGTTTTGACTTTGCAAGCTCATAACTTCTAGAATACTTGCTCGATTGTTTTGTTTCTGGTGTCATTTTGTTCATAATTTATCTGCCTACAAGGGCCTAGCTTCAATTTTTCGTTCGGCATTCTCATATGGCGTGTAGACAACAAAGTGTAACAAAAAAAGTGATGCCAATTTTCACTTTTTTGAGGTTTTTCGAGCACCGTTCCCAACCACGTCGAGAAAAAAAATATGAACACTACTGCACTTGGAAGCACTTAGCTGGAGCTTTCTAACGATGGTAAAAAATCAAGTTTAGGTGGCATAATAAGGGAGCAATCGATGTTTTAATGGACCTGTGTTTGAGACCTCACAACTTCCAATCCTAAACTGTTTTTCCATAGTTTTTAAACTTAAATTGTTCACATTTGAGTCTAGTTTACGTGATTCAAATTTGGTATTGATTGGACTAAAATTAGATACTTTTTAGGCCGTATTTCTAAAAAATTTGTTTCAAAATCACGTTTTTTGGACTATTTATGCTTGTAGAAAAAAAACTACGTTAGTCATGGCATTATCGTTAGAAGATTTGAATTCAGCGTTAAATTTTCAATAAATAACATGGTTTGTAAGGCCAAATAACTTCATTTTAATGCACAAACGATTGGCGAATTTCTGAAATTTGGTTCGGATTCTCTCATTCAGTGTGAATGCGGATACGCTTCAGGAAATCATCACTCTATTATCGTTAGAAAAATAAAGAACGAGTGAATTGGTGCAATTCAGTAACCAGCAATGGTGTAGACAATTATTTGAGTTTTGTAAGGTGTATCAATGGGATCAAAGTACCCGGTATGTTGACCAAGAGACCCAAATCAGTGGATGGATTATTCCAAACGTTCAAACTCACTCTCAATCAACATAATAACATTGAAAATAGTTAGGTAATCATTATACTTTAGAACTTCATCGTTCAACGGACTTATGAATTGAGTTTGGACGGTTAGTAGTAAGTGACAAGAACACAATAATGAAAGCTTGGGAAAATTCTGTAAAGAGAGCTGTCCATAATTGTAAGTCACTAAAAAGAGAAAAATAAAAAAAAACTTTTTAAAAAAAAAATAAAACCGACTTCAAAAAGTTTGTCTATAAAATACACTCTGAAAAGGAAAAAATAACAAAAATGTCCCAACTTCGCAGCAACTCATTCGCCAACTACACATTTTAAGGACTACTTTACTACTCGTATTGACCTGACCACTTCCTGATTGATTGGATCACCTTCCCTAATAATATAAAAATTACTATTTCTCATTTCCCAAATGATTAAAAGATTTTCCTTTCACCTCTGAATTGCCTCCAGATTGATCATCTTTTGGAGTCGGCGCCTCTCTGGCAAAATGACTACCCGATGGTTACAAATAAATATGAATTTACGATAAATTAGTAGGTGCCAGGTAATAAGTCTGGGTCTGGACGTAAAGATTCTTAGAGAAATCTGAAATGGTTTTTAGGAAAAGGCGTGAATAGTCACCTTCAAATCGATATTGTTAATAATCAGTTCTCATAAATGCTGATTTACTCTGTTCAAGAATCGTGAAAACTCATGATATTTATATTCTTACTAATTCGGAATCTATAGGCTTCTCCAATACAATATAAGAGAGGCGCCGACTCCAAAAGATGATCAATCTGGAGGCAATTCAGAGGTGAAAGGAAAATCTTTTAATCATTTGGGAAATGAGAAATAGTAATTTTTATATTATTAGGGAAGGTGATCCAATCAATCAGGAAGTGGTCAGGTCAATACGAGTAGTAAAGTAGTCCTTAAAATGTGTAGTTGGCGAATGAGTTGCTGCGAAGTTGGGACATTTTTGTTATTTTTTCCTTTTCAGAGTGTATTTTATAGACAAACTTTTTGAAGTCGGTTTTATTTTTTTTTTAAAAAGTTTTTTTTGACTGTTCATTTAGTATATCCACATACTACATAGTATTGATTATAATCTTATAAAAACACAAGAAGTCTTTTTCTTCTCCAGGTGGTCGCATTACTTCTTTTTGTATGTTGAGGGGGAGAAAAACGAGGCGACCTCTTCTCCATTCTTTTTTATTATCCAGCCGAGTACTTTCGCCCGTTCGGGCTTCTTCAGGGCATTATAGGACCAAGGGTACCTATGGCCCCTTGGCCATAGAAGCCCGAACGGGCGAAAGTACTCGGCTGGATAATAAAAAAGAATGGAGAAGAGGTCGCCTCGTTTTTCTCCCCCTCAACCTACACAAGAAGTCTATTTCACGCCCTGTTTGAATTCAACCTTAATCAAAATTGATCGTCTCTTCGCTCGAATGAATTTTTAATCTCCTATCTAGAAAAATGGTACAATTCACAAGATTTGCCTTAAACCTTGTGAATTGCACCGTTTTTCTGGCCAGGATTTTTCTAGGAGATTAAACAAATAAAAACGCATTAAATAGGGGAATAACGTTGAAGTACGGTGTGTGATCACGACGATCAATAATACCTATTTATTAACATATTTATATTTATAGTAACATTTTATAATATATTTGGTTGGAATTTTAAGGTATTACGAAAATTGTAGACGGTCTCCTATAAATTTAATTTTAGTCAATGTTTCAACTACTTACCTGTTTCATTTTGGTTCATTTTCATAAACCATTGTAATCGCCAAAGAAAAAAATTCTTCCTTGCCCCCCAAAATGCGATGTTTTACTTTTCAAGGCATGTGAAATCCGAGCAAAAAATTGAAAATTCTGTCCGTACGCTGTCAAAAGTTTTCTGACAAAACTATAAAAAGTTAAAATTCTTGAAATTTTCACCATTAATCAACCTTGGCCTAACAATGGCTCAATTCCTTAACCAAATCGTTCCTATAATTTAAAAGTACATTTGGTGGGAATGAAAATTCCTCTTTTCCAACGTTTTGCAAAAGAAAGGATGTATTTAGTATCAAATCCTACAGATTTTTGGACGCTGAATCGAATGAGACCAAAACGGAGTCGATAACTTTATTGGTTCTCGAGTTACCGCAGCTTTTGTGCAGAATTTTCGAGGTTTTCTAAAATTTGGCACGAAGGTTTGGCTCGAGAATTTTCGGAGGTCGCCTAACACTCTCTCAACGGAGATAAACATAATCCAAAATATACCTATAAGTACCTATAATAATATTATTGGTACTATAAATATAATAATATTATAATATACCTATAAGTAGTTACCTTAGTTATCTGTTTCTTAGTGAAACGTTTACAAATGTCCAGGATAGTTATTATCACAAGTGGATGGAAAAATCAATAACTATCTCAGCAAATGAATAATATAATAGGAAATAATAAACCACTGTACTATCATTAGCAGCTTTTTTTTTCAAATTGATGTAGAAGTGAGTTCTATAGAGTACTGTGACGTTTTACACTTTTACTCCCGGAGGAAGTAGTTAGTCATGGAACTTTCACTCTTGAAAAATATGACTCGGTGATTTTAACAGCTCACTGATTACGCCCCATAACAAAGTTGATCTTACATAGCTTACGTATAACGTTACCCTGTTTATAGATTAGTACTACGTACAGTATAGTCTAGTCTAAAATAATCTATTTGTTCTATTGAGTGTGGATTTATAAAATGCTGGGTTTTTAGGTTCAGCCGATTTCCAGCTGAATTCTTTCCTCGAAAACTTTTATGGAAAGAGGTCAATTTCAACCTAATCTACCAGAATAAATCGGTTTATAGCAGAGAGGAGTCTTCATTCGAATGCCATGACGTGCAAAATACAAAATTTAAATAATTTGCTGTTTGAAAATAAAAATGTAAATGAAAAAAGTAGCCAGCTAATAAAGAATTGGAGAATGAGTCGCCTGGTTTTTCTTCACCTCACAACCCCCGGACATCAAGAAATGTGACGAGAAGAAAATTTCGTTTTCAATTATTTTCAGCTAAATAACAAAAAAATAATCCATTTAAAGATGAAAACTACTTATGAACAAAACATGACGGTAATTTTGACCAGTATATATATACCATAATAAGGCTTTTGATAGCTCATTATTCTCACCGCTGACAATTACGATCGTATACAGTAAATTAATGTTCTCGGTTCAAAAGTTATCGACCGAAATAGTCTAAACTTTACTAAAAACTGACCACTAAAACCTTCAACTGACAAAAAGTATTCAAATATGAACGGCGGGAATATTTGTAAATTTTCCAGCTGACGAAGTTGTCTCTATTTTAAGAATCTGGGATTACATTGTTGACTTTTCTAGTACTTTTGAATTTTGAGGTGGTCACCTCCAGAAAAAGTAACTTTCCGCTGCTTTTTCGTCCTAAGAAAACAAATAACAGCAAAACACCAGTGAATTCAATTTTTTGAGTCTTGAAAAAATTTTGCAGGTGAATCAAATGTGAATTTCTGAAGTTAAAATAGATAAATTCTCTCCCCTGGAAGAATGAATGGTTAATACTGGGATTTATTCTCATTCACCCAATTATTTATACAGCATTATTTTGCTCCTTTCCGTTTATGCTTTCTCTCACTACCCCAATTTGCATTTTTTTTTTTTTTGTACAATAGTATAATATTTATTTCTTGTGTAGCCTGATTTCTATGTTTCGTTTGTAAATAATGTATTTTTCTGTGTAAAAGGAAGAGAGGACCGCTCGGTCCTATTTTTGCACAGATTGTTAAATAAATTCTCGTCAATACCTCATAATTTCCATGTACTTTTAAAATACCTTCGCACGCGTAGTTGAATTGATTTTAAATTTTCTTGAATGTATAGGGAAGTAACCAGATTGAGGATAATGTTCTCCGGATGGCGGTTATGTATTGCAGCTCTCCTATTCGCCTGCTTCCTAATCGGCGTCAACCCTCAAGATTCTGACGCGCGTGAGAATTATATATATTTTTTATTAATTATAAAATTAATCTATTCAACGCAGGCCGTTTTACAATTTATAACGAGCTCTCGTATTAATTTAAACAGAAAATATTAGTGGAGGTTTACGTAGCAAAATTCTCTAATTTCCTTTTTCTTTCAACAGCCTACTTCCTTCATCCTTGCTACAAAAATGACCCCAACGTGAACCAATGTTTAACGTACGCAGCCAACCATCTCGCCATGCACATGCGACGAGGTGAGCCATTTTCTCAAAGCGAGTTTCAATTATTTCCAAGGTCGGATGGGAAAGAATATTACCTAGTTTTTCAATCGTGTATTAAACTTTTCTACTTTCGTTATAACAGGAATTCCTGAATTGGAGATAGAGGAAGTGGAGCCGATTATTTTGGACGAAATCAATTTGGCAGTCGGTTCAGGGCCGGACGGATATAGGGCTACGTTTAGGGACGTTAAAGCTTACGGAGTCAGCAATCTCACAGTAACTGGCATCAGGTGAGTGATCCTTTTCGATGCCGAAACTTCGAATTCGAACAGTTGACGTTTACAAACAATGAAAAACGTTTTTATTCAGATGTTAAGGGGTCTCGAAAAAAACATAAATTGCTCCCTTATTACACTAATTCACGCCAAACTGATTTTGGTTTATCATTCAATAATGAACCATTGTAATCGCCCAAGAAAAAATTTTCTAACCCCCTCTAAAAATCTCTTTTCTAAAAATTTTACAGGCTGGAAAAATCAATATTTGATCGTTCAAGGTCTAGAAATGTTTGGGACGCGGTTGAATGAAGTCTGATTCTTATCACGTGGGCCACATACAGTACTTCCTTGTTATACGCATATTGACTAATTTTTTGACGCATATTGACTATATTTTGATTCAACTATAGAATATTTGACTAGATAGAGAAGAAGCGACAAAGAATTCGAAAAAGATGTATTCGAGTACGGAACTGATGATTATTGATCTTGGTAATATGGTTGTGTGTACTCGATATTATTTATTTGCAGGTCCGACATAGATTCCCTTCAATTCCAGTTGAGCCTTTTCATCCCTCGGATACAAGTCAAAGCGAAATATCGCAGCTCCGGTGTTCTGATCATGGTCCAAGCTACAGGAGGCGGTGACTACTGGGGGAAATACGGTAATAACCATCTTCCAAACACATTTGATTATTCCACTGTAATAGGTAGTTGGCCACATAGAGATTATTTCATTTTGAAAAGTTAAAATAATGAAAGATCGAAGCGTGAATTGGTTGAATGTGCGAACGAATGAACAAATCATTGAACGAACGAATGAACGGACAAAGTATTGAACGAATGAGGACTGAAACGATGAATGAATAAACGAACAATTGAATGAACGAAGGGGCAAATTGATGAAAGCGTTGAATGCAATGAGTAAGAGAAAATTGTTCATCAATTGTTTGTTGTTGTTGTTGCTATTGTTGTTGCGTGTTGTTGTTGAAAAATATTAATTCGGAAGTTTTAATTTAATACAAGTAATCGTATTCGTCATTTTAATTTTTTTTGTTGAAAAATTTTTTCTAATAAAGGGCATTTGTTTTGCACCAAATAGAGGGCGTCAAAGCAAAAGTGTACATTCGAGCGAGAAAGGAAAATATCGATGGTTCAACTTATCTGGCACTGGATGATCTGAAAATGGACTTCAGCGTGCACGAAATTCAGATGGGAATCGAGAATATTCACAATGGGAATGCAGTTATAGGTGAGTTCTCGTTCCTCTGCACCTATCAACTGATTGCATAGCCCTCATGCTGATATTTTATTATTAAAAATTTTCGATCTAATTATTTTAGAGGCAGCGCTGAACTTATTCGTCAATTCTCACGGCCAAGAGTTGCTCAAAGAAATGAAACCGTCAATAAAAAAGAAACTCATCTCAACTCTGCACATGTTTATCGACAATCTATTCGCACGAATCCCGTACGATTTGTGGATAATCGAATGATGTACCGTTGATTGTTAGTTCGCCCCATTTGAAACGAATCGTTTGTTAAAACTGACAAAATGTATTTATTAACTTCCTCTGTATTTATTATATTTTGATGTTCAAATCTCTCTTATTCAGCAGCCCTCAAATCTCTATATGTGAGGAAGGCCAGCTGAAAACGTTCGTAGCAAGAAGGCAAAGCAATTTCGAAATCATACGTAATATTTTTTTTCTACTCTCGGTTCGTCAAGAACTTCAACAGCTGGTTAGAGATATTCTATCTAGAGATGAGGTATCGAAGTAATTAAACCGCATTTTAATTGTGAAGCGCCGATGCGAAGCATAATAAAATATTAGCCAAGTGATGCGCCATGCAGCCCTATCCGAACTGACCAGCCTTAACTAAAGCTAACCAGCCCTAACCAAGGCTAACCAGCCCTAACCAAAGCTAAGCAGCCCTAACCAAGGCTAACCAGTCCTAATCAAAGCTAACCAGCCCTAACCAAGGCTGACCAGTCCTAACCAAAGTTAACCAGCCCTAACCAAAGCTAAGCAGCCATGTAGATTTTTTTTTTGAAATTTTGTTGCACCAAGATGACATCTTATTAGCAATTTCCATTTGATACATTTTAATTGACTAATGAAAAGCAAATATACGTAACATGCTTCTTAGTGATTAGAAACTTTAGTGTAACTGATCATCACTGGTAAGTATAGTTCAATGTCTAACTGTCTCGCTGAACAAGCTTTCTCAGAACACCCCACTCCCACAGGTCATGAGGTTTTGTTCTTTCAAGTCCTATCAACATCAAGCAGTTGGACGAGCTCTTCATTGATGTGGCTTAGGAGCCTCTGTTGATGGGCCAGTGCTTGTTTCTTGATGACTTCTTCGACTGTAGGAATTTGAAGTTCCGGATGAAGTCGATAATTTCTTGTGTATCGGTACTCATCAACACACGCACAGCACATTATTCTGAGCGCTGTATGGTCAGCCGTGCACCATATGTCCAAACTGGCTTGAGGACTTGGTTGTAAAGCGTTAGTTTGTTTTGGATGCCTCGTAGATGAAAACCTCGACAAGTTCCTTGATGGAATTAAGTTCTATAGAAAAATAATGGCGTGTAAGGATCCCTCTAATACTGATTTTGGGTGATCATGCTAGTGTTGTAATCATGGGAGTGAAGCTCGTATATTCGTGTCAACAATTATCCATGTCCTCAACTGTCCATCTGTGTAAAATAATTGTATTTTAAGCTCTGGACACCGATATTTGTAGACGCTCGCATTTTACTTTTGTTGAATATGCCATCCAAGTTTTTGACACTGTTATCGTATGACACGGATAAATGCGAATGTTTTTGCATTAAAAAAAAAAGCTTCTACCTTTTAGCCTTTGCACACGAATAAATGGTGACACCGATATGCACTCCCGTAGTTTTACCATTTCTCTTGCCATAATAAGGGCCGAAGAATTATGCCATAATTTTTCAATAGCAACACTTTTAATCGTTTAAAACTACAAACATGTATATATCACATTTTTTTTTTTTTTAATTTATTACGCCGAAGTACCTACATTTTGTTTGGAACTACTGATATTTAGATCAAAGGCGCAGTAGCTGTCCTTCTCCACAATATATATGTAGAACGAAATTGATAGATTTCCAAAGCGCACTATCGGCTACTTTTGCTTTTCTTGCCAATCTCAGAGGCATGGTAGACATGGATTGTTTTACAATCTAAAATAAACAACATGCAAGTCCTTGCGCGAGCAACGCCGCATCACAATTCACTTTTCCGTGTAGAACACTTCGGTAGGAACGTTGCTCAAAAGTTGGTTGGCTACTCGTTTGAAAACCGTGGCCAATTTTGTCTTCAGTTGCGGCATCATGATTTTGAGAATTTCGTGCCCATTCTCGCGCAGAAACAAATTGGTCGCTTCGGCTGAAACACAGAGATAAGTTAGAGAAAGGCTGACTGCCGTTCTATTGATATGAGAGAATTCCTTTCTAGTCAAGAATAGTAGGGCTCATTAAAAATGCGGAAAAGAATGTGCGGATAAAGTAGAGTTGTTTCACTAACTCAAAATTCGGTTGTTGTTGAAAATCTTTCGCACTTGCATCCGTGCATCTTTTATCACCAGGTCGAATTCGAGTTTGTTGACGTGAAGGTAGCTTTTGCCATCTTTCATCATTTCGGTCACATTTCCCCGCACTGTCGCTTGGATGTCACCTGTAAAGAGGGAAGTCAGCGTTGAAAGCGCACTATTTTTTTCAGCAGGGTTCAGCGGCCTCCGTAGAGCGTTTTGCGATCTGATCGGTCTAGTCATGACGTACCTGATTCTGGGAGAAACCAAAATCGGCATGCAGAAAACGCTCGGCAGAGGCCTCTGAACCCTATACAAGAATCTTTGGATTGCTATCTTACCAAGGTTAGCTAAAAACGTTCCATTGCCATTCGCAGGAAGAATAATGAGCACTCCAGTACTCGTATATTTAGCATCGATGCTCAGCTTGGGAATTTTTATTTTGGCTTCGAAAGGAGCTCCATTTTTGCCCAACCTGCGCACAATACGAATGGAGATAAGAGAGAATGTATTGGTACGAGGTAGGGAAACCAAGCCGCCATTTTAGTGATGGCTACTTCCGTTTACCCGATAAATGATACCGAAACGATACAGTAAGCTCGGAACTCATATCGATATAATATCTAAAGAAAGTATTCGATACCAGGAGTATCATTCGATACTTGAAGGGTGCAGGGGAAAAACCCCTACATCAACATTTTGGTCGAAAATGAGTTAACAGCGCCACCTACAGGATTTTGAGGTGAGGAATCCGAATATGCTGACCTTTCCAGTGAAAAACCACGTCTTTACCGTCAAAATGGGGATTGAAGAATGTTAGTGCCGGGGAAAAACCCCATCATTGCGCGAGCTTGTGGGGAAGAACCCCTTGTTTGCAGTTTAAAAGTATTGGTGTCCCAGGTAGACTGGGAACATATAAGGATTTTTTTCAAAGTCGCAGATGTCAATTTTTCATATATAAATATGAAAACTTTCAATTACGATTTTCTCGAAATCAGCTTTTTCGCAATGAGGGGGTTTTTACTCTGCACCCTTCACTGACTTCAAACTTTTTTGTGAAAAAAACCTCCATCAATTCTAATGCTAATACCTTCAACTGTTTGACCGAAACGGTCATTAAAACGGTCGGAACAAAACAAAATAAACCAAACAAGGACATAAAAAAAAAAAAAAAAAAAAAAAAAAAAAAAAAAAAAAAAAACGCAGAATGAGGAACGTCACAGGTCGTCGGTGTCCGAAATTTATTCTCATGCTACTAGGTACCTACAGAGTTGTGATACAGGAAGAAAATTACCCATAATAAAGCGCAGACATTTTAAAAGGAAGCCTACCAATTTGTTTTGATAAAATCAATGCTCGAATCAATTTAAAGAATATTTAATGAACAAACAAAAAGTAGGTATTTAATGATTGGGTAGGTAATTTAAAAACTAATACAAAAAAATTAATGAATAGCACAAGAACGTTTTCCCATCTGTAGGTGCTTCCAAAATATTTACATATCGATTCTTTCGATGCTCTCTCGTCTGGTACCTACCTATATAAGCATGTAAGTAGGTAACTCATTCAATTTTCGATATAAAGGTACACAGAGCCTCTATTAAGAAAAAAAAAAAAAATCGGGATTAGGTACTAAGTACGTCTATGAAAAAAAACCACACATCGATGTTAAACAGCGATGTCGATGTCCCAACCCAAATTACGAATCTAATCGTCATGCGTTTAGCCATACCGCTCCTGAAAATCAATATCATGCGAACTACAATTCCAATTTTTTGCATTGTCACTCCAATCTCCATTTTCGAATAGATCACGGACGAAGACGTCATTTCGAAGCAAATGCAAGTTGGACTATGAGCCAAAATTAACCATAATCAAGGATGAAATCGAACCGGCAGTTACACCTTATACCTCGTTGTCACGGTCTTTTGGCCAAGCTCTAGCAGTATCTGAACCTATTTACGGTCCTATAGAATGAGCAAATGAACAGGCTTACTTGAGTTTGTTGACGGTGAAATTGCTAGCTCCGAAAATGTCCAAGTCTCGAAGGACGATTTTGTAGCCATTCGGACCTGACGTCAGAGCGAGCGAAAGGTCTTCCATTCGGAACGGTTCAACTGTCGGCATTTGAATTTCGGGGATGCCTAGCAAAAAATAAAAGAAAATTTAATAAGAAAAATAAAAGAAATCAATTACTTACCAGGAGAAAATTATTATCATGCTATTTTTTCCCGTAAACGAAATCCTGCAAAATTAATCAGACGTTTGTAGGTGGAAATGGTTTCAAAAGGAGAGGTTACTATGGTTGACTTGCGTGTTTTTTTACTTCCATGTTTTACTGCAGTAAATGGAAGTATTGTGATCGTTCGAAAAGTCGAATACGGAAGAAATTTTTATACTACTATACTCAGAAACACTTTCTGAACAAGTGTCTGTGGTCAAAAAATTACATAAATTATCATATCTCCGTTAAAAATGAATGAAACTCATAGAAATTGTCAGAGAATCTTGTGTCCTAGTGATTGAGCCAAATTATCTGTTTCCGGATTTCGGAGAACACACAGTACTTCCGAGGTATAAGCGTTCAAATATTTTCGATTCGATTTGTACAGGCAACAATAGTCAATATTTTTAATCGTTTGAGGTTTTAAAGTGTTCGTTATGGCAAGCAGATGACGCTTGATTGGGTCACACACCGTATCTCCACGTTATGAGCCTTATTCGCGATTTCGGTAGAGCGTATTTTGTATATTGAAAAATCAAGATAATTGTAGGAGTTTTTTGATTTTATAATTGCTCATACTTGTGGCCGACTCCAACATAGAAGTACTTTGTGTGATCTATACACACCGCTGGTTTCCTGTTTCAACTGCTGGCTATTTCCAAAGTATATGGCTTTGAGTCGGCAGACAAATCGTTTTATATCCCTAAAATGAATGTACACAATTTATATTTGAAAAATCTTCTGAAAATAAGATTTTTTCACGAAAGCCCCTCGACTAATATAGAAAAAAAAATTGGAAACAAAAATTCCGAAAAAAATCTTCTAGTCAGTTCTCTGAGTATGGAATTACAAAAAATTCAAGGAACACGTCTGCCAATTTAAGGGGTAGCCTCGTCTATTAATCATTAAGATGGATTTATTTCCTTTGATGATGTTGGGAGCATAGATCCACACTTCTTACTTCATTCGTTTTCTTTTTCCTCTGAACGTTTCGCCGACAACTAAGGTGGCCTCTTCAGCTTGTCTCCCTCAATCCATCACCTAGCCCATCCTCACTTCATACATCTCCACCTCCTCCAAGCCGTCATCATCATTACAATCCAATTTCACAAAAATAAAATATTTTCCACCCAATTCTCGAAACTCTGACTAGAACCCACCCACTCTTCAATAATTTAAAATTAAAACTTTTTTGAACATAAAAAACCAAAATCTACAATATTGCACAAGGAACGCTAATCACAGAGAGAGGACTTATTTCCGATTTTGTGGTTTAAAGTTAATCCATGTTCGTCAGTTGAGCTGCCGGTCTTTCAGCCGGCTGAAGGTTCAACCGAGAGGGAAAGTTGCGACGCAAGCTTCAGAGAAAGCCATACCTCTATAGATCAACAAGATTCCTATCTCGATGCGAATAGTTGGCAATATCAAGAGACAGCAAATACGCAGTGCTGGGTGTTGCACTTTCAACAGTTCCCTAGGCAATACCTGGCCTCTTGCCGTGCCTTCAGAATAGCGAAATAGCACTATCGCGTTAGGCAAAAGCACTTGTACTATTTGTATATCTTTCGATATTAAAACATTGTAATCGCTTACAAAAAGTTTTTTAACCACCCTCAAAATTTGATGGTATATGTTTCAACTCATGTAGAATCCAAATATCCAATAAAAAAATTGAAATATTCACCAAAATAATGGCTTGACAATGGCTCGATTCTTCAGCCAAATCCTCAATTTTAGGGGCATTTCTGGGGAGTTTCAAGGGGAGAAATTTCGTTTTTCGAAGGTTTTTTTGGCCAAAGGTTGCTATCAATTTCTTTAGAGTTTTTTATGCTGAATAGAATGAGACCATTCCAGGATAGCTTAGGTCAGAGAAGTAATCGAAGGTTTCGTGTAAAATTTACGAGATTTTCAGAAATTCGGCATGAGCGAATAGCTCGAGGTTTTTTGGAGCTATGAAAATCGTTATATACTCGTTGGAACGGTCGTCAAACTTCAACTCTAGCGTCAGGCGAATAATTCAGCTTTTAATTTGAAAATTTAGAAAATAGAAAATATTAAATAATCACAGTTGCTACAGAGTTTTTCCTTATAGTTACCAATCTGTGGTTGGGTGGAAGCGTTTAAAATATTCGGACAAGTTATCACAAAAATGGTAAATCATTATTGAAAGCAAAAGAATAATGAACCTCAGTACAATAATTGGAATGCCAAATGTGGAATTTCTTGATAATTGGGTAAGTTTGGTCGTTTCTAGCGCGCTCTGCCTGAGGGAAAGGTGGAATAGGTATTCACGAGCACAAATCCAATGACGTTATGACGCCGGAAAAAAATTTCTCTTGAAAAATGTAAGTATACCCGTGATCAATAAAATATTTCACAACTTTCAAGGTCTTCAAGTGAAAAATATCTCTCTCACGAACGGTTAATGATTGTAAATCCTTTGTATTTATCTTCACGACGGTATATTTTGCAATCGCATAATTCCAAAGGTACCGACGTCAACTCTAAGAGATTTATCCCTCCCTCATAATCTTAAAGGGAAACCGTACGTATAGTCGGAGGATTCGCGTAAAAAATTAGGTACACGAGTGCACATGAAGTAATTCGCTTGTTCGCCGTTTTATGCCGTAAGAAAGATAATTTCCATATGCGGCCATCTGCAAAGGTCGTCGACACAAAAAGGATTTCTGGCTTCTGACTGCGGAAAGCGAATGAAGCAAGCAACTCGAGCGACTTGATAATCTCCTGCCGCCAGTCTTTCAACTTCGGAGTCGAAAAGTCAACAATATGACGTAATACGGGTGTACGACGAGTACTGTCGGAGGGGACTTGGAGAAATGTGGGGCAACCGGTCTTCAACCTCCCGTTCTCTTGGAATTAACAGAGCTTGAATCATACGTACCAAGTATAGCTTTATTTCCACTAGAGTAGACAAAAAAAAAGGTAATATTTATTAAATTGTATATTTTTTTGGCCGATTGGTTTGAAAAATGTTCAGTTTCCAACACAAAATCATCCGATTTTCGATCGAACGGTTCCACTAATTGGAGTTTCTGTGCTATTAAATTACACGAACCATCGGTCCCTACACACTTCCCCTGAATTGCATAAAGCTCGTCAAAACGCATTAAATTCTTGAAACCATTGCTTTACAACCGTTCGCCTATTCATACAGGACAAAACTATAACAGATAGAGTTGACTAAGTTCTTCCATGTACATGCTCAGAATTGTATGATTCGAATATTAACAGGCTTCCAGTTTGGCTTTCGTTTGAATATTCAAGTGCCAATAATTAGTTCATTTAGTAGCTTAGATCTAGTTGTTTTCCGATAGGACGAAATACAATGGCGTACATGTACATACTTGAAATTTTCACCAAAAACCAATCTCGGTCTCATAACGGCCTAATTCTTGAGCCAAATTATTATTCAACCTATAAATTATTCTACCTCAATCTAAAGGGTATTTTTGGAGGGTTTTGAGGGGGAAAATGTGTATTTTCGAATGTTTTTCGGCCAAAAATGTGTTTGGTATCAATTTCTATAGATTTCAGGACGCTGAATCGAATGAGACATTTTTTGTTGAGTCGATAGCTTTATTGGTTTTTGAGTTATTGCACATTTTTTGTCGAATTTGGTTGATTTCCAGAAATTTGGCATGACTCGAGAGTTCTTACAGCTATAAAAATCGTTTCTAGTTCAGAGTCGACGCTTTTCTGAGCCAAACATCGCCAAATGTAAGGCACTCCTGTGATCGTAGAAAATTGGCCAGAGTAACTAGTAACAGACATAATATCTGGAACTGATTTTTATTGGGAAAAAGTCCTTTTTTGCCTCAATATCAGCCAATTTGTTTGGGTTAATTGACCACAGAATAAAACAATGTGTCGTGGTGGAACTCATTCATTCGCCTTTTCCTCGCAGGAAGCGAACCTAATGACAGAAGCTGATGAATAGCCCAACTGGCAACGATAATGTCTATCAATCGAGGCGACGATTCGCAAGTTCGGCGAGCAGCCTGCCGTACTTGTCCTTGACCAGAAAAAGATTCACCCATCATTATGACCGTCCTAGACAAGAGCCGGGCCAGATTTCAGCGACCAAATTGAACCTTAGATATCTAAAATGAATGTTAATAAACTATTCGATACTTGTACATCGTCGACCAAATATTAATAAATATCTTTCCATAGCTGAAAAAACCGATAAACTTCATACGAATATAGCGGTTAATATATTATACAAATATACATTTACTATTTGTTAGTTAATTATTCGCTATTAAATATTATTTATATATTATTAATATTATATAAATATATATTTACTATTTGTTAGTTAATTATTCTTTATTTAATAATATTATATTATATAAATTTGTTAGTTACTTTGTCATTTACTATTTGTTAGTTAATTATTCACTATTAAATATTATTATTAAATGTATACCTTCCGTAAGCTGAAAACACAATAAACTTCATACGATTGGTTAATACACAATACATAATATTTTAAATGCGCATTGATATAAATTTGTTAATATTTTTACTATCATTTTTCACTTTTGCACGAATGACTTACCTTTCGCAAGGTACGGTCTTAGGTGGTGAAGAGCTTTGATTAGGCATTCCATCAATTTTGGATCGGACCCTTTACAGTGTTTCACATAGGGAGCTGCAACAAAAACTGCATTATTACTAACTGGAGTGACTGGCGGATAGAGAGATTATTTTACATAATATTATGATACTGCATGCTTAGATACTAAAGTCAAATTAAAAATTAAAAATATATATAAGGTCATCAGGTAATTTTCAACGTAAATATAACAATATTACCTACCAAAGATTTACGGAAACGTTTCTAACAAAGGTGAATAATTTCAACTCAAGTTCAATAGAAATTACAAGAATTTTGATACTAAAAACTAAAAACAACAACTAAAAACACGTTTTTTTTATTGGATATTCGAATTGTACATGCCTTGAAACGTAAAACATCAAATTTTGAAGGGGCATAGATCTTTGGCGATTACAGTGGTTTATTATTGATTAAATCCACAGGTTGTGCACCTTCAAGCTATAAAAATAAAATGCAAGATCTTCAGCGAGCCAATATTGATTGGTAAGCAAGTCAAGCTCAAGTTAGGACCGCGCATATTTTAGTCAAGATCAATTTTTTCTCTAAAAATATTCCTCTTCGCTAATTCGATTAACGTATTTTACTATTAGAGGGTCGCTATGTGCGAATTAAGTAGAATCGTGCGAAGGCCAACGGAGGCCTTTAGTATGCGTGCCGTGCGTATAGTAACAGTGTTCTTTTCCACTCGGACATATCTACTGTGTCCGAGTATTGCGACATCCGAAGAAGCATGCGACTGTGACAGTCACAGTGCCACAGGCCAAGGACCCAAGTCCTTCGTCGGAAGAGGTATTGCGAAATAAGTATAACAATTTTCCACTGTCATGAGGGGAGATTCCTAATTTACCTTCAATATCGGTTGATATAATGTCAGTTTCAGTTTATTTAGCGAAAAGACATCGCGCTAGGAAATAATTTCGGGCTAAACGAACCATTGTGAGGTTTTGGAGGTACTGTCTGATGATTCTTTTTTAATTTGGTGCGAGCTAAACCATACCAAAATTTTCCCTTGAGACTTGCACTGGTCTCAACAGAAAAACCGCCGCAAATGAATGTACAGTGGTTCATTATCCCTTCGCTTCAATAATGATTTGAGAAGACTATCCATTTGTGATTTTAATTTTTCCGAACATTTGTGAACGTTCCCACCGAAAAACAGATGGTAACTATAAGGGAAAACGCCGTAGCAACTATTGTAATTTTAATCATTTTTATTTTTCCTAATTTCTTGAGAGCTAAACTTATTGCCTAACGATACAGCTGGAGAGAGTGTTTGACGACAATTCCAATGAGTATAGAACGATTTTTACAGCTCCAAGAACTCTCGAGTTCTACCCTCATGTCAAATATCTGAAAATCTCCCAAATTCGGCACTGAAGCTGAGATAATTCGAAAACCAATAAAGCTATCGACCCGGCGATGGTCTCCTTCGATTCTGCGTCCAAAAATCAATATAATTTGGTACCAAATACACATTTTTTTGTAAAACCTTAGAAAATATGAATTTTCTCTCTCTCAAAACCGTCCAAAAATTGAGCTAGCGATGTGATTCAAGAATTGGGCCGTTGTGAAGCCGAGATTGGTGTCGGTGAATATTTCAAGAATGTAGAATTTTTTTATTGGATATTCGGATTCTACATGACTTGAAACGTAAAACATTTTGAGGGGGGATAGAAATATTTTTTCTCGGGCGATTACAATGGTTTTTATTGATAATGAACCAATAGCAATTTCTCTACACAAGAGTTTAGAGAATTCCAAATTGAGGTAATTTTTATATAATTTTTTATATCGCTTAATACGAGGATTAGGCAAAAGTTTTACCATACGAAATTGCGGTAAATTTTACGCTGTAAAACATCGAAGGTAAACGTTCACGTCGAAAACGGTTTCGTCTCGAAGTTACAGGCGAAACCCCGAGCAAATGGCCAGCATTTTTGAGGTTTTTCGGCTCTCCAAGTTACTTAGCACAGGAAATTGTAAAACTTGTCAAATTTGTATCATCAAAACTAGTATAAAAAAAAAATGTAATTGATATATTTCTAACAAGATAAGGTAGCGGTGAGTGCTATGTAGTAATCGGACTAATCTCAACGCCGAACATTCGAGAACTGTTGGTCAACTGGAAATTTCAGCCAACTGCGGAGTTTTATAGACGAGCAATAAGCGGAATTGTTTAATCTATTTGGAAAGCATTTTTGCACTGGTCAGTGCGAGATGTTCACCTTCGCCTACCGGTTGTCCTTGGTCAGTGATCCCTTGCAAGTGTGTTGTTTCGGTTCCATAACATAATCTGCATAGAAGCCGAAAATTATTTCTAAGAAGTCGCTCCGAGTTTGATTTTTTATAGGCTAGTAGAATCAATCTTTCGGACGCATAAGGTTATGAAATGAACGCTAGATTTTTCGCACACCTTACTTCCACGTTGTAGGCATATTTCTTGAGTTTTTTAAACCTACCTACTTTAAGACGAAGAGGTTACTTAATTTGGCTTGCGGGTTTCATTTCAATCGCGTGTCTCCTGGCTAGAAAATTGTAATTACTTGAAAGCGTTTAGTAGTAATGTTAAGAGAGATACTACTCGTTAGACGTGACTACTTCTTGATTGATTGGACTACCTCCCTTAATAATATGAAAAATAATTATTTCTCATTTCCCGAATGATTCAACGACTTTCCTTTTCATCTCTCAATCGCCTCCAAAATGGTATGTTTTTAACCGACTTCAAAAGGAGGAGGTTAGTATGGTTGACTTGCGGGTTTTTTTCGGTATGTGTTATCCGTTGGTGTTCAGCTGCTGTAACTCCGAGCGGGTTACTTTTTTTTTTTGTTTGAAAGGGTTACCATCCAGGTGTGTTCCATAATTTTTTCAATTGAGTCCATCCAGTAGTTACGTCCCCAGATGAGGAGAAATGCCGGAAAACGTGATTTTTGCGAAAAGAGGATGTTTTGACTTTGTGAGCTCATAACTTCTAGAAAAATTGCTCGATTGTTTTGTTTTTGATGTAATTTTGTTCATAATTTATCTGCCTAAGAGGGCCTAGCTCCGATTTCTGTTCGGCATTCTGACATGGCGTGTAGAGAAGAAAGTGCAACAAAAAACGTGATGCCGATTTTCACATTTTTGAGGTTTTTTGAGCACCACTCCCAACCACGTACAGAAAAAAAATATGAACATTATTGCACTTGGAAGTACTCAGCAAGAGCTTTCTAACGATGGTAAAAAATCAATTTTATGTGGCATAATAAGGTAGCAATCGATGTTTTTATGAACCTATGTTTGAGACCTCATAACTTCAGAATCCGGAGAAAAAAATGCTTTTGCTCAAAATTTGTTGCACGTAAAACTTGCAATAAGTCAGTCAAGTAAAAAAAAATATTTGAAATATTATTTTTATAAAAAAATATTTAGGTAGATATTTTAAAATGAATTTACAATTCAAAATAGTGAATATCTACGTGTTTATTATAGTTACCTATGTAGAATTAGCGATCGCAGTAGCAGTTTCAGGAACTAATTAGCTTATCAGCATCTTAAGGTTGTTGTTTATTTACTTAATAATATACGTTGAGATTCTCACATGTTCGCATATTAGAAACCGGCCTTTACTAATATAATACAACCTGTAATACATCTTTTAAGTTAAAGTACTTATTTGAAATTAATTTCGTAAATCTTTAATTATTTGAAATTTTATTGTTGTTGTGGCTTTATTTCGTTTTTGTTGTTGAATAATAAACCAATATAAATCATTTGAAATCGGTGGAATTCGTGACACTCTTGTTGTCTTCAATCTTGGTGAAATGGGTTTCGACAATCTCAGCGCGAGTGATTTAGGGGAAAAAAGGAGAATGAGAAAATTGAAAAACCGATGAAACCATGAAAAATTTTGGTTGAAATGGGCCAAACGCCTTTTGAAGTGCTTCCTCACGAGCAGCTAGTATTTAGATTGACTCTTCTCAACTCAGACGGATTCCTCATGACGTTTCATAGCAGTTTTGACACGAATACCTCTAGATTGCTGGATTAAAACCCGGCATTAATTGAGGAAAATTAATATTCCAAGAATGACCCTAAAGAGTAACCTAATATCGTCTGACTAAATATGACCCAAAGGTGAAAGTGTTTGTTCTAGCCAAAATGAAAAACCAAAGAACGAGAGGGATCTCACCCTCAAAACGCAAGACGGTAGGAAATATTACGTTTTGAAACTGTTGACATATTTTATAGCTTTTTAACCAACAGGCGATAACAAGACTGCGAACTGCCACCTGTTACAAATACAAGAATGTGCATAGGTTTCTTACGTGGATCTTGAGCAATGGAAGCGCCGAGAAAGAGGACGAGGAGAGCGGCGGTTGCTGTGGCGACTCGTGTGCGTGCGCTAGTCATCGTGAAGCGGCTCGTGCGTCGAGATCAGGATACAGAAAAGGAATGGGCGGCGAGTCAGCTCCTGCAACTTGCGGCTTGTCGAACCTCCCTTAGACGAGGGAAGTGGAAGGTGACATCATAGGCTAGCCAGGGAATCAATCGATTAGCCTAATCAAACCGATATTGGACGCCGACGCAGGACAGGTGCCACTGTTATGGCAGAGGACGGTCGAAAACGCTGCAAATGATAATACAGTTGTTTATTACGCCTTTGCGTCGATAATAATTTAAGAAAACCATCCTATTTACGCCCTACGCCGTAATCACTTTTCCGTACGAACTATGGCTACTTTTCCTTCTCGTCGCACTTCTTGATGTCTAGGGGTTGTGAGGGGGAGAAAAACTAGGCGATTCATTCTCCAGTTCGTTATTGCCTGGCCGAGCACTTTCGCCCATTCGGGCATCCTCATGGCGACGTGGAACCACAGCACTGCCTATAATAGCTACATTCATGAAATTTTCATCAAAAATCATTCTCGGTCTCCCGACGGCCTAATTTTTGAATTGCATTGCTAGCTCAATTTTAAAGGTATTTTGTGGGGAGAAAATTCCTATTTTCCAAGGTTTTCGGAAAAAGGCCTGTATATTTTTGGACGCTGAATCGAATGAGACCATCGCGGGGTCGATAGCTTTATTGGTTCTCGAGTTATCGCAGCTTTTGTGTTGAATTTGGGAGATTTTCAGAAATTTGACCTGAGGGTATAACTCGAGAGTTCTTGGAGCTATTAAAATCGTTCTCTTCTCGTTGGAATGCTCGTCGAAAACTCTCTTCAACTATACCGTAAGGCGAAAAATTTGGATTTTAATTAGGAAATTAAGAAAAAGAAAAATGATTAAAATTACAATAGTTGCTACGGAGTCCCCTATAGTTACCAAGCTGTTTTTCTCTGGGAACGTTAACAAATGTTCGGAATGAGTCATAAAATATGAATGTATAGTCTTCTGAAATCATTATTGAAGCGATGGAATAATAAACCACTGTACAATCATTTGCAGCGTTTTTTGTATTGGGTATTCGGATTCTTCATGCATTGAAACGTAACAACAAATTTGAGGGGTTAGAAATTTTTTTCTTGGGGGATTTCAATTTTTTTTTTTTTTTTTTTTTTTTTATGAATAATGAAACCCTGGTACGTACGTAGAAAATAAACACAGAATAACTGACACTGTTTTTTAAAAAACTCCAGCAATTTTCTTAGAGGGTTTTTTATTTTCGAGATGATTGAAAAGTCGAGCACCTTGTTCCATAAAATTCTCCAATGTTTGTGAGTTTTAGTGCATTTCTTGTTTTTTGAGACCGTCAACGTTGCAGTTTTGGTTACAATGTAAAATCATAATAATATCTGTGGTCACTCGAATCAGTCATCCACCTGGCGGTAACAATAAGAATCGTATGATTTATCAAAGCAACCAAAACTCCTACGTTTAGGCTAAAACAAAATACACTATAGGTCTCCAATATTATATTTTAAAACGCTCGTGGCATAGGTTTTGAGGGCTTAGAGGAGAAGTTCGCCCATAGCCCAAGAGATGTCACTAGTGCTAACTTCCCGATTCAATCCACACAACATACAACTCGACATTTTTACTTTTCTTTATCCGTCACCCTGTCAAATTCGATGAAATTTTCAGATAATGTTTTCCCAGTAAATTTGCTAAATTTATGTCACTATTGAAATATAAAAAATATAAACATAAAAAGTTTGTTTTTCTAGTCCGATTCTAACAACACATTTTATAATCAATATCACTTTGCTAGCTCAATTTTTAGCGTATTTTTGGGGGTTTTGAGGGGGAGAAAATTAATATTTTTTTTTTCAGAAAAATATGTATCTGGTATCAATTTCTATAGATTAATAGGTAATTTACCTGTCCACATTTTCCCCATGTAATGTACTCGTCTATTTTTCAACCGTTTGCGCGTTATTCAACAATATTAGTGGACTATAGACGAAAACATCACATTTTTCAACTTTAAACGTTATTTTCATCTATTTAGTGCAAAAGAAACAAAGAATGAAGCATATCTTATTGATATACACATCATCAACTACCATTATGCTGAATTTTAGCAAAATCGATTTCAAAAAATTTTTCACAAAAAATCCTTGGGGGACCCCTGCGATTTTTTTCAACCGATCATTTAACGAATTTTTACTCGTCTTTCAATACAGATAAAAATCTGAAATTTTCAGGAAAGTTGTATCTTGCCGAGATATATTTTTGTGATTTTTTTCATCTCTCGTAAAAATCTGCAAGTGGTCCAAAAAAATCAGTTTTTGAAAGCTCGAAAATTGGACTTTAACCGTGATTTTCTGGGTCAAAATGTACGTGAATCAATTGTTTTATTACGCAGGAGTCTTTATTTGAACGCTATACACACGTACATAGCAAAACATTTGGCGAAAAAATGTTAAACAGCGCCACAGAAATTATTTTCCGTAAATCGAGTATTTCGCGGGGCGAAATGTTGAGCTCCTCTGGCATCAGTAAGAGTGAAAAATTAAATTTAGCGACTTTGAAAGCTTTTCTTATAGGAAATTAACCGCTGAATCCTAATTTGACGTCAAAACGGCGGTAATTTGACGACCATCATTAGTTTTTCCCAGTTTTAGTGCTACGCTACTCCTACGTTTTACAAATATTTAAATAGGTACTTACAGTACTGTTCAAATTAGATTAATTAATGATTCCTACAGGAAATAAGACGTAGAATTCGAATTTATAGTGAAAACAATCAAATTCGAACAATTGATAATATTTTTTGAATTTTTTCGATTTTCATACTTTTGAAGTTTCAACTTAGGAATTTTTTTTCGTCACGTTCGCGAATTTTGAAAAAATAGTTTCAGCGTTATCAAATTGAGAAATTTTAATTTAGAATCGATTAAAAATAAAAAAAGGACAGCGATTATTTTTGTTTTCAAGATATATTAAAAAAAAAAGTTTAAGGGGGAGAAAATTTGTATTTTCCATCGTTTATCAGAAAAAGGTGTATTTTGTAGCTTTATTGGTTCTCGAGTTATCGCAGCTTTTGTGTCGAATTTTGGAGATTTTCCTCATAAGATGAGTTGACTCGTCAAATGGCAAATGACACGAGTGTCTTCCTAGTAAATTAATATTCAATTCATAATTGGCATAGAGTTCGTTGCGGGAAAGGCTTTCACGTGAGGAAGATTAATCGAACATTGGCATAAAAACGCCGCTGGCTTTTTTTTTATTAATATTTTAGCCAAATAGCGATCGTGTCATCCGCTTCGACAGCTGATAAATTGGCCCCGATGAGCGCGCGTGGGGATAATAATTGTCAATCGAAAAAGACCACTCGACGCAATATTATTATTTAGCACGCGAATCGTCGAGGAAAAGGCTTGTTATATTTGTTTTCGGTCGAAGAGCGAAAATGCAGGTGTCGCTGAAAATTTACGAATTTCGCAGTGCGTTGTAAATTCCGCTCGACTTCACATTTTGATTATTTGCGCGGTTAATTGAAGCGATAATGGCGGAGTCGACGTTGATTCGCCATCTGAAAATATTTCGGATCTTCGGAAATTTGCCGTTCGCGCTATCGAGTCCGTCTTTCGGCCGAATTTCAGCCCCATTTTTTGCTCTAAATGCCTTTTACAAAATTTTATTAGCTTCATTTCTGACGCAGGCTGATTTCCACAAAAAAGAAGCCCTCGCGTACGGCATTTTTATGCATTTGTTAACGGTCGCAATTTTCGCCTTTCCTCAGTTCATATTTATTTGTATCCTGGCGAACAGACGTTTATTCGGGACGGCTGTTAATCAAATTATCGACGCGCAACGAGCGATTGGCATAACCGCGTATCCGATGTTTCCCTCTATCAAATGTTTCGCCTGGTTCGTCGTTTTTCATTTTTTCCTCTCCACGGTCAACGATATAAATATTATGATCGAGAAAAGCGTCGAGTCTAAAATAATTATTTCGCTGGTCGCCGTTTTCTGGGAGCTTCTAAATTTCCTTTTCAGCATGGCCATCTACTCAACCGCGGTTCAATTCTCTTATTTGATTCTATGTATGGGAGAATGCTTCAAAACGCTTACCGAATCCCTTGACGGCGAAACGACGATCGCTCGCTACATTCGGACGCACAATCAAATTGTTGACGCATGTCAAACAATTAACAAGGTTTTCGACCTACCATTGACTATTGTTTTGCTTGCGTGTATGGGATTCATACTTCGTTTTACTACAATGTCGACCGAAAACGAGCAGTTGGCGACGTCCAGTTTATTGCAAATCGCGTTTTTCCTACAGACAGTGTTTGGTATTATGCTCGTTCTCGACGCTTGCCAATCTGTAACCGATTTGGTAAGTGCGCTACGAAAAACGCTGCAAATTATTGTAAACCCCCTGTATGTTGAGGGGGAGAAAAACGAGGCGACCTCTTCTCCATTTTTTATTTTATTAATCAGCCGAGTACTTTCGCCCGTTCGGGCTTCTTCAGGGCATTATAGGACCAAGGGTACCTATGGCCCCGTTTTTCTCCCCCTCAACCTACAGGAAGTAATGCGACCACCTGGAGAAGAAAAATTATTGTAAAGTTAATTATTCCTTTGCTTCAATATTTAAGAACATCCATTTGTGATGACTTTTCTATACTTTATAATGATACTTTTACTTTATACGATAACGTTTCAACATAAAAATAGATCGGTACAATGGGAAACTCCTTAGCAAATATGTTAATTTTAATGCTTTTTATTATTCTTAATTTTGAATTAAAAGTTGAATTATTCGCCTAACGGTGCAGCTAAAGAGTGACGAGCATTCCATAAGTATAGAACGATTTTTATAGCTCCATCCATTCTCGAGTTATACACTCATGCAAAATTTATGAAAATCTCAAAAAATTCAAAATGATAGCTTCGAGCTACATATTATGCAGTCGCGAAATCTATAGAAATTAATACCGAATACACGTTTCTTTGAAAAGCGTTTGACAATATGAATTTTCTCTCCCTCAAAACCTCCGAAAAATACCCTTAAAATATAAGTAGCGATATGGTTAAAATATTGAGCCATTGTCAGACTCGAAGATTGATTTTTGATGAATATTTCAAGAATTTCGCTTTTATTGCTAGTTAGTTTACAATGATTATTTGTTTGTTACAATGAGTTAGTCTCAATAATTTATTATTGAATAATAAACCAAAATGTGGAACTTTATAATTGATATCCGGCTAAAATCCTCGTATTTATATGTCACCCCTTCAAGATCCCCAAACTTTAATATTCTGCTGAGTAGTTTCGCCACTTGCGGTTTATCAGGACCACAGGTATCTACCAGAAAATTAAAGTAAGGTGAGTTTCAATACTCCTTCGAATGCTGTTCGAGACTAGGGATATGTTGCCGGCCACAGCTATCAAGGTATTGCCTTGGTGAGCACTTGAACGTTTTTCAGGCACCTACTGAGTTAGATACTGCAGTTCAATAACTGCACAGTAGAATTGTAGCTCTTCAGCCCTCGCGGAATCGATTTTAACACGAAAAAAAATTTCTACTTATATGATATCGAATGATTTACTATATTGTATCTACCAGGAACTGTAAACACGATTTTTCTAATCAATTGAACAAGGGCGCTGGTAATTTGAATAATAATTTCATTGTTCGCAGGCTGAAGCGAGCGAAAACGCATTGCTGGATTTTCGAATTCATAACGGAAGAGCAACAGCTGAGGATGAGGTAGGAATAAAGGAGAAACTTGCGTTTTACAAATTATTTACAACATGTAACAATTAGGCGTTGGTAACGAAAAATATCCACCCGAAATAATTACTACAAGAGAACAAGTATTGGAATTTTTGATAATCTAACCATAGTTTTCACGTTGAAAAAAATTTCTTCATCTTACGATTTCTCTCCGCAGCTTCTGATAATACATTACACCGGAGGAAAGACACTGTCCTTCACTCTGTTCAACGACACTCTGAATGCCAACTACAGACTTGGAATATCGGTAATATTTTTGCAAACAATCCGTAACAAAAACCACAACTCGCCAAAATCTTGAACGGGGAATTCGCATCGATTTTTTTAATCACAAATGTGACATACATCCCTAATGACACATAATTTACTAATAAAATCAAAATCTTAAAAAAAAAGTTAAAAAAAAAAACAAGGAAAAAGAGAAGAGGAGCGCGATCGAAAAATAGAGGGAAAAAGAGGCAAATAAATGACATCGCAAGCTCAGTCTCAACCCACCAAAAAGCTTCTCTGCAGTGTTGCCAGGTCTCAAGCGAAGATTTGGGGGAGCTCTCGATCAGAAAAAGGGGGAAATGGTTGATTTTTAATCAAAAAAGGGGAGAAATAAACAGAGCCATTAATATAAAATTATCAATCGGGCAAACTCCAGTTGACCAATTTTGTCTTATCTGAAATCCATGCAAGAAACTTGCGATTTATCACAAAATCGGGGCAGGATTTAGGAAAAGGGGGAAGGATTTATTTCGTTTTCGTATTGAGGGAGTTTTCCCCCAAAAAATGAAGACTTGCCAACACTGCTTCTCTGCCCTGTCCCCGGGGCTGGAGAAAATATGACGTGTTAGCTCTTTTCGGAGTCGAGCCATTTTTCAAACTTGAAAAATTTCACTAGAATCTGCAATTTTTACTAACACTTTTCAGTCCTTTGAGCCATTATTCCGTTGACCGATTGTTTTGTTTTACAGATGGTGGCAACGTACATAACAGCTATCGTATTGCTGTATCAAGTTGACGAGAGTTTCGATAAATGATAAGAATTGGGTTCAGTGAATCGTACACGAAGATACCAATCAACGTTCGTTTTCAATAGAGGGGTTTCCTACAAGAACTACCAAGTCCAAAATTTGAAATATCCTGGTTATGGCGCCATTTTACTTTTGGATGTATGCAATATTCAGTCACAAGTTTATTCCATCAAGAAACGAACTAGTGCATGTCTCTAGAAGGCTTCAAAATGTCACTCTCAGCAATAAAAAAATTAGTCTATTTCTATCATCGCAAGAACGAAATAAGTCTGTGCTCTCGGCAACACTGGGGGCCATTCAGTCTTATCTCTGCTACGATTTGAAACTCTTTTTGCATTTACGTAAAAGTATTGGTATTGTGTGGCCTACTTTTGTAACAGTCATGAACATAACCTTGGATGAAGAGATGATTTTTGAGCATTTTCCAAAATAAAGCTTTCAACGAATCGACTATTTTTTGTTCATCTATTCATTAATTTTTCAATAGGTATTCCTTAAAATACAGATTACCACAATATTGGTACTTAGGCTACGATGAAATTTCAGCAAGAACCATCAATCATGTCACATTGCGACAGCTGGGAAAGATTTGGGACGACAATTTGGGCGACTTCCACGCGAATAGCTCCCTTCAAATCGTCCAGTGTTCGGGGCTTTTCCTTGTAAACACGTGCCTTGAGGTAACCCACATTTTCGAACGATTTCCACATTTTCAGGGGTTCGAATCGTTCGTGGAGCCCCTGGTGGTCTTTTGTTGATCAGTACACCTCGTGTGCGAAGCGCTTCAACCTAACAAAAAACGGTGTTACGAGAAGGAACAGCTCGAATTGGTGGATGTTAAAGTGACGACGAAACTCACGCTGAACTGCTGTGACAGACTCGTTATTTCTGACAAAACTGTCATAAGTGAAAACGCGGTGATCAATAGTCCACGGCTCCATGGTTTCAACTAAAAAAAAAAATGCTAGGACCTGACGAATCGAGAGGCACCCCCTCCTCTCGTATGTCGGCGTAGTAGGGGAGGAGTACTAGCCATTTCAAAAGCGTCCGTCCTTTATGCCACTCCCTGTATATGAACAATTTAGATTATATTTACAACAATCCTATATTTCTACATAACTTATTTTTCTCAACATTATTTGTTCACATTCCCCTTTGGGAACTAGGTACTTCTCAATTCCAACTAGGTACAGCGCTGTCTAGGAGCATTGTAGAGAAACCTAGCCATTTTCTCAGCGATATGAAATTTCTTAATGAAAACCTCGTACAGCGCAATATCTCGACTCCAATGATCCGTTGAGTCGGCAAGCTTCCATACGCAGAAGAAAAGTAGAGAACTGAATGAACAGCGACAGACCTAAGTTGTCTCACTCTTCCCAACGAACTCCAAGTACTCGTTAAAGGACTCCTACCCTAAGACTGGAGGGATTTCAGATTCAGATAAGCCAGAGTCTGACTTCGGTACGAGCGTGTGTCGAAACCTTCGGACAGGACGGCGAGTTACAACAGTCCTTCGCGAGATCGAAGCAGAGCGAGTGCTCTTCGAGTTTGTGAAGACTAGGTAAATAAGTAATCGGTCGAGTGCGAATGCGTAGCTATTAGTTAGAGCCAAGTTCAAGTGCTGAAGACCGCTAAAATAGACTACTGCCGCCGATCAGAATGACAATTAATCTCAGGTAGGAATAAACGTAAAATATAAAGAACTAAAGGTGATATAAAATTGAGAAGGATTATATAAAATTGAAGAACTATCACCGTATACCATTATGGAAGGATTTGATTAAATTAGCAAACTATGCACGTCGCTAGAAGAAAAAAAAATTATTTGTACAGTGTTTAAGTATTCCCTTGTTTCAATAAATTATTATTCAAGAATATCATATTCTTCTAAAAACAACTTTCCCATAAATTTGTGAATGTTTTACCGACCAACAAATCGGTAACTAATGGAAACACTTTTTAGAAAATATCGTACCTAATTTGAAATATTTTCAATTTTCCCAAGTACTTAATTTAAAATAATATTAATTGCCGACGATAAAAAAGAAGAGAGTGTTTGACGAGCTTTCCAACGAGCAAAAAAAACTATTTTTATAACTTGACAAACGATCAAGTTATACCATCTGGACGAATACCTCGGAAATTTCACACGAAAACTGCGATAACTCGAGAACAATTAATGCTATAGAATCCGTTGTTGTTTCAAAAACCTAGGAAAAAGCGAATTTCCTTCCTTGAAACCCCCCAAAAATATCCCTAAAATTAAGGTAGCGGTTTGGCTAAATAATTGAGCCATTGTCAGACCAAGAATGAATTGTGGTGAAAGTTTCAAAAATTTAGCTACAATAGTTTCTTCAAAACAATGTTCGCGGAGGACGCACAATTTTTATTTATTTTTTTTTTTTAATATTTGAATTTTACATGCTTTGAAAGGTAAAAACAAATTTTGAGGGGGTTCTAGATTTTTTCGTCAGCGATTACAATGGCTTATTATTGAATAATAAATCAAATGGTCGCGGTGATTCGACCTTTCTTGTCAGGTAGTCAAGATGGGGAACGAATCATCGCACTCGCAGCTTGATTGAAGTATTTACCTTGACTGGTATCTAAGGGATGCGTCTGTATGTCTGTAATTAACCTTGCAGACAAAATGTGATCGAACTCATCCGAGAGTTAGTTGCTCTTGCTACACACCTTACCACATCTGATTTCGGTCACATCCTTATCAATGACGTTCTCCTTGGAGTCAGTGGTTTTCGTCGAAACGGTCCATGAATAGTTAGTTACATGTAGCGGTTGGCCTGTCACGGGATTCAGGGCAATGCTTATTCGCTTTTAGCTGTTGCCAAACCACAGGAACGATGAAGGAGCGTACCTCGGTATAGTTTCGAATGACATTGATCTCAATTGGACATTAACATATTTTTATTTAAACCCTCGATAGCTTCAACGGAAGGAAAGTGAGTATTTAGGAAAATAATTCGCAATTCGTAAGGTCCTAAATTATTTTTTTGTAATGAAAATTGTCGAACATTCAATTTGTCCGCTTGGTAAAAGTTATTAGGCGAAAACTAGTCGCAAAAACGAATTAACCCGTTTAAATCTTATTCATAATCATAAAAATTGGGGAAAAAACTTGTGATATTATTTTGCAAAAAAAGTGCGTTTATAGATCAAATATTTTCCATTTTTGAGCCGGTAACAGATAAAGCCAATTATAGAATCAAGAAAGTCATTTAAAGGCCGCAACGTTAGGAAACTAGAACTGTTGTTGAAAATGTAGACCAGGGAAACGCAAAATAAAAGACCGCACGAATTAGGTTGATGATGCGGAAGTGCAGTATGTGAGCCAAACAATGCCAAGTATAGTGAAAAGGAATTATTTTACAGCAAGGACTCCCAAAAATAAATAACTAGCCCAGAAAGGGGTAATCAGGCGTCATACGGAAAAACGCTGCACAAATGATTGTACAGTGGTTTATTATTCCTTCGCTTCAATAATGATGATTTAAGAAGACTATCCATTTGTGATTTTAATTATTCCGAACATTCGTGAAAGTTCCCGCCGAAAAACAGATGGTATCTATAGGGGAAAACTCTGTAGCAACTATTTTAATCATTTTTATTATTCTTAATTTCCTAATTGAAAGCTAAATTTATTGCCAAACGATACAGCTGATTGATTGATTGATTGATTATCGCTTTTATTTATAAAATCTCGAAAGTTTTGGCTACAAGCCAAAGCCGCTGGAGCGCCGCTGGAGCTGGAGAGAGTGTTTGACGACCATTCCCATGAATATAGAACGATTTTAATAGCTCCAAGAAATCTCGAGTTATTTCCTCATGTCAAATTTCTGCAAATGTCCCAAATTCGGCACAAAAGCTGCGATAACTCGAGAACCAATAAAGTTATCGACCCCGCCATGGTCTCATTCGATTCAGCGTCCAAAAATCTATTTAATTTGATACCACGTACACCTTTTTCTGTAAAACCTTGGAAAATATTAATTTTCTCCCCCTCAAAACCGCCCCGAAATACCCTTAAAATTGAGCTAGCAATGCGGTCCAAGAATTGGGCCGTCGTAGGACCGAGATTGATTTTTGGTGAAAATTTCAAGAATGTAGCTATTATAGTTAGGCCGGTAAAGTGTTGACAGAGTACGGCGGACAGACAGAATTTTTTTATTGGATATTCGGATTCTACATGCCTTGAAACGTAAAACATCAAATTTTGAGGGGGGTTAGAAATTTTTTTTCTTGGGCGATTACAATGGTTTATTATGAATAATAAACCAAAATGGCTACGATTTTCCTATTTATCAGAATTAAATTCATTAAATTAATGGTCGATCTTGGTAGGTCGTACGATATCAGCCTAACATCCTATTGAAAACTGATTCATTTCTGTAGTCCAAGTTTCTATTACATTTTGACCGGACAGGTTGTACGAGGATATTTTTTTTTTTGTAGGTTGAGGGGGAGAAACACGAGGCGACCTCTTCTCCATTCTTTTTTATTATCCAGCCGAGTACTTTCGCCCGTTCGGGCTTCTTCAGGGCATTATAGGACCAAGGGTACCTATGGCCATAGGTACCCTTGGTCCTATAATGCCCTGAAGAAGCCCGAACGGGCGAAAGTACTCGGCTGATTAATAAAATAAAAAATGGAGAAGAGGTCGCCTCGTGTTTCTCCCCCTCAACCTACAAAAAGAAGTAATGCGACCACCTGGAGAGGAAAAAGAGGATATTTTGTTTTTCAAATTTCTTCTCTGAATGAATTAAGAATTCATCTTTTGCGTTGGCCGTTCGAGCTTGCGATCCGCAGCTTTTTCTTTGCATGACGCAATTCCCGGCCTTTGAAAGGCGCACGGCCAGTTTGAAATCAAATGGTCAAGGTCCAAGTGCTGTCTTCATCGAGACCCATTTCTTTCACGAAATGGAACCTGTTGATTAGCGACCGCGAGGTTAATGCAACTTTTAAAAGGAAAACGATTTCTATAACTATAGACGAATTACAGATCTAAGATTGAACTGATGATAGAAGAATCTGTCGGATGGAGGGTGATTTTACATCGGCGCATCTCATCGATGAATTACCTTTTTTCAGGCTGGAGCGTTCTTGGCTGGTAACGTGTGGAATTGTGGTGATTCGAACGCTTCAACTGCTGAACTATACAGAAGCTCAAGCAGCTTCACAACTGAGTAAGCGAGAAGATGAGAATAGAAATTAATTACATAATTTACCTATCAAAATGCTTTTTTTATTTGAAAAAAGGTAATTCGGAAAACCCGTTGAAACGATTGATTCACATAATAAACGCTGCAAATGATTGTACAGTGGTTTATTTCCTTCGCTTCAATATTGATTTAAGAAGACTATCCATTTGTGATGGTAATTATTCCGAACATTTGTGAACGTTCTCACCGAAAAACAGATTGGTAACTATGGGGAAAATTCCGTAGCAACTATATTGTAATTTTGATCATTTTTATTTTTCTTAATTTCCTAATTAAAAGCTAAATTTTTTTGCCTAACGGCCGTTAGGTGTTTGACGACCATTCCAATGAGTATAGAATGATTTTTATAGCTCGAAGAACTCTCGAGTTATACCCTCAAGTCAAATTTCTGAAAATCTCCCGAATTCGACACAAAAGCTGCGATAACTCGAGAACCAATGACGCTATCGACCCCGCGATGGTCTCATTCGATTCAGCATCCAAAAATATATAGAAATTGATACCAAATACATATTTTCCTGAAAAATACCCTGGAAAATATGAATTTTCTCCCCCTCAAAACCCCCCAAAAATACCCTTAAAATTGAGCTAGCAAGTTGGTTCAAGAATCGGGCCGTCGTAGGACCGAGATTGATTTTTTATGAAAATTTCAATAATGTAGCTATTATAGTTTGGCCGGAAAAGTGTTGACGGGGTACGGAGTACGGCGGACAGACAGAAATATTTTTATTGGATATTCGGAGAACGTCTTGAAGGAGAACTTGCTCCATGAACGAACTGTTGGCCATTCCTTGATTCAATGTCTATACCATCGGGTGTGAAAAGTAGTTTGTGGCCCTGAAAGGAGCCGTGGGCTATGGTACTTTAAATTTATGAGACGGAAGGATTTTGCTGGAGAATGTATTATGTTCTTACCCTTCAATGTGTCTTGGGACATAGATTCCTTAGAGGCCTATCTTTAGGAGAGCCATAAAGCTTCTGAGCTCTTCTCAGCTTTTGATGGTGCTTTTAGGAAAGGGAAGGCCACAGATAGATGGAATGATAACCTTGCTTGCAGGAAATCTAACCCTGATGTCAGAATATATTTAAAGCTTCATCAGTAGATGAAGATATACCCAGAGTACTAGGTATTTAGTCGCCCTGAAATAGGTCTGGATTTTATACAGGTATTTCCATAGCCCTGGTATAAAATATTGACGAATTTTGTTTTCAGGAAGATCGTTTTCCGACTGCAAATGGAACTCTCCGAGCTTTGACGATTGCGTAAAAAACGGAATCAATTCAGTGCGACCTTTTTTCAAGACAGGTACCTACATCATACCCGTTTCCGCCTCAATGCTATTTGAGATATAAATCAGATTATTATACAATAGTTGACACCTTTTTTCAGGGTTTCCTTCGTTCAATATAACGCCCTTTGATCCTTTCTATGCCAAAGAAGTCGTACAAACGCGAGGCGGTGACAATCTAAGCTACACGCTCAAACTGAAGAACGTCTACGAGCGAGGATGGACCGATTCGATCGTGACGAAATTCAAGTTAGGTTCCTCTATTGTTTAATTGCATGTGATCCTCTGGAATCTCTGTACATAGAAAGCTCAAGAACGTTCGATGCTCGGTTCCATTTAGAGAGACAACGCTCCCTCGTTTAGTTCTTCTATTGTCCGAGCGCTTTCACCCAATGTGGCCTCCTCAGGGTTTAGGCCCTACGAGCGTCCAGCCGGCAAGCAAGGAGCAACATCGACCATGGTTGGGGCATCATGTCAGCGTAGCAGTCTAGAGTCCATAACAGCCTTGCTTCAGGAAAAGAGGGAATCTCTTATGGCTCAAGCGAGTACCAAGATGAGAACGCTGAGTTTAAGCCAAGACACGTCCTTGTTGGCCTGCCTGGCGCCTTGAAGAGCATTTTTTCTCGCTCTGAACCAGAACCAATTGGCCAGGCAGATCAATTGGAGACCCTGCAGCAACGGACGACAGCTTCAAAACGGCCTTGTTAGAAGCAGCTGACTCAATAATGCTTGCTTGGAGGATGTAAAAAGGAATGAGTTAGCTCCCAGCATTTCCATTCATTTAGTTGACTAGGAAAGGATAGCAGACAGAGATTCTTTTCCTTGTGGCCACATTTTTTGATGTCCAGGGGTTGTGAGGGGGAGAAAAAAGGCTGTGGACCATATGGTTCCACGTCGCCCTGAAGATGCCCGAACAGGCGAAAGTGCTCGGCCATGAGTCGCCTGGTTTTTTCTCCCCGTCACAACCCTTGGACGACAAAGAGATTGTTACAAATTCCACCGTTTTTGAATGAGTTGTATTGGTATATCGATTTTGGCAATTTGTCCATCATCAGTAACAATCTTGCAACTCTGGAATTGGACAGGGACTTGGAAAGGGCTGACGAAATAAAATGGGAACTCCAGAACAAGAAACGTTGTTTGGAAATATACGGAAATGGATTAACTAGGCTCGGCGGCAAGATCTTGCGGATTTTCCGTCTCTTGATTCCAAACATTTTCTCGCTACACCACTAGATGAATGTTTTTGAACATGATGTTTTTGCTGCACAGTCTTCAGTAGAAGTTGAGCGGGATTATATTAAACACTTCTTTGAATATCACAATTTCTTGCAATACAATTGTGAAATGTATGTTTCAGGAGCAATCCAAAGAAAAGGTTCGTGCAGTACACGCAATATTTCCCAGAAAAAGCGTTAGACGGTGAGTACCAGTTTGACGGAAAAGCCGGCATTACGACAATGTCAAACGCAGGACGATGGAATCTAACGTTATGTAAGCTATCCACAATTGTGCAAATACAAAAAATGGTGTCAAACTTAATTAGGGGTTTTCAGTCACTCGCCTAGCTGAACCAGCCCTAGCAAATGCCATGGATAGCGATGATTAGACTCAACCTAGTTGGTTTATTCTCTTCGGTGGTCAGATTTGTCTCAATTTGAATATCAGATTTGTTTTTGAATTTTCAGACAACTACATACAAACGACTACGCTTTCAAAACCGCCAAAAGCTGAACGGATTAAAGTTCGAATAGAAATTCAGCAAATCGGCAACATGGATCTTCATATCGGCAACTTGCTGCGCGGAAGAACTATAATGGGTAATGACTAACCAAACATTGTTTAAGGGAGTATTGCGATCGTCTAAAGCTGAAGGGAAGATGAAATTGATAACATGGGAATTGTACCTTTGAAAGTGGGGGATTAATGGCAAGACATCTTCTGTAATGGGGAAGACGCCTATTTTATATTTTCGTTCCTAATGGCCTGAATTCTGCTAATTGGTGTCAGCTGAAGACGGAATGACCAATTTTTCATGAAAATTGTGAGTTTCCGCGGAGGAAATCGCTAATGAAAACCGATGATTTTGAACGAAAAATGAATAGTTATTACGTCATAACTAGTCCGTTGAACGTGAATATCGATACTAGCGCTTGTATCTTCGGAAGAATAAACTAACATTGGGAGCAATGATTTGAGGTTGCTGTGAGATTACCAAACCTCCCTCAGCAATTGATTTGCTTTACGAGGCTTTTTGGGCGGTACTAACTCGACGATTAAAAAAACATAACAAGTAGCAGTGAAGTTAGCGTCACTTACTCGATTTAGCGTGACTCCAGTCTTGAAGACAGTCTTGTTGTTGTTGTCTGTCTTTCAGCCGACTGCAGAGCGCTCTAGGGAGTTACTTCAATCGGTTGGAGTTACAAATCCGGGTTTATTCAAACCGCTGATTTTCCTTAGCAATTTTCTCCGCGGAAACTCACAATTTTCATGAAAAATTGGTCATTCCCTCTTCAGCTGACTCCTAATAGCAGAATTCAGGCCATTAGGAACGAAAATAAAAAATAGGCGTCTTCCCCATTGCATGGCGCCATGAAAATTTTCCTCGAAATTCGACTTGTTTTACGACGATAAATATTATTTCATTCGGCTAATCGCCAAGATGATTGTTTTGTTTGATGAAGCTACCACTGGAGGAATTAATGATCCAATATTTTTCTCCGTTTCTTTGACAGAAAACATGCTCGACCGAATGATAAACACAGCTTGGAGGCCAGGCTTCGCAGTCATCCGTCCGCTCATCAACGACATAGTCAGCACAGCTTTCACTTCCATTTTCAACGACGTCTTCAACGAATTGGACGTCAACGATATTATTCCGAACAGCGTTTAGTGTTCGTTGTAAATTAAATGTTCGCGATTCGGATAAATTAGAACGAGATGATTATAAATTTTGTTGAAAATTGTGCGTTTATTTTTACTTCAGAAATCATCAGAACTAAACGCAGGTCGAAAATTCACATGATTCGCAATTTTTGAGCAGATATAAAATCCAGCGGTGTGCATAGATCACACAATACTTCCACGTTTGAGTCGGTAATAGGTATAATCAATTGTAAAATCAAGAAACTTATACAAAGGCCGCATCGTTAGTAAACTAATTATTCCAGATGGAAACTATAGGGATAAAATCCGTAGCAAATATTGTAATTTTCATCATTTTTATTTTTCTTAATTAAAAGCTACATTTTTTGCCCTACGGTACAGCTGGAGAGTGTTTGACGACCATTCCAATGAGTCTAGAACGATTTTTATAACTCGAAGAACTCTCGAGTTATACCCTCATGACAAATTTCCGGAAAATCTCCCAAATTCGACACAAAAGCTGCGATAACTCGAGAACCAATATAGCTATTCACCCCGCGATGGTCTCATTCGATTCAGCGTCCAAAAATCTATTTAATTTGATATCAAATACACATTTTTTTGATAAACCTTGGAAAATGTGAATTTTCTCCCCCTCAAAACCCCCCAAAAATACCCTTAAAAGTGAGCTAGCAATGAGGTTCAAGAATCGGGCCGTCGTAGGACCGAGATTGATTTTTTATGAAAATTTCTATGATGTAGCTATTATAGTTTGGCCAGAAAAGTGCTAATGGCGTACGGCGGACAGACAGAATTTTTTTACATGCCTTAAACATCAAATTTTGAGGGGGGGTTAGAATTTTTTTTTTCTAGGGTGATTACAATGGTTTATTTTTGAATGATAAACCAAAAGTGCAATTTGCCAATAGTAGCAGGCGCGGATTTGCTGCAGCGCCGCCCCATTGGAGCAGCCTACAGCATAGTAGGGATTCCCGGCCGAATCAATAACGAAAATCTTCCGCTGGGCTCTTCTGAGGGGAATCCGGGTGGGGAAGCTCTAGCAGCACTCCGCCCTCGACTGAAAAACGCTTCCATAATTATCGAAGTAATCGAGACAATAAATAGGCAACTATATAGTAGATTTGTCAAGTTTAACGCCCGAACTCGTCCATCATGTCAACTGTAAGCGCAGCATGAACATTCGCCGTTTCGTATCGAGCGTTCGGTTTTTTCCGCCGATAAAATGAGAGCCATTGCAGTGTCGGTATGGATATTCATAAATTTAGTATTTTTCGGCATGTGCGGTTATATTTATCTACTATGGTCCCAATATTGGCATTACATATCGAAACGGCAACACGAAACGCAACTGGTGACAAAAGTCGAACGCCCGATCGTCGATTATTACCAGGTGAATTTTCGAATCAAATACTGCAAAATTGTTGTTCAGTGGTTTATTATTCCTTCGCTTCAATAATGATGTAAGAAGACCTTCCATTTGCAATAATTTATTTATCCATCTAACAACATGTTGGTAACTATAAGGAAAAACTCCTTAGCAACTATCGTAATTTTAATATAATTTCAAATTAATAGTGTTGAACTATTCACCTGACGGTAAAGCTGAAGAGAGTGTTTGACGAGTATTCCAGCGAGTACTGAACATTTTTTTACGACTCCCAAAATTTTCGAGCTACACTTTTTCCAAAAATCTCGACGATTCAGCACGAAAGCGGCGATAATTTGAGAACAATTAAAGATATCGAACCCGCGATGGTATCTTTCGCTTCAGCGTCCTAAATTCTATAGATATCGATACCAAATACACCTTTGTCTGAAAAACGTAGGCTATTATTAATTTTCTCCACTTCAAACCTCCAAAAATTTCCTTAAAATTGAGGTAGCAATTTAATTAAAGACCCAGACCAGAATTTTTTATTTTTATTTTTATTATTTTTTATTTTTTTGTGAACATTTCTAGAATTTAGCTATAATACGTTGTGAGAAAGACTTAAGCTGGGCTCGCATACTTTTGGTTTGACGTGTGCAATCTGATTGGCCTGGTCTTTGCATTTCTGTTACAGGAATTCAAATAGTTGGTAGATTAACGAATGAAAAACGATAGAACCTGTGAAACTTAATAAACTCGCACAACCTAGAAAAGAAATTGAATTTAGATCCCCAGGGCAAACAAAAATTGGGAATTACTGATGGCCAGGCATGTAGCTCTAGTTTCATAGCATTGAGTGTTCGATGACATTGATTTTTAAGGCCTATTTATGTAAGGTACAATAGATCCACTTGGAGGTTGCAGGGGGGCAGGGGATGCCTAACCCCAACAAAACCCTCAGGCAAAAAAAGGCCTATTTAAAAAAAACTCAGCCTATGGTTGAATAACAGCAAATGAAGACGCCAAGAATAGGACTATCTATATCAGGCAACATACCCAAGACATGCTGCGGGGTACTAACGAAATTTTGGTCAGAAACCAGGGGCTAATCCTGAACGATCCCAACCAGAAAAATCGCCAACACAATGAACAAAGGCATGCGCCTCCACGTAGCATGCAAAATAGCAAATGTATCTAGTGTTGCCACTGAAAAACTTGCCGTTGCGACGAAGGGCGCGATATGCAGGATTTCTCGGGGAACCAAAACCTTGTGCTGAAACAAAAAGTCGAAAAGAAACCGACGTTGGGGAAAATTGTTCACCAGAAGCGAACCGTGTTGGGCTGATGTAGTAGTCCCTCATAGGCAGCCAAACACTGGGGGCCAACATGTACAGGACTGACACACCAAGCCCCCCTGAACATCCACCAGCGACCCCCGATCAGAATCCAACACATGCCCTTTACAGTCAATCAGCAAGTTTCATTGAATATGATCACTTTTTGATGGAGATATGACAAGCTTTGTGATTACTTGACTGCAAACCTTAAACCAATCAACTTTCATAACGCGATACTATTTGCAGGAGCATATGCCAGCGGAAATTCTCCACATGCAAAGGGAAGCGCTTCTCGCTCAGACATCTCCTCCTGTCAGGCAGCGACCGAAACCACGGTTCAAGAGCCACCACAAAACGTCGGTGACTAACTGTAAAGACTGCGATGCTGCCAACTCTAAGAGGTGAATATTCCATTCGCAGTCAGGGAAACGATTATATTGTTTCAGTTTATGTTATTACGTTGATGATAGCTGTTGACAAAATAGATTAAATTATTTGCCTAACGATATAGCTTAAGATAGTGTTTGACGAGCATCATAATTTGGGTGCCAACTTAATTTGACGTTAAACTGAAGAGGGATCACTGTGGTGCATTTCAAGAAGGCGACGTGAAGCCCTGTGGCCTGTGAGTCCCTCTCACAACTCCTGGCATCAAAAACCGCAACGACAAGGAAAAGAAAAAATTCCTAGGAATGCGTTCTTTCAGTTTTCCCAGTCCTAGGTTTGAGCATTTCCATTTGCTCAGTTCTAGGAATGAGTAAATTTTTTGGCCATTGTGCGTTTTCGCCTATTGGGTACAACATTTATTATATAATCGAGCAATCTAGTGCTAACTCAACTTTTGCTGGTTAGGGGTGGGAACTCCAATTTTACATGTTCCATTTGCAGACAGATTCAGTTCCCTGTGGTCTTTTTTAGTCCATACTCAAGAGACGCATTAGCTGAGCTAAGCTCAAATATTGTAATCCACTTGAATTTATTCTTTTACTGGGAACAACTTCATACAGAACGTTTATTTTTCCAGGTATTCAGCATTCAAAAGTAAACTCGTGATAAGGCTTCGTAGCGTACTCCATGACGAGAGCAATGTTTTCAAATCGAAACTCGACAATCCGTACGGCGTGGAGTTCAAGGGTGTAGCTAGGTCGCCCAAAATTCCTTCGTCGCATCTTCTCTGCAGGCTTAAACACACTGTTCCTTCAGTGACGACTATTACGGGTCAAGAACCGGCTTTTAGAAATTCGCCGATCAATTCAGCTGTGCCAAAGACGAAGCTTTTTGAGCCGAATGAGAGATATAACACCTGTGCCATCGTAAGCAACGCAGGAGCTCTCAACGGCTCCAATCTTGGACATATCATTGGTGAGAAGAGCCCATTAGTTAATAAATACGAATCAGGATTATCTTTGGGTTGTACGAGGAAGCGTATTATGTGCTTTAAGCTTGCTTAGCCATGATATCAGTTACCTAAGCTTGAATAGCAAGAGGAAACTGCAATATGATAGGTTGAATCAAGAAATCCCAAACAGCGGACTCTGAAACCAAACAGAGCATTGATTTCTCTGTCCGTGCATTTTCTGTCAGCATGTGAATCAAGCTTTGAAGATACATTATAGGTTAGAGCTTTAAGAATTCTTATAACTGCAAGCCGGTCATAATCATAGGCACTTCAATTTCCTGGTTGGCTCCAAAACTCATCAAAATTTTCATTTCCAGACAGCCACGATTTGGTGCTGAGGTTTAACCATGCTCCGACAGTCGGATATGAAAGCGATGTCGGCTCGAAAACAACGATACGCATCCTCAATTCGCAAGTCGTCTCGAAAAAACACTTCAAGTTCCTTAAAAACAAAATGTACACTGGGATCAAAATTTTGGTCTGGGACCCCTGCAGCTACAAATCCACTCTTGAACAAGTAAGTCCAATTGGGCAAATCGGTTGAACAGATTTCCCAGCCAATATGGAACTAAGAGATCGCTCTTTTTCTAGTGGAAAGCGAACCCAGATTTTGACGTTTTCACACCATACATCAAACATCGCAGGACAAAGGCCAAAACCAATCTTCACCTATTGAATCCGAGAGTTCTATGGACGCTTTGGGATTTCCTCCAGGCTCACACGTCTGTGCGGATCAGGCCGAACCCTCCATCTTCTGGATTTCTTGGTACGTCTACGATTTGAGAAATGAAGCACAACGATTCTATGCTGATTCCAGATGGATTGAGGTTGGCGGTGAAAGAAATCACCATTTTGATGGTTGGCAGGAGTCGCCTAAGACGACGGTGAAGGCGATGAGTTTTAATCCAGTCTGTTCTGCACAATGAAATATAATAAAGAGGCTGGTGTTTCCACTTTAAATAAATGGCCATCAAAATTGAGCTAGTTTCACTCTACGCGGGATTACTTGAAAGTAATGTGTATTTTCCATTCTCTAAAACGAATCTTATGTTCAGGTGTGGCGCTGCTGTTGCCTCATTGTGACAAAGTGCGACTATTCGAGTACGTGCCCTCAGTTCGGATGACGCCAAGGTGCCATTACTTCGACAACGAAGTTGACACCTCGTGCACGTTTGGCGTCTGGCATCCGCTGGCAGCAGAGAAGCTTCTATCCCTAGGTCTCAACCAAGAAGACGATTTCACTACATTCCAAACGGGTTACATCACCATTCCAGGGTACAGCAAACTGAAATGCTCAAATTAGATGTAACAAGCTAGGCTAATTCGTCGAGAGACATGGAGTGATAATGTTGATCGTTTTTGCAAATTGAAAAATTTAGAAGGTAATTTCAATCATTTTCTTTTGGGTACTTGACAAATTATGATGAAATTTTCTCAGAAATGTATCTGTTTAGAATATTCGATTTTGAAATGCTCGTCCGCAAAAATTTCCAGCATTGTTGGCTTCATGTGTAGTTATAGTAGTTCTCTGTATTTAGAGTATATTTGCTGTTAAAAAAATATACAATTTTATTAAAGATTAAATTATTTTTACTTAGGTACCTGTTTTCTAATTACTAACAACAACGGAAATCAAGGGAGTCTCAAGATTTTACGAGGGGAACTGCAAAAATTTCATACTCCATGTATTGAAACTTAATTTTTAGGTAATAGGTAATTTCTACAAAAAAAAAAAAATATATATGTGAGTCAACACATTGGAAAAATTTACTATGTTTTTTGACTTTTTGAGAACGCAGATAATTTCATACAAGTATTTTCAACTGTATCGGTCCCGTATGTTTGCGGATTTAATTTAATTTAAGCTACCGTTTTGAATCATAGTAAAATTGATCTCCGCAAAAATCATTGGTTATCGTAGGAGCATTCTTTGCTTTTAAAAATTGCGTAATATCCTTTCAGAAAACATCTGTCAGTGGGCGGTGCCATGAATGATTTGGTGAATAATTCGGTAGAGGTTTTTGCATAGAATCCAACCAGTTATTTTAGACCAAGTGAACAATAACACGCAAGGATAGAGGAAGTGGTTTGGCAGGGGTTAGTTTAAATAATTTATAATTAAGGATAATTCAACTGACTCGGAATTTAGCTATTTCAATCAAACAGTGTTTATTTATTTTTTTTTAGCTATTAATTAGATTATATATCTCAAAAATACTCATGAATGACCTCTAGGAGTCTTTTTTCCTCCCCCTCCACTTTCACAGACAGAAGATAATAATTCCCTATTTGGGGGCCACCTATTGCATAGGGGGCCACCTACTGCACAAAATATAGTTGGGAGGGAAAAATTATTTCCCCCACGTTGGGGGCCACCTTTCGCAAAAGGGGCCACGTAACGCACAATTTATGTTGTGGGGGCCACCTAATGCAAGTTGCGTTAGGTGGCCCCCAGTTTTACCCAGAAAGGGTCGTCTAACGCACTCTTTATATAACTATATATATATTAAATTTTTATAAACTTTATTTTTTATACACTATCATAAAAAGTACTTCCTTGCTATCAAATATTGGTATGATGAATTTTGATACAGTGGGTGAAATAGCGGATAACATGAGGTACCCATCAAATTTGAAGTCTTCTAAAACTATTATCACAGATCTATTGAACATTATCATGAATTATTTTCAAACAGTAAAAGTTATTATCTCGACACCCAACGTAAAGACTAGAACCGATTACAACTGGAGATGAGAACACTTCGCCCGGCAGTTCGTAAGTACAAACGGTTTCACCGTCTATCAATTTCATTACTGTCACTAGACCATCAATTGTGACAGATGCGATATATTTATCAAAAGTAATCGGCGTTGAGACGATTCGATTTGTGAAACTTTTCGTCCACAAGATGGCCGCTTTTGGAAATAGCTGGATGAAGTTTAGATTGTTCCCGTTGGCAATTAGGATTTTTCCAGAGTTGTGTAACTCGACAGGTGAGGAGAAGACTGCTCCGGCCAGTTTCAACGATCCGGTCTGAAAATAAATGGGAAAAGGGATTAGGAATGATGTCCAGGGGTTGCAAGGGGGAGAAAAACCAGGCGACTCATTATCCGATTCTCTATTGGCTGGCCGAAAACTTTTATCCCTTTGGGCATCTTCAGGGCGACGAGGAGCCATTGGGTCCACAGCCAGTTTATGTCTGCCTGGAATATAGAACCGACATAACTGAATGTACTTATCAGGTAACCTTTTTAATCAGTTTCTTGTCAACCCATCTTCTTATTTTTAACCAGAATCCTTTTTATCTATTAAAAAACCCTCTAATGTTTACTGCAATAATTTTTCCTTCGACTATTGACCGCCAACTTATGGAAGTAGAATATAGTTACCATTATTTAAAAATTTTATGTAGCTCCACGTAAGTAGCTTAAGAATTCTGTAACTTTCATAATTGTCCTATGCCTCCATGATAACAAACATTAAAGCGATATGCACATAGGTCACCCGGAAGATGCCCGAACGGGCGAAAGTGCTTGGCCAGCCAATAATGATTCAGAGTATGTGTCACCTGGTTTTTCTCCCCCTCACAACCCCTGGACACCAAAAAAATGTGACGACGAGGAAAAGAAAGGAACAAAAATGGTGAATAGAATAGTTACAGCCTAGTTACCATGATACGTGAATTGACGGCATTTGATGCGACATAGGTTTTGCCAATTTATCGCACAATTCCAACATACCTCAGAGGAGTCGAGGATATCTCTCAATTGCAAACGGCCATCGACTGGGCTGACAATGAAATGGGTTCGGTAATTTTCCACCAAGGCCAAATTTGAGAAAACTGGAGCACCAACAGAACAACTCCAAAGAATAGCACCTCTGTCGATTTGCAGACAGAGGACGGTACATGCTAACGTCGCCACCAAAATGTTATCCTGGTGTGGAACCACAGGAACAGTAACCGGCCCGACAGTAGCGCTCCAACTCAGATTTCCAGCCTGGAAAAAAAGGCCCAAGACATTGAACAATCGCGGGGAAAATATTTTATTGAGTTTCATTCATTTTCCACGAAGATACGTTTTTTGTTCTTTTTTTGGCCACAGACAGACACTTTTTCAAATAGTGTTCCTGAGTATAGTTCAATGGAATTTTCTTCCGAATTCGACTTTTCGGACGATCGCAATACTTCCATTTACTACCTGAACGTGGAAATAAAAATCCCACAGATGATACAAGTGTGATCAGGTAACTCACATCAGTAATGGCGTACACCTTTTTGTCGTAGGAGCCAAAAAATATTTTCCCGTTATGCGTGACGCAAGTAGCTTTGATCATGTCTTCGGTGGAGAACGTCCACAAGATAGAACCGTCCGAAAGTTTCACATTGTATACTTTCCCATCGTAACAACCTGTCGAAAAAATATAAAACAAAATGGCCGCACTTTATACAAACGTTTAAAAAAGATGTTAGGCAAAGCATGTGACTCATGGACTGCTGACAGGGTATGATGGCTTTAAGACATTCATGCAGGAATCTGAATACTGGGAGACGAGATAGTACCAACATAATCTTCCGCACCATAAACCTTCCTAGGCAGCTCAACATTGAGCGAACAGTATTCAGGGTCCAGAGGGTAGGTATGGGATATCAAAATTTTGGTTCCATATTTGATATTTTAATATCGATATTCAAATTTGATCTCAATGTCGATAATTTCTCCTGATATTATTGATTGAACAATAGCGGTTTTTAAATATCAGATCAGGGTTGTAATTTGATTGAAGAAACTAAGTAAAACCATAGAGCTAGGAAGGGAGTGGAGGGCGTGAATGGCTATTATCAGTCTTATTTCAAAGTTTTATTGAAGTCAAGTAACTCCCACTAGCGTTCCTAAAATTTATACGTTATCTTTATGTAATTAATATATTACACAAAAACTGATTTTTTAAAAATTAAAATTTTTATGAATTTTTTTTTTTTTTTTTAAATGAAAAATATTTCTCTCTTAGATAGATACAAATTAATACCAATGTAGTAGCTTTTGAGATCCATAGACATGCAAGCTGAAGCTTCAACACGATTTGGCAGTTGAAGCTGCGATCTGAGCACTCCGGTCGTAGCATCCAGCACAACAACCAGACCAGAATGAGAGCCGATTATGATGAAACTATTCAATCTGGAACGAAGGGAAGCTTAAACCGTAACATGTACACCGAATTCCTTCACTTTCAACAGAGCAGCATAAATGTCCATTCTAATATTAATGTTAGTCGGTGCTTTTATGATAACAGTATGATTGTTTCAAGAAGTATTTTTTATTTTGGCAAACCTACCCGTCGCCATCGTTTGTCAGCATGGTGACGGCCAAAGGAGATGCGTCGACGCACTTTTTCAAATCGAAACACCAGCCGAACTCGATTACTAGCGGCTGATCAACGAGGAACTTTTCTCCAAAAGGTGATGCACTAGGCCACGTTCGTCCTTTCAATCCCATATAAGCAAAGTTGTTAGGCATTTGAGACGAACCAGAACTACTTGTTTCTGATTCTGTAACTTGTGTACCGGGACTCAGTGCTTTCATCTGTTTGGGTTCATCACCTGGGAACGCTGTAATCAACGCAATCCAACACAATATCTTCGGTCAGCATTAACTTTATAGCTATCAATTGTCCTGTGATATGATGTCAATCAAAAACAATAAACGCTCAAGGTCTTGAAAGGTCTGTATCGGCGAGTGAACGACGCCTGATTTTTATCGCTAGGTTTACAAACTGTACATCTGTGCTATTTGTTTATTTTTCGTATTTAGAAACCTTCACAGTTCCCAAGAGTAAGTTAATGTGCGAAATTTTTTAGGCGGGCGAATGACAAATGATTTTTAACTTTAGGGTCCCCTAACGTACTTTTGGGTCATACAAAAATATCGTTTATATTTAGAATGTCTGCTGGCTGATTCGTTCGTTTTTCTTTTTTTAGTCCTCTGGCTAGTTTTTCAATAACAGTCGAAGTTTACTAACAATGCAGCTTTTGCATGAATTTCTTGACATTATAATTGGTTAGACGACTTACCAACTCAAACATGGAAGTATTGTGGGATCTATAGGCACCGCTGGTTTTAACAGTTCAAAATGGCGACTCTAACTCATGCGACAATTTAAATCAGCTACACAGCGGCATTATTAATTGGAAGTTTTTTCATGAATGTAACTCTGTCGGATACCTGATCGAATACACTCTCTGTAAGGAGCATCTTTCAACAGCTTCAGAAGGAGATCGGTGGATCTACAGATGACACCATGTTCTTCTAATCTGCTGATGAAAAGAACGGCAGAGAAGGAATCTCCTCCGGAACTGATAAAACCAGCGCTGATATCAGTTGGTCTGATATACGAGCCGCACGTGAAATAGTTCCAGAGCTTTGCAAAATCAGTGTCAGCAGGTTTGTGAGCGCGAGACTGGGAATAAATCCGAACCAGTTGCTTTCTGTCCACTTTTCCTGAATAAAATTTTACCAGAAAGTATATCAAGGGAGCCGATAAGCAGTTATTTATGCAGACGGAAAATCAAATTAGATGTGATTTAATTAATAAATTCTCCAACTAACCATGGGGTGAAAGGGGAAAGGAATCAATGCAATGAACATCGTCCGGCCAATAGTGGGAGGGCAAGGCATTTTTCAATGTCACCATAGAATTCTTCATATTCTCATTTAGCGCTCGATCGACAAACATCACCAATCGAGATCCGACGTCTGGTTTCTCATTGACAGGAATTCTTGCAACAGCGCATTCAATGCCAACCTGAGCAGCGGCATGTTCGATTTGCGACAAAACAACTTTTTTTCCAAACCGTTTAACGACAGAATCAGCACGACAGGCGAAGTAATATTTGCCATCGATAATCTGAAAAGAGCATCGAACAGAAAATAAATTTAAAAATAAAAAATAATCAAAAACCGGGGGACTAGGGGATGAATGAGGAATCTAATTGCATATACACAAGGTACAAAGGAAAAGTAAGGCAATTGAATTCCCAGTAATCTTCAACAGCAAAGGGGAGTACTTTTCTCCTCAAAGGAACTGAACGGATTCGGAAAGACCCAACCGAAATATAGGTAACTAAAGGCAAAGTCCCAACTATGTAATTTAAAATGCTATTATTTTTCTCAATTACTTAATTTCAAGTAAAATAAATTGCATAACGATACAGCTACAGAGAGTGTTTGACGAGCATTACATAGAGTATAGAACGAGCTTTATAGCTCCAAAAACCCTAAAGTTATGAAATTCTCGCTAATTCTTCACAAAAGCTGCAATAGCTCGAGAACCAATAAAGTTTTCAGCGTCCAAAAATCTACAGAAATTGACAACACAGAGAGAACTTACTTCAAAAAGATCCCCGGTCGGACGGAAAATCGGCTTGCGGGTATGAATTTTTTCAAACGAATCACCGTCAATAGCGCAAACTCGAGATGAACTCCCTGAAAACAAAATCGCATATATATTCAAGTCTCCCGTATACAACAACAACAAAGTGGAGTCGACTGACCTCACAATGAAATACTTCCGGTGCTCCATAGCGAAGACAAATCAACTTCTTCCACTCACCAATTAGTAAATGATGAAGACCATCCTCGTCTTCGGTTTTGAACAAGGTTTCAGAAAGCGGAGCACCAATATCAACACCATGCTTCCAATGACTAGCCTAAAAAGAAACGGGAGTGCGTACCCTGGTTCTCATATATCTGTGTCAAAAAGCTAAACAAAACACCTTTTCCCATGCAAAAACATTAGCGTTTATCCGTTGCCTAAGATAGCGACGTCTAAAACTTAGACGGCATATTCAACAAAAGTAACACGTCCGAAGCTGAAAATACTAGTTTTTTTAGTAGTTGTAATCAAGGACACGAATATACTGGTCTTGGACACCAAAGTTTTGATCAGTGTTGATATTGTGTTAGGTTTGTGGAATAAGATTTTTTGAGAGTGACTCATTCTGATTCGTTTTTATTCGATTATTTATGATGCATTAATTATTTGATCATTATTTATTCGATAGCCGAGCAATATGGCATTTTCGAGAACAATAGCTCCACGTCACCCTGAGGATGCCCGAATTGGCGAAAGTGCTCAGCCAGTAAATAAAGAATTGAAGAATAAGTCACCTCGTTTTTCTCCCCCTCACACCTCCTGGACATCAAAAAATGCAGCCAATGGATAAAAGTATGCACCTAGTCATTTTTTTTAATGAGGTTTTCTGGTCATTTGTGCTCCAATAAGTTTCACATGGTTGGTTTATTATTCAATAATAAACCATTTTAATTGCCCAAGAAATGCCGTCCATGTTTTAGACACTGTTATCTTCCGACACGGGCAAATGCTTATGTTTTTGCATGAAAAAAATTCAGCGTTTCGATACAGATACATGAGTACACGAATTTATTGCTAATTGGAAAGACAAAAATGGACACGGACAATTGAGGACACCGATGTAAACACCCAAACTAGGCTCACGATTGACCCCATCCATAAAAACGCTCCAAATTATTGTACAGCGGTTTATTCATGCTTTGCTTCAATTATGATTTAAGGAGAACATCCATTTGCGATAGTAACCATTTTGACAGCTTGGATAAGGGAAAACTCCGCAGCAACAATGGTAATTATAATTATTTTTCTTTATTTTCATATCAAACGCTAAATTATTCGCCTAACGATATTGCTGAAGAGTGTTTGGCGAGCATTCCAACGAGTATTGAAAGACTTTTATAGCTCCAAAAATTATCGAATTAATTCATGCCAAAATTTGAAAATGTCGAAAACTCTACACGAAAGTTGCGATATCTCAAGAACTATTAAAGCTATCGACCTTGCGAATGGTTCAATATTGAATAATAAACCAAAATAATTTATTAATATCGATTGAAATCCAATAGATGGAATCCAACTATAAACGTTTTGCAGATCATATCCCAACGCTTACCAATTTTTCATAAGGCCAAACCATCTTCAACGATGCCCAGCAAGAGACTTCAGTGATTCCATAAGTATTGTAAATGCTCACATTTTTTTCAGGCGACCATGCTTCGATTTCTGCTATCAACGGGAACTTTTCACCGCCTACAATGAATTCGGAATACGTACGATATAAGAAAGAACTAAATTACAATACAGATTTAAAAGAATAAATCCAAACGGCAGTTTCTAAACTCACCGAGGACAAGAGACTTCAGCTTGGTTGCTTTGCCGAGCAAATTACGTTTCAAATCGTCAGGCCACAATCTGAATAGCGAAGGAGTCGTCTGGTAAAAAGTGACACCGCCGTCGAGCACAGCATTGGCCAATAAAGCAGCACAACTTCGCACTGATTCGCTAACTATGATCAACTGGGCAGCATTGGTTAGAGCTAGGAACAATTCGACCATCGATGGGTCAAAAGTTAGCGGCGAAGAAAGGATAATAACGTCCTCTGATGAAATGTTAAGCTCACGGCTGCAAAGAAAGGGAATAATACTGTGACGGCAGAAAATAACATAAAATTGCTCACATCAAACCGAAACTCGTATCAATTGATGAATCCAAACGCTGGAAATACTCGTTCGATTCCTACCTGAAATCAACGATATTCGGATAAATCGATTCGGCAGGAACGCTGACAGTTTTAGGAACACCAGTCGATCCTGATGTTGTGATTGCATAAACGTAAGAACAATCCGCTGTTTGATCGTAAACAGTTCCCGAGTTGCTTCCTGCATAAGAAAAGAAGGCCAAGTTCCTCCCGACGAGTTCGAATTCGCTTTCGAATTTCAAATATCCGACAGACAACGATCGATCGGAGATCAAAAAGCGAATTTGCAACTTGTCCAGACGGGCTTTAACTTCGTCTTTTCCAGAATCAAGATCATCCAAAATCAGAAACGGGCAGAAAGACAAGACAGAGCTAGAACAGTTTGCAAGGTTTGCTCATTCGTACAATAGAAAATCCAAATGTCAAGGATTCCAACAATCGACATAATGCGCACGTTAGAAAGAAATTCACCTCATAATCAACACGGGTAGACCGAGAAAAGGAGCGATATGTAGGCCCAAACATGTTCTCCTGCTATTAGTAAGCGTTTCAATACTTGATATCATCGATTCCACGTTATTTCTCAGTTCATTGTAGCTCAGCTGGTCCCAAGAATCGCCATCGAAAAATTTCACAGCAATTTTAGCAGGTGGTGAGTGCTCAAGAGCTGATCGCAGTTTCTCTATCATCATCATCAGTAGCGCAGAAAACGCTTCAAAACTGCAACAGAAAGGAGGGAATCACGCAAGAATCAGAGAGAATCTAATAGAAATCAAATGACACAGTTCCATCAATGCCTGCACTGAAGGAACCAAGCTAAGAGTTTACCAGTAAATCAAATAGGACTTAAGTACTTTGTCTTGCATTGGTACGGTTTTATTTATTTATTTATTCAGGAATACGTGACGAGCCCAGTAGACAGGATTATATTGCATACACATTGAACAGAAAAATAAAATAAAAGAGTTCATAAACGATATGGGAAATTCAGGTACAACGGCACAGTTCGAAGAATCATTTTGAGACGGGAGGGAGATATCTCGAAGAAGTCGATGCCGAGATCAGAGCTAATAACATTTGCGGTCCGGGGGATACGGCAGAGCGGACGGTGGAGGAGGTAATAGGTAGGGGAAAAGGGCACGGAGAAAACTTCCTGGACACGGGATCCAAGGCGAGGGACGCGTAGGCCAAGTCGCTCCAATAGATAAGGCGAGTCAATCCGCCCAGAGAGCACACCATGGAAGAACACCATGTCCGCAGAGAGGCGACGGTGGGCAGGGCTTGGCTGGAGAAAACGAGCACACAAGGCCTCGTAGTCGATGGCATCTCGGGGCAGAAAGGCACGATGCACCCTGTCCAGCTGGTCCACATGACACTGATAGAATGGGCACCAAAGCACCGATGCATATTCCATGATGGGCTGGACCAGGCCACAATACAGCGTCAGGAGAGCAGGAACCTGGGAGAACTCCCGCGTGTGACGCTTCAGGAAGCCGAGGGACCTCAAGGCGCGTGATGATACCATGGCGACGTGCTCGTTAAACGTTAGCTGGCCATCCATAAGGACGCCAAGATCGCGGACTGCGGTTTTTAAAAGATACTAAAACCTTGTTCTTACTGATAAAAATTTCTCCCAGTCGCAGTTCGCCTTGAAGTCACATTACCAGTTCCTATTACCAGAACACCATGGCAGATAATCCATCTGATCTGAACTGGTAGCAGAGATGCGTGCTGACAGGTTCATAGGCTGTAGGACAGTTACAATTATGTGACATTTAGCACAAAGCAGAAATACTGATAAGTGGTTGGCGGATCAACATGGCGAAAAAATTTACTAGAATCGGACGTATAAAAGCCATTCTAAAAAAAAACTAATAAAACTATAAAAGCTACATAATTGAAATTTTCATTAAAAATCAATCTCGGTCTGACAATGGGTCGATTCTTTAGCCAAAACGCTACGACGATTTTCAGGGTATTTTTGGTAGTTTCAAGAGGAATTGGCATTTTCGAACATTTTTGGACAAAGTTGGGCATAAAACCACTGTACGATCATTTGCAGCGTTCTTTTAACTGTTCTCATTGAAACAATATTACAAACCTCTACTGGAATTATTTAGTGTAGGTAACTGAAAGTACGCCAATAACATGAAGCGCTGAAGTTGGAGGTGTCACTGTCAAAACCATTTATGACCAATCGAGCTAACATTTCACTGTGCTAAAACTGATTTCAGTCACCTTTAAATGATGACAATAAAATTCTTTCGATGTACTCACATGCCTTCCCTTGAACAATTAGGTTTTCTTTACTCCGTGGCTCCATATTTTGCAAAAAAAGGAAAACGTTAACGAATTCAATGCCGGTTTGTTTTAAAAGATGTTTATGTTTATACACAGCGGGAGCGTACAAAGAGTACAAACTCTTTGGTTGGGACATGGACATCGATGTTGGAGAAGTATCGATATCAGACTGAAACATCGATGTTTAACATCGATGTCTAGGCTTCGATGTTTTTGGGACATCGATGTTTTTTTTTACTACGACGTAGTGATCCCGTTTTTTATTTTTTATTTTTTTTCTTCAATTGAGGCACCGTCTTTTCTTGTGTATACAACATTCGAGGGGTTATTAAAACAATCCGTAAGAGAGTAGTGGGAATTTTTATTTATTTTCTCAGTGGGTACTGTGAGTAATGCTTTGGCAACATTGGTTTCAGTTTCACCTTTTGAGTTGATACCTAAACTTAGACGGCAAATAATCCTGTAATTTACTAATAAATGAAAAGAACAGTGTTATTTTTTATCGATTTTGTTTTTGTGAATGAAACATCGATATTTTTTCTATCGATATAAAGGTACTATCGATGTTTTGAGCTCTCGATGTTTTAAACATCGAACATCGATGTTGAAGTTTCGATGTCCCAACCCTAATCAGCGGGAGCGTACAAACTCAGCTGACACACAAAGTTGCCAAATGCTTTTCTGAAGTCTCCCAAAACCGAGTCGAAAAATTCCCTAAAGTCCCCTTAATTGAAGAAAAATCCCTGCAAATGATCGAACAGTGGTTTATTATTCCTAATTAGCAGTTTCATACGACCGTTTTCTTGAGAGCTTTCTCTACCTTGTACTTGTATCTTCGAGCTGGGAGCCAAGCTTATTTTTTCCAATACTCAGAGTTCCCTAGGAGTGACAATATTCCGATATTCGCTATCAAATAATTACAATGCGATTTATTTTTTGTAAAACGGTTAATGGCTATTCCCAGCCCAAGCGCCGAATTGCCACCTAAATGTGGGAAAAACCTAACAAATCAAAGCATGAATTATTTCTTCTTTCACTTATTCGAATAAAATAATAATAATAAATAATTATGTCGGAAAAATGCGTTAATTATTTTTTTGTCTTGACATTTTCCCTCAGTATCCTTCATACCATGACAATGACGTCACTATGCCTACGCGATTTTCAAGGCCAACAATTGACAATGTTTCGGATCTCAATCTCAATGCACAAATGCGCTTATATTTTATGATGATCGAATATCAACGAATTTGAAATCTTCTGTCGAATCGAGTAAGAAAATCATTCGAATTGCGTCGAGATCGAGGCGTGGGACGCGATTTGAAAGGCGGCGTCCAATGGAGGTCACGCTATTCGAGAGGCTAGAAGTTCCTCATGAATAATCGATACATCGGTTTACCAATCGATTTAATTGAAATCGAACGGTATCTAATTCAAATAAAAATTTTTCAAATACTCGGAGCTCCCTAGGAGAGAGACAATATTCCGATATTCGCTATCAAATAATTACAATGCGATTAATTTTTTGTAAAACGGTTTATTCCCAGCCCAAGCGCCGAATTGCCACCTAAATGTGGGAAAACCCTAACGCATCAAAGCATGAATTATGTCTTCTTTCACTTATTCGAATAAAAAATAATAATAATAAATAATAATGTAGGAAAAATGCGTTAAGTAATTATTTTTTTGTCTTTGCTGTAAACATCAAAACAGAAAAAAAATTGAACGCATATATCTCGGAAGTACTGTGTGCCATCCAAAATCCGGCAACGGCTAATTTTGCACAATTACAATGAGAATAATCTCTGATAATTTCATTGAAAAATTGAGTAATTTCATTTTTTATTAACTTATTATAATTTTTTTAAATTCATTTTTTAGAGGAAATATGACAATTTATGTTATTTTCTACGCACAGACACTTGTTCAAAAAGTATACTATTGAAAAATGTCTCCCGAATTCACCTCCGTTTTAAATTTGAATTTTCAGACGGTCACGATACTTTTATTTACTACGTAAGTATGGAAGTAAAAAATACAGTTTTATTAGAACACGGATAATGGCGATTTGAATTGCGAATCTTTTTTATGACGGCTTTTTCTGTCAGATGATTCTCTCAAATCAACGCATTTCCTCAATGAGCGTTATTCCTTCAATATTTATAATTATAGTTTTCAATTCAAAATGAACATTAATTACACTTTTTATCGAATAATTTCATCTGCCATCTAAATCGACCGCACTGCAACGGAAATATCGAAATCCGCTAATCGATAGTTGCGTATCGATAGTCGAATGAAAAACGAGCGGTCACCTCCTTCTCGTCGTCGCCGTCGTCCAACCTCCTGCGATTCGCTCTTCTCGTCTTCGTATTCGTACGCAGTGGGACACTGTGCACGTGGAGTTTGTTTGACCAGTTTTCGGCCAAGTAAGTTGTAACTTTTATTTTCGACGAAATTCTCCGCGTTATCCCGCGTTGAAATTCGATTCTTCCTTTGGCAGTTTTGACCGCGTCCAGCCGCAGTTCGTCCGACTTAACGAAAACGCCGACGTGTGTTTTGCGGTCTAGCGGCGAGCCCTTAAATTTTCCCCGAAAATAAATACCTGTACTCTTTGTCTTTTCGAAGGTACGTTTCGTCTAGAAACGCGGCGGCGGAAGGAGAAAGTCGACCAGCGGAAATTTTCAACGCTCATTCGACGACGACGACTATAAAAACGACGACGCCAAGAACAACGAGGGCGACGAGGCGACGATGAATTCGACGTGTTACAGGTGCTACATCACGTTTTTTATCGCTATAGAAGTCCCAGTTTATGGCCGATTGCTCGTTTTCAGGTCGCTAAGTTCGTTTGACGGTATTAGCTTAGAAAACCGCGCGCGTTTTCGGCTCTTAGGCTTTCGCCCGGTAAGGCCTCCTGTTAGCGCCTGCCAGTGCTGCGCGTATCGGACGTTATTCCTCGTGTTTGGGCACGTGTGACGCTCGAACAGCTTGTTTTCACCGGCGGTTTTTTTTCCTTTCGCAAAGTAGAAGTTCGCTATCAAATCCGTGTCAGCATGTTACGAGTTTAGTTTCGCGATGATTTCTTCCACACGAGTTGCGCATAGGTGAACAACTTATCGTTGCGAGCTCCAAAAGGCGACGGGATTTTAGGGCCGTTGTGAAAAAACGTTATTCGAGTCATTCCCACAATTTTTGGTTTATTATTCGATAATAAGCCATTGTAATCGCCCAAGAAAACATTTTCTGACCCCCCCCCTCCAAATTTGATATTTACCGTTTCAAGGCATGAAAAATCCGGATATCCGATTGAAAACGCTGCAAATGATTGTACAGTGGTTTATTATTATTTCGCTTCAATAATGATTTAGAAAGATTTTCCATTTGTAATAGTAATTATTCCGAACATTTGTGTACGTTCCCAACGAAAAATAGATTGTAACTATAAGGGAAAACTCCGTAGCAACTATTGTAATTTTAATCATTTTTATTTTCCTTAATTGCCTAATCAAAAGCTAAATTTATTGCCTAACGGTACAGCTGGAGAGAGTGTTTGACGACCATTCCAATGATTATAGAACGATTTTTATAGCTCCAACAACTCTCCAGTTACTTCTTCAGGTGGTCGCATTACCTCTTTCTGCAGGTTTAGGGGGAGAAAAACGAGACGACCTCTTCTCCATTTTTTTAAATTCAGTCGAGTACTTTCGCCCGTTCGGGCTTTTTCAGGGCATTATAGGACCAAGGGTACCTATGACCTGTGGGCCATAGGTCCTATAATGCCCTGAAGAAGCCCGAACGGGCGAAAGTACTCGGCTGAATTAAAAAAAAAATGGAGAAGAGGTCGCCTCGTTTTATCCTCGAGTTATACCCTCGTTTTAGATTTCTGAAAATCTCCCAAATTCGGCACAAAAGCTGCGATAACTCGAGAACCAATAAAGCTATCGACCCCGCGATGGTCTCATTCGATTCAGCGTCCAAAAATCTATATAATTTGATACCAAATACACATTTTTCTGATAAAACCTCGGAAAATACGAATTTTCTCTCCCTCAAAACCCCCAAAAATACCCTTCAAATTGAGCTAGCAAGTTGGTTCAAGAATCGGGCCGTCGTAGGACCGAGATTGATTTTTGGTGAAATGTTCAAGAATTTAGCTATATTATAGTTTGGCCGGAAAAGTGTTGACTGCGGACAGACAGAATTTTTATATTGGATATTCGGATTCTACATGCCTTGAAACGTAAAACATCAAATTTTGACGGGGGGGGGGCGATTACAATGGTTTATTATTGAATAATAAACCAAAAATTCTGTCTGTACGCCGTCAACACTTTTCCGGCCAAACTATGATAGCTAAATTCTTGAAATTTTCACCAAAAATCAATCTCGGTCCTACGACGGCCCAATTCTTGAACGACATTGCTAGCTCAATTTTAAGGGTATTTTTGGGGGGTTTTGAGGGGGGAAAATTTATATTTTCCAAGGTTTTTCAGAAAAATGTGTATTTGGCATCAAATTATATAGATTTTTGGACGCTGAATCGAATGAAACCATCGCGGGGTCGATAGCTTTATCGTTTCTCAAGTTATTTCAGCTTTTGTGTCGAATTTGGGAGATTTTCACAAATTTGGCACGAAGGTATTATTCGAGAGTTGTTGGAGATATTAAAATCGTTCTTTACTCGTCAAACACTCTTCAACTATTATACCGTTAGCCGTAAGGCGAAAAATTCAGATTTTGATATGGAAAAAATAAAAATTATTAAAATTAGAATAGTTGCTAAGGAGTTTCCCCTATTGGTAATAATCTGTTGTTAGTTGGAAACATTGGAATAATGTTCAGGATGACATACTAACATAAAAAATAATAAACCAGTGTACATTAATTTGCAGCGTATTATCCCGTTTTCTTCTCTCTGCCAACGTACGGTTTTGTTTAAAATGTCATGACTGAATAATTGAGTGTCAAGTAGTTGCCTATTTATGACTTCTACTGTGATTATTGTATTTTATTTATTAATTTTTTATTTCTGTCCCTTTGCCGCTCATTTTAAAATCTTGGAACAACGTGAAAACTAATTAGAAGCGTGTGTCAAGTGAAATAATTATTTTTACGTCTAGTACGATTTATTTATTTTATTATTATTATTTATTTTTTAATTTCTGTTGCGTTTGCCATTTATTGTTAAATCTTAGAATAACATGACAATCAATTATAATAAATTGGTTCATTGGTTGCAGGTGCAACAGGACGGGCCATTTTGCCCGGGAATGCACTAGCGGTGGTGGCGGTGGCCCGGAACGCGGTGGTGGTGGCGGCGGCGGCGGTGGCTACAGAGGCCGCGAGAAATGCTACAAGTGCAACCGGTTCGGCCATTTCGCCCGCGAGTGCAAGGAAGATCAGGACCGCTGTTACCGCTGCAACGGCGTCGGACATATCGCCAAGGACTGCCAGCAATCAGCCGATGAACCGTCCTGCTACAACTGCAACAAGACGGGCCACATCGCCCGGGACTGTCCCGACGGTGGGCGCGATGGAGGTCGCGACGGAGGTGGCGGCGGCGGACGCGGTGGCGTCTGCTATACGTGCAACAAGCACGGCCACATGGCCCGCGATTGTCCCGAAAGCAACCGCACGTGCTACACTTGCGGAAAATCGGGTCACATCTCACGCGATTGCGACCGTCATGAATGATCGACGTGACGTCAAACGTTTACGTGATAGTCCGCTGATGACGTCATTTTCCATTGGTCACGTTACGTAACTATGTCACGATCAGCCAAACTGATTTTTCATCTCTTGAAACCTAGAAACAAAAAAGATTTCTTCAAAAAATCAACTTCCTCCTCTACAAAACATTGTATTCAACTTTCGAAGGGATTTTTTCTCACTTTCGAACGCACTATTCTGTTCGGTTCTGCACTTGGAAATTTCAGGCGTTGCTCTTAAACGCCACTCACGGTCACCGGTTGCAAATGTGGAAACGGTGACTGCAAAATTTTTCGCCGATGACGTCGCTTCATTCCTCAACATTGACGTCACATTCTCGGTGACGTCAAATTCTCCAGCAACGGCGTCGCCCTTGAGATTCGCAAAAACCCGACCAATTAACCGTTACTTCCGAGGAGGACTCAATCCACAGTTGAATTTTTTTCTAAATAAAAAAAAAAATTGATATTGAAAAACACAAAAAAAAACCCCCGGAAATTTAGTCGCTTGGCGTGCTGTAGTTTTTCTCCGTTATTCGTGAAGTCTGTTAAAGTTCGATGTTGAGCATTATATAAAAATGAAAGAAATAGACGAATAGTTTACTTTTATCAGTGTCTCGATGGATAATAATTATACTTTTTTTTTGTCGGGAGTTGTATTTTGGAGAATTTTGTTGTAATTGAATCATTTTTCTTTTTGAATGGATAATAAATGAAGAAGTACAGAACTGACGCTTGTCATTCTATAAAAACTTATATAATAAAATGATGATTTTTATCGGCGAGTTTTTATCCTTGGCGTGCGGGCATTTTTCGAAAATGGTCGCATTAAGAATCGGATACGGTAAATTATCTTGATATCTACGCAAACTGATAGGAAAAATGAATTTAAAAAAAAACTCATTCCTGAAAATAGCCTTGTAGATATTTAAATTAAAAAAAAAGCCATGCTGGTATAATCATGGTAATAATTTTGCTGTTGGTCGCTCCAAACACAGATTGATAGTTGGATCTGTTGAAAATAATATCGTAATTAAGGTGGTACCGTGTAAAATAAATAATTTTAAGGGAAACAAATTAACGGGGTTCGGCCCAAGGTGCCTCCGAGGAGAACGAACCAACAGATGGCGCTGAAAATCACTCTGACCTTGACCGGCCGGTCGTCAGTACTTAATCGTTAATCCAATAGATCGCAGCAGCCTGGACCACCTCCAACCCCTCTACCTTTCCCACCGTTTTATTCCCTCTCCGATGTGTATGTTGAAGAAAAATACCGTGCAGGTCGACTCAAAAATTTAAATGCCCAAGGCCATGAAAGTCGAGGAGGGCGATTGAAGGACGACTGATTTTTATCGCGTGGGTGACGCCGTACTTCGGTGTTATTTTAGCGTATTGACGATATTGTGATTTTTACAGACAGCATAGGTAAATAATTTCAACCGTATACGGATAGCACACATTAGTTCCAAAATATTCAAGTGTTCAAGGTTTTTTCTATTTTGATTTTTACAAAGTGGAAGAGTCAATATTTTTTAGGTCTAAAAATTTTCGTTATGGTAGCGAGCTGATGACGCTTGATTTTTTTGATATTGGGTTACACACTGTACCTTTACATGATGAGCAATTTTCACGATTTGGCTAGTGCCTATTTATGTATTTTGATTTTTACAGGCCGGGAAATTCAATATATTTGAACTTTCAAGGTGTTAAAATGTTTGGGACAGCGATTGAATGAAGCATGATTTTTATCACGAGGGTCACATACAGTACTTCCGCGTTATTGACACTGTTTGATTTTTACAGACCGAAAAATAAATAGGTATATTTGAACGCTGAGGAATTTAAATTTTTCTTTATGCCAGCTTATTGTAATAAATACTTTTTATTTATTATTAGCGGAGGTTAATTAATCAGGAATACGAGCAGTAAAATAGTCCCCAAAATGTGTAGTTGGTGCGGTGAATTTGGGACATTTGTTATGAAGTTATGTTTTCATTTTCAGAGTTTATTTTATAGGCAAATAATTTTGGAGTTGTTTTTTCCAATTTTTTGTTATTTTAATTTTTTTTCTCTTCAGTGTCACACAAACCTCGAAATCTCTCTTCGTAAAGTTTTTCTACATCAATTTGACTACCTACCTTTTGTCCCTGGCCAATCGTTGGAGCACCAATAAATATAGAATCACCATTTTGCGATCAATTGTAAAGGTAAATGATTGGTCGTCGATTTTTCCTGTATAGGCATTTTTCGTAGAATTAAATTTAATAAACAGATAGCTCGAGGGAGAGGGGAAAAACCATTTGTAAAGGTATCCTCCCGCCTTCAAAATAAATTAATTTAGCCAAATCCAATCAATTTGTTACAAAATCGTTCATTTCTTCAATCGTCAATTTAACCGCAATTCCGCGGGAGAAAACTTTAAAAAACAATAGTAATGTTAAATAAATAAAACTCCAAAATTTTATTTTTTGAAAATAAGACATAATGTAGAAAAAAATGTGAACGTTCTTATAGTTGAAAGTACACTCAGCAAGAGTTTTCCAACCATAGTAAAAAAAAAAATTACGTGGCAATAATAAGGGGGCAATCGATGTTTTTGAAACCTCCATTACTTCTGAATGAAAGCTTTCTTCCATTGTTTGTAAACCTAACTGTTTCAATTTGAGTTCAATTTGCAAGATTAAAGTGTGGTATTGATGGGTCTAGAACTAGATAATATTCCCCAGTATTTATTGTAAATTTAGAGTTGGGTGACATCTTTACTGAAAATGTGCCATACGAATCGATATATAAAAAACTGGAAAAATTATTTTACGACCTTTTCATCAATTAAATAGAATTTCCTGATCTCTAAAATCCCATTTTTTCAATTAGACCTTTGATTTTTCGTAAAATACTTTTTGGTTTATTATTCAATAATAAACCATTGTAATCGCCCAAGAAAAAAAATTTTATAACCCCCCTCAAAATTTGATGTTTTACGTTTCAAGGCATGTAGAATCCGAATATCCAATAAAAAAAATTCTGTCTGTCCGCCGTACGCCGTACGCCGTACGCCGTCAACACTTTTCCGGCCAAACCATAATAGCTAAATTCTTGAAATTTTCACCAAAAATCAATCTCGGTCCTACGACGGCCCAATTTTCGAACCAACTTGCTAGCTCAATTTTAAGGGTGTTTTTGGGGGGTTTTGAGGGGGAAAAAATTCATATTTTCCAAGGTTTTTCAGAAAAATGTGTACGTGATATCAAATTATATAGATTTTTGGACGCTGAATCGAATGAGACCATCGCCAGGTCGGTAGCTTCATTGGTTCTCGAGTTATCGCAGCTTTTGTGCCGAATTTGGAAGATTTTCAGAAATTTGACATGGGGGTATTACTCGAGAGTTCTTGGAGCTATAAAAATCGTTCTAGGTATACTCATTGGAATGGTCGTGAAACGCTCTCTCCAGCTGTACCGTCAGGCAAAAAATTTAGTTTTTAATTAGGAAATTAAGAAAAATAAAATTGAATAAAATTACAATAGTTGCTACGGAGTTTTCCCCTATAGTTACAATCTGTTTTTTGGTGGGATTGTTCCGAAATGTTCGAAATAATTACTATCACAAATGGATAGTCTTTCTAAATCAATATTGAAGCGAAGGAATAATAAACCACTGTACAATCATTTGCAGCGTTTTTCATAAAATCTTACGACTTGGTGATTTGATTATATATTTTTAATGTCATGTCCCCTTGGAGCAATTCGCGCTAGAAGAAAATCGAAAACAAGGTTTTTTACCTAGAAGTGGAATATATCTCGAAAAAAAATTACTGTCCTTTTAATTATTTTTTATTGATTTTAAATCAAATTTCCTCAATTTGCTCACACAGAACCAATTTTTCTAAATTCACGAACGTAACTAAAAAAAATTCCTAAGTCCAAACACCAACCAAAAGTACGGAAAACCGAAAAAATTTACAAAAATTCATTGTTAGAATGTGATACTTTTCACGACAAAAATTCTTATTGTACGTCTAATTTTCTGTTGGAATCATTATAATTAATTAAAACTGAACCGTACTGCAAGTATTCGAAACGAATTTCCAAAGTTGAAAAACATAACAACGGAGTGGTTACTAAAACTGGGGAAAGGTAATAGTTGTCGTCAAATTTCCGTCGTTTTGACGTCAAATTCGGATTCAGCGTTAAATTTCCTCAGATTGTAGCACATTTTTTAATCTACATACAATTTATAAAATTATTTAAGGTTTTTCGATACAACAGATCGTTTGCGAGTTACTAGGTGTGAGAAAACTGAACGGAGGACGATAATTTTTAGAATGGGCACAGCGTAAGAGCGGAACGATTGAGGTCCGAATTCGAAAATGTAGACTGAGTAGGTAGGTAAAGCTCGGTTGACGCTAAATTTTTCGAATTCAAGAAAGAACGACCTAATTTGCCATTTTTCTGAAAGAGAGAATATCCACTTTCAAAATGTTTTCTCGAAATGTCACCATCTGAGCGAAAGAGGCGCAAAAATATGTGTTTTTAAAAGTTTTTTCTGTTGATTCTAAAGATGAATCTATTATAAATAAATCTATAATAAAAAACAACAAGTCAGCTTTTTCATGAGAACCGATCGTTTACGAGATGATCAGATAGTCAGAAAATGGAAAGAAGTACGGAACGAAGGCCGAAAATTATCCTGAAAACAGGGCAACGGCGGGTCGAAGTGAGATCCACACAGGTCCGCCTTCCCGTCAGAGCTACCCGAGGACCGCCAAGAAAAAGACGTTGCCAGATCGACCGGCTCGAGGCAACTTGGCAGGAGTCGTGTTGGCTTGGAATCGCCTCGAGCCGGTCGATCTGGCAACGTTGTAACCTCGGCCGCTGCGATGATGTGTTACGATTTTCTCAAGCCTATCACACTGAATGAGAGAATCCGAACAAATTTCAGAAACTCACCGAACGTTAGTGCATGAATAAAATTATTTGGCCCTCAAAATTGTGTTATTTGATGAAAATTTAGGAATTCAAAACTCGAACAGTTGTTCAGAAGTTATGAGGTTTCAAACAAAGGTCCATAAAAACATCAATTACCTCCTTATTATAATCTAAAACTAATTTTTATTTTATCATTGTTGGATAGCTCTTGCTGAGTACTTTCAAGTGCTAAAATGTTCATATTTTTTTCTTGACGTGCTTGGGAACGGTGCTCGAAAAACCTCAAAAATGAGAAAATCGGCATTACGTTTTATTTTTTCGTTACACATTCTTCTTTACACGCCATATATATCAGAATACTGAACGAAAATTACAGCTAGGCCCTTCCGGATTTTTCAGTAGGATTATAATTAAATAAAAAGATAACTCGAGGGAGAGGGAAAATACCATATAAATATATAAAGGAATCCTACCGCCTTCGGAATTCAGTTATTTCACTAACTCTTATCAATGTATTACACGAATTTTTCATTTCTTTAATTGTCAATCGGCCGTAATTAAACAATAAATTTAAAAAACAAAAACAATAATAACAATAACAATAAATAATTAAGTAGGTAACACTACAAAATTTTATTTTTTGAAAATTGATCTTTTTGAGAAGTTGTGTTTTTGTAAGAAATGGTTGCAGAAAAAAAATGCGATATATTTGCAGTAAATTTAATTTATTTAAAAAACGAAAATGGAAACTTTTTCAATAGCGCCGGTTGCTTACGAGGTAATGTTAGTGAACGGAGAGAGCGAAAATCTCAAAAACAGCGCAAGACGGATCGACGTGAGATTGTCAATCTGTACGATCCGAGGACCGGCAAGAATAATAATTCTGAAAGGCTCTACTCGTAGGCGAGGAGGCAACGTTGTACCCTTGCCGTCCGAAGCAGCCGTGTGGAAGCAGGAGGGTGAGGAAGAAGGGCGGAGCGGAGGGACTGCTAGGAGTAGTCAACTACTCCGCCGCCCGACAGATCGCGCCACTTGATGGGCCGAAATTTTTGCCGAAAATTTTGCCAAAATTTTGCGGTTTTTTTGGTACGGAATATAAAGAAGGCCAAGAGAAACTGTTCAAGCTTTGAAATATATTTTTCTGACGCCTACAACTCGAGAAATCTACTGAAAACCTCCCAAAAACACACATTTTTGCGTCTCTTTCGCTCAAACGGTGACATAAAAAAAAAAATTGGTAGGGGATATAGCCACATCTATAACGGTCATTTTAAGCTATAAAACACGAAAATCGGTCCACTGGTGTGGCCGAATTTAGGTGAAAACCTCCCAAAAACACACATTTTTGCGTCTCTTTCGCTCAAACGGTGATATAAAAAAAAAAAATTGGTAGGGGATATAGCCACATCTATAACGGTCATTTTAAGCTTTAAAACTCGAAAATCGGTCCACTGGTGTGGCAGAATTTAGGTGAAAACCTCCAAAAAACGTGGGCCGAACGCCCTTAACGAACATAAGTAACTTCTCAACATGCCTGAAACTGTGTGGACCTTTATCAGCCAAGAGAATATATTTTGGTTTATTTTCAATAATAAACCGTTGTAACCGCAAAAAAATTTTCCAACCCCCTTCAAATTTTTTTTTTTCAATTTGAGAGTTGAGAAAAATAATTAAAATCACAATAGTTGCAAATCTGTTGTTTGGTCGGAGTTTATAAAAATGTTCGGAATAATAACTATCACGAATTTACGTTCTTCTTCCATCATTATTGAAGCAAAGGAATATTAAACCTCTGTACAATCATTTGCAGCTTTTCATACAGAAAATGTGCCAAAATCTTCATTTTTAAGTAATTTGCAAAATCGTGTATTGTATCAGCTTTAATTTGATTAATATTCGTTCAAGGAACAAGTTATTTGTATAACGAAATTGTGGAAGATTTAAGGCTCAAGTACTGATAGACTTTGAATTCATGTTACGGTTTTTCGCCTTTTGCGTACGGTAGAAAACTATAAAAAAATACCACCGATACTGCAAATTTGTTTTATTAAACGGCTTTTTCTTTAAACAACGAAACAGTGAACTGGCACCAAACAGGTTAATCATTAAACAGTGAAAAAACGTTGGCAAAAAAATCGAATCAAAAAAAATGGCTGATCTTATCATATTATCAAAAATGCGAAAAATGTCCGTAATTGTAGCGGTGGACGCAACATCCTCCCACCTAAATTTTGAGTCATGAGACAAAAAATTTACAGCTCAGATCAAGCTCAAAACAACTATAAATACAAAATCCAACAATAAAAAAACTTCTTTAGACAAATAGGTACCAGAATTATTCACAAAATCAATTGAATTCAAAGGTTAAATTTCTGAGGTTTTCGGATCAGTCTGCCTCGACGAGTTGTCCTAAAATCACACTCCTGAGAAGTCTCCAGCAGAGGACTTGGGCTTCTGTCCTCGACTTGAGGTTCCTTCAGAGATTCCCGGAGGTTATCAGCAAAGGATTGCTGATCAGTCTCTTGAGCAGTGATGTCCAACTCCAAGGGGTAAAGCCGTTGCAGTGGTCGAACTAGTTCTCCCTTGGCAGTCCGAACTCGAGCTAAGCGTATGTGGCCATCTGCACCTTTGATCAAATCAGTTATCCTCGCCAACGGCCAATCCAGTCGCTTAGAGCAGTCGTTACCTATCAAGACTATCTCTCCAATTTGTAGTTCCCTCTTCTTACTGTGATTCGCAAGTAGTTTCAACTGCCCAAGGTATTCGTCTCGAAAACGACGGCACAAGACTTGCTTCAATTCTTGCCTGTACTTGAACCGCTTGCACAAGTCCGTAGATTCGATTAAATCCAAGTCAGCGTTTCCCACTTCCTCGACGTCTTGCAGAAACATACCTGGAGTCAATGGAGCCAAGTCTTGAGAATCCTGTGACAAATAAGTAAGAGGACGTGAATTAATTATTGCTTCGCAGTCGCACAAAATTGTCGCCATCTCCTCATAAGTGACTGAAGAGCGTCCTAAAATACGCCTAAGGAGGTTTTTTAACAGTCCGATTAATCTCTCCCACCAACCACCCCACCATGGCGATGAAGGAGGGTTAAAACGCCACTCAATGCGACGAACCGAACTATACTGATGTATCAAATTCCAATCCACTTTCTTGAATGCGTTGTCAGCGCCGATGAAATTAGTTCCCTGGTCGCTATAAATGGTTTGAGGCCTTCCGCGTCGGCTCATAAATCTTCTCAAAGCCAGCAGAAAACTTTCCGTCGATGGTGAAGAAAGTAATTCTAGATGCGATGCCCTATAAACCCCGCAGGTAAACAAGCAAATCCAGTGTTTCTTGATATGACCGCTGTTTGTTTTAAGAAATAAGGGACCAGCTAAATCAACGCCCGTAATCTCAAAAACTTTAGCAAAACGAACTCGGTTTGGTGGCAGCGGTGATGGCTCTGTTTCCGCGTGTTTGGCTAAATAACGCTTGCATCTCTGGCAGCTGTTAATAACCTTTCGTATAGAACGTCTTCCACCTAAAACCCAAAACTGTTGCCTCAATTGCGACAAAACAAACTGAGTCCCTGCATGACAGCATTCGATGTGAACGTGATTCACCAAACGATGAACAAAGGGATGATCTGTACTCGGCAACACTGCCGGATTACAGAAATCAGGAAAGTCATCTCTATTAGAAACCTTGGTGCGGAGTCTAATTATTCCGAGTTCATCCACATATGGAAGCAGACTTGAAAGTTTAGGATCTGAAACTCCTTCAAACGACTCTTGTTGTACCAAATATACTGCTTTCCATTGTGCTTCTTCAAACTCCTTTTTCGTCAAGTCTTGATGGATTCGGTCACCAGGTTTACAAAGAGCATTTTTCTTGAATCGAGATATCCAACCAATTAATCGTACAATCTTGGTGTGTTGGGAGAAGTAGCGATAAAACCAACCTCGCTCGGTGTTGCAACAAAACATCGAGGATACAACCGACTTCTTCCTTTCAGCTTTGATCTCTTGTTCATTAAATTCGACTTCAGATCGAGGCCAAAACTCGGGTGACAGTCGGAGCCAATCAGGGCCCTCCCACCAACGCAAATCTACAAGTTTCTTAGCAGTAGTTCCACGGGATGGTACATCCGCTGGGTTTTCAGTCCCTGGAATGTGTTTCCATTCACAACCTGCAGTCAAATCTCGAATTTCTTTAATTCGATTGCTCACAAATACGTCCCAGGGTTCGTGACGGATGATCCAAGCCAAGACAGTACTTGCGTCTGTGTAGAACGAGGTCATAACATTTTCAAATCCAAAATCTAGTTTGACAGTTTGATACAATCTTGCAGCTATGGATGCACCCAACAATTCCAGACGGGGTATCGTCATTTTTTTGGCAGACCCCCCTATAGGTGCTACTCTTGACTTGGCTGCTATCAGTTGTACATTAACGGATTCTTCGAGCTGCACTCTCAAAAATATCACCGCTGCATAGGAGGTGATACATGCGTCAGAAAAAACATGTAGTGACAATTTTTCATTTGGCACATCCGATTGATAAATCCAACGAGGAATGTTCAAATTTTCTAGGTATTTGATCTCCTTGATCCATTTCTTAAATTTTTCATCGATGTCATTAGGAACCTCTTCGTCCCATCCAATTCCCAGTGTCCACACCTGTTGAATCAAAAGTTTAGGAATTAAAGCAACAGGGCAAGTAAATCCTATTGGGTCGAATAAGCGATGGGCAGCACTCAACATTGTTTTCTTCGTTGTCTTTTCTATGACCATTGATGTGAGGCTTTCCAAGTTAACAGACAATGTGTCTGCCTTTCGATTCCACAAAAGACCCAATACATTTGTAGGTGTGAGAAAGTTGATTTCCGAATTGGTCAACTCCCACCCTCTGAGCTCGAATAGCCTTTCCATCAGGATGCTTGATGCATCAACAATGAACGATTGAGCCTGGGATTCATTATCACAACTAGTGACACAATTATCAACATAAAAACTGCGAATTAGTTGCTCAACAATTTCAATTTTCCAACTTGAGTTTCCCGCCTTACACTGATTTTGTACATTTTCCAGGTGAAGTTTTATCGATGCTTCAAGCAAAAATGGGCTAGAAGAAATACCGAAAACAACTCTACAATGTCTATATACTTTTAGTTTTCCAAATTTGTCGAGCCAAAAGAACTGCAAAACATTTCGGTCCCTTTCCGCGATAGATATCTGAAGAAATGCCTTTCTGATGTCCCCGACTACACCAATTTTCTTTTTTCTAAATTGGGCCAAAACAGAGGGGATTTTTTCAATGAGATTAGGACCTTTATGAAGACACTGATTTAAACTAGGAAAACCACATTCATGAGCTGAACCGTCAAAGACAGGCCTTACAGGAGTAGTTGAACTGTTTAGCTTAACGACGTGACGATGAGGCAAATAATGATGACCAGGGGTTTGCCCTCTGTCAGGGGTGACCTCTTCGATTATACCATCAGTCAGCCAGTCTTCCAAAATTTGATCGTAGGCCTCATAGTATCCCTCATTTTTCAATCGCTTCACAGTGGTTTGCAGCCGCTTCCATGATATGCCATAATTTGAAGGAAGAGCTGGATGGTCGGAAATCCAAGGCAGGTGAACAACAAAGCGACCCTCTTCGTTGACTGAAACGGTCTCTTCAAAGTGTTTTTGAGTTTGTAAATCCATATCAGCTTTGGTTTGCCTTTCCGATGGATCAGAGATTCCTAAAACGTCCAAACTCCACAAATCTGCAATGGATATGTCTTTTGTTAGCATGGTGGTAACAAGCATAGCAACATTTTCTTCATTGTGATCACATCCTGAAATTTTTCCCATTAGGGTCCATCCTAAAAGGGTTTCAATTGCCACTGGGCCTGCTTTGAGCGGTTTGACATTTCCAGTTATCAACTTTCCAGCAATATCTGCTCCTAATAAAATTTCGATAGGACCAGTTGAATTAACATCAGAGAGCAAAATCTTTTCTTTAGACAATTCTTGTATCCAAGGTCCTTGACTAATCGGATAAACACCATCGCAAATCTTTTCTTGGTCAAGCGCATCAAAATTGCAACGATACGTATTATCAATATTGGACAGAAATACCTTGAAAACGCCGTGCTTTACTACTCCAGTAGAAACGCCCCCAAATAGTGCATGTTGAACGAACTCTTGCCTTTGCGAAATGTAACCAACTTTCTTAGCTAAATCACTAACGATATATGATCGCTGTGAAGCTGAATCGAGTAAAGCTCTAGCTTTGTAGGAAAATCCGTTCCCCTCAACAAAAACTACTAAAGTTTGCAAAAATACTTTACAACTCGCAAAATTAGTCATTGATTTGGTTATCTCGACGTTGTTACACAGAGCAGACGAATTTGGGTTAGTAACACTGGCTTCAGTTGGTTTCGCATATTGATTGCACAGGATAGGAAAGTGTGGTTTACCGCAAACTATGCACCTCGGTCTATTCCGACAATATTTTGCAGAATGATTCAAGAGTAGGCAGCAAAAACATGCCCTTTTTTCATTAACAATTTTACGGCGCTCTTCCACATTCATTGATAGGGCTTTTCCACAATCTTGAGAACGATGACTGTTAGAACAAAATATACATTCCTCCTTACCATTCTTGGCGGTCGATAACAAACCTGCTGCCGAAGGAATCATACCATCGTGTTGACTAGCTGTAGGGCGCGGGTCTCTTCGATGCCCCTTCGATTTCAATGAACGTTGATCGTCATGTTCCATTCCGAACTTGGAGGCGGCAAGTGTGACCTTTTGCTCACTTTCGACCTCAACACGAAGGAAATCAATTAAATTCGGTAAAAATTCTTTCGAACCAGCATCAGGTTTATTTCTTTTAATCGATGGAACACAATCACGTTCCCAAACCTTCAACAAATCGGGAGGAAGACATGAAACGACAAGTGGGTGTATAATTGGGGCACAATTTTCATTAGTAATCCCCAACGTATTCAAATTGCGCAAATGGCACTGCAATTTATCATAAAGAGCCGAAACTGACATCTTGACACTAGACATGGCATTATTGATAATCATACTCAACAGCTCACGGATGTAAAATTCTGTGAGTAAATCAACTCTTCCGAATCTATCTTTAAGAGCCTTTGTGACCAGGTCATACATATCATCTGTTCCAGGATAGCTTTCTACAACTTTGCGAGCAATAGATCCTGGTTTAGTGGCCATAAACAGATACTGATATTTATCAGAGGGATCAAGATCAGGATCACGATCAATTTTTTCAAATTGGGACCAAAACGATAGCCAATTACCCAGCTCTCCATCAAACTCTTTCAGTTTTAACTGGGGTAACTTGTATTTTCGAGCATTTTTGGACGAATTTACGCTTGAAGCATGCAATGAGTCACGATCGTCTAAAACGTTGTCTTTAGTCATAGAATTCGAAAGAACCTCAGATACATCACGTTTGAGTTTGAAATATTTGACAGAATACTCATCGATATGTTCTTGTTCTGCTTCCAAATCTTCTTCTGTGACGGTCGTGGATTCGGCTAACAACGTGTTGATAACAGCATCCTTAGCGTGCATTTCGACATAACGAATTTCCAATAGCTCGAACAATGAACTCAACTCTTTCATGTCGCGAGCTTCCTCGTCGCTTGATAATAAGCCCTCGATCCTCCTGCAAGTCTTGGAAAATGAAGTTCGAATGGCTCTTCTAACCTTTTGCTCCGACTGAATTGTTGGTGCCATCTCGTTGACTATAAATCTATACTAAAACCGCTACTAAGTCCTGTCACGGTCGCCACGATTTTGCGTACGGTAGAAAACTATAAAAAAATACCACCGATACTGCAAATTTGTTTTATTAAACGGCTTTTTCTTTAAACAACGAAACAGTGAACTGGCACCAAACAGGTTAATCATTAAACAGTGAAAAAACGTTGGCAAAAAAATCGAATCAAAAAAAATGGCTGATCTTATCATATTATCAAAAATGCGAAAAATGTCCGTAATTGTAGCGGTGGACGCAACATCGCCTATCCAATTTAGCGCAGGTCGGAATAATCATTACGTTTAAACAAGTTAGGAATTTTAAACGGGTAGAAACGCTCGATTACATAAATAATTCCAGTTCTCTTCCGTTTCACATCTCAAGCCGTAATTCCCGTTCGTAGAGCACATCAAAGCATATTTCCTTAGCCTAGCAATCTGCTAAGAATGTTACCTGAGATAATAAAACAATTCACTGATTTCTCCGGCTCATTATTTAGGGGAAAAAATATTTTCATGGCTGATTCTGAAAGATACAAGCATTTTTTTTGTGAATGCAGTTTTTTTTTAACCCTCTATTATTCATTATGTTTTCCTTATTATTTTTTTACACAGCATTTTCGTATAGGTAACGATAATTTGGAGCTTCAAATTCCCCTAGCGCACTTAAATCTTAATTTGCGGCGTAGTCCGATCTTTTGAGATGATTCGTACAAATTTTCGTTTTGTAATGGAATTAACTTTATTCCATTCATCATAGCGACTGCATTTTGAGAAGTTGAATGAGAGAATTCGACTCACTTTCGAATTTGACATCGATTGTCGTGAATAATCGATAGCATAGCATCGATATAATGAATATCGAAAAAATCTTTTAGAGGGAAATCAAACTGTGATAATATGGAATAAGTATCCGTTTGACGTAGAATACATGCAAATTGCATAGCTTCAGGTATTTAAATAAAAGGAACATTGAACTTGTTGATCCAAAAAAAAAAAAAAAAACTCAAAGAAGCGCCAATCTCCGGTGTATAAAAATCGACTATCGAAACATGGAACTATCGAGAGAAAATCGATACTTTCAGTTATCGAAATGATCGCAGTTGCTCGTGATAAGTGATAAGATTCAAAACGATTTTTGTAACACTGCGAGACTATTCGACTATCGACCTTAAAAGATCGATGTTCCAAAAATATCGATGTTCAAAAACTATCGATGCCAACATCGAAAGAAAAACATTGTCATGGAAAGTGATCAATGTTTTAGAAAAATATCAATCTTGGCAATGAATATTTGAAATAATGGTTTCCGAATGTTTGGGCATTGCTAAAAGGATCGTTCGTATAATTTGACAAAATAATCATTTTGAAAAATCAGAAAACGTAACTGTTCAAAGCCAACGTCAATTTTCCTATAAAAAATTTTATTCTAACCCAACAGAGAGCTAAAACTCGATGATGAAAGATACTTATAAATTTTCTGTCGGTAGAGTAAAAGCAGGCGTTGAAGCCAAAATTTGTTGGAAATATTCGTCGACAAACGAATCGATTCTTCTGCTCATGAAATAATATTTCCATATATTATATATTATATGGAACATTTTAGCTAATGAGGTGACAATAGAAGATGTACGTAATCATAAATATACACCTCGAAGTCGTTTGTTTGTAATCTGAAACATCGATGCTTCATACCAAAAACATCGAAATCGGCTCTGTCAACATCGATGGTAAAAACATCGAACATCGGAGATGAAATCGATATTTCCGATATATCGAACATCATGCCGATGCCCAATCGAAATTCTTCGTTGATTGTTATAATGAACTTTATTGTCAATCTTTCATCGGATACGAAATTTATGATGGAATTGGTGCCGATGGAATCGTTTTCTGAACGCCGTTCAGCCCTGGCTAGATCTCGAGCTAAATTACGCCCAGTAAGTGTAAACAGCGTAATTCATCTTACTCCTCTTATCTATCATTTCATTTTAACTAGCATTCTTGTTGTCCCGTTGATGCTAAAGGCGCTCACAGACCAAATGCTAGTGAAATTGTTATTAACATAAATGTTGATATTTACAATAAATGGCAAACGTAACAGAAATTACCCAAAAAAAAAAATAAAAAAATAAATAAATAAAATAAAATAAATAAATTATAATAGATCATGCTAGACGTAAAAATAATTATTTCACTTGACACACGCTTCTAATTAGTTTTCACGTTATTCCTAGATTTTAAAATAAGCGGCAAAGGAACAGAAATAATAAAATTAATAAATAAAATACAATAATAACGCTAGAAGTCAAAAATATGCATTTACTTGACACGCAATTCGTTTAGTACGCAATTTTTCAGTCGTGACTCATTTAAAGCAAAACTGTACGTTGGCAGAGAGAAGAAAACGGAATAATAAGCTGCAAATTATTGTACACTGGTTTATTATTCCTTTATGTTATATTATGTCATCCTGAACATTAGTCAATGTTACCAACTGACAACAGATTTTGGTAACTATAGCTCCATAGCAACTATGATAATTATATTCATCTAAGATTATCCTAACATTTTTGTGAACGTTCCCACTAAACAACAGAAAACAACTATAGGGGAAACTCCTTAGCAACTATTCTAATTTTAATAATTTTTTGTTTTTGGTTTATTATTCAATAATAAACCATTGTAATCGCCCAAGAAAAAAAATTTTATAACCCCCCCTCAAAATTTGATGTTTTACGTTTCAAGGCATGTAGAATCCGAATATCCAATAAAAAAAATTCTGTCTGTCCGCCGTACGCCGTACGCCGTACGCCGTACGCCGTACGCCGTACGCCGTCAACACTTTTCCGGCCAAACTGTAAGAGCTAAAAATTTGAAATTTTCACCAAAAATCAATCTCGGTCCTACGACGGCCCAATTCTTGAACCAACTTGCTAGCTCAATTCTAAGGGTATTTTTGGGGGGTTTTGAGGGGGAGAAAATTAATATTTTCCAAGGTTTTTCAGAAAAAGGTGTACGTGGTATCAAATTATATAGATTTTTGGACGCTGAATCGAATGAGACCATCGCGGGGTCGATAGCTTCATTGGTTCTCGAGTTATCACAGCTTTTGTGCCGAATTTGGGAGATTTTCAGAAATTTGACATGAGGGTATAACTCGAGAGTTCTTGGAGCTATAAAAATCGTTCTATACTCATTGGAATGGTCGTCAAACACTCTCTCCTGCTGTACGGTAGGGCAAGAAATTTAGTTTTTAATTTGGAAATTAAGAAAAATAAAATAGATTAAAATTACAAAAGTTGCTACGGAATTTTCCCCGATAGTTACCAATCTGTTTTTCGGTTGAAATGCTTACACATGTTCTGAATAATGACTATCTGAAACGGATAGTCTTCTGAAATTTTATTTGAAGCGAAGGAATAATAAACCACTGTACAATCATTTGCAGCGTTTTTTATTTTCCAAATCAAAATCTGAATTTTTCTGCTTACGGTATAGTTGAAGAGTGTTCGACGAGTAAAGAACGATTTTTATAGCTCCAAGAACTCTCGAGTTATACCCTCGTGCCAAATTTGTGAAAATCTCCTAAATTCGACACAAAAGATGAAATAACTTGAGAAACAATAAAGCTATCGACCCCGCGATGGTCTCATTCGATTCTGCGTCCAAAAATCTATAGAAACTGATATCAAATGAACATTTTCTTTTTCAATTAAATATCGAATGTATGCGCACTATGAAACAATCTTGTGATTTTATATGTCTGCCTTCAGGAAATTGTGGCACATGCAATCCGCCGTCATGAAGATATTTCCGGGATGACCTTGGTAAGTCTGGAGCGTATAATTAATCCCGGATATAATAATTAATTGGCTCGTGAAATATAATAGGGGTATTCATGGTCGGTGTCGAGACTTCAAGAAAGTCGAGATTGATAAGGTTGCCATGGAAACTTTCTCGACCGGACATGCGCAGTACTTCATTTCACATCTCGATCGAGAAATCGAATTTGACCCAAAAAAGCGTCGAGAAATCCGTCTAGAAGTCGAGATTCGGCGTTCCCAAATGTCGATGTGAACAACAACGCGAAACGACGGCCGTTTGACGAATCTTTCCTCAGATTCCGATTTCTATCCGTCATTTCGCGTTCGTGATGTTCATGAGTTTTGTGTTACCAAATACGAGTGGAAATTGTCACCTAATAGGCAGAAACCAAATTCATTCGGTTTGTATTCGGCCATGGAGGCCTCAATAGATGAGTCCATTTCTCGATCTCGACACAGGCTTCACTGGGAGGATCTTCATTGTACGGCTCTCGACATCTCGATTTCTCGACAACTCGTTCTCTCAACTCTGACCATGAATACCCATATATTATTTTGGAAGAAAACTGAGGGAGTCCTGCCAACATTGATTAGGGGAGCAAAACTGTTGACATGGAGATGACTGATATGTTTTTCAGGCTGGTGATGAAGAAGATGCATTGAAGAGTAATGAGTGATGAAGAGTTCTGCGGTTGGGGAACTCGCAAACCTATCAGGGACAGAAGGAAAAGTTCCTCCGCGTTCAGACAGGAGGCCATGGAAAAAGGTTATGTCTGCTATTTTACGCCAGTCAGCTGAACACAGAAGACACGGCTCTGGGGAGATTGGTGCGGTCCACGTCCGCAGAGGGATACCATGCTCGACGGTGATTTTTTCTTTTAAATTTAATGAAATACTTTAATTGTATAATAATTACAATACATTTCAGTTAGACTTATTGGAACGCATAAATGGTTGATATGGCACTTGGGCAGGAGTATGTGCCCTCTGACATTCTCCCTTAATTGGATACCAATGTATAGTTCCTTGGCAGTCAGAGTGTACAGCCAGATAGAAAAAAATCTATTTTTTATTGTAATTATTCCAAACATTGTGAGCGTTCCCACCTAAAAACCGATAAGCAAATGATCTGTGGCTGAAATCAATAATTGATTTCCGCTGCCTTCGTGAATGTTTTCTGTTAAATGATTTTCTATGATACTCGTTTTGATGACCACAAATTCGGCCCAACTTGCTAATTCGGTCAACGTAGGTAAATGGGCCAACTGTTAATTTGCGTGGTAGCGTCGGTGCTTGTATTGTATATTATTATTATTGAATCGTGATTATCATTTTCAGGCCAAGGATAGAAATCGCTGCTTTGTGATGCTTAATGCACACCGAAGGTATCGTACCACGAAGGTAATTAGTGATGGTTTTTATTTTACGTATACACAGCCATGAACATTTTCTATTCATTTAAAAAATTTAAATTTTATCAAGTACTCATTTAGTTTAAAGGTTTTTTGATACACCTATATCTATGTTTCTAATTATTTTTCTAGATTCTCGTCCAAGGACACCGAGATTCTCAAATCATAATATTCAGATATTATTTACGATCACTTACCTGCAGGAAACAAAATCGTATATAGTAGGTACTTTATCACCAGCAATGTACTTTGGTCATACTAAAATTATTGTGAGCTTTGATAAATATTATATTCCTATTTTATTCGTAATAAAGAAATTTATTATGACAACTTTGATTATTACTTAGTTTAAGGCGCGTTAGAAAAACCTTTTCAGGTAATATGTACCTATTTTGAATTTTTCGTACCAAATTTGTTATCATTCCGAACCAAATTTTTTCTATAATTAAATAAAAATCCACTTTCAAAAAATCATTGTTTAGTTTACCGACTTTGGTAAGTAAAATTCTGAACAGGTTAGTATCACCTCAAAAGCTAATAAATAAGTACATAAAAGAACTGCAAAATTAGCCAATATCGATTATAAGTAGTTTGATATGATATTTATAGGATAAGCGATTAGGAGATTTATTAGACTCGATGGGAGATTAGTTCAAGTATTTGCAGAGGTCGCACTTGTAAGAGGGAACATCTACTATAGGAATTACATTCTGTATATCTCCTTCTCCATGTTTCAAATCAATGGTTCACTGTGCTGTGAATGTGGCTTTGGAAAATTCATATGTGACTGAGCGTTCTTTGATTTCTCAAAAAACCATAAATATTTCACCCCGCGTTTTCAAGTTTTGGGACGTGTTTCCCCCTAATAAAGGGTATTTGAGTTATCGTTGAACTGTATTATGGTAATGGCTTTACTAAGGTGTCACCTAAGTCTACACATCTGAAGATATTTTCTGTTTACAATAATATATAATGGAAGAAAGTTACAATTTGCTATAATTTCTTTTTGTGACGTTATTTTATCTACGCAGATCATTGGAAAAATTTGAAGTTAAATAGTGTTATTTCGCTTCTTCCCTGTCTATGCTAATTTCACCCTCCTCGAATTCGTTGGCATGTACAAGAATTTTACAGATTTCAACTTTTGATTCTGAGTTTAACGCTCTTAAAATGTTCGATTAGCTCAATCCTTCCGCTTGCAATGGGCAATAACTGCTTCGAATCTTTTTTTTTTTCAAAAATCTTATAGGATCAATGATTTTACTCCTTAGATGTCCAGTCTTCCAAAATCTAGAAGGAACACCGCATTAATTCGAATTGAGCACAGTACGACGATAAATTCGTGGCAAAATAACTGGAACTCGCCCCACTTACGTTGCCCCCGAAATTTGACTATTTTCCCATTCGAAAATTTCACGATTTCTACTTCCGTCGTCCTCGATTTTTTTGAAAAGCTGTCAACTTAATTTGCTCAAAGTCTTCTCTCGCCAATATTATTTGTTGGCAATTTATCGTACACTTTACTACCCTTTTTTCACGAGGACCTGCTCGTCCTCTTGTGATGTCCTCTCTCGCGAATGGCCCCTCATCACTCCAGTCTCCTCATATCCCTCACCTCCTCACGGCCCATCCCAGAACATTACGTTGAATCGTCTGTGGCCACTCAGTCCGCAGTAGTGAACTAAGTGACGCACCCCGGACATTCGTGTCGAAAGTGTCCATCGCGTACCTTTCGTCGTACACATCCCGAGCCTTCACTCCAGAGGATTTGTTTGCGGTAAGCAAAAAACAGAATGCGTTTAAAAAAATATTTTCTGCCGGGAAAAAATATTTGGGAAAAGTATACGGCTTCGAGATTGCCTAAGGGGTTTTCCAATTTTTAATGTTTTTATTGTTAGATAGTAAAACGTTGTAATTGTCAAAAAAAAATTTGCTTAATATTGCCAAAATTTATAATGTTTCAAAGCGTTTAAATGTGAAATAAATTAAAATATTCTAACCAGTGAAATAAGTTAAAAATAGAATGCCTTAAATAAACAATTTTCTGCCGGGAAAAAATATTTGGGTAAAAAGTACGGCTTTGAGATTGTCTAAGGGGTTTTCCAATTTTTAATATTTTTATTGTTAGTGAAACGTTGTAATTGTCAAAAAAAAAACTTTCCTACCAGTGTCAAAATTTAATCTTCCAAAGCGTTTAATCGGAAATAAAATAAAATATTCTAACCTGCGTTGAAAATAGAATTCTTTAAAAAAAAAATATTTCTGCCGGGAAAATTATTTGGGGAAAAAATACTGCTTCAACATTGTCTAAGGGCTTTTCCAATTTTAATTATTTTTATTGTTTAATAGTAAAACGTTGTAATTCAAAAAAAAAACACCTATTACTGCCAAAATGTAATTTTTTAAAGCGTTTAAATGTGAAATAAAATACAATATTCTAACCTCACGCCGTAAGCGGTTTTCGCGGAAACTACTAATGAAATGTTGAAGAAACCCCTAAAATGAAATTTTCACCTGAAATAATTTTTTAACCGGCTCGAATCTACATAGATAGTATTTTTTCTTTTTGTCGGTTATTGTAAGCCGAAATACAAGATAGCTACCGTCGTTGCTAAGCAATCGCGTCGTGCAATTACGGTTGCTATGCGTCCGATAGAATATTCCGAATCAAGTCTCCTGTATAGCTTCAAATCGATCTTTATAATAATTTCGCGTACCGTGTGCCTTATTTCGGTGCACTTCTCTGCTTTTCCCTTGGCAATGAGAAGAGTGTAGGAAAAAAATATTCGTCACTTTGTACAATAACTGCCGTAATTTTCGAGATAAAAATCTGATTTTTTGGAGAAAAAATTTTGAGTTCGTTGGCCAGCCAGATCGGAACAGAGGGTGGTATTCAAATTCGACCTTGAATTCGCTCGAAAATTGGCAAACAATCAATATCCGACGTAAAGAGGCATTTTGAGTAGGTACCTATTAAAATTCATGTTTTTTTTTTCAAATATTTTATTTTTTAGCTTTAAGGCTGAATTAAATGAGACTGTAGCGGGGTCGGTATCTTTAACGGTTCTCGAGTTATTGCCGCTTTATAGCATTTTTTAGTTTTGGTCAATATTTATATACGCCTTTTTAAAAATCAATTCTCTATCTCTTCCCCTCGTATATCCGCTGCATAGTACGCTTCTAGAATTCTCTCGTAAGCCCATGCCGAGATAAATGTTTTTCTCTATAGAAATAATATATATACATAGAAGTAAAGAGAACTAGGGTAAAAGGTTAGGTCACATCTGATAGCCAATTGTTCTAAAATCGTATCAATTAAAATATACCAAGATGATCTAGGGTCATTTTGTTTTAATATTATAATTCAATATAAAATATTCAAATAAAATGGAATATCCAAATATTCAATTGAAAATTAATTGAATGATTAAATATTCAAATAAAATACTATTATTATTATTATTCAATAAATTGCCCGAAACATTTCTTTTCTCCCCCTCCACAAAATTGGATGTTTTACGTTTCAAGGCATGTAGAATGATATTATCCAATTAAAAAATTCTGTCCGTCCACCGACAAAACTTTTCTGACGAGCTAATTTCTTGAAATTTCCAACAAAAATCAATCTCGGCCTGACAACGGCTCAATTCTTTATCCAAATCGCTGCCTCAATTTTAAGGGTGTTTTTGAGAGATTTGAACGGGAGAAAATTCGTATTTTCCAACGTTTAACAGTGAAAGGTGTATTTGGTACGTATAAATTTCTACCGATTTTTGGACGCTGAATCGAATGCGACCATAGCGGAGTTGATAGCTTTGATGAGCTCAAGTCGCAGATTTTATGTATTCAAGCAATGGCGATTCCTGCTTTGATGTGATTTCTAAGCCTATTCGCTTAAATGTAATCCGAACTATGGCCATAGCGGCGAAAGCGCCTGATCCAGTTATGCGCCATTTAGAACGCGCACCTTCACTCTCAAGAGAGCTATACAAAACTATGTAGGTACATATTTTATCTATTTTTATGGGTACAACTCGAAAACAAAAGAGTTCGATGCAAATCTAGCTTCTCACGTCGGTTCGAGTGGTGTCATTACCTAGGTTGAGTTTTCCCGTTGGTGTCATTAGCGTGATATAGTTCTTGGCGGCGGCGATAGCCCATATCTTGGCGATTGACCAATCGTTCTCACAGTTTTTTCGCCGATGCTAAATACATCTAGAAACACACAAAAAACGCTGCAAATTATTGTGCAGTGGTTTATTATTCAATATTATTATATTTATATATTATATTTATTATACATTATATTTCTATTAATATTATATTTTTACTTTATTATATTTTGGTTTATTATTCAATAATATTTATTATTGGTTCAATGGTTCAATGATTCAATAATGATGTAAGAAGAATATACATTTGAGACTATTCCGAACATTATTTTGTGAGAGGCGTTTTTTAATTGGATATTCGGATTCTACATGCCTTGAAACATGAAACATTAAATTTTGAGGGGGTCAGAAAAAAAAATTCTTGGGCGATTACAGTGGTTTATTATTGAATAATAAACTAAAAATTGTGGGAACTCGAATAACGTTTTTTCACTACGGTTCTAAAATCCCGTCGCCTATTAGAGCTCGTAACGATAATTTTTAGCCGACTTCAAAAAAAGGAGGTTACTATGGTTGACTTGCGGAGTTTTTTTCCCGGTATGTGTTGTCCGCTGCCGTTCAGCTCCTGTAAGTCCGATCGGGTTACTTTTTTTTTTTGTTTGAAAGGGTTACTATCCAGGTAGGTCTCATAATTTTTCCAATTGAGTCCATCCAGTAGTTACGTCCCCAGACGCTGAGAAATGCTGGAAAACGTGATTTTCGCGAAAAAGGAAGTTTTGACTTTGCAAGCTTAGAACTTCTAGAATAATTGCTCGATTGTTTTGTTTTTTATGTCAATTTGTTCATAATTTATCTGCCTATGAGAGCCTAGCTCGAATTTTCGTTCGGCATTCTAATATGGCGTGTAGAGAAGAAAGTGTAACAAAAAACGTGATGCCGATTTTCACTTTTTTGAGGTTTTTCGAGCACCGTTTTCAACCACGACGAGAAAAAAATATGAACCCTATTGTACTTGGGAGCACTTAGCAAGAGCTTTCTAATGATGGTAAAAAATCAATTTTAGGTGGCATAATAAGGGAGCAATCGATGTTTTTATTGACCTATGTTTGGGACATCATAACTTCCAAACGAAAAGTGTTTTTTCATAGTTGAATGTCATTAGAAGGGATTTTCATTATGAATTTTATTTCTTAATATTAGGTCAAGGTTTAGCAATATTTAAGAAATGATGGGCTACATTTTTATTAAAAGAGGATAATATTATGGAAATCTATTTGAATATGGATTTGATAGTAAATATCTCTATATCGGGATATTGATTTTGTTATAAATATAACAAAATCATATTATTATATAAAATCATATATCATATATTATTATTATTTTGTTATAATTTTGTTAAGCACATATCGCCCGTCGCTCTTACATTTGAACATTTTTCTTCAGCTCTTTTTTCCCCAAATAGACAACTTTGCAATGCTCGAATATAAACATAATGACCGCATCTGATCATAGTTTCCAATTGGATACAATCCAGTTTTATAATTAGTCGAGAATTTCCTTCGACACGATTACGCCCCAACAGAATTCTCCCGATGGAGCAGGACGATTCGGTATTATCGGAACGATAATATTTTGAGGACGTTGCCGACTGTGTATTCGACGTACGTCTCCCGAAAGAGAGAAGTGTGCCAACTCTCGTGAGTCACCTTGTTCCTTTGTTGGCATCTGAACGGTTGAATAACTAATTCACCTATTTCTACATACGAGGGGCACACGGTCACCGCCCCTGACTCGAAGTCCGCATTCACCGGACGATCATCGCATCCTACCAATAACAATAAAGTTCTTGCCGACGAACGAGTAGACAATCGGAAGAGAAAGACAAGTGTAAGAGTTGAAAAGGCGATTGTTCGACCTTAGGCGTCACCGATTCAGGAATTGTTTACAGTTCGCTTGCCTCTTTTGTGCACGATGTGCATCAATTGTTTTACAAGAATGTTTCGCATCGCATTTGGAATCGAAGTATATTAGATCTATTGTAGCGAGCGTTGAATCTATTTCCGATGATCAATTTTGGTCTATTATTAAATAATTAACCTTTACAGACGCCAGACAAAAACCCCGGTACGATTTGACGTTTTACTTCGCGGATTATCGAGAATGGGGAAGACGCCTATTTATTATTTTCGTTCCTAATGGCGTGAATTCTGCTATTGGTGTCAGCCGAAGAGGGAATGACCAATTTTTCTTGAAAATTGTGAGTTTCTGCGGAGAAAATCGCCAAGGAAAATCAGCGGTTTGAATAAACCCGGAGATGTAACTCCGACCGATTGAAGTAACTCCCTAGAGCGCTCTGCAGTCGGCTGAAAGACAGACAACAACAACAAGACGGTCTTTAAAGGCCTTTACAGACCGGACGATAACATTGTTGAAAACATTGTTATTAGCATTTTTCAGTAACTTTCCTTTCACACCGAACGCAACATTGTTGACAACAATGTTATCAACATCGGGCGAGGAATTGTTAATAACATTGTTACGGCACTTGAAAAATGTTGATAACAATTCCTCCCCCGAAATGTTACTGGAAACATTGTTGGCAACATTTTCTCTAACATTGTTATTATTTCCGTCAACATTGTTAGTTTAACATTGTTGGCGACACCGAGTTTTGTTATCGAGCCATGAGCGATAAAAAACTGGAATTTGTGACTAACATTGTGGATAACATTGTTAGAGAACTAGACCCAAATAAAACAGTCGGAAGAATTGTTGGCAACAAAATAGTTGACGACTTAGTTGCCAACAATGTTGGTAACATATTATCGAGATCATCTCATTTTGTTACAAACATTATTGTTATCAACATGTTATGTTAAAAAAATTGTTTTCACTAACATTTGGTCTTTAAGCACCTTAAGACTGGCGAGTCATGCTAAATCGAGTAAGTGACGTTAACTTCACTGGCACTTGCTGTTTTTTAAGTCGTCGAGTTAGTACCGCCCGAAATGCCTCGTAAAGCAAATCAATTGCTGAGGGGGGTTTGGTAATCTCACAGCAACCTCAAATCATCGCTCCCAATGTTAGTTTATTCTCCGAAGATACAAGCGCTAGTATCGATATTCAATTTCAACGGACAAGTTATGACGTAATAACTATTCATTTTTCGTACAAAATCATCGGTTTTCATTAGCGATTTCCTCCGCGGAAACTCACAATTTTCATGAAAAATTGGTCATTCCGTCTTCAGCTGACACCAAATAGCAGAATTCAGGCCATTAGGAACGAAAATATAAAATATGCGTCTTCCCCATTGAGACGTTAAATTCGGACTAATAGTTAGTGAGCTAATATTCAGACTATAACTATAGCAGATATCCCTGGTTTCGATACAAACATCGGAAGTTATCAAAACGCTGTAGTGATATCATTAAGTATCGCAAATACTCATATGGTCCGATTATATTAGTTTCATCATGATCAGAGCAACGAATTCTGTGTCACAAGTTGAGTTTTCCTGTTAATTTTCCTTGAACCGAAACATAATTCAATTTTCTCTGTATCTACAATGAGATCTAGAGGAGAGAAAATATCCAAAGTAACTCGTAAATATTTGATTCTGATACATCTTGTTGAAAAGAAGACTGCACCAAGTTTGATCAGGATTAAATTTCAAAGCAGCCCGAGTACTTTTTTACCAGTATGTGGATGACCTTTCAGGTATTCCTTAGTTGCTCGCCTAATAGTCCACGTTATTAGAAAAAAATGCGGAGAAACATTAGTCACCTCTTCTAAGAAAGAATGCAAAGTTCTCTCTGAATTAGTAACTCGAAGTTGAAAAGTCAGGAGAGAGTTGCCACCCACGAGACTGTACACATTCTGTTCCGGTTCGACAATAATTGGCACCGTGCATCTTTTTGGGACTCATAACTACAGGTAAGATCTCAGGAGGAGAAATCATCGAAGGGGAACATCGTGAGGGTCATAGTTTTTGACAATTCGATGCAACCATTCCAAGAGTAAAATGTTCCAGAAAAATAAATGTTCCATAAAATATTGTTAATAATAATGTTCCATAAAATATTTTCATTTACACGTAGGGAATGAATTTTGATCGTCCTTAAAAGCCAAATTCGGACCGGAGGTGAATTTTGGGAGAAAATCCTAGACCCCGTACTAAAACAAGTTTTGCTTGCCATATTTTAGCCGTTCCCGCAAATATTTATTACCTATTTTTGTTCGATGGAAACCTTGACAAATGTTCGGACAAGCTACTATCACGAACGGATGGCCTTCTTAAATCATTATTGAAGCAAAGGAATAATGAACCATTGTTCAATAATTTGTTCTTTATTGGATATTCTTATTTAACATGCATTGAAATATAAGCATCGAATTTTGAGGGAGGGTTGGAAAATTTCGCTTCCGTGAGCGATTACAATTGAGTAATAAACTAAAATTATTCGTTATTGATTTATTGAACAAAATCGTATTGGATATCAGTTCTAATACGCGTTAAATAATATCAAGGTAATATATTTGTAATGTAATTCGTAATACATGTAAAGTAATAATAAATATAATTCACAGGGCCAACCAATATAAATATTAAAACAAAACGACGTTATTTGTGGTGAAACCTACATTTTGAGTTCATAGCAACGTTTCTAGGTACTGTTTTGTGTCAATGTAATTTAAATACTGTCACCGGTTTAAATTCATTTTTCCAATCATTCATACGCGAATTATTTATTTAGTTATTTATTTGGTACGAGCAATTAAGTGCTCAATTTACAAACTTAACATAAAATCTGGCCGGTGATCGTAATTTAAAAAAAAAAATTAACAAAATAATGATATATATGATGCTAGCTTGCAAAAAAAAAATTAAAAAATAAAGTAAAAAAAAGTGAAAAAAAATTATCGAATAGTGAAAAAAATATTATTATCGTCAATTAAAGCCCGTTGTTCCGAAATGGTTTATTACAGTATCATTCACTTGACCGCCTAGTTTTATTTTGTACGTCAGCTGTACACAACTACTGCGCAAGCGTAGTTGTAACTATTATACCGCATTCCTATCGAGGTCGAACCTGCGTTGTCTAACTCATAGACTCATACTACTTGAGCATTTAGGGATGTTCAAGCGTGCTGACCGTTACCTGCTCGCGGTTTCTTTGGCAAGACGTCCAGCATCCTTCATCAACGTGTTTAGCAAATGAACCACCTGCGTCTCTGATATGAGAATTGCATTCGAATTCAAACAAACAGAATTATTTGCAGACATCGCTCACAAAATGGTATCAGTAACACAGGTCTCCGACAAAAAAATTGTTTAAAATTGAATAAGTGATTTTTATAGTATTTTCAACGCTAATTTCGGGTAAAATAGTGAAAAAATTCCATCACGTACAGTTATTCCACAAACTGCTCGTCTATTTTTAGCTTTTTTCGATATTTTTTACATAGTTCCGTACTCTAGTGAGTTTTTCTGGTTTATCCGAGGCAAAACTAAAGGAAGGAGTCTTTGTCGGACCAGACATTAGAAAACTGATGAGAGATCCCAATTTTGGTGATACTATAAGGACTTATGAGCTTAAAATGGTTTATTATTAATAATGAACCAAAAATAAATAAAATACGTTCCTTCGTCATAACGAACGCTAAACAAATATTCGTCCTTCCCATTTTGCATAAATTCAAAGCCTAAGGGCACGTGTCCAGTTTACGCTCCCACTCGAATTAAACCGAATCTGCCGATGTTAGGAACCCAACCCATTCCGGGTCACGCAACCATTGAATCGCGTGCCAGTTTTCGAGGTGTCCGCCTCAATTTTGACCTTTTCAAGTTTTATTTATTTTTTCCTCCCGACGTCTTTGACTTTTCGGAAGGGCGAAAACATCGGCCGAGGGCCGTGGCATTTTCTGCGCGGATATATGGCTCGACCGGTCGTCCACTCAGAAGCTTCAGGGCTATTCGACAGCGTCTGAGTTGTGTTGTGAGTTCAAGCCCTGTCACAGTTCGGATTCCTCCTCGGCGTATCTCGGATGAGGGCTACGTCCTTATGCAGCTAATCAGCCGCGGAATGATTTACAATAAGGGGTTTCCCCGGTAGATCGATCATGTTATAACGTAAATCAACTCTTGGTTATCTCATGGGACCCTCTAAAGGGCGTGTCGAATATAGGCTCCACCGAACTTACGTTTGTGTAACTTATCTGTGTAATTAATGGCTATTGGAATGGCTTTTTAGCATACTGACTTTTTTTTAGCACAGCAACTTCTGCGTTTCGAGATATTCCATCGAAATTTATTCCTCTTCAGGAGCTATTGTCGAGGCCTATGAAATATCTAATATATGAAATATCTATGAAACTCAACAGCGAGGATGACTAGTACCCCACTATCATCTCATTCGATTCAGCGTCCGAAAATCTATTGAAATTGATACTTGAATACTGTCTGAATTAATGCGTTAAATTCCGATTGAAGAATATGAAGATGAGTCGGAGTAAGTGTCGGAGAATATTAATTTTCACCCCCTCAAACTCCAAAATTACACATAAAATTGTGATAACGGTTTTGCTTAAGAATCGAGCCATTGTCTGGTCAAGCTTGATTTTCAAATTGGAACATGAGAATCCGAATATTGTACGCCGTCAACACTTTTACGGCCAAACTATAATAGCTACATTCTTGAAATTTTCATCAAAAATCAATCTCGGTCCCACGACGGCCCGATTCTTAAACCAACTTGCTAGCTCAATTTTAAGGGTATTTTTGGGGGGTTTTGAGGGGGAGAAAATTCATATTTTCTAAGGTTTTTTTTTCAAGAAAAATATGTATTTGGTATCAATGTCTATAGATTTTTGGACGGTGGATCGAATGAGACCATCGCGAGGTCGGTAGCTTTATTGGTTCTCGAGTTATCGCAGCATTTGTGTCGAATTTGGGAGATTTTCAGAAATTTGACATGAGGGTGTAACTCGAGAGTTCTTAGAGCTATAAAAATGGTTCTATACTCATTGGAATGGTCGTCAAACACTCTCTCCAGCTGTAGGGTAAGGCAAAAAATTTAGCTTTTAATTAGGAAATTAAGAAAAATAAAATTTATTAAAATTACAATAGTTGCTACGGTGTTTTCTCGTATCATCTGTTTTTCGGCGGGAACGTTCACAAATGTTCGGAATAATTACTTTGACAAATGGATAATCTGCTGGATAGTCAAATGGATACATCGTTTTGAAGATTGAAGCGAAGAAATAACAAACCATTGTACAATCATTTGCTGCGTTTTTTTCACGATACGGAAAACGTAATCGTTAGAAAATATCACTCGATTGAATATGTCCAACCTCCTCAAATGCACCAGGGAAAAATACAAATAATCTTGCAAAATTATTACGTTGCGTATTTCCTTATTCTGAATATTAGAATTGAGCGTCTCCGGTAAATGCATCGTTACAGCCGCCGGCTGACCAGTATTTTATTAAGGTTAAGAATAAAGTCGTTGAGCAAGTTTGACCTTTCCGTCCTTTGATAGCCAGCAATTCCAGTCGAACATGGGCTCGGCTCTTCCTATCCCGCCAGTCCATTAGAGCTTGATTCGGGTTCTGGTCGTATTCGGGGCTTCGGTTACGGCCAACAGCCTTGGCCAAGGTCGGTGTCCCATCTAAACCATTCGGAGGCAGGTTCTTCTTCGTACTTTCTTCACGGACAGTCGCTCCGTGGGCTACGCCTTCCCCCAATACAAGATGAACCAACTTAGCGCCTTCTCGATTTGTAGTTTGCCGACTCGCCCACTCGTTCCCGATAGCCGTTTTACACCGTCCTCGTCGTCTCCTTCCACGCGAGCAGCCTTCGCACTGTCCATTACAAGCGAACCGCATCTTTAAACGGACACAAATCGTAATCGATCGACCGAGCCGTAAAGCCGGTCCTGTTTACTGATTAGCGTTGCCTAATAATTCGCGAATGCGATCAAGTTCCGTTTTTACAAGCTGAGTATCGCTTACGCACTCAGCAAGGACGCGAGTCTGCTCAATTGATCGCCATAGAATAGCTGTCCAGTGACAGTAGAAACGGAAAGTAATGATTGAGGGATGGGGATTTTTATTGTATAACTTCCCTCCTACGGAAAATCGCTGATAACTATTGTGATTTATTCCTTTGCCATTTGCGTTAGCTACTATACCCAACATTTCCACCTGAGAACAGATTGGTAGCTGTAAAGGGAAACAACATAGCAACTGTGGTGATATTAATCATATTGGTTTATTATTAAATTATAAACCATTGTACTCGCCCAAGAAAAAAAATTTCTAACCCCCCTCAAAATTTGATGTTTTACGTTTCAAGGCATGTAGAATCCGAATATCCAATAAAAACGCTGCAAATGATTGTACAGTGGTTTATTATTCCTTCGCTTCAATAATGATTTAAGAAGACTATCCATTTGTGATTTTAATTATTCCGAAACTTTGCGAACGTTCCCACTGAAAAACAGAAGGTAACTATAGGGAAAAACTCCATAGCAACTAATGAAATTTTAATCATTTTGATTTTTTTAAATTTCCTAATTAAAGTTACACTTAATGATACAGCTGCAGACGACCATTCCAATGAGTATAGAACGATTTTAATTGCTCCAAAAACTCTCGAGTTATACGCCCTCATGTTAGATTTCAGAAAATCTCCCAAATTCGATTCAAAAGCTGCGCTTACTCGAGAACCAATAAAGCTATCGACCCGGCGATGGTCTCATTCGATTCAGCGTCCAAAAATCTATATAATTTGATACTAAATACACATTTTTCTGAAACACCCTGGAAAATATGAATTTTCTCCCCCTCAAAAGCCCCAAAAATACCCTTAAAATTGAGCTAGCGAGTTGGTTCAAGAATTGAGCCGTCGTAGGACCGAGATTGATTTTTGGTGAAATTTTCAAGAATGTAGCTATTATAGTTTGGCCGGAAAACTGCTAACGGCGGACGGCGGACGTAATTTTTTTTATTGGATATTCGGATTCTACATGCTTTGAAACGTAAAATATCAAATTTTGAGGGGGGTTACAATATTTTTTTCTCTTGGGCGATTACAATGGTTTATTATCGAATAATAAACCAAAATATGAATGATTAAAATTATTATTGGGTTTCCCATATGGTTACCAATCTGTTTTAGTTGGGAACGTACCCAAAGATTCGGAAGTCTACAAAAATAAACGGATGGTCTTCTTATATTATTATTACTATAATGCACAGTGTTTTATTATTTCTTTATTAGATATTTGGATATTTTTAAATTTTTCGAAATGTCCTTTTTCATTTTCATTTTATTTGTAGAACGTTATATTTCATTATTTATTTGTTATTATATTTTAATTCAATTTATTATTAGTATTATCTTCTTCTGAATATTCAATTATTTATTTTAATTGATATTTGAATTTAATGGCCTTGAAACTAACACATCACAATTTGAACAATTGCGACGGTTTGTAATTTAATAATAAATCCAAATTGAACGGCAAAGCGAGTTAGAAAATCAATGACTTTCTAGTGTCGTTAGAACGAAGACATTATTTACTCGCTCATATCAGTTGTTCCAACGTGTGAATCCAAGGTGAGAACGGTTAATAGTTATTTCCCACGTATCAAAACGCATATTCTGTCCTTCATCGTCGGTTATCTCTTGTGAGTCAAATATAAAGGATTAAGTCCTCGTTAGGTATCTTATTTACAAGTTCGACTAAAGTGAATCATGCGATACGAATCGAAGGAGCTACCAATGTCATACGAGCCCCGATTGTTATCGCCGCTCGTACGTTATGGGAAACGAATTCGTGGACCTCGTAGGACAAGAAAAATATGAGAAAGCGACAAGTTATAGGCTGAAAGGATGTTCAAAGATAATCTCTTGACGGCTCCTCGGCAAAAAAGGCGAAGGTCGCGCGATCGTTCATACTAATCTGGAAAAACAGTGGCGCCGAGATGTCAACACTTATGGCACCTCTGATTTAGATAGCCGTTTAGCTGGGCCGGGAGCGAAAAGAATCCGAAAATGATTTGCTCTCACAGTGAAACAAGAGTTCGAAAATCGGACCTGGAAAGTTATGCGTACATAACTTAGCGCTTCCACGTGTGTGGGCGGGTGTTCGAAATATGAAGACATAAAGAATATTTTAAGGTGGTAGAAAAATAATCGCTCCGTTGATCGCTACAAGTTAGAACAGCCGATTTTGAGATCGTTCTAGCAAAGTGTGCGAGAGCGAAGGAAAACATTGCTGCGCCTAGATTACACAGTATTTTCATGTTCGTGTCAGTACTAACAGCGGACAAAGACGCCGCTCATTTGGGATTCGAGGGGAAAATTCGTTCGTCTCTTTGTTGAGGCGCCAACGCCGCCTAAAGGCTCATCCGCCTAATTTCGTGGCCGCCGCTAGTCTATACTCGAGCAAGATTGGTTGGCAGCAACAATAGTGCTGCCGCGATAAATCGACGAACAAACAAGCCGAAAGTCTTCTATAACTAAGTAATAGATTGATTGAATACTAAAACATTTGTATAATATCGCATTCGTTCCTATTTCCACGATGATACTATCGGAACACTTTCATTTCCCAGGTGAACAGAAAAATAAAAATAATACCTCGTACCGTTTTGGTTCATTATTTAGTATTAAACCATTGCAATAGGTCACGAAAAAATTTCCAAACCCCCCTCAAAATTCGATGTTTTACGTCTCAAGGCATTTAAAATCCGAATATCCTATGAAAAAAATGTTGTCCGTCTACCATCAACACTTTTCTGACAAAACTATAAAAGAAAAATTCTTGAAATTTTCAACAAAAATCAATCTTGACCCGACGATGGCTTAATTCTTTCACTAAACCGCTACCTCAATTTTAAGGGTATTTTTGGGAGGGTTTGCGGGGGAGAAAATTCGTATTTTCCAACGTTTTTCAGAAAAAGGTGTAAGTATATGGTATCAATCTCTATAGATTTTCGGGCGCTGAGTCGAATGAACTCATTGCGGGGTCGATAACTCTCGAGAGAATCTTATTTCCCAAGGTTTTTAAAACTTAGCTCAGTCTGATATCATTGTATAGATTTGTAGACGCTGAATCGAATGAGACGATAGCTTAATGGTTGTCGAGTCATCGCAGCTTTTACGTGAAATTGTCAAGATTGCGCGAATTTTGGCAACATGCGTATAAACCGATTTTTCGTGGAGCTATTAAAATTGTTCCAGACTTGTTCGAAAGCTCTTTAACCGTGCCGCTAGGCATTTAATTATGTATTAAATTTAAGTAATTGAAAAAAATAATTTAATTTACGATACTCCCCAGGGACATTCGTACTTACTTAACATTATGGTTGTGTCGGGAAACGTTCTCAAGAGTTTGGATTATGTAATATCACGAGCGGATCGTTTTTCCACCTCATGATTGTGCCAAGGAATTACAACTGTAGAATCTTCTTGGTTGAGTCGTCGCATCTCCCATGGTACTGGGTTGGTGAGGGGGAGAAGAACCAGGCGACATATATTCTCCGGGGCTGTTGTAACCTATGGTTCCACATCGCCCTGAGGATGCCCGAAGGGGCGAAAGTACTCGGCCAGTAAATAAAAAATCGGAGAATATGTCGCCTGGTTCTTCTCCCCCTCACCAACCCAGTACAACTGTAGAATCATTTGCAGCGTTATATTATTACTAGGGGCTGAGCGCCCCTGGCGGCTTCGCCGCCCAACCCCCTCAGAGGGGGGCTTCGCCCCCCTCAGCTATCGCGCTTGGTCGGCCCGTCGGAGGGGCTACGCCCCTCCTCTCGGGTATTACATATCGTTTTGTGGGGTTGTTGTCCTTGTCACTACTATATAATTATAGTGTAATATATATAGTATATAGTATAGGTATAGGTAAAGGTATAGGTATGGGTTTAGTAGTTAATTATTTGTGTATGGAGAGTGGGAATCTATAGGTATTTTTATAGTAGGTAGTACTTAGTAGTTGCTATAATTTCGTATGTTGGTGGTGGGGATTGTATCGTACTTAGTATCATAAAGTATTGGGTTTTTCAACCGGAGCAAAGTAGGGGCAAAATTAGACATAACAACTGTAAGTTTTCCAAGATTTGTAACTTGCACAGTGGTGGTGTTTTCATGGTATTAGTATAAAATATTGGGTTTTTCAACTGGAGCAGTGTTAGTCGAGGTAGACATATGAACTTTAAATTTTCCAAGATTCGTAACTTGCACAGTGGATAACTTAAACAAAAAGTCGTCAATTCAGATGTTTGAATATAGTAAAGGATAGGTAATTTAACTGTCCACATTTTCCCAATGTAATGTGTCTATACATTTTTCAACCGTTTTTGCGTTATTCAACAATATTAGTAGACTATACACGAAAAAATGACATTTTTCAACTTTAAACGTTATTTTCATCTATTTAGTGCGAAAGAAACAAAGAATGAACCATATATTATTGATATACACATCATCAACTATCATTATGCTGAATTTGAGCGAAATCCATTTCAAAAAATTTTTCGCGAAAAATCCAAGGGGTACCCCTGCGTTTTTTTTCAACCGATCAGTTAACGATTTTTTACTCCTCTCTCAATACAGATAAAAATCTGAAATTTTCAGGAAAGTTGTGACTTACCAAGATGTATTTTTGCAATTTTTTTTATTTCTCGGAAAAATCTGCAAGTGGTCCAAAAAAATCGGTTTTTGAAAGCTCAAAAATTGGACTTTAACGGTGATTTTCGGGGTCAAAATAAATGCGAATCAATTGTTTTATTATGCAGGAGTCTTCATTTGAACGCCTTACACACGTACATAGCAAAAAATTTGGTGAAAAAAATTTAAACAGAGCCAGAGAAATTATTTTCTGTAAATCGAGTTTTTCACCGGCCGAAATTCCGAGCTCCGCTGGCATCGGTAATAGTGAAAAATTAAATTTTCGTTTTACAGCGATTTTGAAAGCTATTCTTATAGGAAATTTAGTGCTGAATCCGAATATGACGTCAAAATGGCGGAAATTTCACGACAACTTTGAGTTTTTCCAGGTTTAATACTACGCCACTCCTACGTTTTTCAACTTTGAAATTCCGTTGCAAATACTTACAGTACTGTTCAAATTTGATTAATGAATGATTCCTACAGGAAATTAGACGTAAAATTCGAATTCAAAGTGAAAAAAATCAAAATCGAACAATTAATAATATTTTTCGAATTTTTTTCGATTTTCATACTTTTAAAGTTTTATTATTATTTTATTATTCAAGTTATTATTTATTTATAAGTTATTTGCTATTTATAATTTATTTTTATTTATAATTTAATTATTAGGTATTTATTTATAAGTTTATTATTTAAGTACTCCCGTATAACCTTATCTCAGATATTAGCAGACCCTCGCAGGAATTGAAATTTCCACCTCGCCTCTCGAGAGGTCACGAATGATCTCTCAAGAAAATTTCAATAAAAAGATAGAAGCCACTAAGCGTAATCCTCGCTCTGCCACCTCGAGAGTACAGACTGTGCGGGGTACAGTATTGAATGGCAATGTAAACGTAGGCGTTGCTTTGTGGTGACATGAGACGCTCTATTGTGTCCGGATGATGCACTGTTCAGTAACGTACTTAGTCAGCCCACGCAAAGCTCTTGGAATCGAGGTAACATGCGCGATAAAACCAACCTCGTTTCAAAGCTCCGTAAGACGACGGTATATCAAGTTTTTTTTGGGGGGATTTGTAATATTTTTTACGGGTTTTCTGACGTTTTGCGGGTTAATTTAAACTGCGAGTCGACTCGCGAAGATTGCACTTATTGGGCAATAGAATTTTCGCAATATCTGCGGGCGGAATAAAAAAGATTTACGGTGGTTTTGAGGGGGAGAAAAACTAGGCGACTCATTCTCCAGTTCTTTATTGCCTGGTCGAGCACTTTCGCCCGTTCGGGCGTCTTCAGGGCGACCTAATTATATATCATTTCAAACCAGTTATAGAGAATTCTCAAGCTACTTACGTTACTAAATACGTGACTAGGTTATTTATATTAAATCGCCTCTTGTCTGCTTGGTTTCCCTACGTCCTGAAATGTTGTTTTTGGTTTAAGTTAAATAATAATATAAAATTTGATAATGGTTAAAATATTCTACTTACATAAGTTGAGGGGAAAATAATTGAAGGAATGAATATCACAGTTGCATTTAGAGGGTAATTAAAAAATATATAAATATATTTTTAAAAAATTTCCCTGATAAAAGCTATGAACATGGGTTGGCTAGAAACTGATTGGGAAGGTTACCTGATAGATTCATCAGTTGTGTCGGTTCTGTATTCCAGGCAGATACTGGAGAATGAGTCGCCTAGTTTTCCCCCCTCACAACCCCAGCACATTAAGAAATGCGACGAGAAGAAAAGTAAAAAATATTTAGATGATTGTACAAGGGTTTATTGTTCCACGGAGCCTTTGCTTCTATTATGACATCTATGAGGTCTTCAAAGTCTTTGGAAGACAATTCAAACTGGTAGAAACATGTGCTCGTTCCATTTAATTACGAAGGGAGAGACGCAAAATAAAACTAATAAATTAGGCGGGTGGGAATTTTTGCTGCGTTGCTTTTGCTGCTCCTACAAATTATTTATCAAGCCTTCTCGACAATCTCTCAAGAGGCGAACGGGTAAATATTTCTTCCTCGTCGCTTCGAGTCCATTGGAGTGATTCCAATAGTAACCTTTACTGGAAAGAATTCGCATCATTTACTGGAGCTAAATGCCGGTAGGAACAGTAGGAAGAAACAAAGTATCCATTCGATTCACTTCCTTTACGAATTCGGCTTAAATGTAGCTCGGACAAAATGACAGTCTTTGATAAGGCCAAGGATCCGAATACTTGACATTTGAGATTCAAGTAACATTGATAATCGATTTTTAGATATTTCGAGGCGCGGTTAGGCGTCGGTATCTCACTTCTGCTAACTAGATTCAGAGCCTCGCCCTATTGTACGTCTACCGAAATAAGAACTCGAAGGCCAAGAGCGTTCGTCGTTTTGTCCGAAGCTTTTTCTATTTGCGAGCAGCAACGGCTGTCACATTTATCGCTATTGATAACATCAATCCGTTTAAGTAATGATCCCTAATATTTCAAATTATTGTTGAGGGGGAACCATTGAACAGTGGCCTTCTAGTCACGTCACACGATCAGTACTGAAGTGGTCTTTTGTAGTCAACCTCTATTGGCTTCTACAGGACGTGAAAATCTATATATGAGGCGTTTGATATACCAAACCAGCTGATTCAATTTTTCGAAATTTTACAGGAGAGACAAAAAACTTCTGATGTTCACAGTTGTGCAGGTAAATTTAAACGTGTTGACGACTCAAACATGGAGGTACTGTGTGATCTATTCACACCACTTATCCTTAAGATCGCACACTGTAACTGTCTTCATTTTTCTCGTCCGATATTTGATTTTCTTGTCGCCTAGATTTAAAAATTGTCTAATAATACGTTAAAAATCTTCCGAAATAGTACAAGTTCAAAGAGTTTTATGAGAATGTGATATGTTCAAAGAGTTTGTGTTATATCATTTTTATTTTTTTAAATTTTATTTCTTTTTCTACTTTTTTTGTAATGTGGTGAACTTATATTTCATTTGTCAATAATAACACGGGCCTTGGCCCTTATAGGGGAAAAATTTCCTTGCTATTTTTCATATACCATTGTAATGTGTTGTAATAAGATGGAAAAGTAGGTGTTTTCTTACTAGTATTTTTGTTCCCTAGGATCAACGTGAATTTTTATGAACAAATGCATGCAACGGTGGTTTTTCTATAACTGTACTAAATTAATATTTTTTTAAACGTTTTTATCTGTATTTTTTTAAACGTTTTTATCTGTATTATTTTTGCTTGCCTATTTCGAACCATGATTGGATTTTCTTTTCATTGCAGGTATCCATGGCTTTCCATTGGTACCTCGTCTCCTGCTCCTTCTTATGGATTTCCATCCAGGTAATGACCTATTATAATTATAATCATCTCAATAAGCATTGCTAAGTTGGAATCTGATCTTTCGAAATTTCTTTTTTATGCTTTACACGTTTCTCGATCCAACGACGGATATTATATTTATTGATAAAAAATTTAAATCACCTATATTTTATCGATTGCGTTGAAAAATGTAGTTTTTTGGAAATCTCATTTTTCAGGAATTTAGTGTATTTGTCGCTGTGAATAACTAAATATCGTTTTTGTCCGGTAAATGATTTGAACAGTTGTGGGCACATAAATTTCTGCGATTTCTGCGATTTGGATCGGTAGGTATAAATATTCGCATTTATTTCTGCGCTCCGAAGTCGAAACTTGAAATATCCAAAGGGGAAAATCTTTGTAACAGGAAACAGCGTGAAAAGACAAAATGTTAAAGTGGGGGGACAAATCACCGATTTCCATTTTAGACCATGGTTTTTTCGAGCTATACTACATCACTTTTTGTCGAAGTTTTTGGCGATCTACGTAAAATATTTTCTCTAGGCTCGATATTTTAACGACAGCGTTTTGTTGTCAGCTAGTTCGTTCAACGGAGATTTGAACGATTTTCGGAGGTGCTTCAGCGACTTGATAAGCATGAACCAATTTTTAAATCAATGTTTTCGAACATCTTTGTAAATGTTCGAGCTTTGGGGCTCCTTGTTCCTCTAAATAATTTTGCTTGTGTTGTCTGCCTGAATAAGGAGGTTCAGCGAGGCGAGGCTTTTCAATTAAGGCCAGCATACCTCCTCCCAGTTGCCTTCAAACCAGATCTAACCTATCCTTTTGCTGAACGTGGAGCATCCAAAGTTTTGATAGAAGAGAATGACCTTGGCATTTAAGCTCGGATTTATTTTTCCATTTTTCCTAATAATCGCCTCAGTTTTAAACGCCCACCTCGTTTGATCCGCGTGAAATGGCACTTTCGAGCAGCTCGGGTCGAATTTTAGCAATCGTTGTAATTCCATTTCCTTGCTCTTTTTTTACCTGCTCTCGCCGCCCGAACGTTTTCGGCCTTCGGGCTATAACTGAGCCAAAGGCCGATTTATCAAGGCACAACCTGTGGATCTGGTCGGGGTGGGTGTCCACCAAGTCGTAAATGTACTTTGTTAACCAATATAAAGGTGGCATTTAGATATTCAAGCGATAAGCGTTCTGTTTTTGCAATCCGCCTCTGGATATATATTCATTTTTTAAAACGGGAAGTTTATTGAAAATGAGAAACGAGCGATTAGTTTTTTCAAATGAAATAAAGTGATTTGGCCCATTTATCGTGAGCCGAACCTTGTTCTCCACGAAGCCATGTAATCAACAAATGCCACTGCAATAGATAGCAATAATTGTGAACTGATTGATACTTTATGGAAATTTTGATTTCCGCCCTATCTTAAAAACGCTGCAAATGATTGTACAATGGTTTATTATAGATTCGCTTCAATATTGATTCAAGAAGACTATCCATTTGTGACAGTAATTATTCCGAGCATTTGTGAACGTTCTTACCGAAAAACAGATTGGTAATTATCGGGGAAAATTCCGTAGCAACTATTGCAATTTTCATCATTTTTATTTTCCTTTATTTCCTAATTGAAAGCTAAATTTTTTGCCTAACGGTACAGCTGGAGTGTTTGATGACCATTTCAATGAGTATAGAACGATTTTTATAGCTCCAAGAACTCTCGAGTTATACCCTCATGTTAAATTTCTGAGAATCTCCCAAATTCGGCACAAAAGCTGTGATAACTCGAGAACCAATAAAGCTATCGATCCGGCGATGGTCTCATTCGATTCAGCGTCCAAAAATCTATAGAATTTGATACCACGTACACATTTTTCTGAAAAACCTTGGAAAATATGAATTTTCTCCCCCTCAAAACCCCCAAAAATACCCTTAAAATTGAGCTAGCAAGTTTGTTCAAGAATTGGGCCGTCGTAGGACCGAGATTGATTTTTGGTGAACATTCCAAGAATTTAGCTATTATGGTTTGGCCGGAATTTTTTTAATTGGATATTCGGATTCTACATGCCTTGAAACGTAAAACATCAAATTTTGAGGGGGTTAGAACATTTTTTTTCTTGGGCGATTACAATGGTTTATTATCGAATAATAAACCAAAATAAATCGGACTGCAATATATTTTCTAAAGCTTAATGCTAATCATATTTCTTAACACGGTAAGCGAGCCAATAATTTGCATATACCCTTATTTCCTCACTCTCCCAGACTTCCAGGTTTGTTTCGATTTGCTCTCATGTTCCTCAGTCAAAAGGAATGCAGGTTTAGAAGTATCTTGAGCCGCTTATAAAGTATTTCGTCTGCTATCGTCTCTTTGACAAATTTGACTGAAGACAAACAGCATAAATGCAAAAAAATCCATTAGTGTCTCGTTACGTCACTGGAGAATCGCGACCGCCGAATCCCTACCGGGTTATCAACCCAAGGACAAGTGTGATCACGATTCCTTACGATAGGAAAATGTCGAGGCCTCGTTCTTGATTGAACTTACCTAAACGGGCACGTTTTGACTAAGTCGCAGCGATCTGCTTTAATCCGAATGGCTTTGATTGATCGGGCAGCAGGTGGTATTTTGAAAGATTTGTGCGATCAGAAAAAAGGCGTACCTCGATTTTTTCCGTTCCAAGGATAAGAGTTAACTGTCTCGGTCTAAATCGGTACCGAACGAATTGAAGGCTATTGCCGTTTAATCGGCTTCGTAGGCCGCGCAAATAGTCCAGTTCCAACGACGATGAAAAAACCATATCCTGCAAAAAAAACTTTTTAAAAAAAAAATAAAACCGACTTCAAAAAGTTTGTCTATAAAGTACACTCTGAAAAGGAAAAAATAACAAAAATGTCCCAACTTCGCAGCAACTCATTCGCCAACTACACATTTTAAGGACTACTTTACTACTCGTATTGACCTGACCACTTCCTGATTGATTGGATCACCTTCCCTAATAATATAAAAATTACTATTTCTCATTTCCCAAATGATTAAAAGATTTTCCTTTCACCTCTGAATTGCCTCCAGATTGATCATCTTTTGGAGTCGGCGCCTCTCTTATATTGTATTGGAGAAGCCTATAGATTCCGAATTAGTAAGAATATAAAAAATATCATGAGTTTTCACGATTCTTGAACAGAGCACATCAGCATTTATGAGAACTGATTATTAACAATATCGATTTGAAGGTGACTATTCACGCCTTTTCCTAAAAACCATTTCAGATTTCTCTAAGAATCTTTACGTCAAGACCCAGACTTATTACCTGGCACCTACTAATTTATCGTAAATTCATGTTTATTTGTAACCATCGGGTAGTTATTTTGCCAGAGAGGCGCCGACTCCAAAAGATGATCAATCTGGAGGCAATTCAGAGGTGAAAGGAAAATCTTTTAATCATTTGGGAAATGAGAAATAGTAATTTTTATATTATTAGGGAAGGTGATCCAATCAATCAGGAAGTGGTCAGGTCAATACGAGTAGTAAAGTAGTCCTTAAAATGTGTAGTTGGCGAATGAGTTGCTGCGAAGTTGGGACATTTTTGTTATTTTTTCCTTTTCAGAGTGTACTTTATAGACAAACTTTTTGAAGTCGGTTTTATTTTTTTTTTAAAAAGTTTTTTTTATTTTTCTCTTTTTAGTGACTTACAATTATGGACAGCTCTCTTTACAGAATTTTCCCAAGCTTTCATTATTGTGTTCTTGTCACTTACTACTAACCGTCCAAACTCAATTCATAAGTCCGTTGAACGTTGAAGTTCTAAAGTATAATGATTACCTAACTATTTTCAATGTTATTATGTTGATTGAGAGTGAGTTTGAACGTTTGGAATAATCTATCCACTGATTTGGGTCTCTTGGTCAACATACCGGATACTTTGATCCCATTGATACACCTTAGAAAACTCAAATAATTGTCTACACCATTGCTGGTTACTAAATTGCACCAATTCACCCGTTCTTTATTTCTCTAACGACAATAGAGTGATGATTTTCTCAAGCGTACCCGCAATCGCACTGAATGAGAGAATCCGAACAAAATTTCAGAAATTCGCCAATCGTTTGTGCATTAAAATGGAGTTATTTGGCCTTGAAAACCATGTTATTTATTGAAAATTTAACGCTGAATTCAAATCTTCTAACGAGAATGCTATGACTAACGTAGTTTTTTTTCTACAAGCATAAATAGTCCAAAAAACGTGATTTTGAAACAATTTTTTTAGAAATACGGCCTAAAAAGTATCTAATTTTAGTCCAATCAATACCAAATTTGAATCACGTAAACTAGACTCAAATTTGAACAATTTAAGTTTAAAAACTATGGAAAAACAGTTTTGGTTTGGAAGTTATGAGGTCTCAAACACAGGTCCATTAAAACATTGATTGCTCCCTTATTATGCCACCTAAACTTGATTTTTTACCATCGTTAGAAAGCTCTAGCTAAGTGCTTTCAAGTGCAATAGTGTTCATATTTTTTTTCTCGACGTGGTTGGGAACGGTGCTCGAAAAACCTCAAAAAAGTGAAAATTGGCATCACGTTTTTTGTTACACTTTCTTCTTTACACGCTATATTAGAATGTCGAACGAAAAATTGGAGCTAGGTCCTTGTAGGCAGATAAATTATGAACAAAATGACACCAGAAACAAAACAATCGAGCAAGTATTCTAGAAGTTATAAGCTTGCAAAGTCAAAACTTCCTTTTTTCGCGAAAATCACGTTTTCCGGCGTTTCTCCGCGTCTGGAGACGTAACTACTGGAAGGACTCAATTGAAAAAATTATGGGACCTACCTGGATAGTAACCCTTTCAAACAAAAAAAAAAGTAACCCGATCGGACGTACAGGAGCTGAACGCCGGTGGACAACACATACCGAAAAAAAAAAAAAAAAAAAAAAAAAAAAAAAAAAAAAAAAAAAATCCCGCTAGACGACCATAGTAACCTCCTCCTTGTTTGAAGTCGGTTAAAAAAAAAAAAAAAAAAAAAAAAAAAAAAAAAAAAAAAAAAAAATCCCGCTAGACGACCATAGTAACCTCCTCCTTGTTTGAAGTCGGTTAAAAATGTGAACAGACGTCTCATGGCTTCCAAACATCTGTATCGGAATGGAATTCAAACAAGCACTACTTACTAAGATTGTCTTCTGGTGGCTGTAAAACGTTGAGATTTCGATATTTTTTCACAGTATCGAGTGTCTTTACTTTCAGAATATCCCTTCTTCGATTTTCCACATAAACGGTCATTTTTTTGGTCAAAAACTTTCGACAACTATGCATATTGAGGTAGGAAATGGTCAAAAATTCGTCCAAGAACCTTGTCAACTTTAGACAAACAAACAACAAACTTGGAAATATTTATTCCGTGAGCGATTTGAATGGTTTATTATGGAATACTAAACCGAATTTCTGTCCTTTTCGCAGGAAATTATAATAGCTAAATTACTGCAATTTTGACCAAAAATCATTCTTGGTCTGGGCTGCCAGATTTCTCATTTCTTTAGCCAAATCACTACCTCAATTTTAAGGGTATTTTTGAGGGGGAGAAAATTCGTATTTTCGACGTTTTCAAGAAAAAGGTGTATTCGGTTTCAATTTCCATAGATTTTTGAACAGCGAATCGAATGAGACCTTCGTGGGGTCGATTGTAATCGCCCAAGAAAAACATTATTCCTCAGCTTTATTGGATCTCGTTATCGCAGATTTTGTGTTTAATTTGGGAGATTTTCAGAAATTTGGCACGAGGGTATAACTCGAGAGTTCTTGGATCTATAAAAATTGTTCTATACTTGGTCGTCAATCACTCTCTACAGCTGTACTCAGGCAAAAAATTTAGCTTTTAATTTGGAAATTAAGATAAATAAAAATGGTTAAAATTACGATAATTGCTAAGGAGTTTTTCCCTATAGTTACCAATCTGTTTTTCGGTAGGAACGTCACAAATGTTCGGATAATAATTAACTAAATAATTATCATCACCAATGTAATAATTACTATCAAAAATGGATAGTCTTCTTAAATCATTATTGAAACGAAGGAATAATAAACCACTGTACAGTTATTTGCGGCGTACCTATTTAGCTATTGCCAATGAATTTAAGGAGAATGCCCGGTAAAAAATTTATTACATGGATGAATGCAGTCAATAAAATTATAGTAACAATTAAAAACTCAGGCACTAGGCACTTTTAGTCGCCCAAAAATCATTTAATGTCCCCTAATACAACCATATGCCGTCATCTATTACTGTTAAAAGTTCCACAAAGCTCTTCCACGAATGGAATCAAATGTTCCTCACACCTCATCGCCTCATCACAATCAACGCCGACTATAGTATAATATAAAAACGAATTTTTCACGTGATTCATCCGAGCCCTGAAGTCCATCAATGACACACTGTTCTCCAATGGAATCCTGAACGTGTTGACGTATTCCTGTTTGAAATGTTCGAAATCTCGGAATTTGATTATTTCACCGAGGCAAAGCAGCGATGGACCGATGGCTTCAAGACAGCTCACCACGGCTGACAAATTGTCCGACTTAGTGATGGGAACGTTTCCATTCCAGAATTTTTTTCTACCGGCCGCGTTGGCGATTTCCAATAGTTTCTTGACAATGTTGATTATATAATGCTCGGGAATCGAATCCGTTCCAAGTTCAGCAAGCTTGATGAATTTCTCAGTATCGACCACTTCCAGAGTTCGATCAAGGGATGACAATTCACTTTGCACCAGTTTGACCGACGAATTCCACGAGGGCGATTCGAACTCGGGCAGATCCGCGCATTTGATGAACCATCTGAAATCGACGTTCTTAAAATCCTCGATGAAACTGTTGAAAGCCGCGAAAAAACGTAGAACTTCATCGCTGTCGATATTGTCATCGAGAGAAACGTCAACAATACGAAGGATTTCGTCTGAGATTTCTTTCATTTCTTGATGATGCAAGCTGGAAGAATTGGCGCTAAAATCTGTCCTTATGAAAATCTTATTCCTCCAAAAGATGATGCAGTCGTTGACGAAACGGGCGATTTTGCGAAAAACTCTTGATACTTTATCTTCAGATGATTCCAAGTTGCTGATGATGGAAATCTGCCGAACGATGGTTTTGATATCTCTCGATTTCGAGCCGAGGAAGTTTGCGTACGCCAGGGAAATAAAATGCACAAACTTTTGCGTAATAATTCGGAAAAGATCTACCTCTTGAATGACTTTTTCAGCTAACTTGAAATAAATTGTGGCTATCGTGTCGCAGTAGTTTGCAAAAGCTCGAAACGAGTCTCCACTTTCACGTCTGAAGATTCTTTCAACGCCAGAGTCAAAAATGTAAATCCACAATCGCAGTGTCGGATCGTTGCTGTTCACATCGAAGTCGATTCTGCCGCTCTTGGAGGTAAACCTTCCCACAGGCCAGAGCCATCCTTGGCATCCGATGTCACCAAATTTCTTACATTCGAATCGTAACTCGGTATTTTTGGATCCGCCTGGTCTGTGGTATTCTATGAGTCTCAAAACAACTTTCACCTGCTTTGCCAACGCTTTCTCTTCAAACGTCGTTGGCTGCCATAAGTTGGAAGGAAGACACCATTGGTTGTCTTTTTGTACCAGCAAATCTGACGTGCGTACTTTGGTCAAGTACATTATCTCGTGCAGAGTATCGATCAGGCATTTGATCAAGTGGGAGTAGACAGCTGATATCGGTTCAACGGGCCCATGCTGAATTTTGTTGATGTAAGTTTGCTGATGCTGTTCGCAGAAGCTCAAGGGCAGATTGCCTTCAGCGAGTGCTTCAACTCTAGACAAAGCTTCCAAGTCTAGCTTGTTTACCCATACTATTTGATGCTTTAATAATCTGTCCGACAGACATTGTTTCAAAAGCGGCAGCGAGAAACGACAAATGGACAAGAGTTCATCACGGTGACGCTCAACTGCAATTACATACAATGAGTTCAAATCGGCGCGAAAATCGATAAAGTCGAAATTGAGATTGATGGAAAATGTGAAATTTTTCCGGATGAAAGCGCGTTCAGCGATTATCATTTCAGCAGCCGCTCTTTGAACCTCTGTAGTGCAGTGGTCGTTTTCAAAATAGGTAAACAGCTCAAAATTCAAAGCGAATTCGTTATGGATCTTCAAGGCAATGTGGATTTGATGTAGATTTTCAGCTTGCTCCCGCTTTGTGGCTGACTCTTTAGTACATTCTTGGAGAGCATTCTTAAACTTCAGATACTGTTTTTTCCTGTTGGCGGTGATTTCATCTTCTACAATATCATCTATTGTTAGACGCTTCATAAGAGCTTGGTGTATCTCTGGAAAAGGCGTTGTAAGTTGGATGAACTGGAGCGGCATGATTTCAACAAAGGATGAAAATGAACTCGTGTCAAAATATGTTAAGAGGTACCGTTGGTTTTTTCGAACGATCGTTACATTTATGTCGGTGAATGAATCATATCGGTACAACTCGAGTTCTAAAAGGCGGTTGGCTTCGTATTTTCCTCGGATGACGCAGTCGCCAGTATCATTATGGATTTCCCCTATGCCGCAGATATTGCCGAGGCCATCGAACTCTCCAATGTAGTAGTTGTCGTTGCCAAGATCCAGAGGTGTAATGTTTGCCGGCTTGATCGAGGGTACGCATTGTCTGTAAGCGTTTAAAACCAGAGATCCTAGCATAGGAGAGTCTTCTTTTTGATCTGCAGTGGACAGCAAACGTTGTCCACCGATATTGCTCGGAAAACTGATCGAACCTCCATTGTCCTCAGGCACCGGCGTAACCTTCTCTCGTTTTTCTTCATCACAATTGGACGCTTCCGGTTCTCTTCGCAAAATATTAGCGCCAGCGTCTATTTTACTGGAGCTGGAGTTTTCGTCGTTCGTGGGAATCCAAAATTGGGCTTTACTTTTGTGTTCGGTTGCGATTTTGCGGGGTCGTTTTTTATTCGAGTTTTTGCCTTTCTGGAGGATGTAGCTCTCGAAGAAGTTCATGGCGAACGTTTATTGGTCGCTTACGAGTCCGCAATATGCTGAGTCAGCAGCCTCCGATTCCAATTGAAAGGAATCGTCTTTGCTTGACGTTCTGCAAAGAAATAAGATCAATATAAGTGAAATCGACAATATCGAGGGCAATATTTATTGGGTAGTTTCTTGAGGGTGAGGTTGAGAACAAATATGCTATGTTCTCTCTTAAGTTTTCATCAAGCGCTTTTACCTTCATAGAATTCATCACGACGTTTCTTTCAACGTTTTGTGACTAGAGATAAATTACAGCGAGTGGAGCATCCCCTTTTGGTTAGTGTTCTTTATATCTGCCTACATGAGTAATGTCCAGCTCTTCACTCTAGGGTGATATGTTTCTATAAATAGCTTCACTCAGGATGCTGAGGCTGAGAGATGACGTACAATTTTTTGAATCCCTCATAAAACCATACTCATACTTCCATGTTGGACTCGGTAACATGTATAACCAAATATAAAACCAAGAAACTCATACAAAGGCCGCAACGTTAGTAAACTACAACTTGTTATTAGAGAGTTTTTGCTTTTACCGGTGTTTTCCCACAGAGACCGTGAAGAGAGTGTTTGACGACGGTTATAACAAAATTCACGAGTTATACCTTCATAAAAATTTCTGAAAATCGATCCCGTGATGGTGTCATTCGATTCAGCGTCCAAAAATCTATAGCAATTAATATTATTATTATTATATATTAACAAATCTCTGTCTGAAAAAAAAGTTGGAAAATACGGGTTCGACGAATTTTCTCCCCCTCAAAACCCCCAAAAATACCCATAAACCTGAGGTGGCGATTTGGTTGAAGAATCGAGCTATTATCAGACCAAGATTGATTCTTGGCGAAAATTTCACGAATTTAGCTGTCACAGTTTTGCCAAGAAATTGTTGCCGGTGGCGTACGGTGGTTCATTGGATGTTTAGATTCTATAGACCTTGATACATATAACATTTAATTTAGATGGGTTAGCAATTTTTTCTTGGACGATTACAACGGTTTTATTGCATTATAAACCCGACGAAACTAAAATATCTGAATTCTTGGAATTTTCACCAAAATCAATTTTAGTCAGAGAATGGCTGAATTATTTGACCAAATAGCTATCCCAATTTTAATCGTATTTTTGGGGGGATAACTCGATAATTTGTGGAGCTATAAAAATCGTTCTATACTCGTTCGAATGGTCGTTCAACACTTCCTTTAGTTGTACTGATAGGGTAATAATTTAACTTTCAAGAAATTTCTAACGAGAATGATTTCATAAAGAAATAACTAAGAAAAATGAAAATAGTTTATATACGACCTAACATAAGTGTAAGGCAAAGTATTAATAAACCACAGTTTAATCATTTGCAGCGTTTTTTGGCTTACCTACGTGTCCTCATAGTTCTTCATTCCTCTTCCAGCCAGTGCATCCCTTCCCAGTCCTGCGCCTCCATCCTCGTTTCTGTAATTAAAAATAAAAAATAAAAATGATTAGCTTTAACCCTTATTATAAATATTATTTTCAATTCTTTTTGAGTATAATTGATAATTAATTGCTGAACATTATATTTAAGCTTCTGTAAAAGTGATTTCTACCTGTCCAAGTTGGGAGAGGGGGTTTTAACATTTACCCTTTATTAAATCGAACTATACACTGGAAAAAATAAGTTTTCTTCGTAACAAGAAGTCGGAAATTGTAATTTAGTTCTTATATTTTTGTTGTCCCATTGGTAATTACAGTTGTGGGGGAAAACAGCCCTATAATCACTAATGTTAACAACGCAGCTCCAAATAGGTCCAAATCGCAGTGAAGCGTCTTGCAACTTGTCGTGTTTTTTGCTTAGGGCATCTTTAGAAGGGGACATAATATTATATGGAACGCATTATGAACTTTAAAATCTCTCCTGAAGAGTCCTTTGGAGACGAAATCGCTCGAGATAAACAATGGAGAAGTTGCCCTATTCATTCTCTGATACTTATGTCTCCCATGGCGTTTTAAGGAGACACTTAGTTCATATTAAAAGATTAATATCACGTCGTGACCTTGAGGGTCATCGTATATGAATTATGAACGCTTAGTCGCTTACAATTCGTTTTCAAACTGACAGATAAACCGAGGGAATATTCTCATCGAGAAAAAGGAAACTATTAATGTAGAAGAGATTAGTCTTGTCTGAAGGGCTACCTTAATTCTAACTGCAGTTGCCATTTTTGAAAAATATAGCTAACTATACCTTTTTATCCGCAAAAATTTATATTTCCAGTTTAAGAATAATATTAATATGGATTTAACTGATTTGAGGTTTACCTACTTGTAGAAGACACCGACCTTCCAGGCGATACTAATACCACCATACCACGAGATACTATTATCACCGGCCCTTCCCCTGTCATCGAATGTTGACTATCTAGTTACTGGTGAAAGTTGGGGGAATAACGAAAGGCACGGTCGTCTTCGCATACCTGACTCGCAAATAATCTAGTTCATTTGTTAAGACCAGCGTAACCTAGTGAGACACTGATAGTTAATTATTCAGTAACTCCCAGTAACTCAGACTTCCGCTCAAAATTCAGGGTTCCTGCAATGCATGAAGAATAGCGAATTCGAGTAAAAATGTTCTGTCATTAGCCAGGAACACTTTGAGGATAGAACTACTTGAATAAAAGTTCCATACAAAATCGTTATTTGACAAGGGAAGGCTCAATTTTATAACCATATCGCCGCTACCTAATTTATCAAAAACCCCTGCCCATGATTGAGCAGTGGTTTATAATTCTTTTGCTTCAAGTATGATTAAAGGAAACCATGAATTTATAAAGTTTTCACTATAAAGCAATATTGATCATGACAATAGCTAAATCTTTAACCTAATTTCCTTAATTTTGGTTTATTTTCAATTCAAACCATTGTAATCGCCCAAGAAATTTTTTTCTAACCACCCCTCAAAATGTGATGTTTTAAGTATCAAGGCATGTAGAATCCGAATATCAAATAAAAACAATTCTGTCCGACACTTTTCTGACAAAAGTATTAAAGCTAAATTCTTGGAATTTTCACCAAAAATCAATCTCGGCCTCACAACGGCCCATTTTTTGAATCACATCGCTAGCTCAATTTTAAGGGTATTTTTTGTGGGTTTTGAGGGAGAGGAAATTCGTATTTTCCAATACTTTTCAGAAAAAGGTGTATTATTTGGTATCAATTTCTATAGATTTTTGGAAGCTGAATCGAATAAAATGATCGCGGGGTCGATAAATTTATTGGTTCTTGAGTTACCGCACCTTTTGTGGTGAATTTGGGAGATTTGCAGAAATTTGGCACTAGGGTATAACTCGAGAGTTCTTAGCGTTATAAAAATCGTTCTATACTCGTTGGAATGATTGTCAAACACTCTAATTAAGCTTTTGATTGGATAATTAAAAAATATAAAAATTACTGAAATTACGATAGTTGTTATGGCGAGTCCCCTCATAGTTACCAGAGTGCATTTAGGTGTAAACGTTCGCAAATGTATGGCAGTGTATGGCAGAGGAATAGTAAACAATCAATTGCAACGTTCTTTTATTTTTTATTGAATATTTGATTTCTGCATGCCTCGAAACGTAAAATGTCAATTTGTTTTCTTTCGGCGATTAGGTACAATGGTTTATTATTGAAAAATAAACTAACATACAATTAATCAGAGTACGTGATAATGATGTGTTTTAGTGCATTTTTTATTTATTAATTTTTTTAAACTTAAACGTGGGAGTTTAAGTAATTTTGCAAGTTCATATGTCTCTGACATTCACTAGGTTGCAACCTAAGAAACGAATGATTTAACCAAGTAACCATAATTTCTACGTTTAAGTTTAAAAATAAAAATAAAAAAATAAAAATAAAAACACGAAAAGAACTAAATTTTTTCATTTACAATGGATGCATTATCATCGTCGGTAGCATCTCAGTTACAGCTATTAAGCTCGTCCGATAGGGTTTAGCGCATCAGCGACAGTTAATAGCACGTTTTCATTTGCTATATATTTACTATTATGAAATAAGCATTAATTGAACGTCACGTTCAATCATCCTTACCAAATTGTTTCTCTCGCTTTATCCAACTCGACAAATATTTTGCTTCAGCTTAGCATCCGTGCACGAGAGGTTGGTATTTCTTCTTCAAACAGACACAAACCGGTTGACGGGAGTGCCCAAAATTCGCCTAGTATTTCTAAGGTCACTGACATTGTTATTTGGCTGGAAATGAACATGAACAGAGGTAGAAACGCAACGGGCTTTCGACGACGCGAGGTTGGCCGACAAATGAGGTTATCAGGCGCTGAGAAAAAGTTATCTGTGCATTCATCGAATGTCGACGTCAACTTCAGCGCGACGCTGCACGATATAGATTAGATTACGCAATTTCTACCCGTCGCAAAATAACGAAGTCGATGATATTGCCAGTGCCTCCCATGTTTACGTAGCGAATGGAAGTATTTTGATCGTCCGACAAGTCGAATTCGGAAGATATTTTTAAGGCATCACATATCATTATTTTGTTTAATTTTTTTTTTTTTTGAATTACGATCACCGGCCAGATTTATGTTAAGTTTGTAAATTGAGCACTTAATTGCTCGTACCAAATAAATAAATAAATAAAGCATTATGCCCGGAAACACTTTCTAAACAAATATATATAGGTATTAAAAAAAAATCAATCAAATCAAATCAAAAATATTCAAATACATTTAATTTCTGAATGGCTAGCACGCCCTACTGTTTCGTTATGAGCTTTATTCGTGCCCTTGTTCTAGTGTAGTCCAGTGAATAAACGAACTTCACCTTGATTCAGACGCGGGATCGTTCGAGAAAATTTTTTTCTAACGCCCCATCAAAATTTAATGTTTTACGTTTCAAGGCATGCAGAATCCGAATATCCAATGAAAAACGCTGCAAATGATCGGGACCCATGGCAAGTTCATTTTTTGTTTCAATACCTAACAGTGGCTGGCGGTTTTTTCTTTTAAAAAAAATAGAAATTCAGCAGCTTTTTAGAACTTAAATAATGTTTAATAATGTGTTTTTTTTTTCATGTACGCAGGAATTTTATTAGATTTTTTCCTTTCAACGCAGAAGCTTGTTTTTAAAGTTGACTCGGGGATGGCTTAGGCTTTTTTAGAAACCCTAACATAGTATTTTAGAAACTCGAAGAGTATTGCTCAGAAACGCCGAATTTCCTTTTTTCAAATAAACACATTGTATTTTTTTTCTTTTCAATAGACTTAGGACCTTTTCTAAAATTATATATTTTTTTCAGAAGAAGTATCACTTGTTTTTTAAAATAGTGTTGAGTGTGGGGTTGAGAAATTTTGTCCTGAATTAATCTCCACTTTGAATTCACGGCTTCAGGAGTCAAAGATTATTCATTTTACCACGTACCGACGTAAAATGGTAGTAGTGAAATAAGGAGTAAAATAAAACGTTATTATCATGGAAATGAGTCAGTAATAGCTATTGCGGTAAGATAACTATTTTTTTCTAACTTTTTTTTTTTATCGGTGCAATTATACTGCAAAAGGAGCCCAAGTTTGGATTGTAGCACCACCTTCACCTGATTCACGTGATTGATTCGAGCAGGGTTACACAATTCAATTCGAATTCAAAAGGCAGACCGGCCCAAGCTAATGCCACGGTCATCCTCTGGACAGTCCGAAACTCCGAATAACCTAAGTAGTCGTTGAGGCGGAGACATCGATTAATGACATTAGCGGGTTTCGAGAGAGGACAGTCCTCGGATTACTGTCAGGTCGAAAACAACCCATTTAGCCCTCGCTGAGCGTAGATTTTGGGAGGAATCCCGTTTTTTGCTGGTTGTCGCTTCGTTCTGACATGCGAATCTACGTTAGTCGTAAATGTAAATGAGTGTATATGAGAGCCGAATTACGATGACAAGCTATCGTCGATCGTCGGCGCTTTTTATGAGGCAATTTATAGTAAACCGGATCAGTCCATGAACACATGAGAAGCCTCGACAGTCTCAACAGGCGCACGGTTCAATTTTAGAGATCGGTATAACATTTGGTGCTAGTTAAGGAGCGGAAAGATTATTTCTTTTCTTCCAATGGTGATAAAATAACAATGTTTAAAACCATGGAGCGAAGGTCCAATAGCAGAATTCACGGCCGATTCTTCGAATACCTCATAATATCCATTTTTTTAAACCCACAATTAATTTTTTTTCATCAGAAATTGAAAGGATACGTTTAATTTGAATAAATGAGGGGCGATGAGTAGATGTATAAGCATAAAAACTTCTACTTGTCATATACATCATATTTTTTTCTACTCAAATGACAAGTCCAATTGGAACTGGGATGAATTTGGAAGGCATTTTCACAGTACCTACTATACTCAGGAACACTTTCTGAACAAGTGTCTGCGCTCAAAAAATGACATCAATCGTCATGCTGAAAAATGAATAAAGCTCGATTAAATTTTCAGAGAATGTTTTCCCTAGTTAGTAGATGTGCAAAATTAGCCGGTTCTGGATGATCAATAACACGCAGTACTTCCTAGATATAACCGTTCGAAGTGTTTTCTGTCTTGATTTTTACCGGCTATAAGATACAATATTTTTAAACGTTTGAGGTTCAAAAATGTTCATTAGAGCGAGCAGAAAAATAATTATAATAACAACTAAAATCCACCCTTCCACTCCTCTCACTCTATCAACTCTTGCTTCTCCTTCACCAGTAAAGACTCTTTTGACGTAGACGGGTTGTGAGGGGGAGAAAAACCAGGCGACTTATTCTCCAGATCTTCAATGGCTGGCCGAGCACTGGACCTCATGGTTCCACGTCGCCCTGAAAATGCCCGAATGGGCGAAAGTGCTCGGCCAGCCATTAAAGATCTGGAGAATAAGACGCCTGGTTTTTCTCCCCCTCACAACCCCTCTACTACAACAAATGCGACGAAAACCAAACGAAGACTGTTTTTCTTTCTCTGAATAAAGAATCGAAGAATGATGGTGCTTTCAAGGAAAGACTTTTGGCGTGTCCAGCTCGTGACCCCTTGACCACTGAGACTGTGCTACTGGCTGTGACTGTGAGTACTGGCTTAGGGATTTTGCGACACACAATTCACTGATAGGAGTAGTTGGTTGATACGTCACAAGGGTAGAATAATCTAGGCCAAGGTGTGTCCGCTTTCACATCGTGTTTCTTCCCCATCAATTTTAGAATTTATCTCCGAGTCTCCAATGGCCTGGAAATTCTGAACAGTAAAGCCAACAAATATTCTTGGTGGTTTTGCAAAAAGCTTTTTCTCATTCCAACAGAAAACGCTGCGATCTTTTGCCTTTGCCATCGCAAGAAATCCCATTTAACTGAATCATATCCCAGTTCGATCTTTTGTTTCTGCGTTTGAACAAACCAAGATCTTTTCTTTATCCCACAGCTATAAGTATTTTGAACTTTTTCCTCACTGTTGCAGGTGCTTGATGATGCAGGAGTGGTCGCTCACGGGCGGTTGATGGATCCACCAGCGAGGAACAGCATGTGGCGTTTTGGCTTCCCAACCCCTGTCAACTACAACGACAACGAGCTGTACTGTGGAGGCTACTCAGGTTCTAATAATTTGATCCTTTGTTTGGTTTGAAATCGCACTCGGGCGAGTAATTGATCATGATCAGGTTTTGTCCCTAGTCAATCCAGGACATCTTGTGGCAAAGCATCACCGCCTTGGGCTTAGGCAGAGTTTAGCTTCGTGGTAACTTTGGTTGCCGAACAGCTTGAATATAAAGTGCAGACAGTGATGGGAAAGGCATCACGGTTTTTAACGTGTATTAGAATTATCGAAAACTGTGTTCCAGCCAGCACAGCTGGGTGTGCGCTGAAATACAGGGATCAATCCATACTTGTGAATGGGTATTTTTCCTGAAGGCCTATCTCCAGCAATGGAGGAGCTTCCTCTGCGACTTGCAGTAGGGAAAATTAAGTTCAAGCACAACAAAAATCATGACCTTCTTTGTCCCAAGAGCGAAATGGTCTTTTTAGGATTAAAACCGTATGTTCATTCCTCGATATTGAACACTTTTCTGCCATACGCTATCAGAGTTTGATTAGGCGCTCTTATTTTTTCGCAGTGTTTTTTCCGTGATTGCTGGAGTGAGGGGGAGATGAACTTGGCGACTCTTTCTCCATTGTTTTCTTTATTGGCCGAGATCTTTCACTTATTTGGGCATCTTCAGGGCTTCATGGGTCCCTCAGGTACCAACGACCTCGTAGTTCTCCATCTCCCCTTATTCCAGCAATCACATGGAAAACGCGACACAAAAACCAAAATATATGTTTTTTGTATTTTTGAACGTGATACATGTCTTCTTGTTGTAGTGCAGTGGGAGCAAAACCATGGCCAATGCGGCGTCTGCGGTGACGCTTACAATGTGAACAGGCCTCGTCCGCATGAAGCTGGCGGCCAGTTTGCAAAAGGTGTTATCGGACGCAGATATTTTGTTGGCCAAGTACGTTTTCAATCAAGCCCGAGTATTTTATTTGGTTTTCTTCCTTTTTTCTACCGACTTCGTTCGAGCTTTATCGAATTCCCTCTCCAAGGTCCACTGCGACCTAGATCAGTATTTGAATGATACTTGCTCAGCTCTCTATGAACACAGGAATTGACAATGTTAGACGAACTTATCATTTTTTGCAACGTCTTTTAGGCTTTGCTCGAGCAATAATATTGGTTCATTGGTTACAGGAAGTTGACGTTGAAGTTGAACTGACAGCCAACCACTGGGGTCGATTTGAGATATTCCTCTGCCCGAATAACAATCCGAGATACGAAGCAACACAAAGCTGCTTCGATAGGTAAATTATCTGAAAACCTATACTTCGAAATGTAGGGCCATTTTTCTGGCCAGGGAATTCGAAAACGCGCTGAAGTAAATAATGAGTAAATAATGATGTGACGATGTGAAGTAAACAATGAGTGTTCCTGTGTTTAGCACCATGCATTTTTGCTGTATTAGCCAATAATAAACCACTCTTATCACCCAAGAAAAAAATTCAGCCTTCCCTCAAATATTGATTTTTTACGCTGTATAATACGAATATCCAATAAATAAAATACTGTCCATATAAACTTTCCTGAGGAAAGGAGGATTTTACCAGCAAACATTATTGGACTGGAAATGGCTGAACTCTGAAGGTAAATCGCTCTTTCAATTTTAAGGGTATTTTGCGGGAAGTCTAAGTGAGGAAAATTAATATTTTTCAATGTTCTTGAAAGATGTGTTCGATATCGATTTCTAAAGAGTTTTTGAACCTGAATCGAATGAGACCATAACCAGCGTAAATGGTTCTCAAGTAATTCCAGCTTTCGTGTCGAATTATTAAGATTTTGAGAAACTCGGCCTGATGATATAACTCGAAATTTATCACAGCTAAAAAACATTTCTATACTCATTGGAATGCTGTTCTGCTATGTCGTTATGCGATTGATTTGACATCAAATTCAAGTAATTTAGAAATAAATGAAAATATTTAAAATTACGATTTTTCCCATAGTTACCAATAAATATCTTGTCAGGTGGAAACATTTACATGAGTTTGTATTAGTTACTTTTACAGTTGGACGGTTTTCTCAAACCACAGTCGAAACAAATAAATAATACTGTACATTTGCAGCTTTTTTCCGTCTAAATTCTCTTTTGTTCCGGATTCGACTTTCAAAACGTGAATACAAAAGCGATTACATAAAACAACTTGAATTATCGACTGAATTTTACCGTAAAACTGAAGCGACTTTGAAAATTAGTCCTCTGAAAATATAACGCAGGCGTGGTTATTCATGAGGCATCTGGTGAATAAACGAATACCGGTTTGTGATAGGAAATCGCTTCAACGCACTTACCATTCGTTTTATTCCCCGGTTACAAGAAACTAGCCAATGAAGACTCGTCGCACGGCTATTGACATCTGATTGCCTTGATTGAGGTCGTTGCCTGTTTCCCGTGTACGAGCCTTCATTTAAAGAGTATGCAGTTCCGCAACACTTCGTTGTTACGCGGGTTTGCCTATCTAGGAATTGAAGGTTCTCAGTTCCCTGAGAGAATTGTATTCTGTCCTGTACAAGAATGAATGTCTTCGTTGTTGGGGTTGAGGGGGAGAAAACCTCGGCGACCTGTTCTCCTGTTTTTTATTGTTGGCCTGCCAAGCACTTTCGCCCATTCGGGCATCAGGGCTTCGTAGCACCATTACAAGGTATCCACGGCTATGAGTTGTATTGATATATCGATTTCGGCGATGAGGCCATCATCAGTAACAATATTACTACTTAAGATTGTTACTGATTGTTGTAAGATTGTTACTGATGATGGCCTAATCGCCGAAATCGATATAACTTTATAACTCATAAAAAATAGTGGAACTCGTGATTATCTCCTTGTCAACTATCCTGGTGAAATGGAGTTCCACAATCCCAGAGCGAGCGAGTTAGTGAAAATCTGTAGCTACTATTGTGATTTTAATCATTATTGTTTTTCTTAATTTCCAAATTAATAAGTAAATTTTCGGCTTATGGTATAGTTGAAAAGTGTTCAGCGAGCATTCCAACGAGTATAGAACGATTTTTACAGCTCCAAGAGTTCTCGAGTTATAAGCCTGCCACGTTCGTGAAAATCTACCAAATTCGACGCAAAAGCTGCGATAACTCGAGAACAAATAGAGCAATCGACCACGCGATGGTTTCATTCGATTCAGCGTCCAAAAATCTATAGTAATGGGTCCAAAAGACACCCTTTTCTAAACAGCGTTGGAAATACAAATTTTCTCCCCCTCAAAAAAAAAAAAAAAAATCTTAAAACTGAGGTAGCGATTTGCTTGAAGAATTAAGCCATTGTTAGGCCAAGATTGATTTTTGGTGAAACTTTCAAGAATTCAGCTTTCATGTTTTAGCCCTCTTGGAGAGTTCTTGGACTATAAAACTCGTTCTATACTCTTTGGAATGATCGTCAAACATTCCCTTGCTGCACCGTTAGGCAAAACATTTAGCTTTTGGTCTGTAAATGATGAAAAATACAAATGATTAAAATTATAATAGTTGCTACGGAGTTTCCCCCAATAGTTACCAATCTGTTTTTTCGATGGGGAGCTCACAAATGTTAGGAATAACTACTATCACAAAAAATGTATAAATGGATAGTCTTCTTAAATCATTTTCGAAGCGAAGTAATAATAAGCCACTGTACTTATTACGTTTCAAGGCATCTAGAATAAAAAAAAGGATAAAAAAAAAAAAAAAAAAAAAAAACAGTAAGTACATCAAATTCAAAGGGGGTAGAAAATTTTTTTCCTTAGGCGTTCACGATGGTTTATTGTTGAATAATAATCCGAGGGGTCCCCGAGGGATCTCCCACAGATACATCTTAAGTGTTTTTCCATGGAACTCATTATCTAACGCTTCATAATCATGGTACAAATAATATTTCCAGGTATCCATTGTACGTATCTGGGACGCGAGATGTGCGGTTTTTGATTCCTGGCGAAACAAAAAAGAAGGCAATATTCCGATACCGGATTCGATTGCCTCCTTACGTTACATGTTCGCAATGCGTTCTCCAATGGACTTACTACACAGGTAATTCACGATGTTAATACTATAGACCCTTGAAAGATCCCATTTATATCTTCGCTAAACAACAAGCAATGGATGCTGACATTGTCGGTTAATTATTTACTGTCGTACAATTTATTTTTACTTCCATGTTTACGTAGTAAATGGAAGTATTGAGATCGTCTGAAAAGTCGAATTCGGAACCGAGGTCCTGATGGAAGAAATTTTCATAGTAGTATACTCAGAAACACTTTCTGAACAAGTGTCTGTGTGTCTGTGTGTCTGTGTGTCTGTCTGTCCGTCTGTCCGTCTGTCCGTCTGTCCGTCTGTCCGTCTGTCTGTGGTCACAAACTGACATAAATCGCCATATCTCCCTGAAAAATTGATGAAACCCCATGAAATTTTAAGGGAATGTCTTCCCAGTGATTGTGCAAAATTAGGTTTTTCCGGATTTTGAATTACACACAGTACTTCCGAGATATAAGCGTTCAAAGTTTTTTCTGTTTCGATTTTTACAGGCTATGAGAGTCAATATTTTTCTACGTTTGAGGGCTTGAAATGTCGGTTATGGCCAGCAGAAAACACTAGATTTTTTGTATAGTGGGTCACATACAATGCCTCCACATTATGAGCGTTTTTCACGATTTCACAAGTGCATGTTTTGTATTTTGATTTTTACAGGCCGCAAAACTCAATGTATTTGAATGTTTGAGGTCTTAAAATGTTGGGGTTGGCGATTGAATGATGCCTGATTTTTATCAAATGGGTCACATGCAGTACATCCGCGTTATTTGCACATTCGCTACATTTTGATTTTTATAGACCACAAAAATGAATATATTTGAACGCTGGAGGACTTAAAATTTTTCTATATGACAGTTGAATATCGCTTGATTTTTATTATTGGGGTCACATGCAGTACCTCCTCGTAAAACGCATTTTCAGTTATTTTAATTGTATTTTTTGGGTCTCTTTGCTTTAAATGTGACCAACTTTGACCTTGTTCACAAAACTTGTTTTGCATAGTTTGGATAACACACAGTACTTCCGCATTATGCCTTTTTTTAACTTTTGAGATTTAATAGACCGCAAGAGTGAATAATATACATTAGACTTTGAATTTTCTATATGACAGCCTAATATTGCTTGATTTTTATTATTGGGGTCACCTGCAGTACTTCCTCGTAAAACCATTTTCAGTTATTTTATTAAGCGTTATTGTACTTTTAGGGTCTCTTTGCTATAAATATGACCAACTTTTACCTCGTTCACAAAACTTGTTTTGTATGGTTTGAGTAACACACAGTACTTCCGCTTTATGCCATTTTTTAACTTTTGAGTTTTTAATAGACCGCCAGAGTGAATATACATTAGACTTTAAATTTTCTACATGACAGCCGAATATTGCTCGTTTTTTATTATTGGGGTCACCTGCAGTACTTCCTCGCAAAACGCATTTTCAGTTACTGTACTTTTTGGGGCTATTTGCTATATATATTTGACCAACTCTGACCACGTTCACAGAACTTGTTTTGTATAGTTTGGATAACACACAGTACTTCCGCCTTATGCCGTTTTTTTGCATTAGAGATTTTTATAGACCACAAGAGTGAATATACTTTAGAATTCAAATTTTTCTTTATGACTGTTGAACTTTGCTTGATTTTTATTATTGGGGTCACATGCAGTACTTCCTCGTTACTCGTAATTTCAGTTATTTCATTCTAGCGCTCTTGTAACTTTCGGGTCTCTGCTTTAAATGTGACCAACAACGATCATGTTTTGTATTGTTTTGATCACATACCGTACTTCCGCCCTACGCCGTTTATCGCTGTTGAGCTTTTTACAGGGTGCAAAAATCAATACGTTTGACGCTAGAGGTATTAATATTTGTAATGGCGAATGAATGGCGCCTGATCTTTACCGCTAGGGTCACGTTTCGGCCTTCGCACGATTTTCTCGATTTTATAATTGGTTATACCAGTTACCGACTCAAACATGGAAGTACTGTGTGATCTATGCACACCACTGGTTTTTCTTCAATTCCAGGTAACATGTGGGGAATTTGTCCCAACGGGACTGAAGCTGTTGGCTGCGGGCAACCGGAAACATTCAGGAACTGTGCTGACATTAGTATCACTACTGCGACTGCAGGACTTCCACCGCTGTTCATCTCGCAGTTCAACCCGTTTGCTCTCTATTTCAGAGATTCACGACTTCCTAGTCTAATTCAACCTCTGGTCATCAGGTAGAGTCATTAAGGGACATCTTGACAATGTTTTACCATTGGCACACTCAGAAATTCTGCTGTGAACTGGTTGTAACTCTGGTCACCTGGCAGCGTGATTTGCAGCAGTTCAAAAGGCTTGACAGGTTTTCATCAGAGCCAACTTCTAAAATAACAAGAAAATCTGTATCTCATGTAATCCGGTTATTTATCAGTGTCACTGAGGGCTGTCATGGTTGGATAAAATAGCCACTAGATTACCTCACAGATTCGATTGAAAACCGAAACTTGAACTGAGCTTGGCATAACTTGCGTAAAATTCTATGGTGAAACCACTTCCAAGTGAATCTGTAGTGTATATTTCACCAAATTAACATTTTTCTATTTCTATATCGTCTTGTACTATTTTATTATAGAGCTCAAGTTTGCGTTGCAACGCCCAGCTACCGTATATTGCCTGGAATGGACTACTGGTGTCAGACAAACTGTCTTCGGTACCCGCCTAATTGTCCACCTGACCTTTGCTACTGTCCGTAAGTATATTATTTACTGTTGCCGAACTTTTCGAATCAATCTTGTACAAATGCAAATTAGAGCAGGGGACTTCTCTGGAAAACTAGGGGCTATCCTTGGGTTGTGAACTTTTGTGGTTTATGATGTCATCCACAGCATCTAGACCCAATCAAATCTCGATGTATATATCTTGACCTGATATGTGCAGAGGCTAATTCCATAATATCTACTCGAGTATTGCCAGGTGGGTACTATTTACACCAACTTCTCCATAGAGTTTAGTAAGCTCCCGCATTCTACAATTCTCCGTTCTCTAGAGTCATTCGGGGTATTTTGCTCCCTTCTCTCAGGCTGCACTTCCTCTGTTCGGATCCATGGTGCAGTCTCCGCTCCCCCTCCAGTTCTCACAGGGATCCCATCTTAAGTCTCTCTCTTCTCCATGGCTGTCAATGGTGCCTGCAATGTCTTGGGGCTGTACCCGATGGTGCTAGGGCCCCTTCCAATTTTGTAGCTCTCCAGGCTCGTCTGGACTTCTTTGTGGGGTGGTGTTAGGGCCATGGGTTTTTGCTCAATCCATCCTATTGCACAGTGGAGACTTACCTGCTATTCTCTCAGCCCTCACCAACACGAGTACTAAATTTGCAGTTCTCCTGTCCCTTGCTCTAATGCTGTACTAAAATCTTGGTGTTCTCCTGGATGGCCAACTTACGTTTAATGATCATCTTGCCATAATCTCATCCTGGGTCATGAGGTCCCTCGGCTTCCTAAAGCGCTGCTCTCTTTAGTTTTCTCCGGTTCCTGTTCTCCTGAAACTCTACTACAGCCTACTCCAGCCCATCCTCAAGTATGCATCTGTACTCTAGAGCCCGTTCTACCAATGCCAAGAAGATCAGCTGGATAGGGTATATCATGCCTTTCTGCAATTCCTGGCTTTCACGATCAGGATTCCCCGAGATGCCGTTGACTACGAGCCCCTGAGCGCTCGTTCCCTCCAGCCAAGTGCTGCCCATCATGGCCTCTCTGCTGACATTCCTCTACAGTCTTCTTTCCGGTCGGATCGATTCGCTGCCTCTTTTGCAGCAGCTCGGCTTGCGAGTCCCTCATCGTGGTTTTCGACTCCAGGAAATCTTTTTCGTCCCCTTTCCCCTTCCAACTCTCTCCTCCACCGACCTCTCTGCTGTATCCCGTGGACTGCAAACGGCCTCAGTGACGAACCCAACGTTGACTCTTCGAAATCACTCTTCCCCTTCATTGCTCCTAACTGTGCCGTTATCCCTGCCCTTATGAGCTTTAACTTTATAATTATTTTCTTTCCCTGTTGTTTAGAAATTGTGTTCGTCCCGAACATGTAAATTAATAATAAATAAATATGACTATTTGTCTTTTACGAATGGAAAGACCGGGAGAGTTTCTCTCGAAACTTCTTCTCTCATGGTCAGCTTCATTTAAGAACATGTAGATCTGCAAACAAAGCTGTTAATATTTTGAATTGCATTTCGATTGCAGCGAGGAATGCTCTGCCATCGGTGAAATACGAGGACGCGATGGTGCAGACGTTTACTGCCAGGATAAGTGCATCGTATACCCGCCCAAGTGTCCGGCCAATCGATGCCAATGTTACTGACCACCTGACTTTCGTTGACCTGCTCAACAATGACCACCATGCGAACCTGAATAGCTAATCATCTGACTGATCATTTTGAGGAAATACCGCGTGCAAATCTCAAAATGTTCAATGGCACAAGGTACCTCTATTTTATCTCGAAAACCGATCACTTCAACGACCGGACAGTGCGTAAACAACATTGTACGATTACTTGTTCTCGTTTTAAGCCCACCATTGTCAAATAAACTAAACAAAAAAATACATTCTGGTAGACGTAATCCATCTTGAAGTCCAATGAAGTAATCTTGGGCTCGCATGTCAAATTTACTTCAAAATTCATCAGCCCTTCTTTTTCTCTCTTGGGAAACGCCCATGTTTATCAGTAGCTCATCATCAGCAATGCCAACAAGGGCTTCTCACCAGTTTCTTCCAACTATTTCAACTCTGCTCACCGCCTAAAATGTATTCAATATTTCTTACCAACTTGCTAATTATGTGGTTGTTAAAATTTAGTTACCAACTTCGATCTACTTTACTCTTCAGTTTTTACTTTGACGAAACATTGTGTTCGGAAATGTATGGTGTTGTTACGAGAGAATTATAGAACTGGTGATATAAATGTAATGCGTTTTAATAATTCATATTTTCAAATAGCAGATAAGCGAAATTTTCCCACGTCAACAACGATCTTTACCCTAGGTCGTCTGGATTTATGGACGTTTTTTAACCGACTTCAAAAGGAGGAGGTTACTGTGGTTGACTTGCTGGTTTTTTTTCGGTATGTGTTGTCCGATGGCGTTTAGCTCCTGTACGTCCGATCGGGTTACTTTTTTTTGTTTGAAAGGGTTTCTATCCAGGTAGGTCCCATAATTTTTTCAATTGAGTCCATCCAGTAGTTACTACGTCGCCAGACGCGGAGAAATGCCGGAAAACGTAATTTTCGCGAAAAGAGGAAGTTTCGACAGCTCTATTAGTTCTCGAGTTATTGCAGCTTTTGTGTCGAATTTGGGAGATTTTCAGAAATTGGATATGAGGGTATATAGCTTTTCCAAGTCTAATTCAGAATTTTCCAAGTCTAATTCAGAATTTTCCAAACCTATTTCAGAATTTTCCAAGTCTATTTCAGAATTTTCCAAACCTATTTCAGAATTTTCCAAACCTATTTCAGAATTTTCCAAACCTATTTCAGAATTTTCCAAACCTATTTCAGAATTTTCCAAACCTATTTCAGAATTTTCCATTTCAATTTCAGAATTCATATGTCAAAGCCATATGAGCAGCAGTCATGTTTTGAAGACTGATGAAGTTGTTTTGAACCATCATCGATCGGATGAGTAGGAAACCGGGATGAAGAAAAAGTGGGCTGCACAAAAATTTCACAAACTACGAGTATTGTAATTCCATAATTCTATAGAAATGGAACAATCGTCCAACAAACTCCACAGCAGGCATAAAGAAAAAAACAAACCGTAAAAGTAAAAAAAGGACTTCCAACGTGTTCCACTGTAGGTACAAAAAAATTCATAGGAGTTTAAAAAAAGAAAAATAAAAAATTGAAAAGTTAGAACAAAGAAATCCAATTAATTAATTTCACAGTAAAGATGAACAGAGGGCATATTTTTTTTTATGGACGAGAAGAGGGTCTCAGGTCGGTGTTGGACGACTTAATTAGGTACCTACTGACTAAGGTTTCGTCACTCGTGATGAACCACAGCGCGGCGATCACCACGCAAAAGTTCATCAAATTTTGACTATGAAATGACAAATTCTGAAATTGAAATGGAAAATTCTGAAATTGAAATGGGAAAATTCTGAAATAGGTTTGGAAAATTCTGAAATTGAAATGGAAAATTCTGAAATAGGTTTGGAAAATTCTGAAATAGGTTTGGAAAATTCTGAAATAGGTTTGGAAAATTCTGAAATAGGTTTGGAAAATTCTGAAATAGGTTTGGAAAATTCTGAATTAGACTTGGAAAAGCTATAGCTCGAGAGTTGTTGGAGCTATAAAAATCGTTCTATACTCGTTGGAATGCTCGTCCAAAACTCTCTTCAACTTTACCGTAAGGCGAAAAATTCAAATTTTAATTTGGAAATTAAGAAAAATAACAATTATTACTATTACCATCGTTGCTACGGAGTTTTCCCTCATTATGGTTACGAAGCTGTTTTTCGTTGGGAACGTTCACAAAAAATGTTCGGAATAATTACTATCACTAATTATCTTAAATAATTATTGAAAGGATTTTTTTCAGTTGGATATTCTGATTTTACATGCGTTGAAAAATCAAATTTTAAGGGGGTTTAGAAATTTTTTTCTGGGGCGATTTAATGAATAATAAACCAAAAATGTGCCGCCGATTAGATTTCTCTTCCTGGAGAATACCTTATAAATAGTAGCAATTTGACGATATCCTAGTCGCGTTTGTTAATCCCCTTCGAGTCGATCAAGGTAACTTGACGGCGTCACGCAAATGAGCTTGACTGGGCATTAAACGTTGTTAATGCGAAGCGTGGGGAGATATAGCGAGAAAGCGGTCGTACGTTTGAGGTTTGGCTTCAACGGAGAACCGTTGGCAATTATCATGGCTGAGCGTGAGTCGCTATATAACATGCCACCGGCATCAAACCCTATTTATTTATATGAATTAGGGGCCAAGGTTCGCTGCATTGTTAGTAATTACTAAGAGCCCGTTCTCTAGCCGTTTCCCAGCTACTAAACAGCCATCGCTGCTAATTGTTACGGCCGGGTCAGCAGAATTGTATGGAGCATTCTATAATATAACTGCTTGTTGCCCTTCCCGCTACGACAATCGACCTCTATACTCGCTTCCATCTCATTTAGAAGTGAGATGTACGTCACGTGTGACGTCGTATATTACCTCGCTAACTGCCGCGGAGATGTCGGTTTAGGTAAACGCGACATTTAAGCGTGACATTTAAGTGCGTGTTCGTTGGTTTCTCCTGGATTCAATTCCCGACGACTAATGAATGGCCTGGCGTTGCTCATTTTGGAACGATTTCATCCGATAAGACTTGTATCGCTGCGCGATCTCTGGCGATATAAATTCATTCGAGATATTAAGTAGAGAAATTATCAAAAAATAATTAGCCGTGAAAATTCTTCCAATGGATTCCGGTGGAAATTTTGCGAAAGTGCTCGGCCAGCTAATAAACAATTTGAGAATGAGTCGCCCGGTTTTTCTCCACCTCACAACCCTTGGAACTTTTTTTAAATAAATTTTTTCTATATGTATATTTTCTGGAATAATTTTTTTTCATTCATTCATTCAAACAATTCATCAAATTTTCATCTACGCTTTCCTTCTAAATCGAATACATATTTCAACCGACTTTTACGTCCCGATCGTACGCGATTCCCCTCTGCATGTAATTCTTTTGAAAATAATTCCTTTCGAGGCAAGGACCGTAATGGAAAATCCTGTCGCCCTCGAAGTCGTCATAAAATAAAATTGCTCCCTTTCGACGAGAAAAACGAATTAACCTTTAATTTTCTCCGCCGTTCCATTTTTCTTCGCCGTTAGCCAGTAAAAACGTTCTCGGACCATTAAGCGGGCGAATAACTTAATTTGCATTGATGTAAACACTGATAAAGACGGGTTCGTTTTCGTCGGAAGACGATGGGTATTATGAGGTGTAAAAGAAGTTGATGGCCGCTGATTGCAAAAGATGTGCCTAATAACGGGAGACTCCTCGAATAGAAAATTATTTTACTTCGCCTTCAAGACATCACCCTCCGAGAATTTCTTCTTTTTCCTCCGAAGGTTCGTATCGTCTCGCCCATTTTCGGTTCTTCTACTTAATTTTCACATTTTTCCTTGTTACTGCCGCCTAAAGGATAACAAGTTAAATTTAATAGCCGCCCCAATGATCAGGAATTATTAGAACTTCTCTTCGCTTCAATTTCCTAGGCTCGTTTTATAGTTTATTAAACGGGCGCGTGCAAATTTAGGACAGTCGGCGCTATATATTATGCTACAATATTAACTTCAGTAGATTTGTTGTATAAATTTGAATTTCAAAGCTTGCACTTTTTACCTCGTTAGACGATAGATTATCAGCAGACGAATGGACAAAGATTTCAGTGAGAGTTCAAATGGTTTGTAAATAACTTCTCTTCATGAAGTATTACAGAGCAATAACATATTGACTCGGTATAAAAAAAAATAATAATAATAAAAAAAAACTTCAAAACCGACTTCGAAATTATTTGCCTATAAAATACACTCTGAAAAGGAAAAAATAACAAAAAGGTCCCAACTTCGCAGCAACTTTTTTTTACGAAATTTTTTTTCCGGCGATTACAATGGTTTGTTAATAATAAACCAAAAATTCTGCTTGTCGCAGTACGCCGTGAGCCGTCAACACTTTTCCAGCCAAACTGTAAGAGCTAAAAATTTGAAATTTTCACCAAAAATCAATCCCGGTCTTACACGACAGCCCAATTCTTGAACCAACTTGCAAGCTCAATTTTAAGGGTAATTTGGGGGGTTTTGAGGGGGAGAAAATTCATATTTTCCAAGGTTTTTCAGAAAAATGTGTACGTGGTATCAAATTATATAGATTTTTGGACGCTTAATCGAATGAGACCATCGCGGGGTCGATAGCTTTATTGGTTCTCGAGTTATCGGAGCTTTTGTGCCGAATTTGGGAGATTTTTAGAAATTTGACATGAGGGTATAACTTGAAAGTTCTTGGAGCTATAAAAATCGTTCTATACTCATTGGAATGGTCGTCAAACACTCTCCAGCTGTACGGTAAGGCTAACAATTTTGCTTTTAATAGGAAATTAAGAAAATTAAAATTGATTAAAATTACATTAGTTGCTATGGAGTTTTCCGCTATAGTTACCATCTGTTTTTCGGTGGGAACGTTCACAAATGTTCGCAATATTTAAAATGACAAATGGATAGTCTTCTTAAATCAATATTGAAGCGAAATAATAATAAACCACTGTACAATCATTTGCAGCGTTTTTATTGGATATTCGGATTCTACACGCCTTGAAACGTAAAACATCAAATTTTGAGGAGGTTAGAAATTTTTTTTCTCAGGCGATTGCAACGGTTTATTTTTGAACAATAAACCAAAAACGGGAAATTCACAAAAACTCTCCATTATTTTACCGACCGGTTAGCGAAACTTGGATGAACATTTCTCCCCAACAGTAATGACAATCGTAATTCGACGCAACGACACGATAAAACACGAAAGCGAGAAAAGTTAACCCTTGTAGCGGTAAAACATAAGAAAGGGAAGGCGCCCTTTGGGGACCTATTAAAGAATTTACCTCCTTCAGAAGTAAAAGACGTAGCGGGCCAACTAGAGAGGAAAACCATAGAGCGAAGAAGTATTTCCCCGGGAGCAATTTCCATTGTGCCCCCTTGATCGCATTTTACATGAAACGGAATTACAACTCATCCGCATAGAGCGGAGACGAGGAAACCCGTTTGGAAAGAGGCGAGAGCGAAAAGCAATCGTCCGGAAAACCTGTTTTTCATATTGCAAAGCAGTTAAATTGCGCTCAAGTTTCGCCGCCGACTGGAAAACTCGAGATGGTTGAAAAAGAACGGAGCTTTTCCCTCAGGTTTCAACTATTTACGCGTTTCTTAAAGACATTCGTTTAGGCTGTTGGGGAATGAGCAACAGCCAACGACCTCTTCTCGCTCGGTTCGCCGCAATTTACCGGCGAATTCATTAAGATTTAACTCGGCTTTACCGCCGTCGGCCGTCTTTTTCTTGTTCTCATCTCGACCGTATTTATAACACCTTTTAGCTTTCCCGCGTTTACCGATATGAGAACGTACGCGACTGTAAAGGGAACATTTTTACGAAGCTGGCGCTTTCATTTTACGACGAACAAGGGCGAAGGGGAAACGGAGAAAATATTAGCGAAATAATGCAGCGGAATGGAGGCTTAGTTTTGTAAAAAAAAATCCTACGCGATAAATACTCGGGAAACTTATTATTAATATTTTTTTGTCCTGGGAAGAAACTCGATTTGAATCATGATCTCGATTACCGATTCTTTTGGTTTATTATTCAATTTAAAAAAACCATCGTAGCATATTTAGAAAAAATTTCTAGTTCTGACAATGGCTCAATTTTTCAGTCGAATCGCCAGCTCAATTTCAAATATTTATTACGAGAAAGAGGGAGAAAATTTGTGTTTTCCTACTCAAAACGCGATTTACGTGATTTTAATCGAGCGCTATTTTATTTTTCACTCTCTTTGCTTTAAATATGGCAAACATTCACCGCGTTCGCAAAATTTGCCTCGTACAGTTTGGATCACACGCAGTACTTCCGCCGTATGCCGTTTTTTGTTTATTATTCAATAGAAAACCATTGTAATCACCCAAGAAAAAAATTTTATAACCCCCTCAAAATTTGATGTTTTACGTTTCAAGGCATGTAGAATTCGAATATCCAATGAAAAAATTCTGTCTGTCCGCCGTAAGCCGTCAACACTTTTCCGGCCAAACCATAATAGCTAAAAATTTGAAATTTTCACCAAAAATCAATCTCGGTCCTACGACGGCCCAATTCTTGAACCAACTTGCTAGCTCAATTTTAAGGGTATTTTTGAGGGGTTTTGAGGGGGAGAAAATTCATATTTTCCAAGGTTTTTCAGAAAAATGAGTACGTGGTATCTAATCATATAGATTTTTGGACGCTGAATCGAATGAGACCATTGCGGGGTCGATAGCTTTATTGGTTCTTGAGTTATCGCTGCTTTTGTGTCGAATTTGGGAGATTTTCAGAAATTTGACATGAGAGTATAACTCGAGAGTTCTTGGAGCTATAAAAATCGTTCTATACTCGTCGGAATGGTGGTCAAAAACTCTCATCAACTGAACCGTAAGGTGAAAAATTTAGCTTTTGATGTAGAAATTAAGAACAATAAAAATAATTCAAATTACAACAGTTGCTACGGAGTTTTCCCCTTGCTACAATTTGCTTTTCGGTGGGAACGTTCACAAATCTTCGGAATAATTACTATTACAAATTTATGGTCTTCTTAAATCATTATTGAAGCCAAGGAATAACAAACCGCAGTACAATCGTTTGCATCGTTTTTCCCTGTTGACATTGGCCGCGAAAATCAATTTTTTTGCTCGTTTTGAAAATGTTTAACGTTCGCAATATTTTACGCCGTTTAATTATAAATCAATTGGGCAAAAATGAATTTTCGCGCGATTCGGAATAACTTCGTAGCGTCGATAACTTTGTCGGGGACTTAGAGCGGGACTTAGTGTTGACACCGAATTGTCATAAAGAGGAGTAACCAACGAGGACGACGTAATCTAAAGTCCCAGTAAATTCTTGGATTATAACGAGCCTCGTTGGAAGGTGAAGTCGGATCTGCTTACTCTGCCGCGGCGGAGGAACGAGGGTCTACAATGAAGGCTGTAAGTCCCAACGGGCGAGAACATCGGGACTTGGACAACATCTTGGTCAACAGCGGTAGAGAGGATGCCAAGTCCTGAGCCCGTTCCGGCAAGATAGAGAGGACCCTTCGGAAAACGCAGCTGCTTCCAGCTTCCCATACTATAGTACAGTTTGCCTTTGCGATTTGTCTCAACTATAAATTAATGCGACACTTATGGTTTGGATTAAGCCAAGATTTGGACGGAGAAACGTTATTCCCGAGGTTTTTGATCAAATAGTGGCCGAATCTGCTGCCTATTTCTCGTTTCAACCCCCCAACTGGAACATCCTCAGGACGGGCGAACCGCAGTCTCCGCTATCCGTTAGGAAACCTTAAACACTCAACCCATATTAACATGTGCCTAATTCCCATCGTTTCTAAACCCTCTGAAACCCTTATTTATGATTTGAAATGCGATTGTACTAATTTACGACGACCCGCGCCGAGTTCATCCGCTCTTCTCATTCCCCTTTCGACCCCCCATTCACCTTCCCCCCATTCAACCCCCTTTCTCGCTGCTAATTAAATCCCTCGTCTTGTGTAAACACCGCGGAGGCTAACATTGTCCGACGTTTAAGAAGCGTACGTTTTCATTTCCACTGCTTAAACGCGATCCTTTTCCTCGTCGCTAACGTTAATTAGCCATCGTATAAATCAAGGAATTGTCTGTTAGCTACTGTTTCCTTCTATGTCCAAGTGACCGGTGTGTGATTATCTTCTTGCTAACAACTTCTCCGTCGTACGAAGGATGAAAAACGCTGCAAATGATCGTACATCTGTTTATTATTCAATCGATTCAATAATTATTTAGGAAGACTTTCCATTTCTGATAGTAATTATTTCAAACATTTTTTAACGTTCCAATCGAAAAACAGATTGGTAACTATAGTGGAAAACTCCGTAGCAACTGTTGTAATTTTAATCATTTTTATTTTTCTTAATTTCCAAACTAAAATCCGAATTTTTCGCCTTACTTAAATACAACTTTTTTGGAAAACTTTGAAAAATACGAATTTTCTCCTCCACAAAAATCCCCCCACGGGGTCCGTTTTATAAAATTTTTTATTTATTTTTTTTTCTATACAACTTATAACCGTAGCTATTTATTTATTTGCATAGTACGAGCCGTAGCTCAATTTACAAAATATACATTTCTGGACAGTTGTGGCATATTTAACATGTTTATAATCTATTGAAGTTGAACTTAAATAGTAAAAAAATATAATAATAAATATAGCTACTTCTGTCCGACAACACACGGTTGAATTAAGGTTGTACAATAATTGATTCAAGCGTAGGTACTTTTTTTAGGAAATTTTTTGCAATTATATATTTTTTTAAATGTATAGCCTACACCTCTCTCGCTCAACGCCGTTTTATTGCGCTCTCCGTTTTCCCTCTCGTTCCCACCTCTAGCACCTCAACGTGTCAATCTCCTCGGACCTTTTACTTCTCGCGAACGGACGTAATTCTCCATCTTTTCTCGCCCAAACGGGAAGCCGAACATTTCAAAGCTGAACGAACTTATTGACTTAGGTCGAGCTTACCGACCTGTTCATGTCGACCTGTCAGCGCTCTAAGGCCGGAGCTCTTTTCCTGCCATCTTCACGTCTAGGAGTGGAAAATAAAAATGTTATCCGTCTTGGAACATGTGCGGATCGAATGTATGGCCGACAGTCTGTCAATAGACCGCTAGATCGGGATTTTCCCGGTTATGGGAGAGCGAGCGACCGTTGTTTCGCTGGCCGAGCAATTTCAAAATCGACATGATCGAATAGAAGAGAAAAAAATCAATTAAAAATTGAGAACTAGGTAATCGGCTTTTTGGTTCATCTAATTTTTTTTGTTTATCAGAAATCTGTTGAACAAATACGAAAAATGGCAGGTATTTAAAAAAATCTAGAAGAAAAAGTTGTTGACCGGAAATATTCTAATTATGTCTGGAAAAATCATTTCGTAAAACTTTTCTTGAAAAGTCTGTTAAACAATTCCTCTGGAAAATATGAGAACTGGTTTCATCAGTCTTGGAATAATTCTCTATTTTCGTAGGCCTTTTTTACCTCCTGCAATGTAATGAATTTTCTCGGTTCAATTTATTGGGTGAACACCCCGTCATTAGCTGTGGATAATAAACCAAAAATATACTATTATTAGATTGATGACACAGTTCAGGTATACATGAGAAAGGCTGTAATTTCTTAAAAGAACCCTCTCATTCGACGGTTCCGTGGTGTAGTGGTTATCACATCTGCTTTACACGCAGAAGGTCGCCAGTTCGATCCTGGCCGGAATCAAAATTTTTGGCATCACAATTTTTTATTCCAACACTCCAGTACATCCATTAGCCACATAAAGTAAAAAAAAAAAAAAAAAAAAAAAAAAAAAAAAAAAAAATTAAACATGGTAGATAGATAAATTCTTTACATACATTGATTCGTAAATATCGACTCGCTATAGGTACATAGTTTGCATTCTGTCGCTTACATTTCCACGTGAACTGATTCGACGAATTCGCCCTGAAATCAATTTCTCCTCAAAAAAAATTCTCTCGGAAATTTCTATTAATTTATACTTACCGCTATTCCATTAAAGCGCTATAATAATTATTATGTGTAAGTGTTGAGAAAATGATTAGTTTTCTCTACAATACTCCTAGACAGATCTGTGCGTAGTTGGAATTGGAAAGTATCTAGTTCCCAAAGGGGAAAGTGAAAAAATAATGTTGAGAAAAATAAATTATACAGAAATTCAGGATTGTGGTAAATATTATACAAATTGTTCACATAGAATCATGCACGTCTGATATCTACAACATGTTTTATTTTTACGAGATTCGTTTACCAGCCCAGTTTTAACTGTTGGACGTTTTCAATATAATACCATTTTTTGTGTAAAATAAGTGATGCTAAACCCAGATACTCTTTTCCATATGAAGGAATGAATGAATTTTATTGTATATACATCTTGTCATTACAATGATTGGCAAATTAACATATTCTATGAATAAGTTTTTTCCTTAGGTAATTAATACAAAATAATTCATTTCATGGTCAGGGAACCAAGAATTACATCTCTCATTCTCCAAGCATTACACATTTCAGCAGTATATGGCTAGAAGCGAAACTAAATTTTGGCTCAAGGCGTCCATTAAATCATCTGATTATCCACTCATAAAAATAGCCTTCATTTAAAATAAATGCTCTCTGTTTCATCAAGCTTATCACAAAATTGCACAAGAGGTAAGCTTCGTTGATGGTAGTTGGGCAAAGCAGTTTATAGAATCTTCCTGGGGAAATCATTTCATCTCCGTCATTTACTAGTCTCTGCCCCCGAAAGGCATTAGGCGACAAAATGAAAAATATCATCCTCCTCATTGAAATTGCAGAGAGGACATATTTTTTCCATTGAATTTAATCGATATTCCTTTGTAACGGAGGAATGCTCTTTTGGATCCGCCCACTACTCTTTTCCATATTAAACTACGATTTAGCTATAGCTAAATTGATTATTGAAGTCCGAAGACGGTATGGTACAATCCAATATATCTTTGAAATTAACAGTAAGTATATTGGCCCTTACTAGAAGATAATTGAAGTCATAATCTCGCTTGGATGAGATACTCTCGAAAGGATGAGGTACTAGATGATTGTGCACGTCGAGTTGATTTTGAAAAGCGATATAGTAGGGAGGCTCGAAGAACACGCTCTTGAGGCATCACGAGTAGCTCGCTAAAGCGATGTACCAGTCAGTCTTGCGACCAAATTGACACTCGGTTGCCCTGTACGGGCATATCTACTTTACGAGCCACCTGTTGAGCCATCCTCGCTGTCTCCGTATTGGGTGTGTATAACGGTGTCTACATTTATCCATGTCAAAAAAGATTTTTCAAACTAGCTATTTATTTGTGTCTACAGTTATCCGTGTCAAAAGAGGCTACGAATTCGTTGAAATATCTTTTTAAATTAGCTTTTAAATTAGCTTTTTAAATTTAGCTTTTAAAATTAGCTTTTTAAATTAGCTTAAATTAGCTTAAATAGCTTTTGACACCGATATTTGTAGACACGATTATATGCTCACATTTTACTTCTGTTTAATATGCCGACCAAGTTTTTGACACCGTTATCTTTTGACACGGATAATTCCGAATGTTTTTGCATTAAAAAAGCTTCTTCCGTTTAGCCTTTGCACACGGATAAATGTAGACACAGATATGCACTCCCTCCGTATTAGCTATCTCTCTCGCATTCCTTCGCGTTTATATCCTGCCCTCTTGAGTGCGGATTCGGAGGCGGCGCTATTTCGAAATGCTCTCTTTCGAGTCGAATAAAACGCTGCAAATAATTTTTTTAAAAATTTTTAATTTACTTAATTTTTTTTAAATAAATGAGAACTTTATTAGTATTGAAAAATATAATTTCAATTATTTCAACAATATTATGTTTATGAATTAACAACATGGAACGTGGGGGCAAATGATTGTACAGCTTATTATTCCTTAGCTTCAATTAAGATCAAGAAATCATTCTTCAACATGGAACAAATTAAGGGCGCTCGGCGAGAATCGTAATTTTGAATATTATTATTTTTCTTGCTTACCTAGTCAAAAGTCGAACTGTCGCATTTAGGTTAGAGCTTGTGACGTTTGAAGAGCATTCTAACGAGTAATGATGAAGTAAGAGTCATATCTTGCCAAATCTCGAAAATTACGCATAAAAGCTGAAATAACTCAAGTCTATTGAAGTTATTGACTCCTTTATGGTTTCATTTAATTCAGCGTCAAAAAATCCACAGACGGGTCCTTTTTCAAAGGGTCAAAATTCTTGACGACGTCCGGGCATAACATATTAATAATAAACCATTAAGTAATCGCTCACAAAAAAAAAAAAAAATTCTTACCCTTCTTATTTTGGTAATTGTTGCAGCGGTAACTTTGAGAGTGATGAATAAAAAACTGGCATCAGTTCCACAACTAAATTTTTCTCCTCTCAGCGATCGATTTCGACCTTGCTAGGCCATCTTCAGGCAAGCTGAAAGAATGGGATCACAGCTTTAGCTTGTAACCATCAGGTAAGTATCTTGTTTACTTTTAATAATGCTTTACCCTATTGTTGCTCTCATTTGAAAAAGGTTTTTAAGACAGTTTTTTAATTCATTCCCCTCAAAACATTTCTAACCCCCTTCGAAATTCGTTATTTTGTGTTTCAAGGCGTGTAGAATTCAAATATCCAATAAAAAAATTCCGTCTGTCCGTTGTCCACACTTTTCTGACGAAACTATAATAACTTCTTGGAATTATCGTTCTTGGTTTGAGAATGTCTCAGTTCTTCAAGTGATTAGCTGCTTTTATATTAAGGGTATTTTTGTGGGTTCCAAGGGAGGGATTAATTTTCCAAGGTTTTCGAAAGATTGGAGTGTTTGCTATTAATTCATTCCTTCAATGGTTCTCGAGTCAGCTTTTGTGTTGAATTTGGGAGATTTTCAGAAATTTCGCATGAGGATAAAACTCGAGAATTCTTGGAGCAATAAAAATCGTTCTATAGGTACTTGTTGGAAAGCTCTTCAATCAATCTTTCGCCGTAAGAGGAAAAATTTAGCTTTTAATGTGAAAATTAATGAAAATAAAAATGACTAAAATTATAGTTGCAATGTTATTCTCCCATATAGTTACCAATCTGATTTTTGGTTGATACGTTCACAAATATTTGGAATAATTACTATCAGAAATGGATAGTCATCTGAAATCACTATTGAATCAAAGGAATAATAGATTTTTTTTCTCGTGAAATCTACATCTACTATTCACCTGACAATTTAAGTTTATAAATAGGTAACAATTTATTTTCATTTTAGGTAATAAAAGCAGGTGTCGAGTTTCCCCAGTTTTTGCAGTTTGTATCACGTGTGTTGTGTATTAGTCGATCCGTGTACTATTCTGTACTTTATCAGTGATTATGATATAAATATTCGACTATATTGATCGTGAAGTTGAAGATAGTCGTCATTAGATCTTGCTAATGTATAAACATAATTCATTACATGATTATTCTGTTATTTATATCGAAGCTGAAATAAGGCTGTTGTTGAAATTTACTTGGCGCTCGTTAATGCCAAAGATTGAAAACTTATGGATTTTGATAATCACCAGTACAAAGAGTGAAACAAGAAAGTTTTTGTCAGACAGAAAACGTGTCGGTCCGCATGAATGCTGACTACGTCGAGGGGAGATATTCGAAGCCGACTCCGTGTAGCATGCTAGTATTACAGCCCTGCACCATTTTATCCGACATGCTCAACCCCTTCCGACATTGTCGGCCTCGGTGAGCGTAAAAGTGGTTTTTGTTTTGCTTGGGCTGCCTCTTAAAGGGAAAACAGAGAACTGAGTAGAATTGAACAAAGCGCAAAAGGGGAACGGTAGAAGGAATGATGGCTACAATTATCCAAGAAGTGGCTCTCACCTTGGCTGAATTTTAATCTCCTCTCACCCTCGGTTGTGGTGTAGACATAGTTTTCTCTCTGAGGGAAAAACAACTTTACGATATTAAACCCATGTATTGTATTAGAATTTGCCATCCGGGTTAGGAATTAGGCTTCGCCATGCTCAGACCTTTATTACCACTTCCAACAGATCTATTATATTTTCGCCCGAGTTTTTCTTCACTCCCTTCCCTTTGCTCTTTTTTTATTCCGGATATATCGCTAACTTTATTCCGAACTTTTTCTCTCTTCCTAACAGGCTTTTCTTCGTGGGCAATGAGTAGAAATTACGTTGCGTCCTGTGAAACCATCAGCAGTAACTCCGTGTAATTATTCCGCGCTCAATATTTTCCACAGACACCGCACTTGGTATCGAGGACAGGAAGAATGCGGAGAGATCTCTCCACAAACTAATTTAAATAATAGTGAGCATTATTAAAATGTCATCGTTAATGTTCATCGTCTCCTATAGTACAGTTAGTCTAGTAGTATTCAATACGATAAATGAAGGCTCCAACGTGTGCAGCCTGTTTTACGGTGAGAGGGTATAACCTCGACGATAAAACGCCATTCTACGGTCCTAGATGTTTCCAAGGTGTGTATACTTTATTCCTTCAGACAAAAGCTTCGGAAAAGGAGCGCAATCGCGCCGGATGTAAACTATTCTCCCAACGTTTTCATCTCATTCGATTTATATAAGTTGATATCAGTCGGAAAATACGCTCTTTCTCATTGTCAGAATTCACCTCACCGAATGAACTAATTTTTTAAAGAAATTGCTCCCCTGGAAATATTAATCAAGTTGTTAGAATCTCTTGGAATTGAGTTAGCTGATTATCAACTCGAGGAAAATATTTCATTTTAACGAATGAACTTTCTTCTATGAATTCCAAAATGCGAATGCAGAAAATATTATTTTCTGCTAGTGACGTTTGTAGCAGGTACCCCAGCTACAAAAAATATGGACTTGCTAAGCGCGAGTGTCTTAGCCATTCTAATAGAAACCAATGGGACTCAAAGTCTTGAAGAGTTTTGGTGTTTGGTTATTTAGAGAGCACAAGCAGTGTTGAGAACGTTTCACTATGAAAGATTGTGTGACCGTAGTTTTCACACTCCCTCTCAATCGTAGACCTCATGCACGTTTCTTGACTAAAGAGACGCCCATGCTGGATTGACAGAAGTCGTGTTTTTCTCAAGTGGTAGTCCTGTAAGCACGTCTGCAGGCATTTCGGAGGAAGTCAAATACGAGATATCGATCCCCTCTTCCGGTAGGTACCTGCCGTACGAAATTATGTTTCACGTCTATATCTCTATATTATGCTTCGATCGCGCATGATGAACGGGATTTTCGGATACGTTCCGTCGACGTATGACCACAGGTCATTTTTGATCAACAGTGCCTCGATTTGTATCTTCCACGTATCAAAGTTTTTGCCGCCCAAAGTCTGGAACTAGTCCAGACATTTCTACAATCTCAAAGTTTTATCGCTAATCTCGATCAAACCAGAACAATTCTCGATCAGCAACTCTCTGGGCCCATAACCAATTTGGTGTTTGGTTATTTAGAGAGCACAAGTTGAGAACTTGTTCTTTATAATGAATTCTTTTGGTCAAGCGCTAATTGCAAAATAATTGTGTTGCCACAATAGTCACCATATTGCTAGACAGTAGTCTTGAAACTTCGGTCAAGTTGTGTGAACGTAGTCTTCACAAAGAGGCCCAAATAGGTGAAACTACTCGTCCTGGAGTTAAAAAAGGTGTCAACTCAACCTTCTTCTCCCTCAACGCACTCTATTCGATGTTAGGTGCTCCAAATCGTAAATTCCCAACTCAAATGAAGGCCTACGCGCTGTACATCATCACTAGGCATTTAATAGGACTAAATATGGAATTCGCCAACACCATCAGCGGCCATGAGACTTACTAATCTTACTTCTGGCTTCGAAGTTTCTGACTGAACCGAACGGAACAGTTCGGCGACGTTCTTGGTGATAGCGTTGATCTAATGGCCCGCTGTGGGCCGTATACTGGTTGTAGTCTAATGAACCCTCTCCAAGCCTTGTCATCCCCAGGATTACTTCTCGGTTTCGAAATTGATTAACGGTCGCTTGCCAAGTGAGGGAAGTAAGTGAAGAAGTGGGTCATCTGAGAGCGCTGCTTGCAAAGCGTCAAAATTTAACGAGTACGGATGAGGGTCAAATGGACTAGTCGTGCTGGAAATGGGATATTCGTTCTTGGAAGGTGGACTAGAAAATGTCCACCGTGTTTCAGGCGTTGCGAGAAAGGGAAGGATGGAAAGTGCACTAAAATTAAATCCGTGTCCTCCGAGCGGATATGATTTTCGTTTTGTAATTAGGCTCCGGAAACCCCTGAGGTGGGAGCAATGAGCTGAGGGTCGCATCTGGCAGCAATAAAGATAGAATGCCCTGCGAGAAAGAGACAGAGGAAAGACCTTTGGCCAGAATTAAGTTGATTACGATAACTGTTATTCATAGCCTCCACTTTGGTCCCGTGCAGCAGTTGGCTCTGATGCCGAGTTAGGCATTACAATACCGGAGGAAAGCAAATGGGAAACTTACACGCGTATAACCCAACAGTTACCTTCTGTATAACCTTCTTTTTCATCGTCGCCCCGCCAGAGACCTCGCCTGAGAAGATTATATTTATTAGCTGTAATATGAGGAAACCTTTTCACCCTGAGAGCCATCTCCGAAATCATCGCCTTGATTCCAATTCCCCCACTTTGTTCGCCGACCATTTTCACGCACATATCGTCGCCATTTCGCCCATATATAGCCCGCATACTGACGCCGTATCGTTTCGACTGTAACCGTTAAAATTAACTGTTGCCCAAGGAGAGGGAAAAGATACCTAGCTAGGACTTATCTAATTTGGATTCAGCCGAGATGATTCGGCGTATTTCTGAAGAGTCAAGTTGCCCGATAACTGTAGTTTGCTGAACGTGAGCGTCAGGAACCCTCGCTCCTGAGATCGAATGAGAAAATCAAGAAGGCAAGGTATGAGGGGATAACGTTCACGATTGTATTTGACTCATTTTAAGGACTTGAAGAGCGACTGAGAAGAGACAAAACGTACAAAAAAAGTTGAGACAATAAAAACCATTGTGATCGTATGCTACAAAAATAAGAATAAAAAATATAAAAATAAAATAAACAAAAAAATAATAAAAAAATATTATTATTAAATTAAAAAAAATAATGACCAGCCTAGTGAAGTAGTTAGGGACGTGAGATAGCATAATGTGACCTGGCCTAGGTATTTAATAATAATAGCTAACAAACTGGTACTACCTATTTTGAAATATGCGCTAACAAAATGTTCTCATCAAAATAAAAACACCGAGCGCATCTATACTTTCATTCTGCCAAGTAGGTTTTCCATTTAAAAAAACCAACGAGCAAAATATGGTAAAGGGCGAGTTCCATTAAGGAATTAGTATTTAAATTGAACGCTTCTGTTTGAAAAAGGGAAACTCGGAATGCCTACAGGAGGCAAATTAAAGTGAGCTGTGTCGATTCATACAGTCTTTTGGTATTCTTGTTACCGGAGGATGTCGAGGGTGTGCTGGAAGATGCTGCCGGTGTTGGATGTTTCCCTCTCCCTCAAGAAAATGGCTTAGGGACGGAATGGAAACTAGTGTTTGAATTTACGAGAGCAATTCGGAACGTGGTGGGTGGCAAAGCCAAGAGAATGACTTGGACTGAGAAGAAGGTCGTAACGCGGATAACTTTATGAGGTCATTTAACACGCTATCTATAATAACATTGGATGAAGGAGGTTAGCCAGCCGCTGCCAGACTGGCACCTTCCATTTTGGTTAATTGTAATTGGACCGGGGACAAGAAAACGTTGGGGAGAGGGAAATTTCCCTCTTCTCGATGGAGGGATTAAGAAAGATCATTGATAGAACTAATGTTCCGAGGCAGTTTAAGAACCGGCCGAAAAAATGATATCCATTCGTTTTGTCATTTTTGGATAATTCACCAAAATACGAGGGGTATCCCAAAACTAAGTAGACTATAATTATAGCGCCCTTGAAAGATGAGGGAGTTTTTGGAGTTGTTCAACTCAAGGTCTAGTCGCATCACTGAATATTTCAAATCCGACGTTAAAGATAGCTCGTTCCGTGCAATGCGATCCATTTTTACTTTCATGTTTACTCGCATTGATCTGTGAAGGTGTCCAGTTGCACTAGATCTTGGCCAAACTTGAGGGAAATATTCCAGTGATGTTCAGATGTTCACAGTACCCATGTAGAGAAAACGTTGCAAATGATTGCGCAGCGTTTTTTTATTTTATTCCTTTATTAGTTCTATAATGATGTAAGAAGAACATCATTAATTTGTTATTCTTCTCCAGATGGTCGTAGTACTTCTTTCTGCAGGTTGAGGGGGCCATAGGCCATAGGTACCCTTGGTCCTATAATGCCCTGAAGAAGCCCGAACGGGCGAAAGTACTCGGCGTAATAAAAAGAAGAAAAATGGAGAAGAGGTCGTCTCGTTATTCTCCCCCTCAACCTGCAGAAATCATTTGTTATAGTCACTATTACGAAAATTTGTGTACTTTTCCACCAAAAATGCGACGACAAGGAAAATAACTGGAGAGTTTTAGTGCATTTTGCATTTTTTGAAAACTTAAACGTAGGAGTATAATTGGTTACTTCATTAAATCATACGTTTCTTATGGTTACCGCTTGTGGATGGTGGATTGTTGTGACCATTAGAGACATATTATGATTTAACAAAGTAACCAAATCTCCCACGTTTAAGTTTTCGAAAAACTCGAAAGTCACTAAAACTCTCTATTAACTGTTATAGTTTCCTCGGAAAGACGTTGACATTTTTGTCGTGACCGATTATAATAGCTCATTGACGAATAATAAACTGATTGTTTAATTCTTGGTAAAACTATATTGACCATCAGTTATCCATGATGGGTACCTAGCTAAGAAGAGACAAAAGATGTCTCGTTTTCCGTATCGCTTCCTTTCAAGTGATTTCGCCAATTTTAGCATCTTCAGGGCTCTTCCCGTCCATGAAGTACCTAATGACGTTCACGAAGTCGGTGAAAAAGTAGATTTTTCAATGCGAGTCATTTCTGGTCGCGTATGCTCGCTTTCGGAACACACTTCGTAATAAATTCATTCAGTGGCGTTTCTCTATTTTGTTTGAACGCTCTCTATTTCCTTGCGAACTTGACTTGAAATCGAATAGGCAGGAGCTTTCAATATTTCAGCGTTGAGGGGATGGGATGACGTCGGCTGAGCGAAATCCGGCCGAGATACGAGATGAAATTCCCAGAGGAAGAAGGAAAATGCTTACAATGCAAAGCGTGAAGTCGGCGTCGGTTTTGTCGGCGTATTGCCCGACATAACATTTTCTACTCCATCCGACTCGCTAACATTGCTAAACTGAAGGAAATCCGCTTTTCCACGATGGGATTCGAACTGTATTCTTTGGTGGCGGGAGCAGTCTTTGGTTTTGTCGGTAGCGCCTCCGTGCAAAAGGTAGGAGAGGAGGAAAACTTAAGGCGGAAAAGCCGGCACGAAAAAAGGGAATAAAATGAAAGTGAGTTTTTCTCACTCAACATTGCACGCGTCCGATTGCCGAATAAAACTCAACAGCCGCCGCCTTTTCTTCGTTTCCCTGGTGGCTGTTGGAGGAGCTGAATTTCTGTCGACCCTATGAAATATACATCAGCTAACCTCGTTCAAATGAGAAACAGAATGAGAGGTTGGTGAAATTGAATTGTTTTCAGCTCCTTTTCGGATGCGTTGTCGGTAAATTGAATTTCCGCCACGTCCCATGCCCGAACATTTCCTCGCTTGGAGAATCCGAACGGATTGACTTGGTAACGTGCTTGAAATGGCGCTCTACATGCGTAATGATGGAGTGGTGCACATCAGAGAAACTATTGAAGCAAGTATCCATTTCTAAAACTCAGCTCCTCGAGTTCATCTGGCTATATCTTTGTTTCTGGCATGTGCTGAATTTTGACTGTGAATTTTGACAAGTGAAAGATACATAATATATTTATGTTGACAATGTAAGATGAAATACGCATTTCTTCGAGGTGAAAGTGCTCCCGTTAATTAAAAGAATGAGTCGCACGTAGGGATGGTAAGATATCTGAAAGTATCGATTTTTTTTAACTTGCTGATATTTTTTAACTTGCTGATATTTTTTCGATACGATACTTTTCATAAAGTATCGATACTCGATATTCTTCAATACCGATATTTTGAAAAGTATTGATACTCCGATATATCGGTCAAAAGTATCGATACCAAAGAGTATCGATACCATCGATATTTTGCGAGTAAAATTAAATTTTAAGATTCAAAAACGGTGCACGTATTCAAAGCTAAATTAATGAAAGCCCTGCAAGACCGCCATTAATTTTGGATTGTCGTTGTTTTGTACCTATTTGCTTTATTCCCATTTTTTATTTTATTTGAAGAAGTTTTTTAAAATTTTTTTTAAACTAGCTACTATGTTAGAAAAGCTGATTATTTTATTTTGCAAACTTGCAGAATCGCACGTTTCACGGTTGGCTCAGTGTGGGAGGTTAGCTAGGTGTGTACAGAAATACGGTATCCAGAAAGTAAGGTTACAAGTCCCCTGAGGGGCACAGGGATTTTTTTCGTTATGAATGGCATACCTGCTTGTAGGGGGTTCGTAACGGTCAAAATAAGCCCAAGCCCGTGTCAGTCAATTGAGAAATGGCGTCCAGGAGCAGCTTCCGTCAAGCCTCTGAAGGTGCTGTTCCCTCAACCTACCGCCGATCCGAGATTCGTTCAGTCATCAAGTTCCTGACTGTGCGTCACGAATCTGCTTCCGAAATCCATCGTCAGCTCGTGGGCACATACAGACCTGAGGTAATGTCACGTCAACATGTTTTCAAGTGGGTTAGGCTTTTTAAAGAAGGTCGCACGGACACTCACGAAGAAGAAAGGAGTGGAAGGCCGTCTCTCATTTCAGAGCTTTTGCAGCAAGTGATTTTATGGCCAGAGGGACAACCATCGATGCTGACGCATATTGGGAAACCCTTAAAAAATTTAAGAACAGCATAAACACAGGAGGAGGGGGGATGCTGACTCGTGGTGTGTCTCTCCTTCATGACAACACCCGACCCCACACCGCTGGTGTGACCCAAGCCCTGCTTGCATCCCTTGGATGGGATATTATGACCCACTCACCATATTCTCTGGACCTTGCGCCCTCAGATTTTCATCTTTTCACTAAATTGAAAGAGTTCTTGGGTGAAAAACGTTTTTCTAACGACAAGGAGGTGATGGAGACTCAAAAATTGGCTTTCAAAGGTGGAGCAAAGCGTATACGAGGAGGGTATACAAAAGCTGGTGCTGAGGCTGAAAAAATGTATTGCTCGGGATGGTGATTATGTCGAAAAATAAACATATATTTTGGAACATACCCTGTAACTTTGGTTAAAATATATGCACTTTTCGATTTTTGGCAGCAGTTGTAACCTTATTTTCTGGATATCCCTTGTAGATGCAAGTGCGCGTTGCAGTGGTCAGGCTGCCAGAGTTCGTTTTTCCGATTATCGTACAGGCCTGGATTATACCGTATTACTCAGCAGCGTCAACAATACGACTAACGCTAAGCTGTAAAATCGATCAATCCTTATTCAGCGCTAAATCTTGGTGAGATCTGATTAAAATTCCAATAGAGGTAGTGCTTATTCGTAGTTGTGGAAACTGCAAACAGAGAGGTTCGAGGTACAAACTTTACCTCAGCTTTCTATTTCAGAGCATCAGCCTCGATCTTCCTACCCGCTCTCGGCACTTCTTCCTTCACTGACAGGAGAATTTCCTAAGCGGTTGTTTACGATCGGTGCGTGTAGCCACTGCTGATTTTCGCCCTTTCAGGGAAACAGTACATGCTCGGTGTCTAATTCCACGTACAAAAAGGAAGGTTTTGTAGCGATTTCTGGCTACACCTTCTGCCGACTTTCAACAAGGACCGCTTGCGTTAGGAAGTCCCACTTGTCCAGTTTTACATCATTGGCGACAGTTACCTGGGGCAGCTGGGTCTTGAGATTTAGTAGCGAATTAGTTGACTCTCTTGGGAGCATTGAGGTCAGCAGATTCGATAGCCTGGCGACTCGCTAGAGGCGAATATCACTCTGGAAGATTCAAATTAATTAGCATTTTATCCGAGTGCCCAACTTTATTTCCTTTCGAACTAGGTTCCTGGTTTTCCCCTCCATTATTGTCTCCCCCACAGACCCCATGGAAATAAATTTTCCGGTGAAACCTAGTTCAGTTGAAAAACCAGGCTTTTCTCTTCCTCACACCCATCAAAAAATGCGACAACAAGGAAAAGAAGAAAATTTGTTCGAAAACGTATCCGAAAGCGGAAGCAGAGCTGCTACAACTTTATTATCGTAACTGTTGTATTATTATCTTCAAACTATAACCTCTCAGGAAACGGAAAATATTGAGTCCCGTGAAGCTTTCGAATATTTTGATCGTTTGTGTGAAGAAGGGGCGAGTGAAGTTTGCCAGAATTCGATGGGGTGTATTAGAGGGGATTGGGATGAAAAAGGAAAGTGAGGCTGGTGGCATCGATGATTTACAGTAATAATTGCTCCTTTGTTATGAGTGAATGTATAAAGTAATTAACAATAAATCATCTTCTCGAGGGTGGGATGGGACAGCTGCTATCGGCTCAGGCTCAACTTGCTCTGCGATTTCTCCAAGTGTACCGTATATTTCAGGATAGAGACGCTTCTAACTGACTCAACTCGAGTCGACGGAGAAACTGAAGTCAACGGCACTTGGAGATACTCTCCAGCGGAGATAAACTATACTGTCAAATAATTGTGGCGCAGATTATTCAGATAATCCGACGATTAATGGGATTCATCCTCGAAAGCGCGATAGAAGATAATAGATAAATTTCCTTTTCGTTCCATGTGCGTGGGAGCGTTCCATTCGATTTTCGGGATGCGAGTAAAAGCAGTAAAGAAATAGGCAAACACTAGATTCGGTATTGATTACTACACTTATACAACGAAATAATCACCAAACACTGAGACTGTTGATGACTGCTGCTGTCCCCCGGCGACGAATTACATTGATTTTTGCGATCAGTAAAAATCAAAATACAAAATACGCAACAGTGAAATAGTAAACCAGTGTACCATGTTTGAGTCGGTGACAGGATACAGGAATAACCATTCATAAAATCAAGAACCTCGTACAAAGAGCGCAACGTTATTACTCTACAATTGTTATTTAAAAACTAGCTAGAAGAACCCAAAAATAGAAAAACGCGAAAATTAGGTTAATAATGCAGAAGTGCAGTATGTGAGCCTAACATAAAAATACTAGCCGAGGTGTGTAAAATGGGATAATTTCTATGAACCTCCAGCGTCAAAGGTATTGATTTTATCGCGGCCTGTAAATATAGAAATAGTCAATAAAACGAATTGGGTGGAAGTATGGTGTGTGATCCAATAGACACTAAACAACTTTTGGGAAATGGAGTCATTTTTTAAGCAAGGAGACCCAAATATTTAAAAGTGCACTTGTGAAATAACTGAAAATGCGAATGACGAGGAAGTACGGTGTGTGACACCGATAGTAAAAATGAAACGACATTCACCTGACATGAAGAAACATTTTTAGTCCTCCAGCGTTTAAATATCATCATTTTTGCAGTCTTAAAAAATCCAAATATAAGAATAGCTTGAAAAAGGAGCATCGAGCGGGGTATAATTTTTTATAAAATTCTTACTTCAACTCGGTTCTATTTACTTTGAAGGAATAAAACCTACATTTTCGTTTCTACTGCAAAATGTCGCGAGGAATTATGAAATATCGGTTGCAGTCGCTTCTCCTTCTCTCCGCCGTTGATTCGAGATTGGTTCGTCGTCTCGTACAAGTTCGGAACAAGTTCGTTCGCGATTAGACTTTCCCCAAACTCGGAATTGGATGAGTTCAAAATTATTGGCAAAGTCTCACCACTCGTAACACCTTCTCACTTGTGTATTTTGTAGTTGAGAAAAAGTTCACAGAAAGCGTAACGCGCATTAGTTAGCTACACCTTCCCTCGAGTCGCACTCTCCGACTCGAAATCTACGTTCAAAGTTGAAAAGCCGAGCGGGTTAAGGAGTTTTTATTTTAGAATTTCACCCCTCCCCCTCGAGCACTTGTGCACATTTTCTGGGCGCGTTTTTCCATTACTTCGCCTCTTGGAAAAAATCCTTTTCCCCGCCCGTAGATTATAACTCATAAAAACTTTGCTCTCCTTGTCCGCGCTGTGCACTAATTTCCCTTTCGACTATTGGTAGTATCTATGGATGTCTGGAGCATGTGGGAAGTTGTAAGACAAGTTTGAGATTTTGAGAAATTCGGCGTGAAGGTATAATTTGAGAATTTTAGAAGCTATGAAAATCGTATTATACTCATTGGATGTATGGTCAAAAACTCTATTCAGCTGTACCGTTATGCGAATAATTTAATTTTGGTTTATTATTCAATAATAAACCATTGTAATCGCCCAAGAAAAAAAATTTTATAACCCCCCCTCAAAATTTGATGTTTTACGTTTCAAGGCATGTAGAATCTGAATATCCAATAAAAAAAATTCTGTCTGTCCGCCGTACGCCGTACGCCGTACGCCGTACGCCGTCAACACTTTTCCGGCCAAACCATAATAGCTAAATTCTTGAAATTTTAACCAAAAATCAATCTCGGTCCTACGACGGCCCAATTCTTGAACCAACTAGCTAGCTCAATTTTAAGGGTATTTTTGGGGGGTTTTGAGGGGGAGAAAATTCATATTTTCCAAGGTTTTTCAGAAAAATGTGTACGTGGTATCAAATTATATAGATTTTTGGACGCTGAATCGAATGAGACCATCGCCGGGTCGATAGCTTTATTGGTTCTCGAGTTATCGCAGCTTTTGTGCCGAATTTTGGAGATTTTTAGAAATTTGACATGAGGGCATAACTCGAGAGTTCTTGGAGCTATAAAAATCGTTCTATACTCATTGGAATGGTCGTCAAACACTCTCTCCAGCTGTATCGTTAGGCAAAAAATTTAGTTTTTAATTAGGAAATTAAGAAAAATAAAAATGATTAAAATTACAATAGTTGCTACGGATTTTTCCTCTATAGTTACCATCTGTTTTTCGTTGAGAACATTCACAAATGTTCGGAATAGTTACTATCACAAATGGATAGTCTTCATAAATCAATATTGAAGCGAAGGAATAATAAACCACTGTTCAATCATTTGCAGCGTTTTAATTTGAAAATGAAGAAAAACCAATACAATGGTTGCACAGCGGTTTATTATGCGTTTGCTTCAACTATGATTTATCGCTGTTGAGATTGAGAGGGAGAAAAACATGGCGACTCGTTCTCGTGTTTTTTATTAGCTTGCCAAGCACTTTCGCCCCTTTGGGCGTCATCAAAGCTTCGTAGCACCATTCGTGCTTCGTGGAAAAAAAATATGATTTAGGAAGACTATCCATGAGACAGTAACTATTCCGAGCATTTGTGAACCAAACACTTAACAATACTTCCGCGCTATTTATTTGTTTCGTGTGTTTTTTATGTCTCGTGGCCTGTTCCTCAGCCTAGTTCTTCTAGTTCAGCCTAGTTCTAGTTCTTCAATATTGTATTGAGTTAAAGTTGCAACATTTGTATGATTTTGTAAGAGAATTTTTATATTTATTGGAGAAGAACTGTTAGCCGACTCAAACATGGAAGTACTGTGTGATCTATTCACTGGTTTCAAACTGTATTATTTTATTTTATAATAATTTCAACGTTTGGTTTATTTAAATGTGCGATTTTATCATTAGCGACCAGCCAAACTTGACGTTGTAGTTTTTGACAATAGAAGATCTTATCTGAAGAGGCCATGAGAGGCGAAAGCGCTGGTATATTTTACCAGTGAATGTTGCGTCGTTCCTCTCATCCTTAAACACGAGTCAATTTACAGTGGCAAGTGACAAATTAAAATAGAAAAAAATAGTCCCTTTATTTATAATAAGTTGTTGATAACTGATATATATTTACGATGCGATCAATGAAGTCGGTTAAAAATGGAACCACAAGCCATTACCGGGCTAGGCCCAAGGAAGATTCGATGGGGACTTAAATTCTCCGGGGAAAAAGCACCTGGGCAAAAGTTATCCAAGGGGGTAATAATTTTGATTAGAAAGTTTCGAAAAAATAATAGTCACTCGGACGAATATTACCCAATCATCCACCGCTGGTGGGAAACTTGTCTGAGAACAACATCTTCCACTTAAACGGGGAGTTTTAACATAAATTCGGAGCCACTTAAGGAGCGGACACGTTATTTCTGATTATTCGCTTTATATTATGGATAATAATTTTCGCTAGCTACGTTGGAGGTGCGGAGAGTGAAATTTTGTTTATAATATTCGAAAGGATCTACTTCACAAAGGAGAGAATAGGAGTTAGTGAAGTGAAACTTTCCACTTAGCTCAGAAATGGTTAACTTCACCTCGGCTGAGGGAAGTAGAGCCGACCCGAGCATTACATTCGAGCTGTATTCCTCTTGTGTCTCGTCATTTTATCACCTGCTGTATAACTAGGAATCGCCTCAACTTGGTTAATTATTCGACAAGGCTTCACTTTCACCGCTCGCATCTTTAAACGTTTAAACCCTCTCTTACTCTTGCGCTTTGCAAGTTGCTCCACCGCTCGCGCTTTTCGGCATTCGCGACGGAAATTGAGGTTTACCTTGCAGTTTATGAAGTTCTACTGGTTAGTGAGGAAATATTTAAGTCGACAATGGATCGGAGAGTCTAATTAGTTTAACCTACAAGTAAGAGCCATCTAAAGTTAGGAAAAAAATGATACCCATTAAATCAATATCGGATTCGGGTGAAAAATTAAAATTTAATGTCCGAGGGATGTGAGGGGGAGAAAAACCGGGCGACTCATTCTCCGATTCTTTATTGGCGGGCCGAGCACTTTCGGGCATCTTCAGGGCAACCTAATTATATACGATTCAATGTTTGTTATCATAGAGGCAGGACAAACATGAAAGTTAGAAAATTCTCAAGCTACTTACGTGGAGCCATAGGGTCCACAGTCAAGTCGGCTCAGTCACTTGGTTATATTAACTGCTAGCTCAATTTTAACGGTATATTCGGAGGGTTTCAAAGAGAAGAAAATTCATATTTTCCAATTTTTTTTTTCAAGAAAAAAGTGTATTTGGTACAAATTCTATAGATTTAAGGATACTAAATCGAATGAGACCATCGTGGAGTCGATAGCTTTATTGGTTCTCGAGTTAAGGCAGCTTTTGTGATGAATTTGGGAGATTCGCAGAAATGTGGCATAACTCGAGAGCTCTTGGAGCTACAAATATCGTTCTATACTCGTTGCAATGCTCATCGAACAGTCTCCTCAACTATAACGTAAGGTGAAAAATTATAATTAAAATTTGGAAATTTAGAAAAATAAAAATGATCAAAATTACAATAGTTGCTACGGACTTTTCCCGTATAGTTACCAAGCTTTTTTCGATGGGAACGTTTACAAATGTTCGGAATAATTACTATCACAAATGGATAATCTTCTTAAATCATTAATGATGCGAAGGAATAATAAACCAATGTACAATCATTTGCAGCGTTTTTTAAGGCTTTTTGCATTTGTGTGCCACCGAAAGGACAAAAATGTCAAAAAATTAATATTACCATAGTTGCTAAGGAGTTTTCCTTTATAGTTCCCAATCCGTTGTAAGGTGGAAACGTTCACGAAATTCGAACAATTTATCACCGCCTTATTATCGCCTTCCTATAGCATTATTGAAGCGAAGGAATAATACACCAACGTTCATTAATTTGCAGCATTTTCCCCCTTAAATCCATCCCAGTTCGGAATTCGACTTTGAAAACGATCAAAATACTTCCATTCACAAAAAAAAAAAAAAGAAAAAAGCGCGTTCAAAACGTTTTGACGGTTAAGCATCGGCAACAACGCGCGTGCCGCGATTGCGAGCAAAGTTGAGATTGTACCCCTCGAGGGGTGGCTGATGTAAAGCGAGCGCGTGAGGCGGCAGTTGAGAGTTACAGTTGAGAGTGAGGCGGTCCATGAAGGGCGGAGAAGGCTGATTGCTGAGTCGCAGCTGACGTGAAGGGCAACTCGTGGGGGAGGATCCCATCTCCCTCCTCAGCTTCCACGACTGCCACCGCCTCCTGATATTCGCCTAGACACTTTTATGACAATTTACGATAACGCTCGACCGGGGGCGGCCCTTCCTCCTGACGGACTGCATGCATTCAAATTGCTTGCTTGCCTCAATCCCCTGCTTTACTCTATTCCGCCCCTCCCTCGCTCTCTATCTTCGTCCTCGTCTTTCCATCCTTATTCTAGTTCTATCCTTCTCTTCCCATCCGTGCGAGCAGTACTTTGCCGCCAATTTACGGTTTTCTTTCGGAGGAACCGTCCGCCTCCGACTAAGGAATCGATTACACGGACGAAAATTGTCTAGTTTTAATTCGCCCTGTCCTGCAGGATAAATAGATGCAAATTAAAGGTAGGCACCTATAGTAGTTATTCCCTGGTTTACCCTGAGACGTTCAACAATTAAGTTTATTATTCAATTTATATTAAACCATCATAATCGCATGAGCGAAAAAATGTCTAACCCTTTCAAACTATATGGACGTTTAACATTTAATGTAATGCCGTGCAAAATCCGAATATCGAATAAAAACGCTGCAATGATGTAGAGTGGATTATTATTCCTTAGCTTCAATAATAAATTAAGATCATTTACTTGTGACAGTAACTATATATTCCTATTTGTGAACACATCCACCAAACAACATATTGGTAAATATAAGAGAAAAAACCCCGCAGCAACTATGGTAATTTTAAGCATTTTTCTTTTTCATAATCTTCAAAATGAAAACTAAATTTAATCGTCTAATGGCACAGCTAAAGAGAGTGTTCGTCTCTTTACAACAAGTATAAAACAATTTTTATAGCTCCAAGAATTGTCCTCCCTCGCACCAAATTCGGAAGCTCTCGCAAATCCTACACTAAATCCGCGATAACTCGAGAACCATTAATTAACCTCGCAATTGTCTCATTCGATTACGCGTCCAAAAATCTAAAGAAATTATTACTATACACGCCTTTGTCCAAAAACCTTCAAAAACACAAATTTTCTCACCCTCAAATCCCCAAAAAAATACCCTTAAAATTGTGGTAGCGATTTGGTTAATGAATTGTCACTGTCAAACCCAAGATTGATTTTTGACGAAAATTTCGAGAATTTAGCTCATATAGTTTTATCAGAAAAGAGTTTTCGACGGACGGACGGATTTTTTTTTTACTAAATGCTTAAACTTATCCATTTCTAGATTAATTTTATGTATCATTGTATCATTTCCAGTCAGTGACGTAATTATTTATTGCGTTTTTTTTTTTTTTTTTTGCCGCTCTACTACCTTTAATCTCTCTGTTTTAAATAGTTTACTTCTTACTATTAATTTCAGTCTTAGCCGTTATTTTCGCGATTTTAACCGTTTTAACAGTAAGTAACTTCGCACGAAGAATGAAAATTCCGACGATTGCAAATAAAACGTTCGCACGTGTGATCGATTCCATGTGCCAATGCAACCTTTCCACAACAACGAGCAGCAGTTTACCTTTATCTGAACGCTGGACATTGCCTTTGGTTTGGAGTGCGAACGTTTAATTTATTCATTAAAACCTTTTCGGCGCAGAAACATTCCTATCAGAAAACATCAGAAGCGTCAAAAGAATCGTTGAGCACTGGTGAATGTAAAGTTTTGGGAGAGGTCAAGTGACGAAAGGGTGAACTCGCTTCACTGTCTATCTTATGAGTGTCATTCTGTATCGTACGGTAATCTGTTGCCTATACTTCGTTTCTTTATTACCAATGTATTCAGTAAGGTAGGTATATAATTTTTGTTATTGTCTTAAATAATAAACCAATTTAAAAAAAAATTACCGATAAGCGTCGTAAATTGCATTATTTACGAAGAGTTAATATCAAAGAAATCTAATTGCCTAGGATAGTATCGACTCTGTTTCAACTATTTGCAATTACAGCTGTTGCTCGAATATCCAACTGAAAAAAAGACGCTGCAAATGATTCTAAGGTAGTGTATCATTGTTGGAAAGACTAATTGACATTTACGGCCAACTTGGCATAAGTGTTCGGACATGGGAGTTGGCGTTGTCGGGTCTCACGTGTTCTCTGTTTTCGGCGTTACTTACTTCCATTGTTGTTGTAAAATTGCCACCTTTTCAAATTTGTATGCTCGTGCATTATACCGTTTCATAATTAAACTACTACGTTTATTTTCACTGCAACTCAACTGCGAGTTTCATTTACAACAGGTTATTGGCCCAGAAAACAGTTTTTTTTTTTTGAACGGGTCGGTCGAAGTGTTTATTGTTGAGAAATTCTCGTGACTAGGTTACGTTCGTTGGACAACTGTGTTTGTGTTCATCGGCGCGATTTATTCTGCGTTTATTTCCAACAATTATCAACAAGTGAAATGGAAGCTCAACTTCTAAATGCTTCGGCTACTAAGCTGAAAGGATCTTCGAACTGGAATATTTGGAAATTTCAAGTTGTGATCGCAGCTGAAGCCAAAGGTTTGGACAAGATGCTTTATGGTACTGATCCTAAGCCTGTCGTCAATCCTACTTCGAACGAAGGTGAGCAAAAATCCTTTTCACAAAATCTCTCGTCATGGTCATTGAGAAATAGCAAAGCCAAAGAGTTGATTGTTTCTCGACTTGAAGATGAACCAATGATGCACATTCTCTCGTGCTCAGATGCGGCCGAAATGTGGTTTAAATTGTTGGCTGTCTATGAGCAAACCTCAGACACGTCAATTCATTTATTGCACGAAGCATTTTTCTCCTATACTTATAATAATCAAGGGGTAGCAGCCCACGTCTCCGGCATAATGGATGTTGTATCTAAATTAAGACAAAGTGGTGAAGAAATTTCTGATAAACAAATTATGACTAAGATTTTAATGTCTCTGCCCGACTATCTTAGCTATTTCATTTCGTCTTGGGAGTCAGTTGATAAAAATAAACAAACTATCAACGAGCTCACGTCACGCTTGATCATCGAAGAACAACGCGCTAAGGTACGTGGAATAAATCCTTTTTCTTCTACTGAAAATCGAGCTTTGATGTCGCGAAATGTTCCCGAATGTGTTTTTTGTGGCAAACCTCATCCGAGCCATAAATGTTTCAAAAATCCAGCTCGAAAATTTTCTCAATGTGATTTTTGTAAACGAACGAATCACGCAACTAAGGATTGCCGTCTCCGAATGAATAAAGATAAGCGTCCTGGTGGATCCGGTTACCACGGTCGTCCTCAAACCAGCCGAACTAATGCTCTTCCAGAAAAAGATAACCATAATTGGAAAAACGCGTTTATCAGCGTAGCGCTTCTGAACAACGAAAGCGGCCACGAGGATCAATGGTTCCTGGACAGCGGGGCAAGTGAACACATGAGTCCTAAAATTGATTTTTTCAACAATTATCGATCCTGCTCCAAAATGATAAAAATCGGTGATGGCCGACTCATCCAGTCCGAAGGCATCGGGGATATCGACGTCGTTTGTATTGTCAAAGGCAAAACGGTCGAAAGTGTACTGACAAATGTCCTACATGTCCCTGAACTGAAAATGAACCTGTTTTCCGTGTCTCAAGCAATGGCCAAAGGACATACATTGATCGGCCAAGGAAATTCCTGTCAGCTTGCCAAAAACAATGTCGTATTTGCTGAAGCGACGTTGGTTGGAAAAGTTTTTGTTCTCAACATGCATGCTGAATTGGCACCGGTAGCAGCAGCTGCAAATTCTAGCTCTCGGAATTCTCTCAGTAACTGGCATCAGAAACTTGCCCACCAAAATGTTCAGTACGTCAAATCGTCATTGTCAAAATTGAAAATTGATTTCAAAAATGAACCGGATTTTTTCTGTGAAGCTTGTAGCATGGGGAAAATACACAGATTACCTTTTAGGCAAAGTTCGTCAAAAACCTCAAAGCCATGTTCCCTCATACATGCTGACCTCTGCGGGCCGATGGAAGTCACAAGTTTCGGAAATTCTAAATATTTTCTTCTTCTCAAGGATGATTTTTCTCACTATCGTTTCTGTTTCATGCTATCCTCTAAAAGTGAAGTTCCCAGTCTCATGAAGAAATTTTTCGTGCTGGCGGAAAATGATACTGGCGAAACAGTGAGAGCTATCCGAACTGATCACGGCACTGAAATAGTTAATCAGGAAGTTCGAAAACTCCTAGAAGATCGCGGCATTCGTCACCAGATGGCTGCACCTTATTGTCCAGAGCAAAATGGTTGCATTGAGAGAGAAATGAGAACCATCGTCGAAGCAGCGAGGACAATGCTGCTAGCTGCGAATCTTGACAAGCGATATTGGGCAGAAGCTACAAATACTGCTGTCTATGTGATCAATCGCACTGGAACAAGCTCTGTGAAAGGTAAAGTGCCTTTTGAACTCTGGTTTGGATCAGAACCCAATATAACTCATTTCCAGATTTTTGGTTCTAAGGTATTCGCCCACATACCCGATGCACGTCGGAAGAAATGGGATGCCAAAGGAAAACAAGGCATTTTCGTTGGATATGAAGATGATTCTAAAGCTTATAGAATCTGTTTTCCAAAAGAAAAAAGAGTCGCTATTTCAAGGAATGTTATTTTTGCTCCTTCTAACGTGACACACTCTCCTTTGACAATTTCGACTTACCAGAATCTATTTCCGAATTTTTCTGTTTCGGAATTGGAACTTGGGGATGGGAATATTGATACGTCACCTCACGTCGAACAAACTGAATCGTTTTCTCAGGATGTTTTGCCTGTCGAAGAACAACCAGATTCAGCAGTTGAACCCATCTGCCAAAGTGATGACGATTCTTCTGAATTAGCAGAAAATTCACCAGATAGGGACGGTCGGACACCTGATCAAAACGTCACCGAGGAACTTGGAAGGGGAAAAAGACTCAAACGTCCTCCGCAACATCTTGACGATTTCGTTCTGTTGACATATTCGGACGTCATGTCATCAGAAGATCGACAAAAATGGAAAATCGCCATAGAAGAGGAAAAAGACGCTCTTCATCAAAATCAAACTTGGAAGATGATAGATGAAAATCTGATTGACAAATCCAAGAAAGTCCTAACCAGTCGTTGGGTGTTCAAAATTAAAGACGACGGTCGATATAAAGCTCGGTTAGTTGTTCGTGGCTGTCAGCAGAGAGCGGGTATTGACTATGACGAAGTATTCAGTCCAGTCATCGGCAGCGACGCTCTGCGACTAATGCTTGCTTTCGCCGCGAAAAACAATTACCGACTCATGAAGTTTGATGTCAAAGCAGCGTTTCTGTACGGTTCAATAAAAGAAGAGCTGTACATGAAACTCCCTGAAGGTTTTGAGGAGGAGGGAAGAATCTGCGTTCTACAAAAAGCCTTATATGGGCTTAAACAGGCTCCGGCTCGATGGAACGAACGTCTGAAAAGTTTTCTCCAAAAAAGAGAATTTCTTCCATTGAAAACTGAGCAATGTGTTTTCGTCAACAAAGCCCAAACTATGTATCTCGGAATACACGTAGATGATGGAATTATTGCCGGTTTAAATTCCGAAGAAATGATCTTGTTCCTGACGTCGATGCAAGAGGAATTCAAATTGACCTATGACAAGAATCCTACAACCTATCTCGGAATTGAACTTCAGAAGACCGATACGTCGTTGAAGATTTCTCAAGCGAAGTACGCCGCTCAAGTCGTTACAAAATTCAACGTCAGTGATGCCAAGCCAACCTACACGCCGTTAGTTTTGGGTGACATTCCTCAACCGCAACGTGAAAAACCAGTCGTATTCCCATATAGAGAAGCCGTGGGAAGTTTGTTATATTTGTCGACAAAAACGCGTCCCGATTTGGCCTTTGCGGTTAACATAACAAGTCGTCAACTCGAAAATCCAAAACATTCAGACTGCGTTAACCTCAAGAGAACTCTCAAATACGTCAACACTACCAAGGAATTCGGAATAACCTACTCAATCAACAAGAAATCTTCCGAAGAATTGATCGCCTACTGCGATGCGGATTTCGCCGGCGATAAAGAATCCCGCAAGAGTACTACTGGCTATATCATCTTTTATAACGATGGCCCTATCAGCTGGACCTCTCGTCGTCAGCCCATTGTAGCCACTTCGTCAACCGAAGCGGAATATATATCTGCTGCGGAAGCCTCGAAGACTATCGTTTATCTCAAAACGTTCTTGGAAGAACTCTCCGGATCTCCGTCTTCAGCCGTTTTGAACATTGACAACAAAAGCGCGATTGATTTGATTCAAAATGGTGTTCTCAATCGTAGGAGTAAACATATAGATGTCAGATTTCATTTTATCAAGGAAAAAGTTGATGAAGGTACCATTGTAATCAAGTACTGTCCTTCCGAAAAACAAATCGCAGACTTCTTTACAAAACCTTTAGCACATCAAAAATTTGATTTTTTCAGGAAACAAATTTTGGATTGAGAATGCCAATTAGGGGGATGTGTTGGAAAGACTAATTGACATTTACGGCCAACTTGGCATAAGTGTTCGGACATGGGAGTTGGCGTTGTCGGGTCTCACGTGTTCTCTGTTTTCGGCGTTACTTACTTCCATTGTTGTTGTAAAATTGCCACCTTTTCAAATTTGTATGCTCGTGCATTATACCGTTTCATAATTAAACTACTACGTTTATTTTCACTGCAACTCAACTGCGAGTTTCATTTACAACAATCATTCCTTCCTTTCAATAATTATTTAAGATTATCCATTATGAATGTAATTATTCCGAACATTTGCGAACGTTCCCACCAAAAAACTGATGAGTAACTATAGGGGAAAACTCCGTAGCAGCTATTGTAATTTTTATCATTTTTAACCATTTTTATTTTTCTTAATTCCCAAATTAAAATCTGAATTTTTCGCCTTACGGTATAGTTGAAGAGACTGCTCGACGAGCATTGCGACGAGTATAGAACGATTTTTATAGCTCCAAGAGCTCTCGAGTTGTACCGAATACACATTTTTCCTGAAAAAAAAAAAAACATGAATTTTCTCCCCCTCCAAACGAACGACGATTTTTTTCCACGTTTCGTACCGCGTCTTCATTTCACGTTTGAACCCGTCTATTGTCCGTTCGAGGGTAATGACAAGTCAGGTAGAGCATTTATCAAGAGCATGAGCACAGATTCGCGTTAGTTTGCATCGGGGATCTGTTGAAAGTGATTACTTCTGAGGGAATCCGCAGGAACGTATCCGATGACTCGGACTAGAGGTCTTACGTTCGTCGCAGTGGAGCAGAGCTCGGTAATAATCTTCAACAACGTGCGAGTGTTGTCTGTGTACGTATGTATGAGTTCAAGTCAAGCATGTCATCCCTAGTCGTACTTCATCATCTCCATCAAGGTCCGTAATACCTTGTTAACGATACATCCGTTAAGGGGTGGTCTTAGGGATGCTTCATGGTTACTGTATTACTCCAATCGATCCGATCTATTAACCGGTCATCTCTGTCGACTGATTAATCGCTCCGATGGGGGAAGAGTTGCCGTTGTCAGACGCAGCTTAAGGGAATTCAACATCATTGCTTCACAAGCATCGCATTCTCTATACACCAAGTGCTAAATATCTTTGAGTATCTGTGGTACGTATTCATCACAACCGTTCGACCATGACTAGATCGGGAGATCAACTAGCTTCACCAGCTAAGCTCATCGAGTGTCTGTACAATATTGTTACTATATAAATTAAACGATGATCTTCGACAATGGCAATTATACGATTAGTTAAACGGCTCGTTGGCCTCAGGATTGCTTGAGTTACCTCAATAGCGTTTCAACTAATCGGTCTGTTGACTTGTAGCGTCATGCGATGCGTGGGATGCTGAGGAAGGAATGGTTTCGAATAATTAACGAGTGTTTTTTGGTTTATTATACAATAAGAAACAATTGAAATCGCCAAAAAAATGTCTAACCCCTTCAAAATTTGATGTTCGTATTTCAAAGCATGTAGAATTCGAATATTCGTTAAAAAAAAATAAAAAAATTCTGTCCATCCTCCGTCAACACTTTTCCGACCAAACATTTAATTTCATGAAATTTTCACCAAAAATCAATCTCGGTCTCACAACGGCCTAATTCTTAAACCACATTGCTGGCACGATTTCAAGGGTATTTTTGGGGGGTTTTGAAGGGGAGAAAATTCATATTTTTCAAGGTTTTTCAGAAAAATGTGTATTTGTTATCAATTTCTATAGATTTTTGGACGCTGAATCGAATGAGACCATCGCGGGTCTATATAGTTTTATGGTTCTCGAGTCATCACAGCTTTTGCGTTGAACTTGGAGCTTTTCTGAAATTTGGCATGAGGGTACATATAACTCAAGAGCGCTTGGAGCTACAAAATCGTTCTTTACTCGTTGGAATGCTCGTCAAACACTCTCTTCAACTATACCGTAAAGCGAAAATTTCAGATTTTAATTTAGAAATTAAGAAAAATAAAAATGATTAAAATTACGATAGTTGCTACCCCTATAGTTACCAATCTGTTTTCCAGCGGGAATGTTCGCAAAGGTACGGAATAATTACTATCACAAATGGATAATCTTCTTGAATCATTATTGAAGCGAAGGAATAATAATCCATTGTATATTCATTTGCAGCGTTTTCCGATGTTTTCCGTACGAAGTCAACGCACAGAGAGGAGTTCGATCAGCAGAATGAAGTCTCCAATACAATGGTCTGATCGCTGAACAGATGAAAATCAGGTCATCCTATTTCGCCCGAATCGGAAGCTGCAGAATTACCTTTTTGGGACTATTGCTGAATGAAAGACTGTCTTGGAAGAACCATGTGGACCATATCACGCTAAAATTATCGTCAGCAGTATTCGTCATGAATATTTCTCTCATGGAAGGTCTAATAACACGAAAACCTTTTTGAAAATCCATCAAGATGCAAGCTCGGCAAATATTGCGATGAAAAATCAATACTAGACATTCCCGATTACTGTCTAGTGTGACCTCGGAGAGAAAAATAATCGTCTGTTTATAGGCGTCCTTCACCAGCCTGTAAAAAGATTCTATTCAGTTACAGACAGAAAAATCAGAACTTCGTTTTTAAATCTTAGAATGTATTCGATAACTGACTTATACAGTTCTCATTGATTTAACTTTCTTCGCCTATCGTTCCGCCGAATAACTCGCGAAACGAAGAATGAGAAACTTTTTTCCAGATTTCAAAAAGACGAGTCGCATCTCGTTGGGAATCGAGAGAAAACTCGTTTCTATTGGAAGTTGGAAGCGTGAGCCCTTTCATCCTTATTTAAGATACCTATTCCAGATCGCTTCCCGCCAGCTTCGGTTGGAATCGGTTGGAGTTTTGGAAGGATTTTAGCTTCACGTAACGAACAGCACAAGAATTCTCTCGACCGAACAATGACATTTGAATCAGTTGGCATTTCCTAGGGTTGGAACATCGATGTTAGAAAAACGTCGATGTATCGGGAAGCATCGATGTCTACGCTTCGAAGTGTTTTTTACATCGACGTAGTAATCCTTTTTTTTTTTTTTTTTTGTAAAACATACGAGGGGTTATTAAAACAATCCATAAGAAAATCGTGGGATTTTTTTTCTCAGTGGGTACTGGATGTAATGCTTTGGCAACACTGGTTTCAGTTTTCAGCCAAAGCCTGTAAATTACTTACAAATACAAATATCAGTATATTTTTTCGGTTTTTTGATAGTGCGTATTAAACATCTAAACAGCAAACTGAACATGTTTTTTTGTCACTATATTGGTACCATCGATGTTGTGGACTTTCGATGTTTTAAACGTCGAACATCGATGTTGAAGCTTCGATGTCCCAACCCAAGCCATTTCCCTCGAATTGAGAGACGTACGTGGAATTTTCAAATGGAAAGACCTTCAAACAGTTAAATTCTAACCCGAAGTAATATAGTGGCACCATTGGAGACTGAATAATCTTGCTTAAAGCAGAGGAAGGCATAAAAGTTGACCGATGGAACGACCGCTCGTTCATTCGGAATATATAGCTCCTCAGATTTCATAATAATTTCAAACGTTTGATCGCGTCGTTTATGGCTGACGTTTGCATTTACATTTATAAGGACGTCCTTCCCCGCTCTGTTAATATTCCGCAGAGCCTCGCAGAATTTAAAATGTTTCATTAGCACGGTTAAGTCAGAACGTCTCTTAAATAAAAAATGAACGGGGCAAAGTATAAGGAATAGTGAGGGTAACAGAGGAAGAAAATGCATTAAAAAAGAGGAAAAAAAGGAAGAAATTTCGTGGAAGTGGCCTGCGGACCAGTAGACTAATTTAAGTCGCTCGTCGCTTATATTTTCTCAGTGTTATTTTCCTTTTCTTTTTAATCCCTCTCGCTTGCGAAGAAGCGGAGCCTCTGAAATAGAATAAAGTTGGCGGAGGGATGAGGATATACTTTTGTTATTAGAAAGTATGGTAGGGTTAAAAAAGCGGAATGGCCTCACTCTCTCCCTCTCTCACGACTCGGCTGGGATTGGACGGAAGTTTATTTAAAAATTGTGGAAACAAGAACTGAGGGGTTCGTTCCGACAATTAGTCCTCGGTGGTACCGCCAGAGTGGTAAACAAGAGGTAAGATAAGCTCATCTTGAAGAGCGAAAAACGAGAACGAAACGAGCGAGCTGAAGGAAAAAAGCTCAGGGCGTTTTCTTTTTGATTATAAGAAAGAGAGGAGTGGTGATGGAGGTGCAACTTAACGGAGGAAGTTGTGGGAAAATATTTTCCCCATCCCTTCGGCTAATACTTTTAATTACGTCAGCCGCAAGGGAAGATGTAAACAATTGCATTACGATTCCAATTCTGACGGTTGGCAGAATTATTCTTGCGAAGGCCACTCTGATGTTAAGTTCATTCTTCTAAATCCCGCTACGCTTTCCATAGACGATAGTCTAATTAAATACACGAGGAATAAAAAACACAATGTTCGACAATCGACTTCGAATTGATAAATGTCACGAAATCGCAAAGTTATCTTAGCACGCCTCGGAGAGAAGCCGAAATGGAAAACAAACTTAGAGATGAACTTCTGCCTTCGTTTTCCGCCTTTTGAACACGTCCTGTTTTGGACAATCGGTATACATTTTGCTCAGATTCCGAAAAGATCACGGACTTCTGCTGTGGAAAGAAAGCCCTCTAGGGAAAGCTTCTGGAGAGATCGTTTACTCAAGCCAGTGCGCGGATGATGCAGTTAACAGCTCGGAAATCACGGTTCGTTTGAGCTACCCCAAGAGCCCCTTTTCTGCAGAAGAGGGTACTTGCTGGTCGGTGTGCTTAGTGCGACCAAGTGACAAGCAAACTCCGTGTCGAGCCATTATTTCTCGTCAGAAGTTTATAAAAAAATATTAGTCTTTACGGAATGGGCGAAAGTGCTCGGCCAGCTAATAAGAATTGGAGAATGAGTCGCCTGGTTTTTCTCCCCCTCAAAACCCCGGACATCAAAAAAATATTATATTTCAATGGTTTCAATGTTCTTCATCACTTGGGACTACATTTATTTCCCGCGTTCTATATTCTAAAAATAAGCGAAAGTAAAATAAAATCCGATCGTAACAAACTCTAGTTTAGGAATAAGGTCTCACAGCAGAAGAGAGTTTATTGTTGAAGGAAAAATCTCCGTGACCTTGAATTCCACTTGCGTGCACCCATAGAAAAGATAATAGATCCAAATATCGACTGTGACAACAGTTTCAACACGGAGCTAAGCGATGTAAACTTTCAATTCCTCGTCGCCTGAAATTAATGCCCTCGTGCTTAAAACTCGCTGGCAACTCGTTCTCATCAGTGAGTTTTTATTGTTCTTTCCAAGAGGCTAGCAAATTTACCCCAATCCGTTGCTCTGTTTGTAACTAATTTATATCGATTCGGAAGAATCGACTCATAGAGAAAATTAAGTAGTTTATAAAAGGTAAGAATGTAACTCCAAAAAGCGCAGGGGCTTGATTAAATTGATAGAATTCGCCAACGCTGGCGTTGCTACACTTTTAGTTCAACCTTGAATTTTAAGTGACGTTGTTGCAGAGAAAGTTTCCTCACCCCGTGTTTCCAGTACGCGAATCCAACTAGCAGTTTAAGCCATTTTAAATGCTTGCTTCCCTCAAAATCCCGCTGACCCAAGTTTCCCCATTATGCTATTCATTTTAGTACCCTTGAAACCTTTAGATCATTAGCCATTCAATTTTCAACTGCACAACATAATATATACTTGGCACGAAGTTAAAATAATCTATTTCTGCAGATTCGAGTTCTTTTTCATGAAATAAGCAAAGACGCCTCGGTACGGAGAAATGGTAATGTAGCAAAGAGTGTGCCAAAGGTTTCTTCGCGGTGAAGAGGAAAGGCAAATAAATCGTGTCGAAAAGAGGCGAAGGGTACGACACGTGCACTGGAGACGACAATGATGGCAGTCAGAGGCGGTAACACATGGTAGCTCAGTGGCACTATAAGTGCCGCTATAATTTTAAGTAATTGCCTTTTCTCGGCGGGAAAACTGAAGGCCGTTGCTGGAGATGCCTAGTCTTTCCTCCGTCAGACGCTTGTTGTCAGTCATCCATCACGGCGAGTCCTTTTCTCGCGCAGTTTCTCCACTCTTCCCCTGCAAATCTACAGGAAGAACAGGCAGCGCCAGTAGCATGGGAATAGTCAGGCCAACGCCATTCTCAACAAGGACCATCGTTCTACATCATCCGTCCAACGTTCCGTATAGCACTTTCTTCAGTGTTGCCTACTCCTGGTGCCAACCCCATCCGAAGCCTGCAGCAATATCAACGCTCTCAGTTTGTAGTTCTCCTTCAACGCGGGACATTAACGGGAGATTTATCTGTTTACCGCACCGCCGCCCTAACAGGGTTCAAAGAAAAAAGAACGGCCCAGGGCGCAGTAAAAAAATACATTTACAGCTGGCAAGACAAAACATGTAAATCAGTGCTATCCCTTCTTCGTTCCATAATGAGCGACATTCAACAACAACTTGTCTCGAAGTTTTCGCGAATTTCCAAACTTCCCCGTACGCTATTTATCGCTCGCTTCCGATGGCTAACTCGTCCCACTTTTCCATGTGCGCTGCTGTTTTTGTTTTTTTCAATTGTTCGTCAAAGAGGGCGAGAGTTGAATGTAAATGTGCAAATATTGACAAGCCGGAAACTCGACCAAAATAGATAATATAGAGACGTTGTGGAAAATCCACGGAACCAGGTTTAACGATAATATTCAACTGCTTATCCTAGCATCACCAGTTTAAGCTGTGGGCTGAAGAGCATTATTTTTGTTTTTTGACATAAGGAAAGATGTAACATAATAATATGTTATCCATGTCAAAGGGACTGGACAGGACGATGACTACAACGACACTATCAGAGACAGATAATAAAAGATTGATTCAAAAATGTAAGCTGGTGGATGTTTGTTAACCCGAACCCCCTCGCGAATTAATTTGGAAGTTAAAAAACCTTTGAATAACTTTACAAGTAATACCTCATAAACCTCTGCTACTAAGTGGAGAAAGTGCTCAAAGTGTGTTCCCCTGTTGCTTCCTCTCCACCAGTGAAATTCCAGCTCAAGACTTCTTCCAGGACGCTCTCTGACACCCCAGTGATGGAAACCCCGATCCGTGTGCTGTACTTTTCCTGCACACCTACTAAATTTTAATCAGACTTGTCTCGTGTCGATTGAATAAATATAATGCATTATGAAACTAACAAAATTCTCACAAAGGGTTGCTTTAACCCAAACATCGGATTTTTCGTCGTTCAGGAATCGTCGCGTAGAAAATTTTACACCAGTTACATTCAAATTAGAAACTGAGAAGAGGGGATTTTCCAAGAAAGTAGCTCGCGTTGGTTTGCATTCATCCCGAAAAACCTTAGATCGACTCTAGACGGAAAAGGATTCGCGATGCTTGAAATGTGAACAGTAGGCGCAAGTTATTGGGTTAAGTTGGGTCGGTCGGGCAAGAAGTTGGGGTAGCTTGGCAGTCGCTGGAATTGGATGTATATAACTAAAGGATCGAAAACTCGCCTTTTCAGACTCCCTTCGTTCCCTTCGCGTTCGAAGCAACGGTTACTTTGCCAACTAACTCCTTCCTTGGCTGGATTATCCAGCTGTTTATGTGGACGCTTTTTTCGAGATCACCAGCCTCGGAGATCGAGTGTCGTACGTCAGTCGGAATGCGCCACTGACTTCGAATTCAACTTCAGACGACATTTCCTATCCCGCGTTGGTTCTCGTTTCTTATCTCGAATTGCACGGATTTTTTTCTCGGAGCGAGTTTTTCCGGGGCGAGTTTTTCCAATTCCATAAGTAGTGAGTTGTTTAATGTTGGACTGCGAATTTCAATAGGAGCATAACTCGAGGGGAATACTGTCAAGACGGCGCTCGGTGCTTCCTATTTCGTTCAAATGTTTCCACAAATTCCCCTCGATATATTCATAGAGATGAGGTCTTGCTTTAAACTAATGATTCGAGATAATGCTCCCCAGGCGTTGGCTAAACTGATACCTCAGGTTTTGGCGTCGCAGTGAGATTAGAGGAAAGTTATTGTTTTTCCCTCGGAACCCCTTCTTCTCACCTTTTAAAGATTCTCACCCCTTGCAAACGTTTCTTTTTGGCTCCAGCGGAAAATACCTCTAAAAACTTATTACCACTAATTACCCAGATTTCTTTCGCCGTGCCATTAGTAAAAGAGTATCGCTGCTCTCTCATTCCATTCTATCCCCAGTTCTTATCGTGAAGGCGCTTAAAAGATACGCCATCGAATTTGCAAATCCGTAGCAATTAGAAGGAGGGGCCCAAAGGGGGTCTGAGTGAGGAAAGTATGGGCCGTGAACTCAAATCTATGAAAATAACCCTCGAAGGGGTTTTCCCTGCGGACAAAGAATATTTACGCCTTCTTCCTGGCTTCTTGTGCCAATTAGACTTCACTTTTAGTAATTGTCATACGTTACCACAATCGCAATCAATTCTTTTCCAATCCGGGGGCTGACGTCGGGGTTTCGGAATTTCCAAGCCATCTAAGCCAATTTGCGATTAGGGAGGTCGCTGTGGACAGAATTTACCTGATCTTTAATGCTAATTAGAGGCCGACAAAAGAAGAAGAGTATTATTACAGCATCCTGACGATATATACGAACTATGAGTTGTGTATCATTGATATACAGTAAATCAGGTATAATATCGTCATTCAGACGAGACTCGATTTTATTAAAACATTGAGAAGACTAAGCAATAAGAATTGGCAGTATTTTCTTAGGTAAGAAAAGAAGATTTCTTATTACAGTTTTAGAAAGCAGCTCTGTCCTGGTCGATCTAGCAAGAAAACCGATTAAATAGTAGTCGATTGATTAGATAAGAGAGAATAATACATTGCCGGGCGTCCACAGCGCAGCGAGGGGTCATTCAAAAGAGAAGCCTCCCTTGGGAGAAAGCAATAAATTCTCTCAAGACTTCGAGTTTGCATTTGAGCTCTCATCCCTTGAAAGAAGAGCCACCCTCGCTGTCCACTATCCAATCCACCAGCGAATACTAACAACGAATTTATGCAAATAGTTGTGTCGGGGCGTTGGCATGTGATGGCGAAGAGCAGATCAGCTTGAATGGAGTAGTCAACCGAAACCAACCCCAGTCCAAAATACTGCCCTTAAGTCTTTTCAAAGGGCATAAATTAGCTGGGCGACGCACAATAGGACGCAAGGAGAGGAAGCATTATCTAGCAAGACCGTCAGAATAAGGTATTAACCGCTCTTGTCTTCAGGCTGGAATGGAAAACGAGCCTCCGAGGGAACCAGCGAGCATAGTAAGTTTCACAAGATACCAAAACGCAGCAGGGGTAGGTTAAGTGGCCATCTTTGATGATATCTGATATCAGCTCTGATATATCTGATATCAGATTGATAAGAACCTTTTCGAGGTCCTAACAGAATAAATGAAAATCCCCTACTTGGGGGGTATTTCCCTTAAACTAAAAATCGCATTGATACAAAAGAAAATTATTTTTCTGCACCTTCTATTTATTTAACTTAAAAGACTCCGACCTGTTTCTAATAACGGAAAATTCGACGTCTAGTAGTTTGCAGCCCTTAAATTAAAAAAAAAAAGTAATGGCTCGATCTCATCAGGTTGAATCCACGACAATCGAATAATACAAATACATACTGCTGATGGCCAATAACGCTCTGGAATCAAATGCTTTGTGAAATAAAACTTACCTCCACTGATTATTATACCCGTTTTTAATCGATTTACTTGAGAAGAATCGCGAGAGGGATGCTACTCGTTCGGCTGAAGAAGAGCCCTATCAGGCTGAGACGGTAGGAGGAGTGCCTCTGTAAGAGTGCCATCTAGGGAGAGTCTCTTGAAGTTGGCTGTTGTTTGGTCGGTTGGTGGTGGTATGCTGTGACGGCTTGGGGCATGACAAAATCTAAGCTGAAGATCTGAAAAAATACGTGTCTTAGGTTTGATAGTTTTCTATACACAACCTTGAATTCAGTGACGGTTAAGATACCCATTATGACCTCCCTCAAATGCGTTGATGCATTTTGCGTTGAGTCCGGCAAAACATGGAGGGGACTCATAAGCTCCGCCTATATTTTTTCATAAACAATAAACAATGCAAAGCGACAACTGATATAATGCTAAGCAGCTGATGAAAACTTTCTAGAAATATACTCTTCCTTCAGTGCGAGAAAATATATAATGATAGAAATCGGAAGCTTCCGCATCTGCGGCAAAAAACACCTTTTCATTTTTTTCACATTCTTCCATCGCGATAAACGCAATATGCTCATTCAATTACCATCCCGAACCCGGCGCATCGTTAAAAACGGTAGAGTTATCGTGGCAATATTGATAATGTCGGTTTGTCAGGCTGACCCGAGGTCACCCCGGCGTTTTCAATCGGTCAACACAGCCGTCGTGGAAAAAAACAACCCGTGATGAATGTACTTGTGTCAATATCCCCGCCCCTTCTTTTCGAGATTGTGAATCAAAAAACGCGAAAGTTTGACAGGACGGATGCTGTTGGCCGTCAATTTATTATTGGGAAAGCATCCGTCCCTATTTCATCGCTTACGACTTCCTAAAATCCCGGAGTCATTCTGTAGCCTGCGACGTCGCGTTTTTTGACAAATGCGAGAATAATTCGAAAGAGCCCTGGACGGCGCAAAAACTTGTTTATCCTCGAGCTTGTTTGTAACGTCGACTTTTCCCAAATTAAAAGTTGACCCCATCAGCGAGGACGAGGAAGGTGCGAGGTTATAACGGCAAGTCGAGCTTTGGAAAAGCGGATTTATCGTTTGAAAACAATAATGAAAAATGCCTTAGCCATCGGAAGGTTAATCAAATCCGAAAATCGAGAGGAATCAACAGCGAGGAAAAATGATTAGAAAGAATGTCGAGTAAACCGACGGTTTCCCAGATTCCCCGAAGAGTGCGCGAGTTCGCGATATCGATTCTGATTGGCTCGCATAAATCCAACCGATAGATCCCTACCGATTGTGATGAAACCATTTTCGCTGATCCCTCAGGTCGGCTCGACAAGTTCGTACGGTTCCGCGTACCAGCTCCAACACTCATCATAGTAGAAACTCGAGTGGAGTAATCCGCTTTCAAAAAACAACCCATTCGTTCAGGTTTTGCAATGTGGAAGGTAATTCACTGGGAATTGTGACACGCTCTAACCAAACGGCCGGCACTTGAATACCATTCAACACTTCGGTGCGATTTTTTTCCACCCGCCCGGTTAATCCCATTACGAGCGGTTTTTTAGAGGTTTTTTTCCTTTTTTTCCCTTTTCTTTTTTTTCACCCATCGTTGCGATCGCCTCGTTGAGGCTGAAGGATGGGAATACAAGCAACGGGAAGGGGGATGCTCAGAGTAGAGATGCTTCTGCTCTGTGACGTATGCCCGCGGCCCGATCACTCCCTTTTGTATGTTTTGAGATAACTTCCCTCTCGGCGGGAACCGTTACTTTTTACGACGGCCATTAGATGGATTTACCCAAGGTATAATCTCATTGTTTATTGTAGCCGCTAGGGCATCGCGTCTCTCATATCTGCGACGTTGTACTGTATTGAGCCTCACGTACCACTACGCGCCACCGCGTGTCTGACGATGGACGAAAAAAAATCGAAAAAATCGCCCGCTGAAACTCGTCCCTCGACGCTCATGGTTCACTATAATTAATATTGGCGTAAAAACCGCAGTAACGTACTATTACGGCCAAGCACGTTCAACCCTTTATGCGAGGTCTATCATAAACCACTGGGAAATGTGCTACCTTCAGCAGTCCACATATTGCGTTGCGGTTTGCCTTTTACTGCTATCAGTTGACTCGCTCGTAAATAAAACTTCGGCGAAGAATATTAGCGTTCGGTTCTTTTCAACTTCTTATCGCGGCAGAGTACATTTTCAACGAACAGTAATCGCGACGAACTTGCTATTAAAGTTGGCCGATCAGGTTTGGAGCAAATTTGTACACAGACCTGAAGAATAATTTTTTTAATAATTCTGAGTAGTGTCTATAAGTATAGTTAAATTGTAAGGGTATTTTTTGAGGGTTTTGAAAGGGAGAAATTGGCATTTTTCCAACGTTTTTCAGACATAGAACTACTTGATATCGATTCTTATAGATTTTTATCCGAAACCATTGCAGAGTCGATAGCTATAGCGGTTCTCGAGTTATCTCAGATTTTTTTGTGAAATTGTCGATATTTTGAGATATTTGGCGAAATGGTAAATCTCTATCATTTTTTTGTGGTGCTATAGAATACGTTCTAAACTCATTGGAAAGCTCGTCGAACGCTTTGTTTAGCTGTATCGTTAGGCAATTAATTTTACTTTGATTTTAACGAGGAAAAGAAGAATATTTAAAATTTTGGTAGTTGCCAAAGACTTCGCCTAAGTTATGGAAATGTTTATATGGGGAAACGTTCATACGAGTACTATATAACAAGTGGATGCATAGTTATTTGCAGCATTTCAAGCCAAGAAGTTCGCTTCAAATATTTTTCTTCTGATAAAAAAATGCTCTCTGGTTAAATGATCTTTATAAAATAGATCCAAACATGGATGCAGTACAAGCACCAATTTCTTGTGAAAATAATGGATTTTATGTAACCGAAGTTTTACACAACTATTAGTTAAACTATTAGTCAACTATTAGTTTCGAACGCTTCAAGAAAATTTTTCTGCCCCCAGTAAAAATAAGCTATCAAGGGAGGTAGTAATAGGTTCGGTCGAAGGGAAAGGTCTCAAAGGTGTAGATACTTGAAAAAAAAAAAAAAAAAAAAAAAAAAAAAAAAAAAAAAAAAAAAAAAAAAAAAAAAAACGACATCATATGAAAAGCTGTCAAAGTGCTGGTAAAACTTGGGAAGGAAATAAGAAGGGAACTTTTTCAAACTAAAGTAAATTGACTCGCATTAAACAACATTTTGCAAAAGAGAAAATTGTTGCGAGGAAAAGGTTCAAGGGTGCGGAACGTTGAAGCACGGGGGTGATTGGATTTATAGAATGATGGTGTTGGTCCCACCTGTCACCGGGCGGGAGAACAGGGTTCGGAGTGGGTTCAAGCCGCGATGACCAGAGCTGACAGAGTCCTTAGCAGTCCTTAGCTAGCAGCTGTGCCACTGGTCAGGCCGAAGCAATCGAGTTATACAGCGTCGACGTCGACGAAGGGAAATCTTATTACCCATTCCCCATTAACGGAGGAGTGCTCCGGCTATGGAGAATACCAGTGGAAGGTTGAAACCTGCCTCAGGGGTCGCCTCAGCCGTCCGGCCCTCGCTAGATGAAGACGAAGCGAGAAGCTTGCGGTTTGAACGAGTGAAGCTAAACCCTTTAGTCGTCCTCTAATGCTCGGTGCCCATTACGAGCACCCCTTCGACATAATTAGTGATGACCTCCTCAGAGTCTAACCCTGCTCTATAGACAGAAGCTTCTCCAACTTGTCTCTCATCCTTGCGATCGAGTCTGCGGGAAGCAGAGTGCGAAGTGTTGGAAAAGGGAAAGGCGAAATTTTTACCGGTTCTTGAGTAAGAAGCTGATTTTCTGGATTAAAAAAAAAATAATAATAATAATAATTAAACAGAAATGATCTCTTCAATAAGTCTTTAATAATCATCTCTAAAATTACTTTCCTCGCTCCATAAAATCGAAGAATCCCTTTCTTTCGACGCTTGCTCCCATCAAGGGCGAATCTTGTTTCGCTCTTTTTGAATAATTGACGGCTCGCGAGGCTAGTAAACCGTCAAAAAGTACCGTTCCCTGCTTTTTGAAGAATCCGCCAAAAGAGAGAATCATCATTAATCACGTAAAACTAATGAGCTTTATAAAGTCAATTACTTCATGAGCTACGGTGATTTTCGCGCTCACAGGACGGCGAGCGAAGAAATCAAAAAGTCAATTTGGAAAATGCGCAGGTAAACACGCCATCCCACTTCTGCGGGCACGGTTTTCAAATTAATAGTCTTCCATCAACATGAAATAGCTTACACGATCCGGGATCGACGAGATGGGATGATGGAAAGTGTGAATGAGCCTAAAATGCCCTCGGCTGGTGTTTTCGCGCGAACTCGGTTCAACGGTTTCTGATGGGTACAATGCAGACGCTTCGAGGTCGCTGCATTAATCACTCTCCCAGGTCTGAAGTGTAGTCCCCTTTCCAACTTCTGCTGAAAGGTGTTTCCACTTTGAATAGATAATCCGCTCAAAGAGATCGTTCGAAACCGGTGGATTTTCTGTCGAAATGTTTTCCAAACATTGATTCCAATGGTGAAGAAAGCGCCGAATTGAAACCCGACGGTGGACCAGGTCTGAAGCGAGGTCGTTTAATCAAGAGACAGATTACAGTAGCATAGTCTACAGCAATAGGTATCAGGATCAGGATCGATAGGTGAAGCTTACCTTTTTCACTGTAGAAGCCGTCGCGAAATTAAGATGGCGCTGTCGGACCAATAAATTAACTTTTCGATTAGACATGTTGAGAGATTGAAACCGCACAGAGAAAATAATAACTTCGCCTTTCTTACGTCCTCATAATACAAACCTCGCTTAGAACTCCCGTATGAAGATCGAAGGGGAAATTACAGAAAAGAGACGTTCTCTTCATTTTTCTGAAGAAGAGGGCGAAGAAAAAGTTTCAAACTACTGAAGACGAAATAAAAAGGAATTTATTAATACGGCTCCGTGTGACAGGTTTTCAGACCTCCGAGCGGGAAACTTCGTGATGGCTTCGCAGAAAATGGCAACAGTGGAACTCCCTAATTTATATGTTTAATATACAAAGACGCCGAAGATGGCAGCCGAGATGACTCCCCTTCGCGTTTTGTGCACGTAGTTCTGTACGTATTTTTATGAAACGTATCCATTTAGAGGGAGTTTTCGTTTCGAATATTTATAAGACCTACGATTTCACCATCTTCCTCGCAACTGTTTCAACGAAGACGTTTGATTTATTCGTTTATATTTACTGAATGTTTTCTGTTCTTTTCCCTTTTCGTTTGTCGATTCTATTCTCCATTCTGTGACGCGTTGGCGTCCATATTTACTGAAAAGTGAGGATTTATGAACGCTAGTAAGTTGGTGAACGGTTGCATAAATTGTTTTATCGTAAAAAATAAATTTTACCATACATATTTATGTAAACTAACAGCGAACTATCAGAATCTGTTCATTTTTCTGTTCTAGAAGTTGAATTGTTTTTAAAATAAAGATGACTTGAGTTAAATGCATATTCATGGTGACGTTCCAAATATTGGTCACTATACTTGGCAACACTGAGAGAACCCAAGAGGGGGCTCACAGGGAAATTGAAGGAGTGGGGGAACCTGAGGAAGGTGATGGCCCTAGATAGACAAAACTGAGCTGTTGAGCGTCGAGGGACCCGTCTTGCAAAGAGCTCAACGATTTTTACCTTATACTTTTTTGTATTCTTAATATATGTGCTATGACTGAGCTAGTACCGTACTACTCGTTAATATAGTAACGTGACAGAGACTATTTCGGTCTGGATCCCCGTAATATTTATAGCGCTCTCCTAGTGACTCTTCACCAGGGCTGCCAAGTCAGGGGATTAACCCTTGATTTGAGGGATCTTTTCTGATAGGGAAAAATAGCCCAAGGAATATCTTGAGGGATTGTTTAAGAAATTTCATTTTTACAACTGGCATTTTTTAAAAGGTTTTTTGAAAAACGTTTTCTTTTTGTAGGTATTTCATTTTTTGTTTTGTTGGAAAACAACTTGTTCACCAGCTAACAAATTAATATAGCTGCCATGAGAGATATCCAGGACAAATAAAGAGGGAGTGACATCATCCGTTGGAGAAACCAACAACAAGTTGCTCATTGTTAGGTGAAATCTTATGGTTGGACAATTTTTCATCATCAAAGTTATCAATTTCAACTTTCAACATGCCACCTCCCCTCCATCAAGCGCATCCTAGGCCGTTTTTTTCTTTTTTGGCCAGAGCCAATTTATATTTCTTTTGAAGCCCAACATCGGTTCAAATTTACGTTTTACAAGATATTTTATGCGGCTCTGCAGGGTTTAGGGACATTTTCTTCAATACAGGTTGTTAGGAATTATAGTTTAAGTCCTCCATTGCATATGTGACCTGTATGGCATTTGTCGGTAGAAGGGACAACTAAGGTGGCTGTAGAAAAAGATAGGACCTTGAGGAGTGATTGATTTGATTAGATTTAGATTGATTGTGATGTGAAAATGAAAATACAAGTTAACAATTAACAGTCTATTTATTTAAATACCAAACAAAATAACACAAGTGATTCGAGGGATTTTTGGACTCGATTTAGGGATATTTTTAGAAAACCACTCGGCGATACCGCTCTTTTTACATATTAATCCACAAACGAATACAGAAAGCTATGTTCTCAAGCTATTCGGCACTAATTTCAATAGTCGAATTCAATTCGAATGAATCGAGTACCAACAATGCGAATTCGAATATCCTCAAAATTCCCTTTTTCTCACAATGTACCGATTGTAATTTGGCAATCGTGCGATCGGAATGTCGGAAGCCATTACGGGAAATTGGAAAAGCGACGCTCGTTTGTTGTCACGTCGGCAGGCAACTGTTGAAGGGAGATTTGACGACTCGGAGGATGGATGGGAAGCATTCTGCATACCTGCTACCTGGCGATGGTCGGGTAGCCGGTGATCGCCGGCGACATCAGAGCTTCGAGCCACTTCATCACAAAACGTCGCCCGTTGCTCTGAACGCCCATCAATTCCAACGGCACCCGTATTTATCATCTTGACAAATGCGAGCTCTGGACGCAGCTAACCGGCTTCGGATTGATGCATTCATTAATTAGACCGATGTGATGCGATAGGACTCTGATGCTAGCGGGTGGGACTGCAAATTCATTCACGATTGGTTGTATGATGCCCCTCTTCCCTTTCCCGGGGGAAGATTATAATGTTGTTGGATGGCCGTGATTAATGTTCAATATCAGTCAAACTGAGGTATCGCTTTTGAGCATCGGGTTCGACTCCGCTCGGCGGCCACCTATCGAAGCATTATCGCCTAATTTATAATAACTAATCGCTTCATAGCAGCCGCAGCGATGGACGTGTTCATAGAGCTCATAGCTCGTAATATACTCGGTGAGCGATGTAAATCTGTCAGGCCTATTATTCAAGCGAGATTATGCGACGACCTCGGTAAAATTATTGCAGGGCTCGACTCGTCGGATTCTAGAGCTGTTGGAAAATTCGAATTAGATATTTACCGCTGTTTTTTTTTTTTTTTTTTTTGCTTCCCCGAACTGAAAATATGTTTCTTGTTCCGGACGGAAAAAATACGCTCCTTATAACCCTGCGAAGCTCTCGCCCGAAGAGAGCTTGGTCCTCTACGTTACTTTGATCCTCTCTTTTCTCTCTCTTATTTTCTAATTGTTTTTTTATGAAGCGGCGAGAAACGTCATAAAGTATTATATTCCATCCCCGGGGAAAAATACTGCTTCCAGAGCAGTTGAACTAGGGAAGAGAAAAGGTCCTTGCAAGTGAGGGGTGGCCATTCATTAATCCCCATCCCTGGGTCATGGAGAACTCTATTTTAGAGTCTGCGTACTCACGATATACGAGGGCCCACGGATCGGGGGTTGTAAATAGTGGAGCGAAGGGCAGAAAAGAAGAACGCCTTTGGAAGAGTAGGTCGTAATTTATTTTTCATTACGGTTTATACACCGCAAACCATTGTTTTCAAGTGGAAAAAAGGGCGGAACATATAACGAGTAGTACGGTTTTGTTCTTCGGAAGTCCGGGGAAAAGAAAAGACAGTGGTGAGATCCCTCTTTCCACCGAGCTCTGGTGGATATCCTTCTTCCTCCGCACCTCTTCCCTTACCCGGACAAGTTGCTCGGATGCGGGAGTTGAGATAGAGGCCTTCACAGCACAAAACGCGAAGAATTTGTGGTCTGCAGGACTCACCAACCTTCTTCCCTCTACCGTTCTTCAATTCCTTTTGGACGGTTGCCACCCACTTCAAAAACCGCGTCACCGCACGCCAGTCTTTGCCTGCGGCTATTTATTACAGATACATTAATTTGAGATTTGGAGTGGGAAATCGTCGGGGGAAGTCTTGCGGCTTCTAGGCTGCTGTATGTGTATATATATCGCTTTGGAGGAAACACCCGCCGGGGAAACTTGCGCAGTCCACGTCTCATTTGTTATTCGACTTCCTCCGAGCAAGGATTTCTGCTTAGTCTCTTGACCGAGACCTAGTAAATCTCGCCCAAACTCTGTTTTTTTGCTGGAAGACTTCTCGATTGAAACACAGACGAACTATTTAGGACACTGGAGGTAAAAGATTCTATCTGTCATTGAAACCAGTTCCCAGAAGTTTTCCTGTAGATGAGAATCTTCAACGCTGTCGTCACTTAATGTCAAAAGATCACAATTATCAGTAAAATTGGAGGGGTTTAGTGCTTTTCGTGTTTTTAAAAAACTTAAATGTAAAGTTTGGTTACTTTGTAAATCATACTTATGTCGCCACGATTCGCCATTCACCGGTGACCAACTCAGGCGGGAACCAAAAGAAACGTATGATTTAACAAAGTAACCAAAACTCCTAAAGTAGAGGGGTTGTGAGGGGGAGAAAAACCAGGCGACTTATTCTCCAGATCATTAATGGCTGGCCGAGCACTTGACTTTACGTGCCTTCTTTTTTTTGGGAAAGAATGGGGTTCCTTAGCGAGTTTTGACGTTCGTCCTTCCGGCTTATCGGTTGTCCTTCGACGTCTTGAGGGACGAAGTTGCAGGTGGAAGTCGAAGGTTGAAATTGAAGGTTGAAGTCGAAGGTTAAAGTTGAAAGTTGAAGGTTGAAGTTGAAGGTTGAAGTTGAAGGTTGAAGTTGAAGGTTGAAGTTGAAGGTTGAAGTTGAAGGTTGAAGTTGAAGGTTGAAGTTGAAGTTGAAGTTGAAGGTTGAAGTTGAAGTTTGAAGTTTGAAGTTTGAAGTTTGAAGTTTGAAGTTTGAAGTTGAAGTTTGAAGTTGAAGTTTGAAGTTGAAGTTTGAAGTTGAAGTTTGAAGTTGAAGTTTGAAGTTGAAGTTTGAAGTTGAAGTTGAAGTTTGAAGTTGAGGGTTGAAGTTGAAGTTGAAGTTGAAAGTTGAAGTTGAAGGTTGAAGTTGATGGTTGAAGTTGATGGTTTAATAGTCGAAGGATGAAGTTGAGGCCAAAGCAAATTTAAAGAAGCCTTTCGAATAGTCGAATACCCTCCGACTGGGTCAATATTTTGCATTACGACTTAATTTATTTTCGCCTGAATGAAGGTAGCTTTGCAGTAACGCGAATGATGTTCTGCGATGCTTCTAGCTTTTCGTCATCTTGATTGACGGGTTCAACATTTAGGGTTTTGTACCGGTAGATACTTAGTTGTGTGCGTGAATAAACTGACTAGTTAAAGAACATTAGCAGAAGGTAATTTTATTAAGAAAATTTTAGTACCGAGGTAATTTAGAATTCGGTTCCTACCCGAAGTTCTATGAAATAAATTTACGAAGATCGGAGAATAATAATTTTGAATCGAATGATGAAAATTGAAAATAAATTATTGAAGGTCTGAGGACTGAGGGATATGCCGAAGGATGTAGCCGATGGATGATGAATTGGGCGAAATAAGGGGAAACAGCAGACAGCCTTAGTTGTCGTGAAACGTTCAAAATGAAGTACGATTACCACTACGCATCCCGAGAATTGGTACGTGCAGTAGCGTGCAATATTTCTCATAAGAATCCTTCATATTCTCCCGGTAGTTCTAGGAACGTTTGGGAACTATCTATAAATCTGAAATTCCTCGAATTAGATCGGGAAAATCGGCCAAAATCGGCGGAGTCACGTATCGGCGGTGTCTTCTTGCGTGCCAATTAGAAGCGCGAAGCAGGTACGAACCGGCATCGTCCGTATCTACACTCACCCTCGGACGGGTCGGCAGGTTCTCCTACACCTAGCTTCCCTAACTGGCCGTACATATCCTACATAATAACAGTGCTCACATATACATAGTTAACGTCCGCACCTGTGGTGTACAACAATAAACTAAACCTCGGCGCGGTAGGTTGAGTCGGTGTTCTCCGGTCCTTCGTACTCGCACTGAAACACGACGATCAGAAGCTCAGAGGCGCGAGGTTTAGCGGGCGTATAAATTGTTGAACATTTGCAACTAAGCACATTTCGAACAGGGGCGAGATCTCCACATCCTCACCACGATGCTTCATTTTCACCATCCCTTCCGCTCTCGACTCCTCTTTATATATTGTCCAATAAACAATCGGCCTTATTGGCAAACGGGCTAGCAATTAGAGGACAGTCGGTTTTGGAGCCAGGTGTCTCCTTATTAGCCGTTTCCGTTTAGAACCCTTCCACCAGCATCAAAACGGCCAATTCCTGCTGCCGACCGGGGAACGAGCTTCTTCCATCAGCATCCTCCAACCCATCAGACTGCGATCCGAAACTCGACAATTAAAGTAATTTTCATAACAGTTGACTTGTAACGTCACACGCGTTCGTAATGGCCGCAGTCTCGCGCGCTATCACTATACTGCCCTTCTCCCTCGTTCGAATATCGCCAGCCGCCCTGCACTTCAAATCCCATTAGCTCCGCTCGAACAGGCGTTAGAAATTATATCAACTTCTACCATAACTTTTATTACTGCCAACAGCCATGTCGTAACCGTAGGTATAATAGAGCTTATGAAAACGACAAAATCCACCGTGCAACACATTCTCTTTACATGTATAAGCGCTATGTGTTCGCTTTGGAAAGAGGGGACGTACGAAACGTCATGTGCCTCTGTTTTGCCGACGCAGGAATTCAATTATCGCACCTCTCTTGCGGCTTTTTATGTTTCTTCATAATGTACACCGGGCCAGAAAAAAAGTGTTAGCATTTCGAGCTTTCAACTCGCACGGTTTTCCCCTTTTACCGGGCGAAGCATTTCCGTGGAAGGTGTAAATTGCATTTTTCACTCAAATGTACACCCTTTGGAACAAACAAGTACAGCGGTCTTCATGTTTTGCGCTTTCCAATCAATTTCCGGCGTCAATCTTGGCTTTTGGCTAGATGTAGAAAAATTTAGAATTAATTTATTAAAAAAATAAAAAATAAAATAAATAAATAAAAAACAGAATATTTTTACATTTTTAGTTAATTGGGCGTGAAACACCGCTAACTTAATTACAATTTATCTTTTACATAGGCTGCGTAATTTCAAAGGAATAATCTTCCATATGAGTTAGCTCCTCAGATTCTTCTTCTTTTTAATTCCGATTCAGGGCTTTTTTCGTCATAATTTCGCTATATTAAGATTGACATTTTTACTTCCATGTGTACGTAGCAAATGGAATCGTCTGAAAAGTCGAATTCGGAGAATTTAGTACTATGACGGTTACAAAAAACGAAATCTACCCCGCAGAATCCTTCTCCCTCTCAGAAATCATCCCGGCTGCAATTCAGTTTTGTTACTTTTCACCTCATAAGGCAGATTCTTTGCCCCTCGTCAGTTGAAAAATTCCAGTCTCCTGAGAGCGATTTCCATTTCGAATGCAAATGACCTGTGAAACGCCAGTAGAAACTGTACGTGCTAAAGAGTAGGAAAGTACTATTCTGTCGTGGTCTGCCTCAAGGAACAAAGGAGAAGAGCCAAGTGGAGGACATGCCCTGTCCCTTAAGCTCTCTCGGGCGGAGACGCAGTTACAGGTAATCTCAAGTAGAGGCCGAAAAGCATTGTTACTTTGTTTCTCCTCTCATAATCCTCCCAGCTTGCGATTCTAAGAGCGAGACTCCCGGAGTTGACACCTTTCCAAAAGACAAAGATTTTCCACCCTCGTCGCGACCAAAGCTAAGCTTTTCCCAAGTGCCCATTAACACTACCTCACATAAAAGGGGCCAAAGTGAGATTAGTTTTCATTATTTAGAGGCTTCCAAGGTAGCACGCTTGCCTATTCCTGAGCACTTCACAAGACCGCTCAACAATGTTGAAGGTTCATTTAGCCCGTCGGGTACTACTTTGCCTCAACTCTTCAGAGCTTGCTTCGGAAGTTTCGTTTTAAATTATACTTATTACCCAGGTATATCAACGGTGGTCCAGAGGTTGAATATTATTATTTCAAACACCCGTTCCCAGAACAGTTGACCAACTGCACCAGCGCTTACATTATTGTCGGTCGTGACGGTAATGAAAGGAAGTGTTGTTTGTGGGGTAGGGGTAAAGAAAATAAAAAAATTAAATCCAACCTTCCTGGCCACCACGTTTATTGAAAGAAAAATAAAAAAAATTAAGATCGGTTTTACGGGCTTTCTTGCTTTGAAATTGAAAAAGAATGAAAAGAATAAGAAATAAATAAATGACCAAAAATATATAACAATAAAAATAAAATATATCCTCGATGAAAATGTTCGCTGACGCCACACGCAGCTGCGTTCCCACGGGGCAAAAATACGAAATCGTGCCACTTTTTCGTACTCACTGTCTTGGCTCACGACTGAAGTAGAGAACCGGCTGAGTGTCGTGGGCAGTTCACACACAGTCACATTCACGATTCAGTTTTCCTTGCAGAGCCGACCGCGATGAACGATCTGCTAGTTGAAAGTAGTTGGCAACTGTCGTGTTCACGCTTCAAAATCAAACACGTTTGATATGGAGCGTGAGCGGTCGTGGACTCTCCACGCTTCCGGAGGCTACTGAGGTAAACTCACTACACATCGTTCAGACGGGTCGTCTTCCACGAATGCTTGAGGCACGCCAGCGTGCTACGCTCCCACGGGGCTAAAATACGAAATCGCGCCACTCTTTCGTACTCACTGTCTTGGCTCACGACTGGAGTGGGGATAGGCAGTGAACCAGCTGAGTGTCGTGGGCTGTTCACACACAGTCACATTCACGATTCAGTTTTCCTTGCAAAGCCGACCGCGATGAACGAGCTCCTAGTTGAAAGTAGTTGGCAACTGTCGTGTTCACGCTTCAAAATCAAACACGTTTGATATGGAGCGTGAGCGGTCGTGGACTCTCCACGCTTCCGGAGGCTTCTGAGGCAAACTCACGACACATCGTTCACACGGGTCGTCTTCCACGAATGCGTGAGTCACGCCAGCGTGCCACGCCCCGATGGAACGAGGCTTTACCTCGTCAGTGAAGGATGGTGTCGGATTTCAGCGAATATTCGCTTCCGATGGCGTAGTCTGACGGGTAGAGTTAGCACGCACGTGGAGGACGATCAGACGACCGCTCAAACTGACGAGAGACGCCAGAAAATCGACGACGCTCCGAATTTCGGCAGGACGCAAAGGCATCAACTGCGAGCGAATTTGCGGCGTAGGAACAAAACGGGTCCTTGGTCGATCTGCACAGACGGCACGGGCGATGATGGTGCTCAAACGAGGACGGTACAACAGCTCCGTTTCCAATGGTTCGACAGAATGCCGCGACTGGCACGCCAATATCGGCCTCCTTGTTACCGGTTTTTGCTGTCTCATCATTTGTCGTCCGTAAATGAATCAGGGCGTACGCGGATTAATTTTGCATCACCTGGTGCGGAATGTAGACACAATTAATTTTTGATACAATTAAAATCCAAATCAAAATAAATCGAAAATAATATGAAAATGCAAGATATGCCCAAAATTAAATATATTATACTGGTGTTGGGTTACAAACAGGAAGGAGCGTTGAATTCTGGGAGGAAGAAGTGTTACCAGTAGATATACAACTGGCTCGAAAAATGTAACTTCTAAATTGAAACACCGCCTATTTTGACCTACATTTCTGCTTTAAATGCTCCTTGAAATTCCCTGGAAACGGCTGAATAGATTAAGGACCATTCAGTTTTAGAAATCCAACTGCTGAAACGCCTACGTGAGCTCTCGGTTGCTGCAGGTATCTCAAGCAGGGCTCACCTTGCTACTAACATTTTTCACTTGTTCATTTGATTTTGTCTCAGATCCATAAGTCTTTCCGATTTTTAATTTCTAAAACACGAATTATTTGGTATATTATTCAATAATAAACCAATGTAATCGCCCAAGAAAAATTTTTTCCAACCCCCCTCAAAATTTGATGTTTTACGTTTCAAGCCACGTAAAATCCGAATATCCAAAAAAAAATTCTGTCTGTCCGCCGTCAACACTTTCCCGGCCAATCTATAATAGCAACATTCTTGAAATTTTCATCAAAAATCAATCTCGGCCTCACAACGGCCCATTTCTTGAATCACATCGCTAGCTCAATTTTAAGGGTGCTTTTGGGGGGTTTTGAGGGGGAGAAAATTTATAATTTTCAAGGTTATTCAGAAAAATGTTATTCGGTATCGATTTCTATAGATTTTTGGACGCTGAATCGAATGAGACCATCGCGGGGTCGATAGCTTTATTGGTTCTCAAGTTATCGCAGCTTTTGTGTCGAATTTGGGAGATTTTTCAGAAATTTGACCTGATGGTATAACTCGAGAATTCTTAGAGCAATAAAAATCGTTCTATACTAGTTGAAATGCTCGTCGAACACTCATGAACTACTCCGTAAGGCGAAAAATGTAGCCTTTATTTAGTAAATTAAGAAAAATAAAAATAATTAAAATTACAATAGTTGCTACGTAGTATTCCTCTATAAATAGTTCAAGCAGTTTTTCGGTGGGAACGTTCACGAGTGTTCGGAATAATTACAATCACAAATGGATCTTCTTAAATCATTATTGAAGCGAAGGAATAATTGTATAACTGTACTATCATTTGCAGCGTTTTTATTGGATATTCGGACTCGACATGCCTTGAAACGTAAAACATCGAATTTTGAGGGGGTTAGAAAATTTTTTTTCTCGGGCGATATTACAATTGTTTATTATTGAATAATAAACCAAAAAGTATAGTATAGTCGTCGCAACATTGCCACTTGTCCAGCCGCTTCTTGTCCTTTACAGAGAGCATCCGGTAACACACGAACTTAAATCGCCGTACTTACAAAAGCCGACGGGAATCGTTGGTCGTGACATCGGATGGGTTTCAGGAGGATGGGTTTTTTGTCCGCGTGTTTCCCACGTTACCTCGGCTTCGGGCGCCTTATTTTATTCCCCTGAAAAGTGACTCTCGAGCGAAAAGCAGCGGGAAACCGTCGCATATCGCGAAGTTAAAAGCCCCTTAGGGTGTTTGAAAAAGCCGTGGAATTTTGCGCGACAAATTTCCAACGCGCGCTTCAACGGCTTGCGGTCAGCTCGGCTCATTGCGTGCGCTTGTGCGGACATGAACTGTATTCGGTCGAGTTCTGCAAAAACCCGTACTCTTCCCGCACGAGGGCGGAAATTGAAATATATTTCCAACAAGCCCTAGCCCGCTTTGCGAGCCTGTGATCCTGTTTTAACCGTAAAACCGCTCTCTTGGTCAACATCGAATCATATATTGTTTTATTTATATAGCTCTCGACGGCTCCAAGTCGGCGTTTCGCGTCCCCTTTCAACTCCGCAACTGATTGTGAGTGCACCGTTGGAAAAGGGTTTTTTAATTCTAATATTGGAATCCCAAAGGTGACTCTTCTAATTACATTCGAATTTCATTTACTTCCATTTCGCCGGTGAGGAATAATGAAATGATTACGGCCGAGGCCGAATAAATGTAAAAGTCTCTTGACTAGCGTTGCAATAAACGAAATTTGCGACTGATTAATTCGGCGACAATTATTTGATTCACCTTTAGAGAGTTCGGTCGAAAAATGTTCCCGTCATCTCTTTTTCGAAATGTTGCGTACACAGTCAACAACGTTTGCCGGCGAGCAATTTTAATTATCCTGATGAAGTAATTCGTTGGAAAATGTACAACCGAGTCCAATGCAATTATTGGATTGAGCGAGGACTTGCGAAAATATAGAGCCGAGCTCAATATTGACGCGCTTTTCTGGGAGGGAAAATTCGTAAATTTGAATAAACGAAACATCGAATTATGATGCGGATATTTTTTATGCGAAATATTTTCCAAAATTTGTGTTAGAATAGTTTTTTCTGAAACAATTTTAATTCGATGAGCCAGTTTGGAGATATTTTTCAAGGAACGTTTTTTGGCTTCGGCTCCGCAGTATGATCTTAGTTACATATTTGAATAACTGACTCCGTAGATAGCACGAATACGACTGAATTTATTATGCATTTTTTGTAACTAAGAGAATTTGAATTTGGAGACCAGATGCTCGAAAAATGAAAATTATGAAACTTAAACTTAAGTGATTGGAAAACAATTATTTTGAGTCGAAATATGAAACGAATATAAACCGAAGTTGGAAATTAACAAAGTAGCCGTAGATTCACTGACACAAATTAAAAGTCAGCGACTTGAAAATGATTAATTTTCATCACTTGGGGGGAAAAAAGTTCAACATTATCGCAACTCTATTCAAATGTCTTTGTTGTGATTTTTATTCAACATTTTTCACGAGAGTTGTTTTTGGAATCCGAAAAAGTCGAGATTCGAGTTTTTTTTTGTGAATATTATACATAGTTGATTCAGCTGCTTTTGGAACGACTCTGAATAATTAGAGAATTGAAAGCTCCTGAAGGTTTGAATGATCCGTTAGAGACGGATGAACTGTAAGAAGAGAAAAGGTTGATGAAAAAAATAAGAAACGGCGAAGATTTTTTCTATCGTTTCAAGGTAGACAAAGTGGAAAAAAAGCGACGGGTTGAAGAGGTAACTTTCCGAGTTGCAATTGAAAACTTACTTTTTAATTAAGTACAAAGTGGAAGAGAGTGAGTGAGTTAAGTTGAAGGCTTGACGTTAATGAGCTATGCAAATCAACGGTTAAAAATCAACGAAGAAGACTGAGGTTCTTTTCGACTGACGGGGACTCTCCCTCGGCAAACACGAGGAAAAAGGAAAAATTGGTTTTAATTTGACAAGATGAGTTTTAAAAAGGAAAGAAGCTTCGTTGGAAGTCCGAAAATGGAGGGATGAAATATCCGCGACTGAAGCTCCGCTAATTAGGACAGTGAAAGGAATCCGTTTTTCATCTGAACGACGGGCGACTAAACATTTTGGCAGCTTCGTGAAATCTCCCCATCAATTTCCACCGACGTGGCAATGAAGAAAGTCTAGATGAAAGTAAAGTTGAAGGCAGAGAAGTTTTCCTCTCTCGGTTTTCCATTTTCTGCCTTTATTTTTTCAAAAAAGAGTTGATTGCTGAATGGAAGCATTATTTCGTTTAATAACTGCAACAATATTTTACGCCTTTCTTCATAACATGACGTCAAATGGTAATGCGAAGGATGGTTCTTGAATTTCACCACTGACAAGGGATTGGAATTTATTTTTCGCGATTCGCTTGCTCGCGGAACTAAGGCGTTTTGAATATGGATCGGCTCTAGAAAACGATACTTTCCGAAGGCAACACTTCGCACTTACACGCTGGCAAAGCAGTATGAAAACATAGTGGCCAAACATTTGCTTCCCTCCCGCGCGGCTTTTGCTGTTCCTAACAAGAGATATCGCCAAGAACGTTCCTCTGCCGTGTCAAATTTACAATTGTGGTTTTAAGCCCACGGGAACACGTTCTTTGTTAGCTATCCCTTGTTCGTTAGTATCCAGCCGGTTCCTCGCACTACAAATATCACGTATATCGCCATCCAACCACCTTGCATTCCTGCCTAGGGCCCCCTAGCTCAACCCTTTACGCTCAAATGGAAGAACATACTTCGGCTAAATTTGTTTGCGATTAGAAGTAGAAATACAACCGGTCTGCTACCTTTTCGCTTACTGATAGCGGCCCACGGATATGTTAACCCTATTTTAAACTCCTAAAGTACCAGAAAGTAGGATGCCAGCTATGCCCTTCGTACTTTACTCGCTTCGCTCCTATATAAACATAGAAGGACCTTTTCGCCATCTGATTGGGTAGTTCGCCCGAATAATTGAACCGGCGATATCCGAACTTGGATGGTAGTATTTCCCTTGTGCCAACCTATCGTTTACGTTAGCCCTTTTAAAATGTAACCCATTTCAAATTCACCTTCTATAGAGATCAGTTTATCGTATAGTGAATACGTTCGACTCACGATCTCAATCCAAGATTTTAATCGTCGATAGTTTATTGAAAACAAGGCTCGTATTTAATCTGGCGGTTCTGTCTTTATTGATATTTTGCAAAAAAATAAAATAAAATAATGATGAATAAAAGTTAAAAAATAAAAAATTACAGTTGCCGCTAATAGCTTGTTGTTCCTTGAGAATGAGGGTCAAAGTTGAAAGGGAAGAATAAAGTTGGTCTTAGGGCTTTTATTTGAAAGAACTATTTCCCGAATTATCTATTGATTACGATTTAGTTTTACTGATTTTAATCTAATTCAGTTTAGCATATTATTCAATATTTTTGGCCGACTCCACAAAGTCAGACAAATCAGGTTTATGCGATATAATCATTAAAGAATACAATACGATACCAAGACAAATTATATTGATATTCCTGCAATATCGGTTTCAAAATATAGGTTTTCAAAGTATCTGATGTTGGAAAATATCGATATTGATTGTAAAGATTCCAAGATCCCATCCTAGCTCAAACGTATGAGGCAACGTTGATGGCCAATCGTTGCCTAGTATCCCCTTACTAGGCAACGTAGACGGCCGATCGTTGCCTAGTATCCCCTTACTCTCGATCAAAGTCCACTGTTGTAGGGCGAGAACTGGCAACACCGCCTATGACCCGCCTAATTTCGCGTCCGCAAATATAGTACCTTCAATCGTACCCGCGCGTTGAATTTTGACTTTGGAGCAGAGGTAGGCCGAATCGTCTTTGCAAAAAATAAATGTTCCATCGTTTCATCGGTGGAAAAAGTGCTTACAGCGGATCGTCGGTTGTAGTCGAGGAATTGCACTTTCATTATTGAATTGAAGAGGAAAAGGAGAATGAAGGGCTGTTGTTGCGGAAGGTGCGTTAGCTATTCATGATTTCATTACTTATGCGGGCGCTCCAAAGAAAATTGTTGTCTCTCGCCCTTGCATCGCATAATCCAACGACATGACGTTTTCAAACTTAAATATTAAAACAGAGGAACCCTTGGAGGTGTTGAGTTGATTAAAGCTCGCGAACAGGTCAGCTTTCTAATTCCCTTCTCGGCGAGCACAAGAGCTTGTGGAAGTGAGTGAAGTGAACGTTCATTATTAACCGACTACAAGGCTAATCCTGCCGGTTTTGAAGAGGATGCTCCCGACATAGGCACTTGGTTAATCCCTAAAGTCCCTGAAATGCTGACCCTTTCTTAACTGTTGGTCGAAGGGTTACAAGGGGTCGGTTTTCCCCCTTTCTGATGCTCGATGATGAAGAGTAAGAACGAAGTGATCTCCCTCCCGTACCACTTCAAAGGCGTCCGATATCTTGGGCGGGAAGTCCGAGAAAACAGCGGTCGGGAGCTTCTACAGCTGGACATCTAAGCTTCTCAAGCCTTTCAACCTGGATTAACATCGACCTCTTGACATCTTTTGAATTAAACAGTCGACCAACATTCAACACCTGTAATTCTCTTTGGACTTACTTCCCTGACCCCGCACCCTTTACACGCTTCGTCCAAATCCAAATTCAACTAAGGTCTCCCGAGATTAAACGCTCGAAACGATCCGCCGACCAATAGCGACTAAGTGAAACTCTACTCACACTTTATAATTCCAATTTAACACGAGTGGTCGGCGCCAACCTAATCCGAATTGGAGAGGGTATTTTGCCTAATTGCAACCATCACTCCCCGCTCTCACAGATATCCCCAGCGATGCCTAATAGTTATCAGGCATTAACGTTAAAGCCGGGTTATGAAAATGGCCGAAGCGTCAGGGTCGATTTTCCATCCCGGCTTCTGGCTTTGAATTAGAGGCCCCCGGGTTTCCAGCCAATGGTTATTGTTAACAGCACCTGATATAGTGGCACTGGGACTTAAGAGGACTGGGACTTGAAAGGGACTTGAGGGGAGTGGAACTTGAGAGTGGCCACCTTCTACTCCGGTTTCATTACGATGACGGCCCGTTTCTGAACGCAATTAACTTGATAATTAGTTTTCACCTTTATTAGCCGTGACGAAGCATTTCAAATCGTTAACGTTAATGGTTCCAACGCGCTACTGCGACGTTCATTTTGCAGTAACCGCAAAAATGCCGTTTCCGAAAGGTGATATTAGCGAGTTTTGGTGAATTTCGTGTTTTGTTTTATTAATGTATAATAAACCATTGTAATCGACCGAGAAAAAAAATTCTAACCCCCTCAAAATTTGATGTGGCATACAGAAACCGAATATTCAATAAACAAAATTCCGCTCGTCCGCCGATATTTTTCTGACAAAACTACAAAAGGTAAATTCTTGAAATTTTTACCAAAAATCAATTTTGTTCTGACAATGGCTCAATTCTTCAACCAAATCGCTAGCTAAATTTTATGCGTATTTTGGGGGGATTCGGAGAGAAAATTCGTATTTTCCAACGTTTTCCAGAAAAAAGGCGAGTTTGGTATAATTTCTTTAGAATTTTGGACGCTGAATCGAATGAGATCATTACGGAATCAATAACTTTAATGTTTCGCGAGTTATCGCTGCTTTTGTGTCATATTCGAGGTATTGATAAATTCGGCCAGATGGACACAAAATTTCGGAGCTATAAAAACCATTTTATACTTTATTTAATACTCATAAAATACTCTTTCAAGCTGCAACAATACGTGTATAATTTGACTCCCATTTAGATAATTAAGAAAAATAAAAATAATCAGAATAAATAGGATAGTTGTGCTTAGGAGTTTCCCATCATATAAACGAAAGCACTTTAATAGTCACCATGACAAATGGATGGCCGTTTTAATACCCAATTTAGATAAATTAATTTAGATAATAATCCACTTAACAATGATTTGCAGCGGATTTTTTTTCGGTTTATAATTAATAATAAACTTCGTAATTGCCCAAGAAAAGTTTACTTTTCTTGAACGAATCCAATGGTATACTATTTCAATAATAAACCTAAATCAAAGGCATCTAAAATCTGCAGCAGGTTTTAGTAAGATACCGTGTAAAATTTCCACATTATGTAGTCATCATTGGTTTGATCATGAGTATCAATCAGACAGACAGACATAATTTGCCTTCTATCTATATGTGTAGTTACTTCAAAACATAAATAGAAATTTTGCCAATTTCGCGTGATTATGACAATCAAATTAAGCATAAAATCAAAGCTGAAATGCTTTACTATTTCACTTTTTTTATGGCCAATTTATTATTTTATTAATTTATTATTATTTTTATGGCTCATTATTTTCGGACTTTTACATAATTTCCAATCGCAGTTCACGCTTTTCGATTCTATTATTTTTGTTTATTATTCAATAATAAATCATAGTAATCGTACAAAAAATCTAATTTAATATTTTTTGATGTTTTACGTTTCAAGGCAGGTCAAATCCGAAAATCCGATACAAGAAAATTCTGTCCGTCCGCCGAACGCCACTTTCTCAAGGAACTGTCATAATTAAGTTCTCAAGTTATCGCAGATTTGTGAGGGATTGTCGAGAGATCTAAAAATTTATCATGAACCTCACGGCCAAATTTTTTTCTACTCCTTCTTCTCTCTTCTACTTCTAATTTTTGCTTCTTAGTCTTTTCTACTAATTCTACCAATTTCTACTAATTACTACTAATCTTTTCTACTTAGCTAATTTGACATGATCTTCGATTAGAATGTTCAAACTAGTTCTTACTGAATTCGTGCTCGTAAACCCGTTAAGGTCAAAGGCAAAAAAATCTCGTCGTTTTCTTCGCCAGATTAAAACCTCATTCGGAATATTCTCGCGAATTATGTGAGCTCAATAATTCCCTTTTACCGAGTTGTTTCGAGTGACGAATTATTCAAATACCATTCGTTGCTCTGAAGTGGGAGAGAGGTCTGCGATGCAAGGTCTAGTTCCTTTCGATTTGATCTAATCGATGCGCGTTCGTTGACTGTGCATTAATAGATTCTTCAGCGAACGGTTCTGGGATTTGTGATTTTTTAATAGACAAAATGACGCGTCCGATTCGTTGGCCAAAATGTCAAGAATGGTAGTCACTATGGCATGTCCATGGTCTGGTGACAATCGAATCAAAAGGTGAATCGATTCTTCCAGTCGTTCAGTCAAGGTTATCGTAATGCTCTTATCGCCCAATCCCACTTCAACGGCGTCGCACGCTCTTTCAACAACCTAATATAGTTCCTTCTCTCCAAAATTGCTATTAACGTGATTATTTTCAAGTTCTTGGCGAATGCTGTTAGTAGTCCTATCGATAAACTCATTGATTTCAATTGCGTTGAAAACATCGGAATACAAGCAGCGTTCGTGGTCTTATCGAAGGTAAACCTCTCTTTATTTTACTTGCAGTCTGATAAAAAGGTGGAAACTCTTGTTTGAATCTCATATCCGATTCACAGGAATCCGTTTTGCATTTGTATTGACCTGTTCAAGTCCCGCTTTGCTCAGTCAATTTTAATCAAGAAAAGCGTTGCCAAAGAGCTGAGAACGCTGCTTATTAAAAGACATGGTCGAGTTTACTCTAGACGCTAACTGTAGCTCCATGGAAAAAACGCTGCAAATGATTGTACAATGGTTTATTATTCCTTCACTTCAAAAATGGTTTAGGAAGACTATTCATTCCTGATAGTACTAATTCTGATCATTTGTGAACGTTCCCACCGAAAAACAGATTGGTAACTATCGGGGAAAAGTCAGTAGCTACTTCATTTTTGGAGCTGGAGAGAGTGTGACGTCCATTCCAATGAGTATAGAACGATTTTTTTAGCTCCAAGAACTATCGAGTTATACCCTCATGTCAAATTTCTAAAAATCTCCCAAATTCGACACGAAAACTGTCCTAACTCGAGAACCAATAAAGCTATAGACCCCGCAATGGTCTTATTCGATTCAGCGTCCAAAAATCTATAGAAATTGATACCAAATATACTTTTTTTTCTGAAAAACCTTGGAAATTATGAATTTTTTCACCCTCAAAACCCCTAAAAGATACCCTTAAAATTGAGGTAGCGTTTTGGCTAGAGAATTGAGCCATTGTCAGACCAAGATTGATTTTAGGTGAAAATTGCATGAATTTAGCTTCCATAGTTTCGTCATAAGTGTTGACAGCGTACGGCTTACGGCGGACAGACAGCAATTTTTTTTTTTTTTTTTTTGATATTGGGATTCTACATGCCTTGAAACGTAAAACATCAAATTTTGAGGGCGGGTTAGAAAAAAATTTTGCCTTGGGCGATTAGAATGGTTTATTATTGAATAATAAAAAAAGCGTTGACAAAGAGCTGTGAACGCCGTTTATTGAGAGACATTTTGTCATGGTCGAGTTTACTCCAGGCGGTAACAGCAGCTCCATGGAATTTTTTTCTTGCTATTAGCTAACAACCCACTAATTTGACATATTGGCCAATCTGTCCTCAATCTTGGACTCTTTGCCTTGTAAAATAGCTGGAATATTGATACAAAAATTTTCGCATTTCTGTTGACAGGCGTTGAAAACTTTTGAATCATGAGCGGAACTGGTAACGCGAATGTGATACTCGAAAAAGACAAAAGCACCAAGTGCACAGTCAATCTCCACGGAGCAACAATAGTGTCATGGGTGTCATCAGGAATTGAAAGGCTTTTCGTAAGCAAAGAGGCAATTTTTGACGACAAGACTCCGATAATGGGCGGCGTTCCGATCGTCTTCCCCAAATTCGCCGCCTGGGGCGAGAAACCGTTTCACGGCTTCGCCCGAATTTGTCGCTGGGACGTGGAAAAGGAGCCGCACAGGACTGAAAACGGCGACGTCCGAATCGTATTGAAATTGGTAGACACCGCGTTCACCAGGCAGTTTTGGAACTATAAATTCACTTTGGTTTACGAAGTGATCTTGGGAGATGCAAGACTGGAGAGCAACATTACTGTGCGAAATGTCGACTCGAAGCCGTTCAGTTTCGATTTATTGCTGCACACTTACTTCCTTCTGGATGACGTCACTGGGATCGAAATCAGCGGTTTCAAGGGTTGCACGTATTTTGACAAAACCCAAAATTTCATAGAGGTTGTTGAAGAAAGAGATCCGATTACTGTGCGGAAATACAACGACGCCGTTTACAAAGGCACGGATAAGGTGCACGTCATTTCGAACGCCAGATCCGGGCAGGGAATTCGGATGACGAAAATCAACTATCCCGACACTGTTGTTTGGAATCCTTGGGAAGACACTGTCAAGGATTTTTCCGACTTGGACGAAGCGGAATATCGGAAATTCGTCTGCGTCGAGGCCGGTCATGTGGTCGAGCCAGCAGTTCTGGCTTCTGGAGGTTCCTGGAAATGCTCCCAGGTATTGGAAATCTGCTGATATTTTGTTGATTCTGATCCGCTTGTTTCTGGAAGGTAATAAACGTTTTTCGCCACGTTAAATCTCGATTGATACCCTCCTTCGGTTTATTGGACCTATTATGATGAACCTACAAATATTTTCCGAACGGAAATCAATACATTTTAACGCTGGAGATTTTATTATGTTTTAAAACAATGAATAAGACCATTGCGGCGTCGATAGCTTTTTTGATTCCCGAGGTAGGAGAGTTAGTTTGGGAGATTTTCAGAAATTTGTCATGAGGATTGAGGGTATAACTCGAAAGTTCTTGGAGCTATGAAAATCATTCTATATTCATTGGAATGGTCGTCAAACTCTCTCTCCAGCTGTACCGTTAGGCAAAAAATTTATGTTTTATTTAGGAAATAAATAAAAATAAAAATTATTTAAATTACAATAGTTGCTACGGAATTTTCCCCTATAGTTACCAATTTGTTTTTCGGTGGGAACGTTCACAAATGTTCGGAATAATTAAAATCACAAATGGATAATCTTTCTAAATCAATATTGAAGCGAATCAATAATAAACCACTGTACAATGATTTGCAGCGTTTTTTATTCGATATTCGGATTCTAACGTACCTTGAAACGTGAAACATCAAATTTTGAGTGGGTTAATATTTTCGTGAGCGATTACAATCGATATTGTTCATTGTTGAATAAGAAACCAAAATTCAATCATGAGATAATAACGATTTTACGGGAATATCTCTCTCGTGCGTCGGCCTATGTTTATGTATTCAAAATAAATGCTAAATAACGGCTGATTACAGAATAAACAACAAAATGGAATCGATGTTTCTTCAATTTTCATAATAATTTCGATCTAGAGGAAGTGAAGGAGCGATGAGATCTCCTCGGCGACCGTATCAGTTATATGCTATGCAGCTCCTCAATTTATAGAGAAACAGGGTTTAGTAATGGTGTTAGTTAGGGGATGGAAGTTACTAGATAACCGCAGAATATATGCAAAAGTGACGAGAGCCGTTCAGTGGCGCTGTCGGGGAACAAAATGAGGAACATGAGTTTGTGTGTACAAGTGCTACCAGCGCCGAGAGAGAGAGGGTGCGAGCTAAATAATCGAGGGCGAGAGGGACAGCGAACGTGAGAGGGTGTCACTGTAGGTTGAGGGGAACGGTGAAATTAAAGGGCATAAACTCTACTGGTTTAGTGCAGTCTCTGCTCCCTCAACGTGCAGCCACCTTTAACCGCAGACGTGCACGTACACGTTGTAGTAACTTACTCTCACTGGCACGTAGACATCAAGCGCGTATCAGCCTTTCGTTCAGTCCCTGCTGGCCTCTTCAACAAATCAGACGACCGCGCGCTTAGTTCAGCAGGCAATTACCCTCCCTTCATTCTCCTTTCGACTGTTTCGTTCCGCACTTTGGCCGCATCAGCAGTTGGCGGAATTTCCGGTTCTGGCACAGTGATTTTGGTTTATTATTCAATAATAAATGGTTTATTATTAAATGGCAAACCATTGAATCGCTCACAAAAAAAAAGAGAAAAAAAAATAAATAAAAAAAAAAAAAAAAAATTAATAAATAAAAGTAAATAATATAAATAGTAAATATGAATATGAAATGATTAATTTATTAATAATTAATAAATATAAATAATAAATTAATAAATATTTAAAAAATCTAACCTCTCACAAAACATGATGTTTTACGTTTCTAGCCATGTAAACCCGAATATCTAATGAAAACAATTCTATCCGCACGAAAAATTTTCAGGGAAAACCATAATGGCTTGATTTTTGAAATATTCACCAAAAATCATCTTCGGTCCGGAAACGGTTCAATACTTTAACAAAATCGTCGCCTCAATTCACAATTCACGCGTTCATATTTCACAACGTTAGCTCAGAAAAAGGCGTATCTGGCATCAATTTCTATAAATTTTTAGACGCTGAATCGAATGAGACATTAACAGAATCGATGGTTTTAATGATTCTCAAGTCATCGCAACGTCTATGTAAAATTTTCGTGATTTTGAGATATTTTTGGCAACATAGGTATAGTCGATCATTATTGGAGCTATAGAAATCGTTCTATACTCGTTGGAAAGCTCGTGAAACACTCTCTTTAGTTGTATTGTTTTGAAATTAATTTCACTGTAAATTAAGAAATTGAGAAAAATAAAAATTTATTCAAAATTACGATAGTTCACTTCGCCCTTGGTAACATAATATTGTTTCGTTGGTAGAAACGTTAACAAGTCGATGTTCATTCCAAATCATGATGGAAGCAAAGGAGTAATAATCTGCAGTGCAATCATATGCAGTTTTGTGAAAATTTATCGGTCGACTTCAGAAAAATCAAGGTTCTAAATATCTATGTGTAGTTGAAATTTGAACGTCCAAAATAAATGTATTATTTCTCGACTGAAATTTTCAGAGAATGTTGTAAAGGTTTCAGAAGTCTTAGATTGTAAATCAAGACTAGTCAATTTCTCGAAATAACCAACATTTTCAATTTTTGGATAATTGCAATAATTAATTTATTTAATAGGCTCTAGAATAACAGTCGAGATCTTCGCAATAATTCGCAAAGCAATTCACGCGCAAGATCTCCGGGTGAATTTACCGCGAAAAAACCTCGCCTGACATGAATACGCGAGCATAAAGAAAAAGAAAAGACGGCCGAATTAGCCGTTCCTATCTGGAAGATAGCGAAGGGGGGAGGTATGCGTTTAATAAGAAAAGTTAAGAGATAGCGAGTAGATAGGAGAGTTTGTTATTTGATTAAATTAAGAGGGCTAAAGAGAAAAGGTTTGAAGAACAAGTAGCGAAACTAGGAGAGGAGTTCGTTCGTGTGGTGCGGTTGGGAAGAATATAATCTCTGTTGCTAGGCAAGGGTTAAAAAGGCGCGTCCGCATAAAACTGCGGAGACAGGGCACGGGAATCTCTGATAGGGGCGAGGTTGCTTGTAATTAGCGAGGCTCGAGATGTTGTGATTTCGGTTAATCATGTCTACGTGGTTTGGCGAAAAGAGAATCGGGGACGTGAGAAAATTTCGGGGGCTAGTTTTCGCAAAATTGTGCCTCACGAAGCGGTTGATTGGGACAATAATGTTTTGAGGGGATGGAACCACTAGGCAATTTTTTTAATATAATGAGTTTTCAATTTTGGTTTATTATACAACAATAACCATTGTAATCGCCAAAAAACAAAAAGAGAAAAAAAAGCTGAAAATCATTACGCAGTGGTTTATTATTCCTTCGCTTTATGTGTGAACGTTCCAACCAAAAAACAGATTGGTAACTATAGGGGAAAACTCCATAGCAACTATTGTAATCTTAATCATTTTCATTTTTGGGACCCTATGGCTCCACGTCGCCCTGATTTTTTGGTTTATTATTCAATAATAAACCATTGTAATCGCCCAAGAAAAAAAAATTTATAACCCCCCCTCAAAATTTGATGTTTTACGTTTCAAGGCATGTAGAATCCGAATATCCAATAAAAAAATTTCTGTCCGTCCGCCGTACGCCGTCCGCCGTACGCCGTACGCCGTTAGCAGTTTTCCGGCCAAACTGTAAGAGCTAAAAATTTGAAATTTTCACCAAAAATCAATCTCGGTCCTACGACGGCCCAATTCTTGAACCAACTTGCTAGCTCAATTTTAAGGGTATTTTTGGGGGGTTTTGAGGGGGAGAAAATTCATATTTTCCAAGGTTTTTCAGAGAAATGTGTACGTGGTATCAAATTATATAGATTTTTGGACGCTGAATCGAATGAGACCATTGCCGGGTCGATAGCTTTATTGGTTCTCGAGTTATCGCAGCTTTTGTGAAAAATTTGGGAGATTTTCAGAAATTTGACACGAGGGTATAACTCGAGAGTTCTTGGAGCTATAAAAATCGTTCTATACTCATTGGAATGGTCGTTAAACACTCTCTCCAGCTGTATCGTTAGGCAACAGGTTTAGTTTTTAATTAGGAAATTAAGAAAAATGAAAATGATTAAGATTACAATAGTTGCTATGGAGTTTTCCCCTATAGTTACCATCTGTTTTTCGGTGGGAACGTTCACAAATTTTCCGAATATTTAAAATGACAAATGGATGGTCTTCTTAAATCAATATTGAAGCGAAATAATAATAAACCACTGTACAATCATTTGCAGCGTTTTCTTTTCAGAGTTTATTTTATAGGCAAATAATTTTGAAGTATTTTATGGGCAAATCATTTTGAAGTCGGTTTTATTATTATTATTTTTTTCAATTCACGCTCAATTTTGCTTTATTACTTTAGCACACGCCGAAGAAGCTCATGAAGAGAGCGACGAGTTCTCACCATCAGCATTATAGTTGGGACACGCCTCTGCTTAGATAATTCCGCTTATCAGAGAAACAATACGCTCCACCTTCATAAATTGCGATTTTCATGGTATTACGGTTGATCCGTCGTTTAACATGGCCGAACCGAATCATCCCCTGTGTTGCTTGATAATCGAAATCTCCGACGAAAATAATTAACTCCTCCAATAGCGTTGAAGACAAAAGGATCCTGCGCCTATTGTTCGCAGTAGATTTTCCGAACCTGAGAAAACGAGGGGATACAGATCTGGCAGGAAAAGGGATCTATATCTTCAGTCAAAATGGGATCTTCCAACGCTCGGTCAGAATAGGACGATTTTCCGGGCACATATGCCAACGACGTTAATGTCCACCCTTCTAATCGTTATTTAACTTTAACGTTACGACCCGGCGAGGATTACCGAAGTGCCATATGTGTTAACTACACGCATACGAACACATTCGGGCTCTAGTTTATTAATAATACCCTTCCAATGCTGTTTTGTTTGACCTGGCGGGAGTTTTGTGATTTAAAACTGAACCTTAAATCACACTAACCCTGAGGGCGAATGATGTTATTTCCAACGGGTTCCATTTATTGCTCTTGAATTATACGGCCTATTCAATAGGAAGGGTTTAAATTAATACAGATTCGCCTCGCATCCCACTTTGGTACATCCGGTTTTCGCCTCCTTCAGAATATGTATAGGAAAATTTTTGCTCTTCATGGACGTGGAGAAATTCGTGTTGGTACGAACTGCCGAAAGAAAGAGCTGACTCTAACATTATTGCGTAGTTTGCTAACTCCCATGAAGAGTCATAATGCAAACGTGTCAATAAATGGCCCACATGCTCGACCTCGAACAGTTCAATTTCTTACCATCATGAAACTTAACAAAAATTTTTTCACTCCATCGAAAAGCCCAATTATTTACAACACTGTGGCAGTACAACGCCATTGTGTCAATGCCATCAGCGCCCCAAGCGGCAACAAATACTTTTACTTCGTGTATTGCTTTTTCCGTTACTCAATGTCGTTATCATGTTTGAAATCGAGAAGGTTATTAACCGTCGATGCTCTAATGTGAAAAACGTTCGTATTGCTTTGTCTCTGTCGTTTTCTATCGCGCTAGTCATATTCAGAATTCGATACGAAAATTGTCATCTGTCATAGTTTAATGAGTGTTAATAATAAATCGCGAATCAAAATCAGCCGTGTTTGTTGATTTCAACATAAACATCAGCTGAACAACTTTCTCGCCTCGCTCATCGATCTCGCACGAAAAGCGATTCTTCGTACTCGAGAGGTTGAAAATAGCCGTTGAGATAGGTAGTTTGTCGGATTGCGGAGTAAATAGAAGCAGTAGAGACTGGTCAGAGACTACAAGTGGACGTTGGGCCCGAACGACAGAGGATTGGGGAAGAAAAAGGAGAGCATCATCGTAGTTTATGGTGCGGCCTTTTGCTGTGGGACCGCACTTCGGACCAGAAGCAGTAAGTCCAAGTTAGTCACTGAAGGTGGAAACCTTGGAGGCGAACGCACATCGAGCAGAGACGGCCTCGCTAGTTCGTTTCTGTTCTTGGTTCGTATATATGTGTATATGTGCCTTTCTTTCACTAAAATTTGTCTCCCGTTCTACCGAGGGCGAGTCCGGAAGACTCACATACACTTCCCGAGACAATATGGACAAATGCGAGCACCTGATTGTCTCCCAGAGCCTGATTGTCCCTCGTGGTCATCTGGGACTAGGTTTGCCCGTGAACTTGAAATATAGACGGGATCGAGTCAGATATTGGAAGTTAGTGGTGTCTTGGGTGAGAGCAAAGCTTCTACTTACTCTATTGTTGGGAAATGCCAATATTTTCCCCGTTATTCTCAAACGCGCCGAATTACAAAAAAAAAATAGAAATTATTATTGAGAATTTATCACCCCCGTTGGAATTCTCTCTAACGTTGTTGAGTTACCTCAGAAAAGAATCATCTTTTCGAGGAGAATCGCAAAAAAATTAACTTTCTTTTCGGACTTAGAATCTCTCGATGCTAAATGTAAAACAAAGTTCCAACCGAAGACGAACTCTTCGGACGAATATTTATTAACTAATGCTTATGAATATTGATTTATGACCGGAGAAAGAGATTGATTAGTGCTCGGGGGAAAAAAAGTTTCCAAGCTGAGCGAAAGAGAAGGCCGTTGAAACTCACTGTTTGGAAGAAAGCAATGAGTTTGAAAATTAATGCTAAGGGCGCGCAAAAGGTCTGCATAAGATTTAATTAAAAACCTTCGACTGTTGATTGGTTCGAAGAAAACCGAACCGGGAGCTAGGGTGAGGAACTGTGCTCAGGAAAGGGAAAGCTTTTTGATTGGCGTTAGCCTTGTGGAAATAAAAAGTTTTTCTCATCAACGCTAGTTCCCCCGTCCCTTGCTCGGATCACCCTAAAAGACAAATAATAAGGAAGCGCTTATTCATGGAATCAACGAGAAGGTGCAGGCGGTTTTTGAAGCAATCTCTCACCCCGGGGTAACTAGAAGCGTCCCCACGACCTCGCGGAATTATACATTCACCGAGTTTTCCAAAAGCACTTTGCTGAGTGCCAGTGTTTTTAGATCGAATACGATGAATTCGAGAGCGTGTCCGTGATTCACAAGGTGAACACTATGACGTAGATACGCCTAAGGAACGGGGAGATAGCATCTCTATTTATAAATTCAAATCATTCCCGAAGGAAAAGAGAGTTGTACATACAGGACGTTTCGCTTTCCTGAGCTCACAATCATCAGAAAAGAATTGAAATTCAAATGAGTTTGAAATCGTGTTTGACAATGCGAAATAAAATCAAGCAAAGTCCACAATTAACATGGAAATCGCCCCGAGACGACAATGGTTGGCCTGCGAAAGCCGCTGGCGGAGAAGATATGTAATTGAGATTGAGCCGTCGCCAGCTAAGGATAAAACTTAAATTGAGGGTTGCCAAAAGCGGCCGACCGCTTCTATAGGACAAATTGCTTTCGGTTTTACGCTGCGAAAGCTCTCAGAACGATGGTTTTATACCATTCACCGCCGCTCGAACGCTTATTCGAATCTAACTTTTGATCAACGGTACGAAAATTCAATTTCAATCGAAATTTATACCTGACACTTCTCACCGAAAGGTGAAGTGATTTCCCTTTTGGCAAAAAGTATGGACAAACCGGAATTAGTCGTAACGACTATTGAAGAACAACAAAATCGCGCATAACTAAAACATTTTCGCAGCTGAAAACAGGAAAACAACAACAAGAAGAAAATGTTATATCAAGAAAGTGTCATGCCAAAGGAATGAGAAGTCAACAACTAGAACGGAAAGCAGAGATGGTCAAGCACAACGTATTACCATTATCATTATCACAATTTTCATTTGCCGTTATCAATGTTATCTAGCGTTGTTGTTTTACATTCTCCTCATTCTACGTCAGACATATCGCGTACGAATTATCCTAACTGTCACTAATATGTGACTTCTGATGAGTGAATTAGAGCTTATCGGTCTGACAACAGCCCAATTCTTTAGCCACATTAGAACTTCAATTTCGAGATTTTTGGTTTATTCAATAATAAACCATCGTGATCGTCCACAAGAAAAAATTTTCTAACACCTCTTCAAAATTTGATGTTTTACGTTTCAAGGCACGTAGAATCCGAATATCCAATAAAAAAAATTTTGTCATCAAAAATCAATCTCGGTCCCACGACGGCCCAATTCTTGAACTAGCTCAAGAATTAAGCTCAATTCTAAGGGTATTTTGGGGGGTTTTGAGGGGGAGATAATTATTATTTTCCAAGGTTTTTCAGAAAAAGGTGTATTTGGTATCAAATACTATAGATTTTTGGACGCTGAATCGAATGAGATCATCGCCGGATCGATAGCTTCATTGGTTTTCGAGTTATCGCAGCTTTTGTGTCGAATTTGGGAGATTTTCAGAAATTTGTCGTGAGGGTATAACTCGAAAGTTCTTGGAGCTATAAAAATCGTTCTATACTCATTGGAATGGTCGTCAATCACTCTGTCCAGTGCAAAATTGGCAGGAAATTGAGAAAAATAAAAATGATTAAAATTACAATAGTTGCTACGGAATCCATCCCGATTGTTATCAATCTGTTTTTCGGTGGGAACGTCACAAAAATAATGTTCAGAATAATTACAATCACAAATGGATCGCCTTCTCAAATTATTATTGAAGCGAAGGAATAATAATCCACTGTCCAATCATTTGCAGCGTTTTTTATTGGATGTTCGGATTCTACATGCCTTGAAACGTAAAACATCAAATTTGGAGGGGGTTAGAAAATTTTTTCCCTTGTGCGATTACAATGGTTTACTATTGAATAATAAACCAAAATCAGTTATTCGCTTGGTTGTCGTCGCATCTATTGTCGTAGAGGGGTTGTGAGGGGGAGAAAAACTAGGCGACTTATTCTCCAGGTTAGGCTGTGGACCTCATGGTTCCACGTCGCCCTGAGGATGCCCGAATGGGCGAAAGTGCTCGGCCAGCCATTAAAAACCTGGAAAATAAGTCGCCTAGTTTTTCTCCCCCTCACAACCCCTCTACGACAAAATCAGTTAGATCTATTTATAAAGTAAAAAAAAGAGTTTTCCCCTTTTTATCTCGTCAGAACAACTTGAGCGCTTACATTAGTGCCGTTCCGTTTGAAGAATTCTGAACTCTTCATGCGTCGAAAAACAAAGGATCAAAGTTACACGATAAGACCAAACAAATATTCACTTAATTAACGATCGTTTCGGTTTGAGAGGCGTTCTTTTGACACTGGATCTTCTGAGGATCGTAACCGAACCGACGACGCACACGAGGTTAAGAATGTCCGATGTTTTAGAGGGCAAGAGATTTAATTTGTAATCCGCGAAAAGGATCCGGCCCCAGTTGACCGCAAGGAGCTGAAGAGGACGAGGATACGTGAGGATCGTCCTTCTAGTTGCTCCCTCGTCAGAACATGTAAGGACACGTTCAAGGTTTCAAGAGACGTGTCCTCCTTTGATCCGGCGGTTGACCCCTCGTCTCTAATTAGAACACTTTTAATTAACATTCCTTTGTACGTCTGTGACGAACCGAGTG